>CM037095.1:30349388-30949388 GCA_020916435.1 Oxytropis ochrocephala
TGATAGAATATTAGCCACTTTGTGATCTGTACACTTTTAGTATATTAGTATATTAGCATCTAAAAATCTAATGTACAACAATCTAATACAAATTAGCTTATTTTCCTTAAAAAGTAATCCGATTATTAGCCTAAACAATATTATTAGTATATGAACATCTAATGGAATAAAGAGAAACAGAAAGCGGCCGGTGTTCCGGCTTTTCCAGTTGGTCTTCTTGTGTGCTTGTTCATTTGTGATTATAAAGTGCTCTTGTGTTTTCTTGCTTGAAGCTGCTATAGTTTCGCCTCCCGACTGCTGCTCCTTCTCTCTTTCAACTTAGAACTCGGAGGCATGTGTTTGGTGGATTAGGGCTTCAATGTGAAACTCTAATCCCTTTTTTTGTGATTTTCACGATATTACTTACGCCTTGGTTTCGTGTCTTTTAGACCCTAGGCTGTCGTTTATTTATAGGTAGAAATTAGGTTTTAGCATTAATTCTTTGTTTGATTGGGCTTTTGCAGATCTGATAATGTGGGCTTGCTGAGCAGTCTTGGAGAGCAAGAACAAACCCCAGAGATTACTGATGCTGCTCCTATTTTCTATTTTTTTGCTTTTTCGTATTTGTATTTTTTGTATTTTTTTAATATTATCATTTTTGTATTTTTGGACACTTTGGACAATTAGACCCTTTTTAAAATGTAAATAAAATTAAATAGATTTTTTTTGATATTTCTTGGAGTATATATATATATATATATATATATATGTGTATGCTCAAAATAATAAAAATAGAAAAGAAGTCAGAATGATGAGCCAACTTGTGAGAAAATAACTTGAATAAACCCATTTGCAAGGAAGCGACTCGAATAAACCCAATTAAGTTAGACTAGGCTTTAAATACAAATATTCAACTAAGAATGTGCGAAAAGATCGATCATTCACGCACATTCTTAATTTAAATAACGACATTTCGACTTAGTTGAGCGGGTTAGTTGAGATTGGCTTAAGTGAGGCACTTTTTTAATAATTCTGAATCACAATGACTTGAGAACAAATAATAAAATAAGCGACTAAAACGAGAAAAGAATGCGGACAAAATTGGGGTATAACAGCTGCCCCTCTTTATTAGTATTTCACTAGAAAGTGACGAGTTCTCGAACTTTCGTAGTAGAAATAGGAATAAAGATAAGATAGACGCTAATTTTGTCCGTTTAAGGGAAGTGGAAGGTTTGAGAGATAAGTGGGAGTGGTTAATACTTGGCGCGACAACCGAGAGTTGAATGAAGGGTCAACAAGGACACGAAGGAGCACTAAGGCTCTAAAGGACCACTCGAGAGTGCGTGGAAGGTGCCTAGGCCTTGATTGAAGGACCATCGTGAGTGCAGAAGGAAGCGCTAACTAGCTCACGGTACTAGTAAAACGGTCTGAGGGGCCTTTATATTCGAGCGGCCTTTGTAACATCCCGCGGGCGCTTCCGGAAGTGTTGGCGCCCCACGAACTAACACGAGTCTTTTCAACATGTTTTGTCCTCACTTGCATGCTTTAGAAACTTCCCGGAAGGTCACCCATCCAATTACTACTCCCAAGCCAAGCACGCTTAACTATGGAGTTCTTATGGGACGGGCTCCGAAAAAAGATCCATCTTGTTAGTATAGGTAGTCAAATCAATTCTTTTAAGCCTTCCTTCCATTTATGCAGTCCCATACACCTACGACCCTCGGGATCCTCTTATTAAGTGCGTATTCGGTTCATTCCACGCGCCTCAACTGAAAGTTTGCGAGGCGCTCTTTGCCATGCCACCTTTTTGGCACGGCGATCACTCCGCCCTCCTCGCCCCGGATGTTACATGCCCACTGGGGCAGCTTGGTTGCGTCCCGAACCACACCGTCTCGAGAAGGTCTGCGCTCTCGATACCATTTGTAACATCGGTGCTTCGAAGTGTTGTTGCCCACGAACCAACACGAGTCTTTTCAACATGTTTTGTCCCCACTTGCATGCTTTGCAGGAAACTTACCCGGAAGGTCACCCATCCATTCTCTCAAGCCAAGCACGCTTAAGCTATGGAGTTCTTATGGGACGGGCTCCGAAAAGAAGATGCATCTTGTTAGTACCATTAGTCCAAATCAATTCTTTTAAGCCTTCCTTCAAGCATCTGGTCCCATACCTGCACGGCCTCGAGGATCCTCTCATTCCGTGCGTATTCGGTTCATTCCACGCGCGCTTCGCTTTGAAGTGCGGGAGCCGCTCTTTGCCATGCCACCTTTTGGCACCATGGCGATCACTCCGCCCTCCTCGGACCCGGATGTTTCTGACCATGATGGGTCAAGATCGGTGCAGGCCCGATATGTTGACCATGAAGGACGTCCACGTGTCTTAGGTGACACAACTAGTCGAAGGACCAGCTCGGGGTCTGCGAAGGTCCGTCGGGCTCGACTCGAAGCGTTGCGACTGGGCCGCAGGGCACCGCGCCTCACGAAGGACCACAGGGTCTATAGAGATCAACACAGTGATCTTTGATATGACATGAGACCAACGCTTAAAGCTGGCGATATTAGAGGAACAAAATATAAGTACACGAGCACTTGAAGTCGATTAAAGGAAGCAATACATGTAATGCATGCACATGTAACAATTGATTTTTGGCGATGTGATGAATGAAATAGGTGATTCTTTCTCTTTTTTTTTTTTTAATAAATGCATGAAATGCGAATGTGAATGAAATGTTTGAATGCAAATGCTATGGCGCATGGTGCGATGATATGAAATGATTGATTTGGGTGTAGAAACATTTTTTTGCGATGATGAGATGTGAGACTTTGGATGTGAGGCGTGGGTGAATATTGATCATTCTTTGGAAAAATTAGTTTTGATTCAAACTTGGCATTCTCAAGGTCCTTATCTGAGACATTGATATGAAAAAGTACTTGATCGTATTTGCAAGCTCGCTTTTTCCTCTTCCATTATGATACCCATGATGGCCAGAAGTTTATGTCCACGAGGTTACCTAAGTGGATTTTTAGCATCACATGATCAACTTGTGTTTTCTCTCTCAAGCTTTGTTTAGTAAAGGCGTATGTTAGTGCAAGTATAGATGAATGAGTCGATTAACTTGGGGTTCTAAAGGCCTGAGGTGAAGATATTTGTGGCACATGAAGGGTGAATGGTAGTGGTCTTTGTCAAGGTTAACAAAGGTACATTTTTCCAAGCCAAGAAATCTGGGTGCCTTTAATTTAGATTTGATGGCCTGGTGAGTGTACGCTTCGTCTAGTGGTGACAAGCTAGGGGTGTAGAAGGTGATGAATTGGGAATGCATTGGAATGAAAGGTGGCAAGTAGATGTCGTCTCAACCCATAGAGTTTGATGTTTCCCTAATTATGGTAAGACAAGATTGCCCCGACTAGAGTAGAAACATTTAGGATAGTGAGTTGAGAAATTGCCAGGTATGGTTTTTGGTGTGAATCGGGGATGCGAGTTGGGTGAATCTCCCAATTGAGGCGGAGTGAGAGGTGGCGAGATTGCCCCACTTGGTATTGGGATTTTCAAATGGTTGTGAAGCGTGATAGAGTTAGGGTTATGGGTTTTGGAGTTTATGCAGGTATGACTATAGAAATTTGGGTGTGGTATGGGATGAACATTGTACAAATTTCCCAAGTTCAAATGGAATAGATGGTGAAAGGATGCCCCAGCACAGGATCTAGGTAGCGATCCTAGAATAAACTTTTGGTTATCTTTAGGATGACTCTCAGGACTACACTAGTCTTGAGTTTGCTATGATGAAAACTACACTTAGTGATCACTAGACCTTGTCTTAGTATAATTTGTAACTTGAATGACCTTGAGATATATTAATTTTTTTGGGCAAACATATTATAAATAAATAAACTTACTTGTCTGAAATTAAAACTTGGAGAAAACAAAAGCAATTAGTCAATGATCGGAATGAACTCACAGAGGGTTGTAATGTGGTGAAGGTTAGGGTTTATGACGAAAAGGATTATTGGGCTCAAAGAGGTGTTTGAGGATTGATGGGACATATGATTTTTATTGGTGGTGTAACTTGGCTAATGGGTAATGATTTATGAAGGAAAGGGTTATTAGGCTTAAATGAGTGTTTGAGGTTTTATTTATGCGACAATTGATGTGCCTCGTGGTAGAATGGACTGTTTAGGGATGTAACTTGAAGGATAGGATATTGAGGACAAAGGGAAGTGTTTGAGGTTTGTTTTTAGACAAGGATCTCTTATGCTTTAACTGGTGTGAAGCAACGGCTCAAGACTTGTACTACTTTTGTCTTTGTTTTCTCTAATTTGTTTTTTTGGGATTTTTTTAATCCTCTTTTTTGACTTCACTCTTTTGTGATTTTTGTTTCTCTTTCTTTTGGTGAGTGAGCGAGATAAAAGTGATACACTATCTTTGATGTATAATTGATCCTTGTCTAGGGTGATTGAAAGGTTTTTGGATTTTTGGCTTAAGGTGGGTGGCAAAGGATTTTTGAGAGTATGGAAAGATGGTTCAACTTCATTTCACATCATGATTGCTCGTTTTCTCAAAAATTAACTTAAGGACAATAATTTACTTATTTACAAAATATTTGGGCTTTTTCTTTTTCTTTTTTATGCCCTAATTTTTGTAGAAGCCGCTCTTTACGAGTTTTCAACCTACTTGGGCCTTTTTGAATTTTTTGTAAAGGACTTGCACAAGGAATATAATGTTGTGAGGTATTTTAGAGATCACAAATTTTCCCCAGTATGGAGGGCCTAAAGCGTTATTTCATTAGTGAGAACAAACCAAAAAGTCGACTAGGTAGGGAGTATGTACTTTAGGGTGGTCGGGGTGGGATTAGACTTGGGCGGGGATGATGATAAGTACGGACATTAAGCTGAGCTCAAACAAGAATGAAGACACATGTTACACATGAAGTTACTATACAAATGCTTCGTAGAGAGTTAATATTAGTTAAAGCATGAAAGAAATTTTTTGACCAGACCATTTCGGTCATTCATCATAGGATGCAACACTTTGTTAGAAAAAAATGTGAGCAATTTTGCTAATTTAAAAAAAAATTGAGTGCCTTGAAACACATTGAGCTTGCAACTAAGTATGGCTAAACTTTTTCCAAAAGGAATGATTTATTTCACAAGAATGTCTCACCTCCCACCACTTTTTCTTCTAAAATTATGCTAATTTTTATGCTTGATGTAACTATGCAAATGAATGTGCATGAAATGTGAATGAAATGATAATGTATGTGCATGAAATGATAACATATGATTTTATTTATCACGTCGGGGAATTATAAACTTTTCATTGGAGAGTAAAGTACAAAATTTAATTTTGACTTTAGCGTGCACGACTTCTCTCCAAGGTAAATATTTTAATTCTCTAATGGTCATAAAAGTACATGCTTGAGTAGATGTTTATTTCTTTGTATTTTTGTAGTGCAAAGAAAAGAAAATTGCATGTGGTATATTTTCTAAAAAAGTAGTAAATAATGATTTTTGTTTTTTTTGATTTTTTTTTTGATAAAAGACAGTATGCATAAATATTTGTTTGAATGCAAGGGTATGAAGCTCCTTTGTGACCCTAGAAAGGTATCTTACGGAGTGGGTCTAAGGTTTCTTTTATAGTGAACCTCACAAGAGGTAGTTCTAAAGAATCCTACACAAGGTTCCTAGAGCCAAGGACCCGATCAAGAATCTTTTGACCCAACAAAAGACAAGCTATTAGAAGGATAGCATCCTCAAAGGAATCAAGCTCTAGGTGAGATTTTTCGTGACCACCCAACGAGGCGTCGTCCATGGAGCCATCACTACGCAATCTCGTTCTAACTTAGGTTTATGCTCGAGTCAGGGAGAAAGGACTTTCTCACAAGTGTGTGATGTGTATAGGTGCGGTGTGTGTAGGAGCAATTTAAAAACAACCCAAAAGTGCAAATAGACAAACAAACATATATAGAAATATCGTCTTCTATCCTAGGGTTTACACAAATAAATAACATAATTATGCAAAAGCAAATAAATAAATAAAAAGTAAAAATTGAATTAATCCTAAGTTAATTAGACTAGGTTTTGACTCTCTCAAAAATAAATAAGTCCCGATGAAGTCGCGGTGTTGTAGGCCAGAAAAATCGGGAAAGGATTCTTGAAGTTCGAAAGGAAGCCGCCACCAAATTTTAGTTTAAGGGCAAATTCGGAAAATCCCTTTAGGTTTGGACAAGGCGAGTTTAAGGTTCGGGAGTCGTTATGCGTGGGAAGGTATTAGCACCCCACAACATCCTTGGTCTAATCATTTATGCTTTATTAATATTTACCCTTATTATTTATAGTGAAAAGGCTTAATTAAATTTTTAATTTTTAGTGCTTGACAAGAGTGAACTCTTGCTCCTACGTACCTCGGATGCAATGGAGGAATCAAAGCTACGTAGTTCTTCACGAAAAAGGTTTGTGGGTTGGTGTTTTTAGTGTAGGGGTCCTAGGATTCCTTGAGCATGTCTGACTCACTTGATTCCTAGGGCAGTGATTAACTTGATTGTACAATGAGCTTAGTCCCCACTTTTAAGAAAATAATTTTAGAGTTTTTGAAAGAAATTGGTTTGGTGTGAGGTAGGTCCGTTTTAGAATAGGTATTCAAGAACTCTGAACTGTACAACTCATTAATTCTAGAACTGATTTGACTAACCCGGTTTGTTCAACAGAGCTTAGTCCCCTATTTTTTAGGAAAAATAGTTTGTTAAGTATTTATTAAATTTGGGGTTCTTGGTATCTGACTCATTGGCCTAAAATAATGACTAACCCGGTTGTACAACCAGACTTAGCGCTTATTTAATTTTCGCGAGAAAAATTATTTACGTTTGTGTTGGAAAAGAATTAAAAAGTGAAACAGGTGAAAATAGTAAATTGGGGTTTTATTAGTCGCAATGGGTTGCGTAATTAATAGGTGGTGTAAAAAGGAAGCCCAGTTCGCATAGGAGAGCCCAGTATGCGAAAATGGGCTTAAGTGGGGGGAGGTGCGCGCGTGAATTGAAGGGGTGCAGATAGTATTCTGAACATAAAAAAATAAAAATGTAAAAGAACCCATGTAAGCCCAATACCAAAAAACCTAAATCTAAAATTCATTTCTCTCCTTTCTTCCCTTCAGCTGCGCCGCAGCACTTTGAGAGAGAGAGAGAGGCGAAACTTCCGCCGTTTTCAGGGGAGAGAGAGAGGCAACCGGCGAGATTTCATGGGAGAGAGAGGAAGGGCTACAAGGCGAGAAGAGGAAATGGAAAGGCTGGGTTTCACGATGGGCTCGCGACGGTAGTGTGGGGAGGGCGACATGATGCTCATGACGGTGATGGGGATTTCGCCGGCGTTGGTGCGCGGTTTTGCTATGGTTGGTTTATATTGTTCGAGTCTCGGTTCTCCTCTTCTCTTCTCTATTTTGGATCTTTGGTTCTACATCTCAAGCTTGTGATTTTGATTTCTGAGAAACTAAATCTATATGCGATTTCTAATGTCTCTGGTTTGTTGATTTCAGATCTAGTTTTCTTAAGCGTAAATCTGAACTTCTAATCCTAATCCTAATCCAAATACCATTCAAGAAAGATATCTTGGTTTGTGGTTAATAATTCAATAACTCAATTTTTCAAGAAAAGAGAGAAAAAAACTAGCTTATCTCACTCTTGGATGATCTCGATTTTTACTAAAGATAGGTACTAACATGGTGATAGAATATTAGCCACTTTCAGATCTGTACACTTTTAGTATATTAGTATATTAGCATCTAAAAAATCTAATGTAAAACAATCTAATACAAATTAGCTTATTTTCCTTAAAAGTAATCCGATTATTAGCCTAAACAATATTATTAGTATCTGAACATCTAATGGAATAAAGAAACAGTGAAAGCGGCCGGTGTTCCGGCAGATTGGTCTCCTTGTGTGCTTGTTTGGTTGTGATTATAAGTGCTCTTGTGTTTTCTTGCTTGGCCCCTTTACTACGAGTTTACGCCTCACGACTCTACTGCTCCTTCTCTCTTTCAACTTAGGAACTCAGAACTGTGTTTGGTGGATTAGGGCTTCAATGTGAAACTCTAATCCTTTTTTTTTTGATTTTTGTGATTTTCACAGTATTACTTCTGCCTTGGTTTCTGTGTCTTTTAGACCCTAGGCTAATAGTTTATTTATAGGTAGAAATTAGGTTTTAGCATTAATTGTTGTTTGATTGGGATTTTTTGCGAGATCGATAATGTGGGCTTGCAGAGCGATCTTGGAGAGCAAGAACAAACCCAGAGATTCACGATCTTGCTCCTATTTTCTATTTTTTTGCTTTTTCGTATTTGTGTATTTTTGTATTTTTTAATATTATCATTTTTGTATTTTTGGACACTTTGGACAATTAGACCCTTTTAAAATGTAAATAAAATTAAATAGATTTTTTTGATATTTCTTGGACTATATATATATATGTATGTGCTCAAAATAAAGACAAAATAATAAAAATAGAAAAGAAGTCGAATGATGAGCCAACTTGTGAGAAAATAACTCGAATAAACCCATTTGCAAGGAAACGACACGAATAAACCCAATTAAGTTCGACTAGGCCTAAATACAAATATTCAACTAAAGAATATGCGAAAAGATCGATCATTCGCGCACATTCTTAATTTAAATAACGACATTTCGACTTAGTTGAGCAGGTTAGTTGAGATTGGCTTAAGTGAGGCACTTTTTTTAATAATTCTAGTAACTGCGCGACTTCAGAACAAATAATAAAATAAACGACTAAAACCAGAAAAAGAATACGGACAAAATTGGGGTATAACACCTATTAACAACTATAACCATGTCAATCACTCAAGTTATCATATATCACACAAAATACTATATAAACTCCTTATCTTTACATCAAAGAGAGAAATTTACTAAGTTTAAACATATGAAATACTCTATATAAAATAGAGTTATCGAGTGTCTTGGTTTTGTAATATGAATTATTGCTTTCGGTTGATATGTTTGTTTGATCTTTACTTAATTGCGTCGACTAGGGTTAGACCGAGGTGAAAGGTCGTCGTAGGCGAGTTCCTTTGAGAATTCTATAGGCACTTACTAGAATTTGCCAAAGGCTAGACTAAATCATTTGAGTGCGGTTCGTCCATAACTTCTATGGGTCCCATAACGTTTCGGCCTCGATCGGTATACCCATGTTCATAAAAAATTGGTTTATCTTTGTGGCGGTCGCTGTTGGCCACATTCGTTATGGGTCGCTCGACGACCTCGGTTTGGGCCGTTTGATGGCCCTCGTTTGGGCCTTTCGAAGGCACTCTGTTGGGCCTTCGAAGGCTCTTGTTGCATGGCCGATCGTTGGCCTTCCTTTGGGCCTTGAAGGCACTCTGTTAGTCTTTTCGAAGGTTCGTTCGGCTGATTGATGGCCCTCCCGGTCGCTCAAATGCACTTTCGTGCATGGTGAGCGACCGGGAATACATTATTGCATGAAATATAAATTACAAGTGGAATTTTTAAAGGTCGGGCCTCAGTAAAAAACCCCAATGGGAAAAAGAGCGCCCGCCTGATATTTATTCATTAGTTTCCCGTTCATTACAAATTTGGGTTACTAAACGTAGTACTTCCTAAGTTTCTCTACGTTCCATGTTCTGTGTATGGTCGCCCCCCATCCATGGTTTCCAGTTCATAGGCCCCTTTGTCGGTCTTGTTGACAACAGTGAACTTTCCTTGACGAGCGTTCTTTTTTCCAACATCTGCCTGCCTAAGCACGAGCTGCCCGATGGAGAATTCCCTTTTCTGGACATGAGCGTTGTACCTGGCAGCGACCTTGTGCTTGACAAGTTGCTCCCTTAGTGACACATTGGTACACAACTCATCAACTAAGTCCAATTCCTCCCGTGTAGCTCGCTCGTTGTCGGCCATAGTTGGCGGATTGGCCGTCCTCCAGTTGAGCTCGCCCATTTCTATGGGGATAACAACATCGGTTCCATAAACTAGCCTGAAACGTGACTCCCCGGTCGATGAATGAGGAGTTGTTGCAGCAGGCCTAGAGGGCGATTGGAGTTCCTCGGCCCAATTCCCTTTGGCTTCTTCGAGTCTTCTTTTCGGCCGCGGGGATGACCGCATTAGCGCCAGACGGCTTGCCGTTAAATGCAGTGGATGCTCGTGAAGTGAAACAACTCTTTATTTTACCTCTAGGTCGGCCAACAGTTTTCGGAACTTCTTATCTGCGGCCCGAGTCCTCGTTATCGGTTATCATTTCTTTGTGGCACTCGGAAAGCGGGCTAGCACATTCTGGTGAAAAACTTGATCACCTTACTGATAGTGATGGTCGCTAGTGGCTCGCCTCGATCCATTTGGTGAAGTAGTCGACCGCCACAATTAAGAATTTGAAGCCCGACCCAGTGCGGGGAGGAGCGGCGAAGGAGTCCATCCCCTGCAATGAGCGACGACCAAGGTGGGGTGAGACTTTGTAGCTTTGAAAGCGGGGCCACATGAACATCGGCATGGACGACATTTCTTACATTTACGGACCAACTTCCTGCGTCTTCGTCCATGGTCGGCCAATAATAACCGAGGCTCTGGCGCTTTTTGCTATGGATCGACCATACGATGGCTACCACGCATAGGCCTTCATGAATGTCTCTCAAAACATGGTGAAGCCCGACCAGACGTTAAACACCTTAACATTGGGAAGAAAATCCCATCTATATAATCGCCTTTCACAACGGAACACTTGGTCACCGTTGTCTCAAAAGCTTCGCTTTTTTTGGGTCGCCGGTTCTTCTCTGCCGGGATGTCTTTGCGGTATGGGAAGCGATCTAGTCTTTTCATGGTCGATGGAGAGAATGGCTAGCGATTGACTGGGTTTGGTGAAACACTCAGTAGAGTTAGTGTTTCCTTGATCAAACTTCTATGATTCCCGGGGTTTCGTGTTGGCCAACCGAAAGAATGTCGGCTCGGGCGTTTTGATCCTCGACGCGTGCTTCACTTACGCCGTTCGAAATGTTGCGGCAGATTCTCACTCTAACCAAGTAGTTCTTCGTGGCGTCGTCGCTGCGTCATATAGTTCTTGAATCGAGAAGCGACCCGTGAAAAGTGCGAATGGAGTTCAACACGATCGGCGTTGAAATCCTTAGCGAGTTAATAGCGGGTGTGCATGCCTCGTACTCTGCTGATTTTTGAAGTGTGGAAGGCAAATGTCAATGATACTTCCTTTGTGAGGCCTTCGAATTCTCAATATTAGGCGGCCCCACTTTTCTATCTTGTTGGGAGAAGCCGTCAGCGTATAAAGGCGGATCGTTGTGGGCGATCGCGAGGGACAGCGTCATTTCGCAATAAAGTCGGCCAAAACTTGGGCGTTTCTTTGCCGTCTGGACTCAAATTTTATGCCAAACTCGCGAGTTCCATCGCCCACATAATCATTCGCCTGCTAGATGCGGTCGATCACGAATTTACGATAGGTTTGGTCGGTCCTTACCACGACACGATGGGCGACGAAATATGGTCTCGATCTATGGCGGCCACCAAGTAGTGCGAGGGCTAGTTTTTCGATCTTTCGATACGGGTCTCGAGTCCTTGCAACACTTTGATGATGAAGTAGACTGGGTTTTGCTTTGAGTCGTTCTCCCTGACTAGGACGACACTCAAAACTTCTTCAGTGATCGCCAAGTACAAATATAGTATTCCCCCGGTAGCGACTTGGTCATGATCGGCGGATTGGTCAACGCTGCTTTTAGCTCGTCTAACGCTTGCTGACATTGCTCGGTCCACTCAAACTCCACGTCCTTCTTTGTAAAGCAGAGCGGATGAAGGCGACTTGCGAGCGGACAGGTATGAACCTTGACAGGGAAGCGACCATGCCGTTCAACCGTTGGATCTCCTTCTTGGTGGTGGGCGGTGTAACGCCCCAAAAATAATTCAAGTATTTATTTAATTAAGTGGTATATTGGTTGGTGATTTCTTGGTGGAGAGAGTGCTGGTTTCTTCAATAAGGTAAGGGGGCTCTCTTTCACCTATAATAGAGTATATGATGAGTGTTATGTGTGGGTTAGACTCTCAGGATGATTGTTGTATTGAGTTGTTTGTGTTGCTTGTTGTGTGATTGATGTTGTGTTTGCTTCACTTTGGTGAAATTGTGAAGCGTGTATGTGTTGTTGATGATGGGTCATATGAGAGACCTAGGAAAGAAATGAGATTTGAGGAACCACTAAGTATCGGGCGTCATTTTTGGTTTTGTCACCTTAGTTGTTACTTTGAGGTGTGTTGGACAAATTCGAATGAATATGTGTTGTAGTAATTGTGGTTTAAGTTTGATCATAGTATGAGAATCAAAGAAAAGAGGGAAGATGAGGGTTAGGCGTCTGGGCGCCATTGAAGTGAAATCTTGTGTCTTAGGAGGGTAGGTGCGTTGTAGGATGTGTGTGCGTCGTGGGGTGTGTGCGTCCGAAGGTGTGTGCGTCGAAGGATATGTGTGTCAAGGTAGTGTAGTGCCGGGGTGAGTAATGGTTAAGTGAGGAAGTGTGGCAAGGTGATTGATGGTCAAGGAAGTAGTATGGCGAGGTAGTGTACCGCAGGGTGAGTAATGGTTAAGTGAGGAAGTGTGGCAAGGTGATTGATGGTCAAGTGAAGTAGTATAAGCAGAGGTAGTGTAGTGCCGGGGTGAGTAATGGTTAAGTGAGGAAGTGTGGCAAGGTGATTGATGGTCGAGTGAGTAGTATAAGCGAGGTAGTGTAGTGCCGAGGTGAGTAATGGTTAAGTGAGGAAGTGTGGCAAGGTGATTGATGGTCAGTGAAGTAGTATAGCGAGGGGTAGTGTAGTGCAGGGTGAGTAATGGTTAAGTAAGGAAGTGTGGCAAGGTGATTGATGGTCAAGTGAAGTAGTTATGCTTAGGGTAGTGTAGTGCAGGGTGAGTAATGGTTAAGTGAGGAAGTGTGGCAAGGTGATTGATGGTGAAGTGAAGTAGTAGTGGCGAGGTGAGTGATGGTGAATTGAGGAAGTGTAACCGAGGTATGGATGTATTGAAGTGAAGTGTAGGTATGTCGAATCTAGTATTGTCGAGGTATGGATGTAATGAAGTGAAGTGTAGGTATGTCGAATCTAGTATTGTCGAGGTATGGATGTAATGAAGTGAAGTGTAGGTGCAGCCGAATCTAGTGTTAGGAAGCTGTAGATGTATTAAAGTGTAGTGTATGTATCTTTGAAGTGTAGTTGTCGAGGTATAGTGTATATATACCGAGGTGTATGTGTTGAGGTGTAGATGTATCGGAGTGTAAGTGTCGTCGTGTAGGCGTGTGAAGTGTAAGTGTATGGGAGTCGGCGTGTAGTTGCCAGGAAGTGTAAAGTATGTATACAAAGTGTAGTTGCCGAAGTGAGGTGTATGTATGTCGAAGCTAGTGTTGTCAAGGTGTATGAGTGCGAAGTGTAGTGTTGTAGTGGTGACGAAGTGTAGGTGTCGGCGTGTAGGTGTCGAAGTGTGGATGTGAAGAAGTGTGGTGAGACGAAGGGTAGTGTAGGTGTGCGGAGGTGCGGTGTTGTGTGACGAAGGGTAGTGTATGTGTGCCGAGAGTGCGGTGTGAGTGTCCGAGGTCTTTGTTTTGATGCCGATGTAAGCGCGGAGTTCTTGCCGGGAGCAAATTTGGGTGTTGTTAGGTGCGGAGTGCGTCTAAGTGGCTGAATGGTGGAGCCAGTTTAGTCCTTAGGTGACGTTTTTAGTCCCTATGTGTGATGAGGTTGGCGTTAGCCATAGAGCTATTGATTTTGGTGTCGATGAGTCCGATGTGTTTGATGTTAGCCATAGAGCTAGTGACCGATGTGTTGATGTTAGCCATAGCGCTAGTGGTCGATGTGTTGATGTTAGCCATAGAGCTAGTGACCGATGTGTTTGATGTTAGCCATAGAGCTAGTGGACCGATGTGTTTGATGTTAGCCATGGAGCTAGTGACCGATGGGTTTGGCGTTAGCCATAGATCTATTGACCGATGTAGTGATGTTAGCCGTAGATCTATTGATTGAGGTATTGGCGTTAGCCATAGAGCTATTGGCCCGATGTGTTGATGTTAGCCATAGAGCTATTGATGAGGTGTTGGTGAATCAAAATGAGCGGATATTGGGGGCTTCGGCTGCATATCACCGGTGATGCGGATATTGGGGGGCCGGCTGCATATCACCCGTGACGGATATTGGGGGCTTCGGCCTGCATATCACCAGTGACAGATATAGGCTTCGGCCTCAATGGTACCACATGCATTATACCCTTGGTGTTGGGTTGCATTCATGCATACACTCATGCATATTGATGATGTTCTTGATGATTATGAGTTGATGTGTTATAACTTGATGATGTGTGTTTGTCTAGTGAGTAGGGGTGTTTCTAGTTGCCTTTCTCTAACATAATGTTTATCATACATTTTATTATATGTGTTAGAGACTCACCCTTACACTTTCTATGTTGCTTCTTATGTCGACAGCGTGCGGTGATTCAGAGTGAAGGTCTTCCTTCCTCGATGCAGTTGTGGAGTTTTGCTCGTCACGTAGTAATCGGGGGACGAGTAGTCTATTAGTTGTTTTAACTTAAGTGGTTGAACTGTAATTTGGTAATGTAAGAATTACTTAAAGAACCGGTGTTTTGAGGGTTCGCCCCATTTAAAGCCGTGCTATGTATCACGCAATTATATTTATTAGTGAAAAGTATTGTTGACTAGATTAAAGTGATGTTTTGGTGAGCGTAGCATTCCCTCGAGGATGTACTTTTAAAGAAAAACTATTTTTGAACTCGATTTTAAAATTAAATTACCGGAGTGAGTAAAAAGGGGTGACCTTGTATTGGAAGTTGCCACGATCGGTCATGAACCTTTGTCTTGTGCCGATATGGTGGGTACATGGTTATCTAAGAAAGATAGCGGTTTATAGCGAGGCGCCATCGACGATTTATCGATGTTGGGGGCGGAAAGGCATCTTTCGGGCATGCCTGTTTAGGTCGGTGTAGTCCACACACATGCGCCATTTGCCGTTCTCTTTCTTTACCAAAAAAACGTTGGAGAGTCATGTCGTATATTTGATCTCTTCAATGAAGTTGGCTTTGATTAGGTCGTCCACGGCCTGGGCTGCTGCCTAAGCCTTTTCCTCGTTACGAGCCGTCTTTTACAGGCGGCCAGGTTTAGCCGCCTCGTCGGCGAGAGTTGGTGACACACAATTTCTATGGGAATTCCGGGCATGTATGATGCATGCCATGCAAATAGATATGCATAATCCCTAAGGCATCCCATGAGGTCTTGCTTGACCTGTTCGGACAGTCGGCTCCCCAATTGATTTGTTTTTCTTTGGGTCGTCCCCCTAGGTGGGCGTCAATCGACTCCCCCGTGAGGCTCTGGCCTTTTCAACCTATTCTTGACTCACGGGCTAGGTCGTCATCATCGTCCTCGGGATCATTTGTCGGATCGTATCGAGCATCAGTCGGCTACATTGGCCGTGTGACTCTCTGCTTATTGCAAGGATTGGCCTTTCGGCGTCTGTTAAATCACACATATTACGGTATAAGTAATGACCTTTGTTTAGCGCCTCCATGTCGACTGCGAGTTACAACTTATCATTCTTGTTGTAGAATTTCATCTTTAAGTGGACCATGGAGCCACTGACCTCCAAACCTCAAGTGTCGGCACCAAAAGTGACCAACGATTGTGCTATCATTCGTGTCATCACCAAAAGTGACCAACAGTTCTAGCGTTCCCAAAGGGTATGTGGTCGACCCATTGAAACTGTCAAAAGGGTTGGATCGGCCTGTGGGATAATTTCACTCCTATCCATGTTTAGTTTATTGACCAAATCTTCAAACATTATTGTTGAGATAAAATCCTTTTTGATAACAAACCTTATGAACTAAAGCTTAAGTATTACAGATGGTGTTCTACTAATGGGTGCTCTTGAGTTTGTTGAAAAGAACGGGTTTCCTATAAGTGGACATGCTAGAAGCAAATTAGATCAATCCAGTGCATGTCATTATCAACAACTGAAGAATCAAAGTAGAACCAACAAAGAATTTGTTGAGAGAATAGATTTCCTACAAATGGACATGCTAGAAGCAATATTAGATCAATCCAATGCATGTCATTCTCAACAAATTGAAGAATCAAAGTAGCACCAAAAAATAACAAGAATAGTAATGCAAGCCTCATGAAGACATAATATCTTTACTATTAAATTACAACGGTGTTGGACAAGGAAATTCACAAAGAGAAAAAGAAGACATTAGGTAATCAAGAGAAAGTTCAAATCATCTAAGTGAATTCCTATCAAGAGGAGTCCTAAGAACCTAATGACTAGATTGAACAAAGGAGTCTACAAGTCTTTGCACAGAAGATTCTCATAGTCGTTAATTGGGTTATATTCTACCAATGTTCTCTTACTTAAATGATCAAAAGCTTATCTAGAAGCATATCAAAGAGACTAAAACATGCAAGAAGTCAAGGGTAGAAATAAACATAAGAAGGTTCACGTATGAGAAGGTTCAATGACTAAAGAAGGTTAAAAAAAGTTGAAGAAGGTTCAAAGATAAGAAGGTTCAATTAAACAAAGCAACCTACTCTATCTAGGAAAATTCAACAACTAAAGAACAATCATTCTCATTGATGAACTGAAGAAGAGAAGGTTTAACCAAGTCAAGAAATAGCAAACTAACGCTCTACCATGGTCTAAAATATTGGTATAAAATAAAGGTAGAAAAGCCTTGAGAAGGTTACTTTATATGAAGGTTAAATTAAGTTACTTGAAGGTTTGGCCAGAACTACGGAAGGTTGGTAGAAAGTCAAAGCGGAAGGTTGACTAAAAATCAACGAAGGTTTGATTGAAGTCAAAAGAAGGTTGACTTTATTCTAAAATATTTTAAAGAAGGTTGTTTGTTGAAGAAGGTTTCAAAGAAGGTTAAAAGAATTCAAGCACATTTACAGGAAACAAGTTCATATATGAATCCTTGATCAATGCGCATCAAATGTGTATTCTAGGAATAAATGTTGTAGAATAATTATCCTATGTAAAGAGGAACTCCTTGATTATACTTTGTACCTTAAAAACATGTTTGTTCATGTTAATTAAGGAAGCTTGAGAAGCTTCATATAAAAAGCATGTAAAGCATGTACCATAGTACAAAAGCAGTCATGGAGTGTTAGAAAGTATGAAAGAAGTAATGTGGTTGTCATAGAAGGTTTTCCATGACAACTAAAGCACCAAAATATGTTGAAGAAGGTTGATAGGCTATAACTAAAGCACAAGGTCATCATTTCCTATCTACAAGCCTAAAACAAATTTCAACGCTTATCTTCAACATCCCAACTGGCTATATTGAAGAAATCAATTATATAAACACATGGGAAAGCTAAAGAAACTCAAGGGAGAGGGATTGTAGTGTGCCAAAACCAGATTTCATCATCCCCTCAACCTTACGTAGATATTGAGAAGTTCGCAGATTTGAAGAAGTTTGATCAGAAGCTTCTCAAAGATGAAAAGCTTGCTCTAGAAGAGATTTCACAGAAAGAAATTCAAAGTCCATCTATCATACAAGTGATTGGAAGTGAAATAGATGAAATATGTATGTTGTTCTTCCTACCAAGCTACCTAGGGTAGGTGAGTGTTAATGAGAAAATACAACATGTGTAGTGTTCTATCAAGCTACCTAAGGAGTAGGTAAGTGTTGATGAGAAACTACAATGTGTGTGTTGTTCTATTAAGCTACTTAGGATGGGTGAGTGTTGGTGAGGAAACTGTGGGTAGAGACTTGTTGATGTAGAGCCTGAAGAGGCTTGAAGAAAGAATACTTGTTGTAAAGCTTGAAGAGGCTTGGAAAAAGACCACTTGTATTGATTGAAGAATAGTGGAAAAAGCTCACTTTGGAGGTGAGGATTTGGATGTAACTTGACGTTAATGGGTGAACCAGGATAAATCTTCAATGTGTAATCTTCTCATCCCTTATCTCTGCATGCATTACATTATGATCATAATCCACTACCCTCTTATCCTCACATTAACTAATGCTTAAAACTGAAGCTACTCATATAATTTATGCATAACTCATATTCTGTTTTGAAGTATCTATTAATCCTGAGAAGCTTCAATCTATATTGATTTCATCCTCATAAGCTTCTATAGCTTGAAGAGTTTATTCTTAACATACATAGAGTTTGATAATATGTTCCTCATGTTAGAAAACACTAAATGAACATGTTCAACAAAAGGATAAATCTCATATGATCTGCAAAGTGTTTTTCTCGCATAAATACAACACCTGACACATTATACTTTGAACTTATCAACAAGAGAAGGTTCATTGCATGTAACACCTCTCGGGTAGAAGAAGTTAAATGTGAATCTTACTCAGCCCATAGAAGTTTAAATCGTTGAACTTACTCGGCGGAGAAGGTTCTTTGCATAGAACCTACTCGACTTGAGAAGGTTCAGCGTGTGGAACCTACTCACTAAGAGAAGGTTTAATGCGTGGAACCTACTCAAGAAGAGAATGTCTTGTGAAATTGTTTTATGCTAACTATCTCATCTCCAAGTATCAACTTGAGAGGACATTTTCTAAGTTTCAGGATATAAATTTTAAAAGGGTCACAATTCAACCCCCCTTCTTGTGACTCTATATGCCACTTCAATTGGTATCAGAGCACAGGCTCTTAGGGTTGAACACACTTAACCGTGTGAAGAGATGAAGATTCTGGAAGAAGTGATGACCAACATTGGAGATGAAGAACATGTCTTAGAAGGTTGATTTACAAGGAGATTTGTGATATGCAGAAAACAATATTGATGAGGAAGAACTTGACAAGGTGGGATAGATGGAAAATGAATATGCCATGATCAACAAGTAAGCTTGTTTTAATTTTACTTTGAATATTCTATACATATTAAAACAAGTCTATAAGCCACTAGAATGTGATCGTACCTTGACCAATGAAGAGTTGAAGTGTTGATTGATTCGTCAAATGGGCCGGTCGTTGAATGGGTGAAAGGACCGGTCCTGGCTTCACGCGTTGAATACCTCGGGTGGTACCTGCAAAGACACTCCGACGATCTAGTGAGAGGTCGCTCGGGCAGATAGCACAATGTTAGAGAACGTACCTGAAGCCATATGCGAATGGCGTATATATACTGCGAGGTCCGACCGTTTTGCGAAGATTTCGCCGGCGAGTGCGCTCAAGCGGCGTGTTTGGGCGTCGAGACGGGTGGGCGCGAGTCCAATTCTTCATTGGCGATCCTCGTATTTGCTAATACACCCAGGAACAGAATGAGAAGCTATTAGAGATGAGTTTTCTCTAAATAGCAAAACATAGGAAAGATAAAAGGGATTTTAGCTACTAAATTGAAAAGTCATCATAAATCCTTTTTACTCTCATAAGCAAAACAAAAAATGCCACAAGGTACTGTTTTATAAGCTACTTTTCAAAAATCTCACAATACCCATCTTTGAAAATTTAAAAGAGAAATGTGAAAGTCAAAATAATATGTTGTCTTGCTTGTTCTAACATACAAAGTGATGAACCACATGCTTTACATATTGATAGAGTACCAGTAGGTACTTGTTGCATGCTAGTCAAAAAGTAAATGTGGGAAACACCTATAGTGAATAACACCCCACTTGTATGAATTCTTCCAACTTATGTCTTGTTGCTTCCTTGAGCCTTACATATTGTCCTGAAAATAATGGAGAATATAAATCCATGTTACATTTTGGGTTTTATGAAGCAACTCGTGATAGTAAAAAGTGGATGAGAGTTGTTTGGGTTTGAAATATGACGTCATAATGACAAACATTTGAAAAATGTTTGAAAAAGAAATCTGATCTAAACTGTGAAATTTGGTGAAGCTTAAACATTGTGCTCTTGAGCAATTGATTTCTCTTTGGCTTCCAAATTTTCTTTCACTCATTCACAACTCTGAGCATAGTTTGACAAGACAAGTCAATAAGAGCATATTGAGAAGAGACCACATAAAATAAATGTGCGCAACCATCAGTACAAGAGAAAGGTCACGGGTAACCTTCAAGACAATGGTGAATGAAGTTACATTTACAAAATGAAAAATTCATGAAGGAGCCACATGGATTGAGTCGTGTGTCAAAGTTAGAACCAATGAACTCAAAATCTTGGAAAGCTCGTGACTCTACTAAGAATGACCATTACAATGTTTGCCAAGATCCATGAAGTTGCAAAAATGTGGTAAGTTTCATGACATCAAGATAGTTAGTAAGGTAAGAGCATTAAAATTTTACATGAAATTTTAATTGTCTATTATCTTACTCATTGGCTGATTTTTACATGTTTTATTCACATGCCAAGAAAACATCATGAATGTCTAAGGGCTAGACATATGTTATTTATGCAACAAAGGTTATATGCCCCAAACTAACTGTTTCTGGAAATATATCATTCATGTGTATCATCCTTCTTTTTCAGAAACTTGGTAAAAACTTATTAGCTAACCACATTGATACCTTGTTACAAAGCAACAAGTCTTGTGCTTATTTCTTACATGATTAAAATGATTCTCATTTGAACTAAAATTCATGATGCATTAATATCTCTATACATCTTTCAAAATAATAATTGGATATTGATATGCACGTGTTCTTGAAAAATGGTTCATTCATAAATAAGAAATATTCTCTTTACACTCATGCATAATGTTATCTGAAAAATTGTGTTTTCTAAGATACCAACTCATTCTTTTAAAAAGGAAATTGAAATTTGAGAATACTAGAAAATGAGTTGAGTGTTAACTTGGAAGTTTTTGACAAATAATCTTTATGCATAAAAATGTTCAAAGTGGTTATAATGGGTGATAAGTGCTTAGACAAAAGGAGAAAATTCACACATACTTTCCTACAATATGTTTCACAATCATTTGTCAATGATGTATGTTCAAATTGTAATATCTTGGTTGAGACCTTATTATGTTACCACGTGAGAAAAAAATAGCTAGAGAAGGTATACTAACCCAAAAGGACCCAAAAGGAATGGGTACCAAAACCATTTTTATTTTGTGATGTAGGAATAACTCATTGAATGATAAAAGGAGAAGAAAATGCCTCTTGGGAGTTGATAATAAAGAGATAAAGACCAACTCAAACAACTCAAAAGATGCTCAGAAGTTTAATTTGAAACTTCATGGTAGTACACACATTGTGAGATGATGAAGGATGAATCTGAGAAAAGCATGTTGGAAGGACTGAAATCCTTCCATGGGCTTCAATATGAAAGGATCCAAGAAGCTGAGAAAATTCATAAAGAAATATTGGAATCATCTTAGGGGGAGCATGATGATGATCTCATATGAAAAGGATTAGAAAGATAAGAATATGTTCTATATGAGAGAATCCTTTTACACGATGAGAAAGTTCTTTGCTCGATTGAGAAAAATCTGAAAGTTACTCAAACAACAACCTTCTCCAAAGCCTGCTGCATATCAACCTTCTCATGAAGTTGATATGACCACTGCAGAAGCTTCTCAACTAAATAAACTAGTGGTAGTTGAAAAGAGAAACTTGAATGTGGACCCCTCCACTATCAAGATCAGTGAGAAAAATAAGCTGGAACAACCATCTTCATCCATCAGTCAGTTTTTCACAAAGTACTATGATGATAGATGAATGAGCATGAATTGATGATGCTACAAAGTCCTTGAGGATGCTCTTGTCATGAATAGTCTTCAGAAAGAAAGTCTTTAAAGGAGGTATACTCAATCTCATCATAATTTCATTTTGATATATATGAAGTATGTGTGAATATATGATATGATAAGATTGATTGTTTTGTCCTATGAATGCATGCTAAAATGATTGATGCAATATATGATCTTAAAAGCTTAATTGTATGCATCACCATTTACTTTAAACTTGAATGTGCATGTGCCTAGTTCTGCATAAAATATGTTTGCACAATCTCTAGTTCTAAGTTTCTCATACTAATATAGTGATAATAATAAAATTTGCAATTGATATTATTGCATGATGCTTTAAGCTTTACGAACACATGTTAAAAACTTGTTTAAAATGAAGTGTTCTTTAAAAAGTGTTAGATAAGGTGTTGCAATGTCAAGTGTCATTCTTTGCAGAAATATAGACTCACATACTATATTAATATCAATGATGCGGTGCTAAATGTTATATGTGTTAATATCTTGTAGTGCAAATTGATCCCCATCGTGTTTAAAATAACAAATGTTCTAATAATTCTTATGAATAATTCAATGACTGAAAGAATCTTGTTGCACAACCTTTGATTCAAAACATTCCATATTGCTGTAACTTTCATGAACCTTTGTGGATATATGGTTTGTTGTCTTAAATAACTTAATTGAGTTGTAGGTCTGGTAAACACGTTTCAAAAGTCAATATTAATTGAATCTTTCAAAGTGTTAGACCATATGATGCATTGTTGAGTCCTATGTAAATCATGTCTTACAAAGATGCACCTATTATTTATCATGTGATTTCTTTTGGTGTATAAAATGGGTGAAAAAGGTTTCAGATCATCAGTATAAAAATAACATCTTTCAAAGCAAGTTTTCAAATGTGCACTAATCATATTATTGTCAAATTTTGATATGTGTTTTCTAAAGAACATGTTCTTGTGAAAATCTTTTAAAGTAAGGAGTTATTTTCTCAAGTCTGGAATGTGATAAAATTAATATCTTGAGAAGGAAAAATGACAAAGTCTCATGTTGATCATTTAATCTAAGTCATATTATATCCTTTATCAAATTTGATTTTGGTGCATATTTATTGTTATATCTGATTTCCAAAAGCCTCATGTGCACTTATAGATCTAAAGACAAAATATTGAGAGAATCAAAGCTAAACTTGCATATCTTAAGAAGCCTATACTTTATTTGATGCCTAACTTTAGGAATATGATCTTGGTTTTACAAAAATTTGAGATTCGGATATTATGTTTACAAAAGATCCTTCTTCAACTTGTTCTATATTGATGTCCGATCATTGGACTTAAGATTGGAAGGTTTTCAAAAAGTGTTTCTCATTGTTGTTTCTCCATGCGAAATTAATTGCTTTCTTGAAGATGTTTGACATTAATGAGCACTAAGTGCTAAAACTGATTTATGAAAAATGAAACTTCTCACAAGTGCTTTTGAATATTTATTTGACACATTCTAAACAAGAAATATCTGTTTTGAAATAGTCATATGATAATCTTGTTTCACTTTCATAGTCTCCACTCAAAAATAGATATGTGAGCTCCATGTAGCATATGAATGCATGTTTACGCAAAATGAGTCTTGATTGCTTTGCATAATCTTATTGTGGTATATGTTTTAATAGTTTTTTTAAACAATGAAACTAGTGAAAATAGCATCTATGATATATCACACACTCTGACTACTTTGAGTAAGCTTAAGATTGTGCGTTATGTTCACTTGTGTGATTGCAGAAATTTGAAAGAGTGTATAATTTTAAATTTAGTTATCACTATCATGCATTATGCTTTATATGACTTTGTAGAACTAAGTATGGCAAATTGGTTATCCCCATTGTTTATATCTCGAGGATTATTGTCGTATATGGGTTGAGAAAAGTAAAATAAAATGTCCTATATATTGTTTTCTTCTAAGGCAAGAGAGGGTTGGTAAATAACTTTATATTCATTGAACCCTATTCAAAATGCATTATAAAAGGTTGTCCTCTTATATATATAAAAGGCTTTCCTTCAAAGCCTAATAATGAGAGTAATAATAAGGAAAGAGCTGCTTCTAAAGATAGGAGAATAATGATCATTGAAAACCCAAAGGCAGAGAGTTTTTGAACTAAAGAAGGTATATGTTCTTCAATGTCTAAACATGTTAAGTTCAAATCTCTTTATCTATTCCTAGTGGATCAAATGAATGTGTTGAATTACTTGATCTGATAATTTTGCTTCTGATTACTATGATTCCTTATGTCTACATTGCAATATTAACTAAGAACTTTTCTCACATTGTATATGTTTATCATGCTAAATGCAAACTGTTTGAGTTAGATATGTTGATCCTCCTCCCTCTGATTCTTTTTGATTGATATCAAAAGGGGTAGAATAATAAGATAGATATAATAATAATAAAGGGGGAGAAGAATAAGATAGATATAATAATAATAAAGAATGTTGCTAATTAACCTGATGCATAAGTTCAGGGGGAGTTTAATTTGATAGTAAATCAACATTCTTGCATGTATTATTAAATCCATCCAGAAAACTTAAGTTTTGTTCTTAAAGGTTTGTCATCATCAAAAATGGGGAGATTGTTGAGATAAAATCCTTTTTGATATATGGTTTTAATGATAACAAACCTTATGAACTAAAGCTTAAGTATTTTGAATGGTGTTCTACTAAGTGGACATGCTAGAAGCAAATTAGATCAATCCAATGCATGTCATTATCAACAATTGAAGAATCAAAGTAGCACCAACAAATAACAAGAATAGTAATGCAAACCTCATGAAGACATAATATCTTTACTATTAAATTACAACGTTGTTGGACAAGGAAATTTACAAAGAGAAAAGAGAAGACATTAGGCAATCAAGAGAAAGTTTAAATCATCTAAGTGAATTCCTATCAAGAGGAGTCTTAAGAATCTAATGACTAGATTGATCAAAGGAGTCTACAAGTCTTTGCACAAAAGATTCTCATAGTCATTAATTGGGTTATATTCTACCAATATTCTCTTAATTAAATGATCAAAAGCTTATCTAGAAGCATATCAAAGAGCATGACTAAAACATGCAACAAGTCAAGGGTAGAAATAAACATAAGAATGTTCACGTATAAGAAGGTTCAACAACTAAAGAAAGTTAAAACAGTTGAAGAAGGTTCAAAGATAAGAAGGTTCAATTAAACAAGCAACCTACTCTATCTAGAAAACTTCAACAACTAAAGAACAACCATTCTCATTGATGAACTGAAGAAGAGAAGAAGGTTTAACTAAGTCAAGAATTAGCAAACTAAGGCTCTACCATGGTCTAAAATATTGGTATATTATAAAGGTAGAAAAGCCTTGAGAAGGTTACTTTATGAGAAAGTTAAATTAAGTCAACAGAAGGTTTGACCGAACTACAGAAGGTTGACTAAAAGTCAAATAGAAGGTTGACTAAAAGTCAACAGAAGGTTGACCAATAGTCAACAAAAAGTTTGATTGAAGTCAAAAGAAGGTTGACCTATTCTAAAATATTTTAAAGAAGTTTGTTTGTTGAAGAAGGTTTCAAAGAAGGTTAAAAGAATTCAAGCTTCTGTTTTGGTCCTTTATCTTTGGCCTTGATTTCATTTTGGTCCTTTATCTTTTTTTTTTCTCGTTTTGGTCCTTTATGTTTCAGTTTTGTGTCAATTTGGTCCTTTTTTGTAGTTTTAGTCCAAAATGACACAAAAAAGGACAAAATGACACAAAAAGGACAAATTGACACAAAAAAGGACCAAATTGACACTGGCCCTGAAACATAAAGGACCAAAACGAGAAAAAAAGAAGATAAAGGACCAAAATGAAATCAAGGCCAAAGATAAAGGACCAAAACAATAATTTAGCCTAATAATAATAATAAGTGGCGGTGATCCCTTTCAAGCTTCCATTCAAAGCACTACCCTTATTTGGAAAACTTCACTACAAGTCAAAATATAGAGGTAGATAGATAGAACGAACTGAATTTTTGTGACTCTATATGCCACTTCAATTATATCGGCCGAGCTTCCTTGATCGACCAATATCCTTCTCACTTCTGTGTTGGCCATCACTGCTGAGCACTACCAAATGAACATATCTGTTGGTCCTCCCTTCAAGTAGGTCTTCATCCCCGAAAGAGATGGGGCCAATTCGAGTCGGCGCTTTGCGCCGGCGTGATAGTGCAGACCATGAGAATATCGTTCTACTTCCTCTTCATGTCCTTGTTGGATTCTTTGCGATCAAAGCGGATTGCCGCAAGTGGATTACCATGGCGACATTAGGCCTCTAGGCTGCCGGGTGTTGCGATCTTCCTCGATCGTATCCATTTCTTTGGAAGCCACGACCAAATCCGTAGTAATGGCCTTACCTTTGTCTTGGCGGGTGGCCTCCGGTTCTCTTTCTTTGGCGGTCGCCACCGCCGGCCACTAACGTATTGTCTCGACCTACCTTACGGATAAGATCTTTGATATCATCCTTAAGGCCATCTGATCGTTGGTGTCATGTCCACTTACTCTTGTGATATCTCTGATGCTTTGCCGAGCCCCCTTTTTGAGAGCGAGAGGGTCGAATGTCGCTTCACGACAACGAATTCATTGTTTTGACACTCTAAATAGATCTGCTTATTTATAGGGGTGTTCAACCTTGTCTGTTGCTCATATCTCTTAGGTCGGTACTCATGCTATCATGTTGATGGTCTTGTCCTTTGGCCAGACCTATTTTGCTCTACTCTGGGTCGCTCATGGCTCCCATCCTAGCCTTCCTTGCTTCTTCGTAGGCCGTATGGTCGTTGGCCCTCCGAAGGAACAGTCGGGAGTCCATGTAACGATTTAGACCAAACTCTTACGCAAATCGTAGTGCGGTCTAATACCACGATTCAGTACTTGACTTCTCTGCATGCGATGGGTCGCGAGCGGTATCGGCCTCGTGTTGAATCGTTCGATGTCTTTGCCTCAGCGATTCATTTTCACCTTGGACAAATATGGTTGGATGATGTAGCGCATGATCGTGGTCGCAAAGCTTGATTCTGCAGAATCTCTAAAAAATATTATACGGGTTCAATTAGGGGTATGGGCCACAATTTAAAACCTTGGTAGAGTCTACATTCTACAAAGTCACTTTAAAGGTTTGTAAATTCATTGCCTTCTAATTGGATCTTCTCTCCTCCTTTTGTGCTTCGATCTCTCCTTCAAAAAGATTGTATGCATGGAAGTGATCAGATTTGATTGGATTATCTTTGATTCTTGTATCTGCAGTTTGTTTTGATGTTAGGGTTATGTCTTCCCCAATTCTAATCTGGTGCTGTTGAAACAAGCTATGTTGTTGGTGTTTCAAGCTGGATTCAGTGGTGAACATTTTCTCTAATCTCGAAGCTGTTGATAATGGTGTTTGAAGATTAGGAGGATTTTGCTAGGGTTCATCTTGTTGTCGATTTAGTTAATCGTTTGTTGGTTTAGAGTTTTATCGGGGTTTTTTTGTGTGTTTGTTTTGTAATTTATTGTTTGACTCTCTAGATTGGGCTTAGTTTGTTTCGGCCCAAGTTTAGTTGTTTTTCTTGTGTTGCTTTGGTTGGGCTTGGCCCATTTCATCTATTGAAAGCCATATCTTTGATGACCAAAAAAAAAAAAAAGGTTTGTAAATTATAAATTGCAGCTTGGTATGTCAAGTGCGTTGGAAACCTTACGTGGGGTCTTAGAATATGGTCTCTAGAGACCTTATCACTAGTCAATGTGGGATTTGGAATTTTTCCTAATACACCCCCTCACGCGCATCACCTTTGTATTTTTATTTGTAGCGTGTTTTTTTAATGCCTAATACACCCCCTCACGCGCATCACCTTTGTATTTTTATTTGTAGCGTGTTTTTTTAATGGTAGGTGACCCGATAGATCTAGGATAGGCTCTGATACCATCTTAGAATATGGTTTTAGGCCTAACTCAACCCCACAAAACCGGCTTGTAAGGTGAGGGTTGTCTCTTCATTATAAACCCTCTAGAGACCTTATCACTAGTCAATGTGGGACTTGGGAGTGTATCTTCAAAGATCTTTCTTGGATAGTTTTGTTGTTGACTACAATCTGTCTTCTCCCTCGTTAATTACTTCCTTACCATGCACCCCAATTTTAGAGGCCTTTGGCCAAGACAAAAACATTGCTGAAGTAGCAGGAACCATTTCTCTCTGGTCAATAGGTTCTACTTTCTCTTTCATTGTCTCATCATTCACATGCCAAACTTTCCTTCAAGCACAAAGCAAGAACATGATTATTGCATACTTATCAGTAATTACAATTGTTATTCACCTTTTCATGTCATGCCTTTTAACTGTTAAGTACGCGTTTGGTCTTAATGGTGCAATGCAATGACATCAACAATCTTGGCATACTGGATACCAAATTTTGGTCAACTCTTGTTTATCATGGAAGGGTTTCTCATTTTTAGCCTTCAAAGATCTTTGGCCACTAATCAAGCTTTCTCTGTCTTCTGGGGCCATGTTGTGGTAAGAAATTTTTGATTTTCATCATCAATTTCTAAGCTTTCTCTGTTATTCAACTTTTATTTTCTCAAAGTGTTATATTTTATTGGGTTAAATATATTTTAAGTCCCTATAAAATTTGACTTTTTTTGTTTTCTTTTAGGTCCTCAAAATTTTTACATTTGGTCCCCCAATTTTTTTCATTAGTTTTAGTCTCCTATGACTTTTAGTTGCGTTTTTTAGACCTTTTACGGCACTTCTAAACACGCTATTATAAGTTACGAAGCGTTATTAAAAGTCATTAAAGACTAAAATTGATAATAATTGAATAGTAATTATATGTTTGGGATTTCCAATAATCAAGAACCAAAAATATATATTTACTTTTGTCCATATACTAGGTTCAATCATTTTTATGTTTTGTAGTAAAAAAAAAATGGACTATAGCAATTTATGTGATTAAATAGTTCTAAATATATGGTAAATTTTACAGCCTTGAGATGTGGTATAGCACAATTTTGGTTCTTCTAACTGGGAACATGGAAAATTCTGAGGTTTCAATTGATGCTCTGTCCATATGAGTTTATACATCATCACTCAATGAATTGAAACAGTAAAGCAACCCTACTAATTATATATACAGAATGAGAGACTAAAACTCAAATTTTATAGGGACTAAAAACATATTTTTAACCTATAAAAGAATGATTGAGTGTGTTGAACTTTGATTAATTGGCAGTGTTCGAGTGTCTAATGAGCTGCTTGGAAGAGGAGTTCACAGGCTGCAAAATTTTCAATTTTGATAACAGTTCTCACATCATTGGCAATTGGATTTGTGCTTTTCTTGGTCTTCTTATTCTTGAACAAAAGACTTGCTTACATTGATAAATGATACCAGATATCAAACTTTATCTTTTTTTAAGATAAAGAGATGCTTTCATTAACTAGAAACAGAAACATTACAATTTGTGGGAAGTTACAGTTCGAAATTAAAGAGCCCAATTGCTCAAAACTGGACCATTGATGGACTCCTAAGGTTTTGGAGAGTTCCACTCTCCCTATTGAGGTTCCTTCTAATGGAGACTCCTCCCAAACTATTGAAAGTACTCTTGCAGTCTTGAATGATGGGGTTAAGGGCAGCTCTCTGAAGCTTGTCATTGATGTAGTCCACCAATATAAAAGAGTCAGAGTTTGCCATAAGCCTCCAACAGTGCTTGTCCGGGAGGCACTGAACCCCTAAACCCCATCCCTCTTTTTTCTTAGCTTTGGACATCTTTTCCCCACTCATCTAGTGAATTTATCTAGCTTCGGAGTTGGAACCCCACCAAAACCTAGCAAGCATAAACTCAATCTCATGGCAACTTCCCTCAGGAAGTTTGTAGCGACTCATTATATAGTTTGGAATGGCCTGGCTACTGCTTTAATCAAAGTTTCCTTGTCTGCTTTAGAGAGACTTTCTCCCTATTTCCAAACCCATCAACCACAAAGGATAAGATAACATTTTTGACCTCCCAAAGGTGACAAGGAGGCCTAGGTATCTATAGTTATCATCAGGCTTCATCCATTTCAATTCATTAAGGATCAATTTAGTAGAGTATGATTCCTAGTCATTCAGCCACTAGTTCCTTCTCTTCTTAGCTCCCATCCTGTTATAGATAATTTCTTCATCACTTTCCTACATATTTTGACTGAAGGACGACTCAGACTTCTCCATATTGATGACTTGGCCTGAGGCTCTCTGGTAGGTATCAAGGATTTGCAAAACATCTCATCTTCTCTAGTGTTGGCTCTGGTGAAGAGGAGGCTATCATCCATAAAGAGGAGATATCATATTTGGGGAACTTCTATCAATTTTGATTCCATGGAGGTTCCAATCAGCAACTTCCTTTTTAATCAAACCAGAGAACACATTAGCACAAAGGATAAAAAGATAAGGTGATCGAGAGGGGGTCATGTAGCTTTATACCTATCTCAAGGGAGAAAGATTGGGGAAGAGGGGTTTTTGCACTTAGGCATTAGGGCATAGACAGACACATTCCTCCCCACAATGTGCCAATATTTCTAGTAGAGCATCAGGGCCTAGTGCCTTCAAGGGGTACATGATATTCTTATAATAGGAGTTTCTGTTGGAGCTGGTTGGCAAAGCATCGTAGCATATGTAAACATAGGTTGTTATTACATAGTTGGAATTCCTGTTGGAGTGGTTGATTGGTATCGTTTTGAATTTGCAAATCAAGGTAATTAATCTCTCTTTTTCTCCATTTATTGTTTTTTATATAAATTTGGCATGCAAAAACACCCCATTAAAAAAATATATCTCAACAACATTGGCATCCTACCAATCGGCTTTTTTGCCCTCTTCTATAAATTTTATAGGATTAAATATGTTTTTGGTCTCTCTAGTATTTTGATGTTTTAGTTTTAGTCCTTTTAAAAAAATTCATTTACTTTGGTTCCCAAGTTTTACCCGTCGGCACTTTTAATCCCCCGTGATTTTTATAAAGTTTCTAAGCACTATTAAAAATAACGAGAGACTAAATCTATCGACGGAAAAAATTTGAGGGACAAAAAGTCGGTGATTTTCCTTGTTTCTTTATTGGAATATATATTAAAAATTGTATTTACACTTTACAGGTAGAAGTAGCTCGCAAACGCATTAATAGATGGAGTGAGCAAGGGTGTCAAATTGTTGGTGATTAGAGAGACACAAAGGTTCATGAATGTTGTTGTTTTTCTGTTGCTGATGGTGCTACCATCTTTCTTGTTGATTCTCATGTGTTGTTGAAACGGTATTTCTGGTGTTGTTTTTGTCCTTTTAGTGTGATTGTTATTTTGCTGGTTTTTGTTCTAGTGCTTTGTATAGTTTTGTCTGTGTGTTGAGAAATGCCCTCTATTCGTTGGGGGGGTTTATGAAGAAGTGTTATTAAACCCGTATCAGATGGCTGCCGGTCTGACTGAACCAACCGAGCACTGATGGTATGAGCGGTTCGAGTGAATAATCACCTAATCTGCTGGTTCGAACCGGGCTAACCCACTAATTTTAATTATATTTCAAAAACTTAACAGGATCAGCTTCAGCTAATTGAACCGGAAAAATATAAAACCAAATAATACCCGTTAACCATAATACCTATTGTCTTAAACCTTTCGCAATTCTAAAAATTTTGCAAATTTCTTGAAGCATTGTGTTGGTTAAGGTGATAAACGGCATCAAGTCTTTAATGAGAATAGAACTTAAATGATGAAGCCCAATTTTGTCTTATCGTAAAATTTAGGCACTATTTGGCAAAAATTAGCGAATAGTAGATAAATTGATTTATAGTAGATGAGCTGATAGTAGATCGCTAACAATGGATAAGTTAGCAAATTAAATTTAAAGTGTTTGGTAAAAATAACAGTTGAAGTAGCTTATAAATATAAAATTGTGTAAATAGATATTTGTAATTAATACTTAAATATGAGAGAGAATTTCATTTAATGCAAAATAAATGAGTAATTTAATTAAGTTAATGATGGTAAAAACGAGAGAAAAAATGCAACGTTGTGAGCTACTCTGTAACACCCCCTTCTATTAATTACTATTTTAATAAATAAAAATCAGAGTTTTTAAAACTTTTCCAGGCACCTCAAAGAGAGTACTACATTTCATCAAAATACCACAAAATAGCATTTAAAACTCAAACGCATCTAGTGCGTGAAATATATGTCATATCAAGTGGGGTGAACCCTCAAAACCTGTCTTAAGTTTACAATAATCAGGAAAATAGTTTCATGTGACATGTGGAATAAAAACCAAGTTTAACATATTCAGTACATAATCCAAATCAGTCTAATACATAAAATAAAATGACAATACTACAACCCCCGTCCCTGGTGTTATTATCGGAGTGACACTGATGACCCGAAGGCATGAACACCTTCACTCGGTATCACTGCACGTTGCCACGAGCGAGCAACATAAAGCGAAGAGGTGAGTCTCTTTACATAAATAATAACAAGTAAGATAAGCATTATATTAGGAAAGCAACTAGTAACACAACAATTAAGGCATTTATCATTTAATAGTAACACCAAGAAATAGTAGTACTAGATTGACTAAGCACCATCAAGATTAACTAAGAAGACATGTGTATATGCATGTATGCAATATGCATGTGGATCCATCCTCATCGCTATAAGCCTCGAGGGCACACATCGCTTTGGCGAAGCCCACATCGCTTTATATGTATGCTTCATGTGACACCATGACAATGCACCTAATACAATACATTTACCACAACATTCGTTGACTCATTACTTAATCATCTCCACAACACAACACGTCGCTTTGGCCGAAGTCTACACATCGCTTAACCAACACCACAACACCTCATTCATTAAATTAAATCCCACACCAAGGATTAAATCCCACCTAAGGACCTTTTCAACACCCAAGGACCATTTTGACACACCAAGATTAATTTAATACTTGGGGACTATTTTGACATTAAAGATTAATTTGACACTTAGGGACCAAAACATCACTTAGACATACTTGGGCACCCATAGGCGCCAAGGGGCAGCCATTTTGGCGCCCCACCTAGCACACCACCAGCACAGGGCGCACAACTAGGCGCCAGGGCAGCCATTTAACAACACATATGTTTCCAACATCAAGCATCATGGTATCACCAAATTAATTACAAATACAACAACAAAACACAGAATTAACACAAAGTTCAAACAATCAAACTATTCCTAGAGCTATTCCACACATAATACATATCATACAACTTATTATGTATGTAAAGTAGAGCCCCCTAACCTTGAATGAGCTAGAAACTCCAAGCTAACACCAAAAACCACAAAATGGAGTATCCCCACCCTCCTTTTCAGCTGGAAATGAACCCCTCCTCTCTTGGGTAACAATGGTGAATCATCAAAAGAAATGGAAATGAGGGTTAAAGACTACCACACTACAAAGAGGGAAGAAAATGGGAAACAATGGACAAAAGAACTCCACTTACCAAACAAAATCCAAGAAAAAGCTCCTTCCTTTTTCCTTCCTCCTTGCGTCGGCCTTCTCCTCCCTTCCTTTTACCACAACATTCGAAAAAACTCCACTTGTGACACACACTCCCCGCAGCAGCGTCTCCCCCACTTGGCTTCTTGCCCGAACTCTCCTCTCCCTTGCCCTTACCACTTGAAACTTCATAGGGCTTCCCACGAAAACTGAGAACTCCTATTCTCCTTCACTATCTTGTATGAACGATTGCTATCCTCCTCGAAAATCTACGCTAAACTCATGAAATCAACATCCACTCTTCTTATCTCCTCTAACCGTTATCATCCAAGTCCTATCGTATACGCAATAGATCAAACACTCTTCTCTACACTCTTACTCCCCAATTAGGTATTCTAACCTGTAGGTTGTCAAAATCTTACCCGACTACCCAACACAGGAGGCAACAACAATTATGGCCAGAGGCCCAACGACACTAACAACCGTAATTAACACAATAATACCAATCTCAACAATTTATCATATATCCAACATCATTCACATCAACAATTAACACGATCATAACAACAAAATTCAAGTTCAACTATTCCACAATTAATCATTGTATTCAACGTTCAAATTAGTCCACCTAAACTCGGGTGCAGAAAATTCTGTAACTTTGCGCCTACTTTGGCGAATTAATTAAAATAGTAAAGCGACCTCGGTTTCGACAATTAAATACTTGTTGGAAAGCCACGGATGTGTAGTGTCTGAATATATCATTAAAGTTTCAAAACAATGAGCCAATTAGTTCAGTTTTTAGAAACAACCCAAACAGTTTTCAGACTTGACAGATTCTGTCCTCCTATTTCATTTACGCTAAACTGACTTAAACTTGGCCAAATGAGACAAAACTTCAGCCCGAATGAAAGCATTTTGAGTATAGTTTCTAATGGAAAAAGAATCGTTCAAAACGGAGTTCTTTTGAGTATGTAAAACTTGCAAAAACCGAACCTACTCACAGTTTGACTCTAGAAATTTGACTCGACTTTGGAGATTCATAACTGGAGCTACACAACTCCGAATTTAACGAAACTAGTGCCAAAACGACCGGCTTTAAGTCTATTTTCGAAAACACTCAGCCACATAATTTTTGACTCAACCAAACAGTACCAATTTTCAAAAGACTGAAATAGTGTCCAGAAACGCACAGAAATTATACGCAAGTAAAACTCATCATTATCAATCACTAAACTAATTACAATCATCACATACTTATGCATTTCATCAAACGTCAAATAAGCATAGCCAATCATGCAAACAATTTAAACACGCAAATCCGAAAGATTAAACATGTAGGTATTTCCTTCGATTCTCTTTGTTCCTAGGGATTGGTTAGTATGCAATTTTACCACTCTTCTAGAAATATCATGGAACATATAATTCTAACAAATTGAATTCGATTTCATATCACAAGGGATTATAACCAACACATGCATCATAAAACAATGGCCTTGATTCAAGACTTGATATTAATTTAATCACTGAAATTAATTACACTTGTCGACACTTAGCAAGGAAAACTAGTCAAGTATTAGAAGTGCATAAAAGTCTCTTTGCACCGTTTCACCATTAGATTGAAAAGCCACGTAAAACAGTTTCAAGAAGTGACAAATAATACTAGTGATAGCAACATAATGCCAAAGTTAAGTCATAAAACGAACACAATTATACAATTATAGTTCACAGTCAAAAAGTACTTAAAATTATTTACATTTGTTTCTAAAATCTAAACAATTATTATTGGACTCACATTCCGTAGCATAAAATTTTTAACTCCCTAACCATATAATTAGTGTGACACACCATAATTTTCAAACAACATTAAACCACAACCTAATCGTTGCAAAAGCCGAAATCATATCTCATTTTGAAAGAAAATCTTAGAACAACTTGGAACAAAATTCAACACTAATTTGACATCCCATTCATTCCCAATAGTACAAAATTCTCCCAACTACCGTTTTTGCAAACTCATAGGACTCACAGTTTTGTCAAAAAGGAAATCATATCACGAACTTCAACCTTACAATCACTCAAGCATGCAACCACATAAACAACTACTTATTAGTTCAAAATTTGATTTCCAACATAAACTCGGAAGGTAAGGAAAGCTAATCATTTAATTTTGGCGAATCACATCATGCTCACGAAACACCTTTGAAAATGTCAAAACTTCAACTCATGCAACTTTAATTGAGTTAATGAAAATAGAGTCTTACACCACATTTCATTTTAGCATACTAACTTGAGACAATTAAGCATAAATCAAATTTAACTCATATGCATCACAAAAACAATCAACTTATGGCAAGGACATCAATCAAGTGCAATCAATTTTCAACAAGCAATCTTCAAATATTGTTCGGTGTATACCTACCACGGTTAGGTCATATAAAAATTACTTTCTATATTCAATCAAGCTAATCAAGCAATCAATCAAATTAGAATTAGTGCATGCATCCAAATTTAATAATAGCCATGAGTTATTTGTCGCCTCTTTCATTTAGGGATGAGTGATTGGGGTGATCGGTCCCCTCCTACTCATGCAACCAACTAATTGAGGTCACAAAACTACTTTCTTCCAATTTATAACTACCACATTAAAAGATTTTTAACGCGTGTCCGAAAGTGCGGCGTCGTCACGACTTTCACTCCTTTGGCGTCGTTAGAACTCTTTTAATCACACATATCTTAATGATACTAACGGCGATCATGAGACAACCAAAATCAATGCTACAACCAACGATTTACATACTTGATTTACATATCTTAATCGCTCAATATAATCTCTCAATCGCTATCCATTAAATAATTTACGAGGACATGCCAAGGAAAGAACAAACCAACAAGATCACGATAATAAACAACAACATGTTTATGATTGAAGCAGTACCAAGACTCGAGGGTTATGAGACTTCGACAACTTGGCGGACGCACCGAAGCTGCTCACGATACCACTAATGTAACACCCCCTTCTATTAATTACTATTTTAATAAATAAAAATCGAGTTTTTAAAACTTTTCCACGCACCTCAAAGAGAGTGCTACATTTCATCAAAATACCACAAAATAGCATTTAAAACTCAAAGCGCATCTAGTGCGTGAAATATATGTCATATCCAAGTGGGCGAACCCTCAAAACCTTTCTTAAGTTTACAATAATCCAGAAAATAGTTTCACAGCACAGCGGAATAAAAACCAAGTTTAACATATTCAGTACATAATCCAAATCAGTCTCATACATAAAATAAAATGACAATACTACAACCCCCGTCCCTGGTGTTACTAATCAGAGTTGACACAATGACCCAAGAAGGCATGAACACCTTCACTCAGTATCACCTGCACGTTGCCACGAGAGCAGGCAACATAAAAGCAGTAGGGTGAGTCTCTTTACATAAATAATAACAAGTAAGATAAGCATTATATTAGGAAAGCAACTAGTAACACAACAATTAAGGCATTTATCATTTAATAGTAACACCAAGAAATAGTAGTACTAGATTGACTAAGCACCATCAAGATTCACTAAGAAGACATGTGTATATGCATGTATGCAATATACATGTGGATCCATCCTCATCGCTATAAGCCTCAAGGGCACACATCGCTTTGGCCGAAGCCCACATCGCTTTATATGTATGCTTCATGTGACACCATGACAATGCACCCAATACAATACATTTACCACAACATTCGTTGACTCATTACTTAATCATCTCCACAACACAACACGTCGCTTTGGCCGAAGCCTACACATCGCTTAACCAACACCACAACACCTCATTCATTAAATTAAATCCCACACCAAGGATTAAATCCCACCTAAGGACCTTTTCAACACCCAAGGACCATTTTGACACACCAAGATTAATTTAATACTTGGGGACTATTTTGACATTAAAGATTAATTTGACACTTAGGGACCAAAACATCACTTAGACATACTTGGGCACCCATGGCGCCGAGGGCGATCATTTTGGCGCCCCACCTAGCACACCACCGGCCACAGGCGCACAACTAGCGCCCGAGCGGCCATTTGGCGCCCATACCGTGCTAAGTCGACCACGCACGCACACAGCGCGAGAATGGCGCCTCACTTAGCGCATGTTGCGACACATACGCACACGAACCTGGAGCACACACAGCGCCAAATTCCGGAATTGGCGCCCCCCTGCCGTGCTACACGCGCCGGACATACTCCAGCGCCAAATTCCCGGGAATTGGCGCCCTGCACACCTGTCCTCCTCTGCCACCACCACAACAAAGACACTGGCGCCATTTTTTCCCGACAAATGGCGCCCCTCTCCCAAACCACGGCCCACACGAAACAAAGCGCAACCTGGCGCCATTCACTTGTGAAATTGGCGCCACTTCCTCTAACACCAAATAAAGGCAACTTCAAACACACTTTTACTCAACATTTCAACCCTCACTTTAACAACACTCAATTAGGCATTTAATCCACATCATTAATTCATCATATTATCATATTTCTTCACATTGAAGCATTTTATCAAACACATAGCATGCACATTTAACAACACATATGTTTCCAACATCAAGCATCATGGTATCACCAAATTAATTACAAATACAACAACAAAACACAGAATTAACACAAAGTTCAAACAATCAAACTATTCCTAGAGCTATTCCACACATAATACATATCATACAACTTATTATGTATGTAAAGTAGAGCCCCCTAACCTTGAATGAGCTAGAAACTCCAAGCTAACACCAAAAACCACAAAATGGAGTATCCCCACCCTCCTTTTCAGCTGGAAATGAACCCCTCCTCTCTTGGGTAACAATGGTGAATCAACAAAAGAAATGGAAATGAGGGTTAAAGACTACCACACTACAAAGAGGGAAGAAAATGGGAAACAATGGACAAAAGAACTCAACTTACCAAACAAAATCCAAGAAAAAGCTCCTTCCTTTTTCCTTCCTCCTTGCGTCGGCCTTCTCCTCCCTTCTCCCTCAATTTTTTTCTTTTCTTTCTTTGAATGGGACACAATGAGGCCCTAACTTAGGAACCCCTAGGTTTATGACTAGAAATTGGGCTCACTAATGGCCCTTGGGCCTTATTTACACCCCTCCAATTTAATTTAACTCACCTCCTGTTCCGGGGTGTATCAGCAATTACAAGAGCTTCCAATAGCAATTGGGCCGCGGCCTGACCAGCCTAGCCCGCCCAAGCACGCAGACTTGGAGCGCATCTCGCCGCCGAAAACTTCGCCAAAGCGGTCGGACCTCAAGATATATCGCCATTCACACATGGCATCAGTGCACGTTATCTCACCTTGTGAATCTGCCCGGCGACCTACACCGACTAGAGCGTCGGAGTGTCATTGCGAGTACCACCGCGTGCGGCCAAGACCCGAGTTTGGCCCAGTCCTCGGCGGCCGATTTAGGTCCTCGGCGACCGGGCAGTCCTTCCTCGGCCGGCCGGGCAGGTCTTTCGTCGCGGCCAAGACCCCTGGTTCCGGCCGGGTCCTCTACGACCAGTCCTCAACGACCCAGTCCTTCATTTGTCAAGGTACGATCAATTGGCGACCACGGCTGGGAGGCGAGCGCTATCCTACTTCAACTATGGCTACACGCGGAAGAGCGCCCCTGACATCATTACAACCATGCTTGTTGAGCGACCTAAGATGTTGGGCGACCTAAAGTGGGCGACCTAAAGAGCATGGACAATCCCAAGAGCGCCTAAACAAAGCGCAAGCGAAGCGGGAGGAGTCTCGCCCTTAGTCTGCGAGCCATAACGTTGGCCATGTTGACCCGATTGAAACATACGAATATGCGTTGGAAAGCTGAGAAGCAGAGCTACAGCTTTCATGTTGAAGTCAAAATCCAATTCGGGCGTCTTCCACCCGTTTCTGCTCGCCCAAAGTGGGGCGCCCAAAATCTGGTCGCCCATGAGCGACCCAAAAGGTATGTCTAGTACGGAGATCATAACTTCGTTCACGTTCATCCGATGGGGGCGTGTGAGCATGCGTTGGAAAGCCGAGAAGTAGATCTACAGCTTTCATGTTGAAGTCAAAATCCAATTCGGGCGTCTTCCACCCGTTTCTGCTCGCCCAAAGTGGGGCGTCCAAAAGCTGGTCGCCCATGAGCGACCCAAAAGGTCTGTCCAGTACGGAGACCATAACTTCGTTCACGTTCATCCGATGGGGCGTGTGAGCATGCGTTGGAAAGCCGAGAAGTAGATCTACAGCTTTCATGTTGAAGTCAAAATCCAATTCGGGCGTCTTCCACCCGTTTCTGCTCGCCCAAAGTGGGGCGTCCAAAAGGCTGGTCGCCCGTGAGCGACCCAAAAGGTCTGTCGATCACGGAGACCATAAGCCGTCCACGTTCATCGATGGGGCGTGTGAGCATGCGTTGGAAAGCTGAGAAGCAGTGCTACAGCTTTCATGTTAAACTCAAGTTATATTCAGATGTTCTACACCCTTTCGGGTCATCCAAGTAGGGCGCCCGGCTTACAAACGAAGCGAAACGTGAGCCCCGGCGGTCTACAATCGAGTGCCATCGAAATGGCCCAAGGGTCCGAAGGACCCACAAAGCAGTAGTAGGCCCGAGCGGTCTACAATCGAGCGCCATCGAAATGGCCCAAGGGTCAGAAGGACCCACAAGCGAGTAGGCCCCGGCGGTCTACAATCGAGTGCCATCGAAATGGCCCGCGGTCGAAGGACCCACAAAGCGAGTAGGCCGGCGGTCTACATCGAGTGCCACCGAGTTGGCACAACCATCGATGTCATCGAATGACCGAGGTCGAGCAATGACCCAATAACGAGCATTGATCGCCGAACACGGCGGAAAAGACCGATCCTGGCGACCACATGCACTCGATGGCGGCGACCACACCTCGGCGTGGCAGCGTCACACACCTCGGCGATGGCGGCGACCACCCGCCAACTTAGCGTGGTAGCAACCACACACTTCAAGAGATGGAGACCAATTGCGCAATGCAACCCGGCCGCTTACAACACGACGACGGGAGGCAGCGATTCAAGCCTCGGCTCGCTCTTGGCGACCTAGGCTTCGGGGGCAACTGTTAAAGGGTGTATCGGCAATTACAAGAGCTTCCAATAGCATTGGCGGCGACGCCCAGCCTCAACAAGAACCGCCCAAGCACGCAGCTTGGAGCGCATTCTCGCCGGCGAAAACTTCGCCAAAACGGTCGGACCTCACAAGATATATACGCCATTCACACATGGCATCAGCACGTTATCTCACCTTGTGAATCCTCGCCGGCGACCTACACCGACCAGAGCGTCTTGAGTGTCATTGCAGTACCACCGCGCGCGCCAAGACCCTGTGTTTCGGCCCCAGTCCTCAACGACCGATTTAGGTCCTCTCGCCGACCAGCAGTCCTTCCTCTCGCCCGGCCAGTCCTTTCGTCGCGGCAAGACCCACGTTCCGGCCGAGTCCTCTACGACCAGTCCTCAACGACCAGTCCTTCATTTGTCAAAGTACAATCAATTGATCACCAAGTGTGTTGTTTGCTACTCCTTCGTCCGGTCGCTGATGTTGGTGTGGGGACCGGTCTTCAGAGCACCTCGGGTGGTACCTGCAAAGACACTCCGACGCTCTAGTCGGAGGTGTGCTAACGAGGCGGTATCACGCAGGTAAGTGCGTGCACCGGACGATGTGGACCGAGGTGGTATTTATACCCTTTGGGGCGACTGGCCGTTTGCGAGAAATGCGGCGGTCGCGAGAATTGCGGACAAGCCACGGTCTTGGGCCGTTTAGCGAGTTGGGCGGCCGCCCATTCTCGATCGCATCTCGTGTCCTTGCTAATACGCCCCAGAACACCTCCTGTAATAAAATAAATTCCACTTGATTATCTCGTTTAAATAAATTAGACCCCTTTTTGATAAAATAACTCAATTAATTTAATTGACTTAAATTAAATGTTGCAAGCCTTAAATAACTTAAATAAATAAATAATTAAATTATTTTGGGCGTTACAACTCTCCCCCACTTAGAGGATTTCGTCCTCGAAATCTAATTATCATGGACATGCAAACTTAACCACACCACAACAAACAATCATTGAACTCTAGCATGTCACCCTAAATGAAACTCGTACCCCTAAAAGTAACCCTCACTTCTCCGTAGGCTCCGGACACGCCAGGACAAACACTCTCCCGTTATACTTCTCCTTCCTCGGCTTTGGACACTTAGTACTAATGTGCCCCCAATTCCCCACAGTTGTAGCAGACCACACCCTCCTTCTCACACTTAGCAGCTACATGACCTTCCTTACCACACTTGAAGTACTTGTTGACCATGCAATCTGGACTCTTATGCCCCGGCTTACCACACTTGTGACACACACTCCCCGCAGCAGCGTCTCCCCCACTTGGCTTCTTGCCCGAATTCTCCTCTCCCTTGCCCTTACCACTTGAAACTTCATAGGGCTTCCCACGAAAACTGAGAACTCCTCTTCTCCTTCACTATCTTGTATGAACGATTGCTATCCTCCTCGAAAATCTACGCTAAACTCATGAAATCAACATCCACTCTTCTTATCTCCTCTAACCGTTATCATCCAAGTCCTATCGTATACGCAATAGATCAAACACTCTTCTCTACACTCTTACTCCCCAATTAGGTATTCTAACCTGTAGGTTGTCAAAATCCTACCCGACTACCCAACACAGGAGGCAACAACAATTATGGCCAGAGGCCCAACGACACTAACAACCGTAATTAACACAGTAATACCAATCTCAACAATTTATCATATATCCAACATCATTCACATCAACAATTAACACGATCATAACAACAAAATTCAAGTTCAACTATTCCACAATTAATCATTGTATTCAACGTTCAAATTAGTCCACCTAAACTCGGGTGCAGAAAATTCTGTAACTTTGCGCCTACTTTGGCGAATTAATTAAAATAGTAAACGACCTCGGATTTCGACAATTAAATACTTGTTGGAAAACCACGGATGTGTAGTGTCTGAATATATCATTAAAGTTTCAAAACAATGAGCCAAATAAGTTCAGTTTTTTAGAAACAACCCAAACAGTTTTCAGACTTGACAGATTTTGTCCTCCTATTTCATTTTACGCTAAACTGACTTAAACTTGGCCAAATGAGACAAAACTTCAGCCCGAATGAAAGCATTTTGAGTATAGTTTCTAATGGAAAAAGAATCGTTCAAAACGGAGTTCTTTTGAGTATGTAAAACTTGCAAAAACCGAACCTACTCACAGTTTGACTCTAGAAATTTGACTCGACTTTGGAGATTCATAAGCTGAGCTACACAACTCGAATTTAACGAAACTAGTGCCAAAACGACCGGCTTTAAGTCTATTTTCGAAAACACTCAGCCACATAATTTTTGACTCAACCAAACAGTACCAATTTTCAAAAGACTGAAATAGTGTCCGAAACGCACGAGAAATTATACATAAGTAAAACTCATCATTATCAATCACTAAACTAATTACAATCATCACATACTTATGCATTTCATCAAACGTCAAATAAGCATAGCCAATCATGCAAACAATTTAAACACGCAAATCCGAAAGATTAAACATGTAGGTATTTCCTTCGATTCTCTTTGTTCCTAGGGATTGGTTAGTATGCAATTTTACCACTCTTCTAGAAATATCATGGAACATATAATTCTAACAAATTGAATTCGATTTCATATCACAAGGGATTATAACCAACACATGCATCATAAAACAATGGCCTTGATTCAAGACTTGATATTAATTTAATCACTGAAATTAATTACACTTGTCGACACTTAGCAAGGAAAACTAGTCAAGTATTAGAAGTGCATAAAAGTCTCTTTAATTTGCACTGTTTCACCACTAGATTGAAAAGCCACGTAAAACAGTTTCAAGAAGTGACAAATAATACTAGTGATAGCAACATAATGCCAAAGTTAAGTCATAAAACGAACACAATTATACAATTATAGTTCACAGTCAAAAAGTACTTAAAATTATTTACATTTGTTTCTAAAATCTCGACAATTATTATTGGACTCACATTCCCGTAGCATAAAATTTTTAACTCCCCTAACCATATAATTAGTGTGACACACCATGATTTTCAAACAACATTAAACCACAACCTAATCGGTGCAAAAGCCGAAATCATATCTCATTTTGAAAGAAAATCTTAGAACAACTTGGAACAAAATTCAACACTAATTTGACATCCCATTCATTCCCAATAGTACAAAATTCTCCCAACTACCGTTTTTGCAAACACATAGGACTCACAGTTTTGTCAAAAAGGAAATCATATGCGAACTTCAACCTTACAATCACTCAAGCATGCAACCACATAAACAACTACTTATTAGTTCAAAATTTGATTTCCAACATAAACTCAGAAGGTAAGGAAAGCTAATCATTTAATTTTGACGAATCACATCATGCTCACGAAACACACTGAAAATGTCAAAACTTCAAGTCATGCAACTTTAATTGAGTTAATGAAAATAGAGTCTTACACCACATTTCATTTTAGCATACTAACTTCGAGACAATTAAGCATAAATCAAATTTAACTCATATGCATCACAAAAACAATCAACTTATGGCAAGGACATCAATCAAGTGCAATCAATTTTCAACAAGCAATCTTCAAATATTGTTCAGTGTATACTTACCACGGTTAGGTCATATAAAAATTACTTTCTATATTCAATCAAGCTAATCAAGCAATCAATCAAATTAGAATTAGTGCATGCATCCAAATTTAATAATAGCCATGACTTATTGTCACCTCTTTCATTTAGGGATGAGTGATTGGGGTGATCAGTCCCTCCTACTCATGCAACCAACTAATTGAGGTCACAAAACTACTTTCTTCCAATTTATAACTACCACATTAAAAGATTTTTAACGCGGTCCGGAGTGCGAAGGCGTCGTCACGACTTTCACTCCTTTGACGTCGTTAGAACTCTTTTAATCACACATATCTTAATGATACTAACGACAGTCGCATACAACCAAAATCAATGCTACAACCAACAGTTACATACTTCAGTTACACATATCTTAATCGCTCAATATAATCTCTCAATCGCTATCCATTAAATAATTTACAGGACATGCCAAGGAAAGAACAAACCAACAAGATCACAGTAATAAACAACAACATGTTTATGATTCAGAACGAGTACCAAGACTCGAGGGTTAACAGACTCGACAACTTGGCCGGACAGACCGAACTGCTCTGATACCACTAATGTAACACCCCCTTCTATTAATTACTATTTTAATAAATAAAAATCAGAGTTTTTAAAACTTTTCCACGCACCTCAAAGAGAGTGCTACATTTCATCAAAATACCACAAAATAGCATTTAAAACTCAAACGCATCTAGTGCGTGAAATATATGTCATATCCAAGTGGGGCGAACCCTCAAAACCTGTCTTAAGTTTACAATAATCCAGAAAATAGTTTCACAGCACAGCGGAATAAAAACCAAGTTTAACATATTCAGTACATAATCCAAATCAGTCTAATACATAAAATAAAATGACAATACTACAACCCCCGTCCCTGGTGTTACTAATCAGAGCTGACACAATGACCCAAGAAGGCATGAACACCTTCACTCAGTATCACCTGCACGTTGCCACGAGAGCAGGCAACATAAAAGCAGTAGGGTGAGTCTCTTTACATAAATAATAACAAGTAAGATAAGCATTATATTAGGAAAGCAACTAGTAACACAACAATTAAGGCATTTATCATTTAATAGTAACACCAAGAAATAGTAGTACTAGATTGACTAAACACCATCAAGATTCACTAAGAAGACATGTGTATATGCATGTATGCAATATGCATGTGGATCCATCCTCATCGCTATAAGCCTCAAGGGCACACATCGCTTTGGCCGAAGCCCACATCGCTTTGGCCGAAGCCCACATCGCTTTATATGTATGCTTCATGTGACACCATGACAATGCACCCAATACAATACATTTACCACAACATTCGTTGACTCATTACTTAATCATCTCCACAACACAACACGCCGCTTTGGCCGAAGCCTACACATCGCTTAACCAACACCACAACACCTCATTCATTAAATTAAATCCCACACCAAGGATTAAATCCCACCTAAGGACCTTTTCAACACCCAAGGACCATTTTGACACACCAAGATTAATTTAATACTTGGGGACTATTTTGACACATTAAAGATTAATTTGACACTTAGGGACCAAAACATCACTTAGACATACTTGGGCACCCATAGGCGCCAAGGGGCAGCCATTTTGGCGCCCCACCTAGCACACCACCAGCACAGGGCGCACAACTAGGCGCCAGGGCAGCCATTTTGGCGCCCCATACCGTGCCAAGTCCAGCCACGCACGCACACAGGCGCAGAATGGCGCCTCACTTGGCGCATGTTGCCACACCGCACGCACACACACACAGCGCACACACAGGCGCCAAATTCCAGGGAATTGGCGCCCCCCTGCACACCGGGCCACACCTGCCCAGACATACTCCATGCGCCAAATTCCCAGGGAATTGGCGCCCCTGCGCACCCTGTCCTCCCTGCCAGCCACACAACAAAGACCTGGCGCCATTTTTCCCAGCAAATGGCGCCCCCTCTCCCCCAGCACAGCCCCACACCGAAACAAAGCGCAACCTAGGCGCCATTCACTTGTGAAATTGGCGCCCTTCCCTCTAACACCAAATCAAGGCAACTTCAAACACACTTTTACTCAACATTTCAACCCTCACTTTAACAACACTCAATTAGGCATTTAATCCACATCATTAATTCATCATATTATCATATTTCTTCACATTGAAGCATTTTATCAAACACATAGTATGCACATTTAACAACACATATGTTTCCAACATCAAGCATCATGGTATCACCAAATTAATTACAAATACAACAACAAAACACAGAATTAACACAAAGTTCAAACAATCAAACTATTCCTAGAGTTATTCCACACATAATACATATCATACAACTTATTATGTATGTAAAGTAGAGCCCCCTAACCTTGAATGAGCTAGAAACTCCAAGCTAACACCAAAAACCACAAAATGGAGTATCCCCACCCTCCTTTTCAGCTGGAAATGAACCCCTCCTCTCTTGGGTAACAATGGTGAATCAACAAAAGAAATGGAAATGAGGGTTAAAGACTACCACACTACAAAGAGGGAAGAAAATGGGAAACAATGGACAAAAGAACTCCACTTACCAAACAAAATCCAAGAAAAAGCTCCTTCCTTTTTCCTTCCTCCTTGCGTCGGCCTTCTCCTCCCTTCTCCCTCAATTTTCTTCTTTTCTTTCTTTGAATGGGACACAATGAGGCCCTAACTTAGGAACCCCTAGGTTTATGACTAGAAATTGGGCTCACTAATGGCCCTTGGGCCTTATTTACACCCCTCCAATTTAATTTAACTCACCTCCTGTAATAAAATAAATTCCACTTGATTATCTCGTTTAAATAAATTAGACCCCTTTTTGATAAAATAACTCAATTAATTTAATTGACTTAAATTAAATGGTGCAAGCCTTAAATAACTTAATTAAATAAATAATTAAATTATTTTGGGCGTTACATACTCCCTCCGTCCCATATTATATGACTTTCTAGGGAAAAAAATTTGTCTCACAATAAATGACTTTTTAGAATATCAATGCAACATCAATTTTCTTTTCCAGTCATACCCTTCATTATTTAATATATCTCTTCTTACAATTTTACTTTTTATGTTTCCAATGTCATTAACAAAGGACAATTTGGTAAACTAACTCACAATCTATCTTTCCATATAAAATTAACTACTTTTCTTAATTCCTGTGTCACAATCTTAAACGACATATAATACGGGACGAAGGGAGGATGATAGGAATGCTGATAATAGGTTTGGAAACGTTTTTGTAAGGAGGGGTAGGAAGTTAATTACAACTAGTTAGTGGAATGACATGTTGTACCAACCTTGATGGTTGTGGGTGTGAGTGCTGACACTCACTGTTTTATCGTTTAGCAGCAGAAATAAAAGGGAGGGGAATGGTAGAGAGAGAATTAGGCAATCATTGGACTAGGTTTGGGCCTGGGACAGTTTTCTCTCACTGGCAGAGGGAATACTGTGTTCTTTTTTCCTTTTTTCTAGGTCATTATTCCGCACTACTCACTGTATTTCTCTCTGAAATCATCAATAGAACATTCCATTCCTCTCTATTTTCTTGTTTTCTTTCACTGTTATATTAGCTTTCTATCATTGGTATCAAAGCTCTAGACTATTGGAGCTTGAGCTATGGTGAAGAAGACCACCGTTGAAGAAAGACAGGAACGCCTCGAGCGAGAGTTTGAGGAACTGACGATGGAGATACGCTCGCAAGGTGAAGCGTTACGCGAATGGATGGCTAAGATGGAGCTCTGATCAGCGAAAAAGAAGAAGAAGGGACGCCTGCGTGCTCGAAGTAGTACCGTAACCTACGGCGACGAGGATGAAGGCGATAGCAACACGTCTACTGAAACGGAGGGTACCGGTGATGGTAGTCTTCGGTTGCGACACCGTTACAGGGGAGAAAGCTGGAAATACCCATCTTTGAGGGTGGCGAAGCATATGGGTGGTTGGTTCAAGTTGAGAGATACTTCAAAATCAATGGAGTTGATGAAGATGAGATGTTGGAAGCTGTTGTAATAGCTTTGGATGGTAGAGCATTGAATTGGTATCAATGGTGGGAGGAGCAACACCCAGAACCGAGCTAGGACGAGTTCAAACAGGCGGTTATTCGACGTTTTCAGCCTTCGTTAGTAAGAAATCCATTGGGACTGATACTGAATGTGAAGCAGGCCGGTACAGTCATGGAATACAGAGAAGAATTTGAGATGTTAATGGCTCCTATGAAAAAGAACGAATGTGGTATGCTTGAGAGTATTTTTTTTAAACGGATTACGTGACGAGATTCAATCCGAACTGAAACTACACAACACCAGAGGGCTCAACGCAATGATGGACAGAGCGCTTCTTATTGAAGAACGAAACAAAGCCTTGAGAAACGATGATGGAACGGTGAAGGAGAAGAAAGAGTCCAAGTGGCGACCCGGTTGGTCCGGTTCGGGTCAAGAACAGGGGCGTAATAGAACCTTTATGGTGAAGCCCAAAACTGAAATTGTAGGGAGTAGTGGAGGCTCCCAGGAACTTAAATCTCAAGGAGGAATAGGGGACAAGAAACAAAACATGGGGAGGAGGCTTACTCAAGAAGAATTAAGGGATCTTAGTAGGAAGGGATTATGTTTTAAATGTGGAGAGAGGTGGGGAAAGGACCACATTTGTAAGATGAAACACTTTAGGGTGGAGTTGATTGATGATGAGGAGGAAGAGGAGAGTGGAGATGAGGAAGAACCAGAGGTTGAAGAGACTTTGGCTGAAAGTGAGTTAAAAACTCTGATACTCTCTCTCAAGAGTAAAGAGGGCTTAACTTCCAACGAATCCTTCAAGGTGTAGGGTATAATTAATGGTAGAAAGGTGTTGATTTTGATTGATTGTGGTGCTTCTAGCAATTTTATTTCTTACAGGCTGGTTGAAGAGATGAATTTAGCTCTTGAAGACACACCTGAGTATACAATTGAGGTGGGAAATGGTGAGAAGATTACTCACAAAGGAGTGTGCATGGGGCTCAAAGTGCAAGTGCAGGGGATCAATTTTACTCAGAATTTTTATTTAATGACACTGGCAGGAACATAAATGGTGCTTGGCATGGATTGGTTGGCTAGTTTGGGGGACATTAAAGCCAACTTTCAGAATATGGTGATTAAATGAAAGGGAGGGGGCAAAAATTCAGAATTAGAGGAGAACCTTCACTTAGTAAGCACCAAGCATCTCTCAAAACTATGATGAAGGCTATACAGAATGATGACACAGGATTTTTGTTGCACTATTGTGAGATGCAAACCGAGACAGCAAGCTCGGAATTGCAGCCTGGAATCATGCAGATTTTGGAGGAGTTTTCTGATGTTTTCAAGGAACCGACAGAACTGCCTCCCACAAGGGAGCAAGATCATGCTATTGTCCTCAAACCCGGTGCTCCTACACCCAACATCAGGCCCTACAGGTATCCCCATTACCAAAAGATGAGAGAGAAATTTGTTACTGAAATGTTGTCTGCTGGTATCATTAGGCCTAGTGTGAGTCCTTTCTCTAGTCCAGTGTTGTTGGTTAAGAAGAAGGATGGGGGGTGGAGATTTTGCATTGATTATAGGGTGTTGAACAAATACACTGTGCCTGGCAATTTTCCCATCCCCATTATTGACGAGTTACTTGATGAGCTTGGCGATGCTATGATATTCTCTAAGCTTGATTTGAAATCTGGTTATCACCAAATTAGGATGAGAAGTGAGGATATCCACAATACAGCCTTTAGGACCCATGAGGGTCACTATGAATACCTTGTGATGCCATTTGGGTTGACTAATGCACCCTCTACTTTTCAAGCTTTGATGAACAGTGTCCTGAAGCCTATTCTGAGGAAGTATGTGTTGGTTTTCTTTGATGACATCTTGGTCTATAGCAAAGACTTAGATTGCCATTTGGTTCACTTGCGGACTGTGTTGGATCTCTTGAGAAGTCACCACCTTGTTGCTAATCAGAAGAAGTGTTCTTTTGCCCAAAATCAGATTGAATATTTGGGCCATCTCATCTCAGGCAAAGGGGTAGCAGCTGATCCTTCTAAAGTGGAAGCCATGGTTAAATGGCCAACTCCTAAGGATGTGAAGGGACTTGGGGTTTTCTTGGGGTTGACTCGTTATTATAGAAGATTTGTGAAAGACTATGGGAAGATAGCATGGCCACTGACACAACAGCTCAAGAAGGACAGATTTGATTGGAATCATAGTGCTCAAGTAGCCTTTGAGAGACTTGAGGTAGCAATGACAACTCTGCCTGTCCTTGCGGTATCTGACTTTTCTAAAGAATTCATTGTGGAAACTGATGCTTCAGGCAAGGGTTTAGGAGCAGTCTTGATGCAAGAGGGTAGACCTGTTATATGAGCCAGACCCTATCTAATAGAGCCCAAAGCAAATCTGTGTATGAACGAGAATTGATGGCAATTGCGATAGCAGTTCAGAAGTGGAAACATTATCTTCTTGGGAGACATTTTGTGATTCACACTGATCAGAGGAGCCTGAGATTTTTGTCTGACCAAATGTTGATGGGAGAAGAGCAGCAGAAATGGGTGACGCAACTGTTAGGTTTTGATTTTGAGATCAAATACAAACCCGGCGTTGAGAACAAAGCAGCGGATGCTTTGTCAAGACAACATAGCTACAGTGCTCTTTCCACAGTGCAGAGGTGGGATGGTTTGGAGGAGGAGGAGGTGTAGGCTGATGAGCACCTGAGGATCATTGTTCCGGACTTGGTAGCCAAGGTGGGTGATCACGGGGGCTATGAAATGAAGGCTCAGCTCTCTCTCAAGGCACTGAGACATACACCCATTCAGAACCACTTCAAACACTTCATCTTCATCCCTTCACCATATTCCCATTAAAGTTCAGAAGTAGTTCTGTAAAGAAGATCTGGAAACAGATTTCTGTATTTTGCTTTTCTGAACTTTGTTTTATTTTCTGCATTGCTGTGAGGCTCAGACGTTGTAACGTCTATACAGCGTACATGCTGAAGAGCTACTTGGGTGTATCTTTTGCAATTAGTTTCTTTTCTGTGATGTATGGTATTTGGATTCTAAATCCTCATCATTCTGTAAAGATGCTCAGCATGAGCTAAACACTTTGTAGTTGAGTTGTTGTTTTGCTTGTAATGAACTTCTAGTTAATGTTATGAAGTATTGACGTGCATGTTTTAAATCCTTGTGTGAAAATATTTCCAAACTTGTTTTGAGGTTGGCCTCTTAGAATAGGTAGATTCATAGGTACAGACATGGTCTATGAAAAGAAATCAAGGATTTGTATGAATGAACAATGTACTAAAGACATTTAGGCATCTTTATCTAAGTCTAGACATAGAATGGATAATAGTTCATAGAACATTCTTTGTGGGTGCTTAAAATACGAGTGGGCCTATTTAGAACCTAGACATAGGACCTCTTATACTTGAAACTACGGCGTTTTGTCTTTGAAAAGCATAGCTCTTTTAACAGCAACGTTCAAGCGTGGCCACGTCTATACAAAATAACATTTGAGCGTCATAAGCGTGTAAGCGTTATAACGTCTGGCTAGAAAAGATTTACTTGCATGCAACAACTCAACTCATCTCTCATCCATATTCACAACCAACATTTGTTTACTTGTTTTAATTACATCTTTAGCTTTAAAACCAACTCTTATTGCCGATTTGTTACTTGATTCTCTTGTGTTTTGAAACTTGAACTTTGAAAAGTATACCAATCCTCATGGGAACGATCTCTTACTTAAAACCACTCTATTACTTGTACGATGTGTATACTTGCACTATAATTGCGAAAACCACACGAATATACCAACGCAACAAGTTTTTGGCGCCACACGGATAGGGATTGTAGTAACTTTTATTGTTCAAAAAGTATTAGAACACAAGTTGAAAGAATTTTACTTGTGTTGTTTGTTGTTTCGTGATTGAGCAGTAGACGCGTTACAACGTATGCTTAGTTCCAAGCGCAAGCTCTAGTTCAATCGAGCCAAGGGTGAGTCTACACACTGAGTTTGATCCGAGAACTCCGAAAGAACTTTCGGACAACTAAGGAGACAACAAAGGTTAAGAAGGAGGCAACAACAACAGCGAAACAACACCCAACCATGTGCGAGCATAACACCGGCTCAGAGGTGGACATACACCAAGAGGAGGTAGAGGACAAGGTCGTGGACCACAAACTCATACAGAGACAATAGTTGTTGATGATGATGAACACTACCAAAGGCAAGAACTCATCAATGCGGGACCACAAGATATGGTCAATGAGCGAGGGGGCGAGGCCTATGCGTGACTACGCTGTGGCTCAACCCCGCCCATTTACAAACAGGCATTGCAAGACCAACCCTTCATATCTTTGGTCACTTCGAGTTCAAGCCAATGATGTTCCAAAAATCTTAAGCTGCTGAGGGCAATTTGGAGGTTTCTCAAGAAGATCCATATTCTCACCTAAGGCAATTTACGGATGTGCAAAGAACTTTATCATCCCCCGAGTCTCGGAGGATGCTTTTAGATGAAGCTCTTTCCCTACTCTCTTAAGGATAAGGCCAAATATTGGTTGAACTCCTTGGAGCCAAATTCAATTCACACTTGGGATGAGCTAGCCGAGAAGTTTCTTGCAAAATACTTCCCTCCCAACAAAAATGCTAAATTGAGGAATGATATCACTTCCTTCAAACAAAGGGAAGGGAATCATTATTTGAAGCTTCGGGGAGAGGTGGAAGGAATTACTAAGAATGTGCCCACACCATGGCATTCCGTGGTGATTCAAATGGAGACTTTCTATAATGGTCTAGATCAGCCTACTAGGTTGATACTTGATGCTTCATCAGGTGGTGTCATTCTGAACATGTCCTTTTCTGAGGCATGCAAGCTTATTGATGACATAGCCACCCATTACTCTCATTGGCCATCCGATAGATTTACTCACGGAAAGAAGGCGGTGTCCATGAAATAAGTGAAGTGGATCGCTCTTTCTCGCTCAAGTGGCTACCTTGACCAACATGATCAAAACTTTGAGTACTTCAAACGTGGCCACGTCTCGAGAAGCAGGCTGCTGCGTGATAGAACCCACACATTGCGGGGAGTAGTATGTGTTTATTGTGAAGAAGGGCATGTGTATGAGGAGTGTCCTTACAACCCTCAGTCTGTAAACTTTGTATCTCAGAACAAAGGAAACGGTCCCTATTCCAACTCTTACAATTCAAATTGGAGAAATCAACCAAATTTCAGTTGGAGAAACAACAATGCACTGAATACCAAAGAATATCGCTCTGCGCAATACCTCGAGATTTCCCCCCTCAACAACAACAACAAAGAGGCAGATGTGCGAGAATAACAACAATAGCAATTTGGAGGCCATGATGAAAAGCTTCATAAGTGATTGTAAGACAACTTTGCAAACTCATGAGTCTTCAATCAAAACTCTGGAAAATCAGATTGGACAGATAGCTTCAGCTCTCACTCAAAGGCAGAATGGATCTCTTCCTTCGACAACTGAAACTCCATCATCATCATCAAACCCTAATGGTAATAATGGGGAAATGGGACAGTAAATGCAATTTCTTTAAGAAGTGATCTTGAATACCTGAACCAACTATGCCTGTGGAGGAAGAAGCACCAGAGAAGGTGAACGAAGCACCAGAGAAGGAGAAAAAGAAAGGGAAAGAGGCAAGCTCAAGTGGTGTGAAAGATACTCCAGACATTGTGATGTCTAACCTGACGACGTTCTGACGTCTAGTTTTGAACCAGGAATCAAGAGGCGTACTGAGGCTTGTACACGAGTATCCTCCTCCACCATACCTCAAAGATTGAAAAGGCTCATGAAGATAAGCAGTTCAGCAAGTTCATGGAGATGTTAAAGCAGTTACACATCAACCTTCCTTTGGTTGAAGCTTTACAGCAGATGCCAAACTATGCCTAGTTTTTGAAATACATCATCACCAAAAGAAGAAGGCTAGGGGAGTTTGAAACTGTTGCTTTAACTGAAGAATGTAGTTTAATTATGCAGAATAAGCTTCCTAGAAAACTCAAGGATCCTGGCAGTTTTACTATACCATGCTCTATTGGAGATTTTTACATTGGAAAAGCTTTGTGTGACTTGGGAGCAAGTATCAACTTGATGCCCAAGTCCATTTATGACAAACTTGGTATAGGAACTGCCAGACCTACTTCTTTAAGTTTAACTTTAGCTGATAAAAGTAGAGTTTATCCTGAGGGCATATTAGAAGATGTTTTGATTAAGGTTGACAAGTTTGTGTTTCCAGTGGATTTTGTTATTTTAGATTTTGATGCAAATAAAGAAGTTCCCATCATTCTGGGAAGACCATTCTTAGCTACTGGAAGGACAATCATTGATGTGCAGAAAGGAGAATTAATCATGAGAGTCAATGACCAAGAAGTCAAATTCAATGTACTCAATGCACTCAAATATCCAGAACCAAACACAGAGGAATGTTCTTATGTGGTTGCCATTGATCATATGGTTCAAAAGCAGTTCAACAAAGATAATGATCCTTTGGAGAAGATGCTAGGCAATGACGAAGTGCAAGAGTTTTTAGCAGAAGAAGTTGTTCCTCTAGACGTTGTAACGTCTGCATTGCGACGTGGCACGCGTCGAGCCCCCCTGCACCAAAGTCTTGGACAAAGAGGTACGAATCTCTACGGCAAGAGGACTCAAGTCTAAAGAAGAATGTGCCTTCCATCAAAGAGCCACCTACCTTGGAACTAAAGGTGTTACCGGAGCATTTAAAGTATGTCTTTTTAGGGGAAAATGGTTCCCTACCAGTAATCATTTCTTCTAAGCTCACCCAAGAGCAGGAAAATGATCTCATTACTACCCTGAAGAGACATAAAAAAGCAATTGGTTGGCAAATGGCAGACATCAAAGGTATCACCCCACAATCTGTATGCACAGAATTGTCTTGGAGGAAAATGCCAAGAATAGCATTGAAAGGCGAGAGGAGATTGAACCCAATAATGAAGGAGGTGGTAAAGAAAGAAATCATTAAGTGGTTGGATGCAGGAATCATTTATCCTATTAGTGATAGCTCCCAGGTAAAGTCGACAGTGTGTGCCAAAGAAAGGAGGAGTTATTGTGGTAACAAATGATAAAAATGAGCTAATTCCAACAAGGACGAAGAATAAGTGGAGGATATGCATGGATTATAGAAAGCTAAACAAAGCAACTAAGAAGGACCATTTCCCTCTTCCATTCATTGATCAGATGCTAGACAGACTCGCAGGCAAGGATTTCTATTGCTTCTTTGATGGTTATTCAGGCTACAACCAGATAGCTATAGCACCTGAAGATCAAGAAAAGACAACATTCACCTGTCCCTATGGTACCTTTGCTTTCAGAAGGATGCCATTTAGGCTGTGCAATGCTCCTGCAACATTTCAAAGGTGCATGATGGCCTTATTTTCAGATTTCATTGAAAATTCCATGGAAGTCTTTATGGACGATTTCTCAGTCTATGGAGATTCATACAAGGCATGCCTGGATAATTTGGAAGGAGTCCTAATAAGGTGTGAAGAAACCAATCTAGTGCTCAATTGGGAAAAATGCCATTTCTTTTTAGTGTTGGGGCACAGAATATCAAAGAAAGGGTTAGAGGTAGACAAAGCAAAGATTGATGTTATTGACAAGCTACCTCCACCAACAACTATCAAAGGAGTTAGAAGTTTCTTAGGACATGCGGGGTTTTCTGAGAAGATTTATCAAGGATTTCTCAAAAATTTCAAAACCCCGTGGTATGTTGTTGCAACGCGAAAACGTCTTCAACTTTGATGAACAATGTCATGAAGCTTTCAACAAACCGAAGATCGCTTAGTGATCGCTCGATAATAGTCACCCGCATTGGTCTAAGCCATTTGAGTTGATGTGTGATGCAAGTGATTATCTTTGTAGGAGTGTATTGGGGCAAAGGTATGGAAAAAATTTTCATTCTATTTATTATGCCGATGAAACCTTAGATGATGCCCAATTAAATTATCTTGTGATGAAAAAGAGCTTTTGGTCATTGTATTTGCTTTTGATAAGTTTAGATCTTACTTAGTGGGTGCAAAAGTTATTGTCTTCACTGATCATTCAGCCATTAAGTACTTAATTTCTAAAAAAGATGCAAAGCCAAGGCTTATTAGATGGGTTCTCCTCCTCCAAGAATTTGACTTGGAAATACGTGACAAAAAGGGGGTGGAGAACCAAGTTGCTGATCATCTCTCTAGGCTTGAGAATGTTGATGCAGGTACAGGTGAAGAGGAGATAAAAGAAAAATTCCCTCATGAGAGACTATTGTCAGTAGCCTCAGTAGTTGAAGATGTTACCACGTCTATGACACTTTCGTCAAACGTCATAACGTCTGATACCACTGCACCATGGTATGCTGACATAGTTAATTTCCTTGTTAGCAAGATTGTGTCTGTAGATTTCAATTATCAACGGAAGAAGAGGTTCTTCCACACTATAAAGCAATACTTCTGGGATGAGCCATATTTGTACAAATTGTGTCCAAATCAGTTACTAAGAAGGTGTCTAGCTGAGGAAAAACAACTCCATGTGCTGCAACAATGTCATTCAGCACCTTATGGTGGACATTTTGGAGGTACCAGAACAGCTGCAAAGGTCCTACAATCTGGCTACTATTGGCCTACACTATTCAAAGATGCTCATGAGCTAGTCATGAGATGTGATAAGTGCCAAAGGACAGGAAATATATCAAGTAAGCAAGAAATGCCTCTCACAAACATTCTGGAAGTTGAGTTGTTTGATGTATGGGGAATGGATTTCATGGGACCATTTCCTATGTCCCATGGAAATCCATATATTCTGGTAGCTGTGGATTACGTGTCAAAGTGGGTTGAAGCTGTGGCATTACCCAACAATGAAGCCAAATCAGTTAGCAAGTTCCTTAAAAAGAATATATTCACGAGGTTTGGTACTCCAAGAGCCATAATCAGTGATGAAGGCTCTCATTTCTGCAACAAGCTAATTGAGAACCTGTTGACTAAGTATGGAGTGAAACACGTAATTGCTCTGACCTATCATCCCCAAACCAAAGTGGCCAAGCAGAGGTATCCAACAGAGAAATCAAAAGAATACTGGAGAAAATGGTTGGTCCCTACAGAAAGGAATGCTCACTACACTTGGATGATGCACTTTGGGCCTACAGAACAGCATACAAAACACCATTGGGCATGTCTCCCTACAAGCTAGTCTATGGCAAAGCTTGTCACCTACCAATTGAGCTCCAACATAAGGCTTACTGGGCATTGAAGCAATTAAATCTGGATCATGCAAAAGCTGGTGAAGCAAGGTTGCTGCAATTAAATGAACTAGAAGAGTTCAGACACCATGCTTATGAAAACTCAGCAATGTACAAGGAAAAGACCAAGAAGTGGCATGATCAGAGAATTCAAAAGAGAGAACTAACAGAAGGACAACAGGTGTTGCTATTCAATTCAAGGCTAAAGTTGTTCCCAGGCAAGCTAAAGTCAAGGTGGTCAGGACCTTTCAAATTAATGAAAATTTATCCTCATGGTGCTGTGGACCTCTTTGATGAAAAGACAAACACCATGTTCAAAGTTAATGGCCAACGTGTGAAGCAAAGATATCATGGAGAGCATGTGGAAAGGACAAGATCCAAATGTCCTTCCACAATTCTTGAATTAAAATGGCAAAAGTCTGGCTGAAGACTCTTAAAGCAAGCGCTCTTGGGAGGCAACCCAATGATTTTTAATTAACCAACAATTTTTGTGTCTTTTTAATTTTTGTTTTGCAGGAATAAATGTTGAAGAAATGGAAAGTAAAGGTGGTAGGCGTCGTAACGTCTCGGTATGCATTAGGCGTGGGCACGTGCGGGCGGCAGGCGATTTAAATTAAGTCAAAGGCGTAAGTGATGACGTGTGAGAAATCATTTCTTTTCGCAGAACGAACGTGGTAGCCCGACCATGACGTCATCTCCTCCCCTACTTGTCTAATCAAGCGGTTACTTTTCTCCATTACTCCACTCTACCATTTCTCAACTCCCCATAACCACTTCCCCATAAAAATCCCACCATTCACCATTATCCCACCACCTGCAACTTCTCTCTAATCTCCCTCTCTGAAACTACAATCTTCCCTCTCTTTCTCAGAAAACCTAAAAACTCCAAAAATCCCCCATTCCTTTCTAAGCAATTTCTGCGCAATCACCATGACAAAAGTGAAGCATTCTGCTGCCAAATCCTCTGGGAAAGGCAAGAATATTGACCTAAGTTCATCCTCAGCCCCTATCCCTGAAACACCCAACCCATCCAAAAAGAAAGCCCTACTTCCAGAAAGGGGCTTTAGTCACGAAAGCCCCAATCCTGATTTTCTTGCAACCGTCGCAGCGTTGGGGTGGCAAAAATTCGTTATGCCTGTAAAAGAATACATTGCTACTTTGGTTCACGATTTCTACAAAGGAATCGTTGAGAGACCTGAAGGAGAGCCTTCCATCGTTTCACAGGTGCGAGGCGAGGAAGTAAAGTTTGGGGTAAGAGTGATCAACGATTATTTTGGGCTAGGGTACTATGGAAAATTTGTGGAGACCAAGCAAAAGACTTATGGGTGATGAAATGGAAGCAATCAAGGAAAGGATGCGTGTGGAAGGTCTTTATGCAGGAGAGAAAAGTGGTGAGCACGGAGTGAGTTCAAAATCATGAAGAGATATACCTATGTGATGAAGCCAATACTTGGTTTCATTTCATAAGGCATTGCCTAATTCCTACCTCCCACACTCTCTGGGTAGATAAAGAAAGACCGATTGTGATTGATGCGATCATGTCAAGAGACAAGGTGGAGGTTGGAAAGTTGATCAACCGTGAACTCAACAAATGGAAGAACAGAAAAGATGGGTACTTGTATTTCCCATGCATGATTCTTGATTTATGCATGGAGGTGGGGTAAAGATTGAAGCATCCGAAGTGAGGAGCGACCTCAAGGCCCCTTTTCAACAAAATTCAAACCTAGGGTGAAAATGGCTGGAGCTTCAAGTTACTGTTGATGCAGACGTTGCAACGTCTGGAGGAAAGGCGTAACACCACCGCAAAGTTTGTCAAAGAGCAATTTGAGTGGCAAAAGAAGGTATTTGCCCAAGTATCTAAAGGAAAGAAAGTGATTGAAGAAACTGTCTTTCTTTTGTTGGATGCGGGAAGAAAATGATGATGATGTGCCTCTATCTACAATCCAAAGAAGAGCTAGTGAAGAAAGAAAGGGCCAAGCGAGCAAAAAGCCCACCAAAGAGAAAGAGCCCAGCAAAGAGGCAAAAGAAGGTAAGTAGTGAAGAGGATTTTAATTCTGATGATTTGGATGATATTTCTGATGTTGATGCAGATGAATCAAGAAAGGTGAGCATGGAGGTAATTAGTGAGGAAGAGAAGGAGGATAGCCCTGAGGAAAAAGGAAGTTCAAGTGAGAAGACTGTAAGTGAATCCCCATCAGACCAAACAAACAAAGAGCCAGCCCAAACAAAATCCAAAGCAGCTAGCCCCAAACCACCATCCCCACAAGCCACACAACCACCACCTTCACCACAAGAACCCTCCACCCATGACCACAGCACCCCTAAGACTCCACAATCCAAAGCCCAAGACCAACCAATCCCACAACCACCCCCACCCCAACCTGAACCTCAAAAACAACCATCACCCCAAAAAGTGCAGGAACCAGACGTGGCGACGTCTGAGGCAACAAACACAGGAAGCAACCCAGATTCCCAACCCATTTCCCCACCCAAGAAAACCAGAGTGAAAAGTGCACTCACATACAACCCTTTTGGAAGGAAGAAGAGACAAGAGCTAGCTGCTGAGTCAAAAGCTCCCGGTAAAAAGGAAAGGTCAAAGTGCTGCAGGGAAGCCTGCTACTGCTACTAGTGCAGCATTTGTTGCTACTAGTGTTTCTGAACAAACCCTTCCTGCTATTCTTTGAAGAATCGCTCGCAGACGCCACAACGCGTCTGCGTTGAAGAAGAGGCCGCAGCCAAACTTGCAGAAATGCAAGATACCAATGAACGTGAAGCTGCGTTGGAAAAGGTAAATCAGCAAGCAATGGAAGAGGTCACTCAGAAATTAGCAGAGCACCTTTTGAAGCAAGCCCAGAGTACAGTTGATGGAATTGGAGGATCATCCACAGACGTGGCAACGTCTAAAGAGCCAGAGGTGGAAAAAGCCCAGATGAACCTCAATGAGCCAATGCATTTTAACCCTGCTGAGTTAGCAATGAAGATGTGGGAGGAAGCCAAAAAGAGGGTTGCTGCAGCTTCAAGTGCTGCTGGTGCTAGTACGGGTGAGAAAGAATCTGATGAAACAACAACAACTACCACAACTGAGCAAGGAGGAGTAAAGGTGAAAAAGGAGAAGAAGGATAAGAAGAAAGGAGAAGGTCAGTCAGGAGTTCCCACCAGACAGAGCGGAAGGCTCAGGTCTGGTGCTGCAAACAAGTAAGTCCCTCATTAATTTCATCCGTAGTTGTAGTTTTTAATTTTAGTTTTAGCTTTAGTTTTAGTAGTTTCTGTTTTATGTCTGTTTGATTAATTCCCCCCCCCCCCCTTAAAAAAAAAAAAAAAAAAAAAACCCCATGTTTTAATCTTTGAGCAAGTGAGGACACTGCTCAGCTTTAAGTGTGGGGGGGGGGGGAACAGAATCTCAATGTTTTAAGTTTCTGTTTTGTGTTGTGCATAAAATTAAATGCAAAAGCAAAATTTTGTTCTTACTCTGTCAAGCATGAAAATAATTCTCTTTGGTCTGAAGTTAGTGAAAATATGTGTGTGTGAGTAGCCTGTGCATAATTAGATGAAAAGAATTGATTCTTTGCTCCTACACAAACTCTTTTAAGAAAGAATCTAGTTAGCTAGGGAATATTTTGTCTTTGAAGCTAGTTTTGGTGAACTATGGTGAGAATAAAACTTGATTAAAAGCGAGAGTAGTGAGAGAAGCTAAGTTTGGGGGTAAATCAAGTTGTACTAAGGTTTGGGTGCAAAAGCGTAGGATGGTTAGTGCGGGGGTAGTGTGAGTGCAACGTTGTAACGCGTCTACCCGTAACGTTATAACGTATGCCGTGTGTGTTGTGTTGTGTATTCAGACGTTACAACGTCTCACCCATAAACGTTGTAACGTCTATTCCCAAAAAGACCAAAAAGAGTGTGTTGTTACAAATAAGTGGAAAATCCACATGTATGCTGTGTTCCCTGTAATACCCTGAAACAAATGTTGAGCACTCCAATTAATGAAAAAAAAAAAAAAAAAAAGGAAGAGAGAAGAGAGAAGAGAACTCCAAAATGGAGCAAATAAAAGAGAGTTGCTCAGTAAATGAGGGGTTCTGATCTTTTGCGTGTGTGAGTCAGTAAATTAGTGCATTAACCCAGTCCTAGCACCCAATTAAGACCCTTTGTCATGCTTCAATTGAACCCCAATTTCTTATGTGAAAATGTTAGCCTATTCTTTGTTTTGAAAAATGTTTTGCGGTCACCATTTGGAAACCACTCTTTCATAAGCTAAAGTAGTTTCTGAACTAGCTAGAGGAAGAATTAAATGCAGAGATCACACACTCACTTGAGCTTTAATGAATCTGGAATTTAATTATGCATTGGTGTGTGAGTGTGTGAAGAATTAGCCCTCGAGAATGAACTTTTGATCTCACTTTGGTGAGTAGAACATAACTTGCTAGTGTAGTTGATTTCATGTATATCTGTTAGTTGTGTGTTTTGTCTTGATTGCTTGAGGACAAGCAATGATTTAAGTTTGGGGTGTGATAACTCATATTTATATGAGTTATTTATACTCATTCAAGAATAAATCATGCAAGTTCTCTAGCAATACAAGGTTAATTTAAGTAGTTTTACGTTAGTTTTGTATTTCTGAGTGAGTGAAAGGTTAAATGAATGAATCTGTGCATTTTGGCACCAAATGGTGCCTTTGAGAGCGTTTTGATGCTTTTTGTGTTTGTGCAGAAATAGTCTTTGAACGTTACCACGTCCCCTCACCACGCCTATAGAAGTGCAAAGACCGCAAGTGGTGAAAGATCTTCATTTTGGCGCGCTAGTAATGATGGTCAAAGATATAAAAGTCAGAAGATCTTCTATTCCCTATGAACTGACACGCAGATACACTGTAGCACTGAACAGTGTCAGGCAGAAGAGAGGAAACAGACCTGGTAGGTGGGCAAGTGACATCAGCCACACGTAAGCAAGGAGGCTATTTAATGAAGGCTCAGCTCTCTCTCAAGGCACTGAGACATACACCCATTCAGAACCACTTCAAACACTTCATCTTCATCCCTTCACCATATTCCCATTAAAGTTCAGAAGTAGTTCTATAAAGAAGATCTGGAAACAGATTTCTGTATTTTGCTTTTCTGAACTTTGTTTTATTTTTCTCATTCTTTGTGAGGCTCGGGACGTTGTAGCGTCCTATACAAATACATCTGCCAAGAGCTACTTGGGTGTATCTTTTGCACTTAGTTTCTTTTCGTGATGTATGGTATTTGGATTCTAAATCCTCATCATTCTCAGAAAGATGCTCAAAGATGAGCTAAACACTTTGTAGTTGAGTTGTTGTTTTGCTTGTAATGAACTTCTAGTTAATGTTATGAAGTATTGACGTGCATGTTTTAAATCCTTGTGTGAAAATATTTCCAAACTTGTTTTGAGGTTGGCCTCTTAGAATAGGTAGATTCATGAAGTACGGACATGGTCTATGAAAAGAAATCAAGGATTTATATGAATGAACAATGTACTAAAGACATTTAGGCATCTTTATCTAAGTCTAGACATAGAATGGATAATAGTTCATAGAACATTGTTGTGGGTGCTTAAAATACAGAGTGGGCCTATTTAGAACCTAGACATAGGACCTCTTATACTTGAAACTCGGCGTTTTGTCTTTGAAAAGCATAGCTCTTTGCAACAAATGCGTTCAAACGTGGCCACGTCTATACAAAATAACATTTGAACGTCATAACGTGTAAACGTTATAACGTCTGGCTAGAAAAGATTTACTTGCATGCAACAACTCAACTCATCTCTCATCCATATTCACAACCAACATTTGTTTACTTGTTTTAATTACATCTTTAGCTTTAAAACCAACTCTTATTGCCGATTTGTTACTTGATTCTCTTGTGTTTTGAAACTTGAACTTTGAAAAGTATACCAATCCTCGTGGGAACGATCTCTTACTTAAAACCACTCTATTACTTGTACGATGTGTATACTTGCACTATAATTGCGAAAACCACACGAATATACCAACGCGACAGGTACTAAATTGAAGTATAGTTCAGCCTACCATCCCAGACGGACGGGAAAACTGAGGTGGTGAATAGGTGTGTGGAGAACTATTTGAGGTGTTTGATTGGGCACAAACCCAAGCAGTGGGTTAAGTGGTTACCTTGGGCTGAGTATTGGTATGACACCAACTACCACTCTTTCATTCAGATGACACCTTTTGAGGCTTTGTATGGAAGGAAACCCCCGGTGTTGATTAGAGGGGATGAGAATAGTTGCTTTGTGGATGAAGCACAACAACTCACTCGGGAAAGAATGAGATATTTCATGAGCTGAGAGAGCACCTAGGCAAGGCACAGAATAGGATGAAGCAACAAGCATAGGAGGAGGTAACTTATGAAGTGGGGGAGATGGTTTACTTGAAGATTCAACCTTACAAATTGAAACAACTTGCTAAGAGACTAAACCAGAAGCTCAGCCCGAGGTTCTATGGGCCATTTGAGGTGTTGGAGAAAATTGGAGCAGTTGCATACAAGTTGAAGTTACCATCAGAGACCAGAGTGCATCCAGTGTTCCACACTTCTCTTTTAAAGAGAGCAGTTGCTGCGACTGTTACAGCTCAGCCTCTGCCCAAGTGTCTTGATGAGAATCTAGAGTTGCAGGTTGAACCCGAGGATGTGATGGTTGTGAGAAAGGACCAGAATGATGCTGTTGAAGTCTTAGTGAAATGGAAGCACTTGCCTGAATTTGAAAACTCTTGAGAGAATTTGCAGGACCTAAAGGAGCACTTCCCTGACCTTCACCTTGAGGACAAGGTGGTTCTCAAAGGGGGGAGTATTGATAGGAATGCTGATAATAGGTTTGGAAAGGTTTTTGTAAGGAGGGGTAGGAAGGTAATTACAACTAGCTAGTGGAATGAAATGTTGTACCAACCTTGCTGGTTGTGGGTGAGTGCTGACACTCACTGTTTTATCGTTTAGCAGCAGAAAATAAAAGGGAGGGGAATGGTAGAGAGAGAATTAGGCAATCATTGGACTAGGTTTGGGCCTGGGACAATTTTCTCTCACTGGCAGAGGGAATATTGTGTTCTTTTTTCCTCATTTCTAGGTTATTGTTCTGCACTACTCACTGTATTTCTCTCTGAAATCATCAATAGAACATTCCATTCCTCTCTATTTTCTTGTTTTCTTTCACTGTTATATTAGCTTTCTATCAGAGTATAAGCTCAAATGCTATTTGAAGTTGCGTTTCAAAAATCGTTATAAACTAGTAAAAAAACGCTAAAAATTGGTCATGCCAAACACTTATAACGAGCTTACCCAATATAAGCTAGCAGATGAGCATTATCAAACTGAGTCTTAATAATTTTCTTTGATAAACCAACAACATTAAGTAGTTAAATTAATCACAATCAAAGGTGATAGGTATGCGTACGTTGGTGTAAATTCATGCAAAATCCTACCAACCAAAATACTAACAGATCTTGTAAGCATGACATGAAAAGCCATCTCATTTGAAACTACCCTACATAAATTAACATCCTACCTCTTGAGATAGTAATAATCCAGGATGCACCATAACAGAGGTATTTCCCAATTCATCTAACAGAGATGTTTAACACCAACTACCTATGTTCATTCTAATATGCCTCTTCAAGAAGACAGAGCAGGTCCACACACATGATGCACCATAACAAAGGTATTTCCTTTTAAACAGTAGTTGACTCTGGCCAAAGAAATCTCAAGTGTTGACTAATGATTGCAAAACCTACTACAACTCAGATTCACTACTGCAGTAGAAAGAGGGCAATGTTACAGAATTCATGCAGCATCTAATTTTCTACTAATGTACATTAATACAGTCTCAGGGAAAATCCTTTGCATATAGCAATTTCCTAAAGGAACTTACTGCAAAGGTTGTATTAATTTTGGTCTTTTAAATGGTGCTCATTGTCACTGCCTAGGTACTGGTGCTGGTGGTGTTGAAGGATGGCTTTGCCCATAAAACCCGAATCCAGGTGGCCTGTAAAATCCTCCAGGTGGTGACTGTTGTTGCTGCTGTGGCTGCTTAGACTGTGATTGTGGTGACTGCGGTGGCTGAGTACTAGGCCTCGATAACCCCATTGCCACATGTGGAGGTAGCGGCGGAGGAGGTGGTGGTAGGTTGTTTGATCCATATGCGTAAGGATTTCCCCCAACCATCATTCCGGGAGATTGAACATACTGATTTGCTGGTGTATTCATGTGTGGGGGTGGAGGTGCTGAAGCAAATGGTTGCATAGTTGGTGGTGTCAGTGGCATATTTCCACCAGATGGTTGTTGTAAAGTGGCGAAAAAAGAAGAGCTCCCAGCGTCAAAACTGTTGACATCAGAAACAGGCAATTGCTGTTCAAGTTTGGGTCTTTTTTCAGGATGGAAACCAGGTGGTAATGCTGAAGTAAATGCGGTAGAGTTTAAGCTACCATTCATGAAAGCAGCTTCTTCAGCAACTAGGGAAGATAGAACAGATGTAAGCATGAGAGCTGAGGATGTAGAGGCAGCAAGCTTAGCAGCAACAGCTGCTGCTGCTGCCTTCTTATCTTCTTCAGTAGTTTGGAGAGGAGCAAATGATATAGAAGGTTGAGTAAAAGAAGACTGAGGAGGGGTGCTGTTTAGTTGAACCGATGGAAGATTTTGTTCCAAGACCCCAGTGGCTTCTGTTGCTTGGCTAATCCTCTTCCTGATATTGGCTGCCTGTTCAATATGGCCTCGTGCAGCCTGTAAAACAATAAACATCATCCACGAATCTCGATTAGCAAATACGCAGATCTGGGAACTACCAAATCAATTATGGACTTCTTTGGTAAAAATAGCTCTAGAGCGGATAAGCTAGCATATAATGGATCAATTTATATAGCAGATACGCTAGTAGTATGAATTTAAAGTGTTCATTTAATGCGGGATAAATAAGGAACTTTATAAAAATAGTAGGGATAAAAACAAGAGGAAAAATGAAGTGCCATAAGCTATAAGCTCTAATGCTACTTCAAGTAGTGTCTGGAAAACGCTATAAGGTAGTGAAAAATGCTATAAGCTAGTGATAACCAAACATTTCTATTGGATTTTTACGAGTTTATAAGCTATAAGCTATCCACTAAATGCTAGCGATTTAGTCATGCCAAACAGAGCAAAGCCTACGTCTAACCGCCACATAGATACTTTAAACTGCTTATCAGGGAGCTAAAAAACCAGCTAATCATGATTTTCTAACGGTTTGTCTATAAAACTTGAAAAAGGAAAATTATTTTATACTAAAATGTATTTGGTTGGACACTCCCACTCCCATATCATTAGGGAGGTTTACTTGACACATCACCTGACTTGGCACATCCCATATCATGTAGTTGGCATCTGCAGAGAATTGATGTATGATTTGCCTCCCTTATTTGCTACGTACATATCCATGATTGTAATTTAAGTTAATTAGACGGATTAGGTTGCTGATTCTTATCCCTATAGTCAAGGGATCTTGATTGTAACTACATATATAAATTCACGAGGCTGGAAATCAATTCTCTCAAGGAATCAAACCCATTCATTCAAGTTGGTATCTAGAGAGCTCATGATCAGTGGGTCTGAGGCTAAGTAGTCAATCCCGGAAAGCGCTGTGACGGACCCCAAAACCGCTATAGCGGCATAGCGGAAAGCACTATTGCCCCTATTGTGAAGACTAGAAAAAAGTACATATAAATACAGAAACGGTGACTAAAAGGAAGAGCTGGCTGAAAAACTGTGGTGGAGCGGTCGCCAAAGGGAGATTATGGCATTAAATGCGACTGCAAAATCAAAGTCGCCCCACACACATGGTCACATTGCGTGGCGGATCTAAACCGCTCTGCAATCCCACATTTGGCCGCTATAACGGCGCTATTTGCCACCTAGGTCTGAGGACAGATACTTCATATGTTGTTAGTGTGGTGAGTCAATTCCTGAATTCCCCTCTTGATAGCCATTTGGATGTTTTGGTTAGAATTATGAGGTACATTAAAGGAGCCACTGCATAAGGTCTTGTTTACACAGACATAGATCGCTCATATTTTGTCGCATCCACAGATGCAGATTCGGCAAGATGTCCCTCTGATAGACATTTAATGTCTGGGTATGGTGTTCTTATTGGAGGTAATTTGATGTTATGGAAAAGTAAGAAGCAAAACATTATTACTAGATATAGTATTGCGGTTGAGTATCAAGCTATGACACTAACTACTTAGGAGCTTATGTGGCTTAGACCCCTCCAAAACTTGAGCTGTTGTAAAGTGGGCATTGTGAGTCTCATTTGTGATAATCAAGTAGCCTTACATATTGTCTCAAATCCAATCTATCATGAGCGAACTAAGCATATTAAGGTTGATTATCATTTTATTTGTGAAGAATTGTGTTTTTTTAGAATAACAGTTATGATTTATCATATCAATTAGTTTTAATTAGTGATTTCTCCTGAAAGTATTTTCTCTCTGACAAAGTGACAGTCTATCTCTATGTGCTTCGTTCGTTCACGGAAGACCGGATTTGATGCCATGTGAAGTCCCAAACTGATTTTAAATTTTGGCATGAAAATCTTCAAAGACGGTAAAGACATCAGAACAATTTTTCATTAAACATAGCCATTTTACATTTATTTGATTGATACTTTGATAGGACCCTAGATTCCTTATATGATCCCTATTATGGGATTGTATTTGCCTTGCTTCTTGTATATATAGACATGTAAATCTCTTGAATAATACATGAAACATGTTCAGATCTAAATTGGTACCAGAGCTTACCATTCAATCCAAGGTAGAGTTAGAGTGACGTTGAACATTGCATTAGTTATAACTTACTTCTAACTACATGGATTCCAAAGCCCAATCTAACATCTCATTCGTTACTTCCCCGTGTTTTATATGTTGAAGTAATTCTATGACAATTGGATCTTAGATTCTTTTATTATGTTTTATATGTTGAAGTAATTTTGTGACAATTGGGTCTTAAATTCTTTTATTTTTTGTCATCAAACATGCCAATTAAACATTTTTGTCTTACTACTTCCAAAAATAAGATTAGTTGAATAGCTTGCAATCCCTGTGGAGCCGATTCTCTTACTTTATTACTTAAGAGATAGGTACACTTGCCAAGCCAAAGACGACCTTCACAATTTCATTGATCAGTATACAAAATGAAAAATAATACACCGTCCATCATCCAACGATCTACATGGCTCCAAGATCGCAGCTCTAATATCAGTTTTTTTCGGAATACCAATTACAAGGATAACTCTATAAATCTGAGGGTCTAGCCCTCCAATACCGAAAGGTACTAGTTTTGTCAAATGACAAAACATTCATCACTCTCAATCCCTCATCTTATTTATATGCAACATGCCTCATTTCTCCTAATTACCTCCTTAAATCACACACTAACTAGCTAGGGTTACCTGTCAAAAAATTAGTCGCAAAAGGAATAATAATAATAATAATAATAATAATAATTATTATTATTATTATTACGCTAGCCATAATCGCTCAATCACTCACTAGAATACTTAGCCATGTTAGTCTATTTTCTTAACTCATTACCTGCTTACCGGCTCTACAAGTTCATGATTTCTAACACTTATTTCATTATTTATTATTTTTTTATCTCAAAAAGATGATGTCAGGTTGAGACTTGAGACCTGATGAGATTTAACCCTCTCTAATCAACTTCGGACCTTACTAGGACTTGGACAACAAGAAGTTGTTTGGAAGTTTTAAAAACAGAAAATTGACTATGAACCGCAGAATTGTGAAAGGTATTGTAGGTGAGAATAATAAACATTATTTAGGTCATATTACTAGCTGATGTGGGACTAAACACCCTCTCACTTTCAGCATAATAAAGGGTATTGGAGGCTGCAAAAGAAGCTAGCCGAAAGTTGCCGCAATGAAGGCGGATAGGGTCGACTGCAATTAAGGTGGATTTCCAACACACACACCCTCATGCTCAGGCCCAATGGGCCTACAGCATGGATGATACAGGGAGCCCTACAATGAATTTAAAATAAGCTGATACTATCTAAAAATTTCGGTTCGAGGCTTAAGCTCTAACTTCTAAGTCATCTCCACAAAATCCGTTTGGAGAGTGAGGATTGCCCAAGCCGTATAAGTGTTACTTAGACCATATCTCTACGCGATGTGGGACTAAACAACCCCTCAAATCCAGAACAATATAGGTGTTGAAACCAGCAATGAAGGCAACCCAAAGTTGCTGCAATGAAGGTGACTAGGGACAATCGCAATTAAATAATAATAATAATAATAATCTCTTCTCAGCATAAACAGTTATGGAAGGAAAGGCATGCTCAAAGGAAGAAATTTTGATTCTCTACCTACTGCTGCAAGGAGACAAATACAGGGAAGGACAACTTGAAAGAAGAAAAGATAAAGCTACTCCATGTGACTTCTTAAGCTTTTTGTGCCAATTAAGATGCAGATGAAAACCACAAGGTGTAAAAAGAGTTTTGACAAAACAGAAATGTGAACGACGTCTCTGAATAAACTTGGCATTTATTACAGATGTGAAATGAAAGAGGAAAGACATGTACATAACACAATTAAGTGTATTTCATACCCAAACAATAGGTTCTAAAAACGGTCCGTTACGCCGAAAACGGCCGCGACAAAACTGTCTCGGTAGTGATCGTTACTGCGACAAAATGGCCGCAACAAAAAAATTTAATAAAATTTATACATTATTGTGATTAATTCACACCGCGAGGACCACAACTTATAACGCAATAGCCAAACGGCCGAATTCGCGAAAGCCTTAACGCGACCGCGGCTGTGACCGCGACCGCTATTTATAACCTGCCATGGCCAACTGTACAAGGCTGTCAATTCATAGAATTTAACTATTACTACAAAAATTTATGATATGAGAACAAGTAAATTTTATAATAGATGTTAAAAAAAAGCAGAACAGAAAAGAGAAATAGCTTCTTTCGATGAAAGGTCCAAAGCTATGTGGTCCTTGGTGATTTTTATTTTTTGATACACTATCTATTATAATGAACTCAAAATATTCTAATATTTTAGCAATGAATGAAATTAAGTTTATAAAATCCACAAGGCAGACAAGCACCGAAGCCCCGATACACCAAAAATGCAAAAGTAAAAAACTTCTTGTTTTTAACGTTTCTCTAGCTTTCTTTTTTCTAAATGGGGCAGCGTTTTTACTAACAGAGGCTGCAGTTACGTAAAAAACTTAAGGGGTATATATAATATAACAATCTAAATAATAATTGTAATACAAAAAATTAGAATATATATTAAACTAAATAATAAGAAGTACATTTTATATATTGTTTAAAATATCTGTTTAAAATATATACACACACACACACACACACACACACACATTATATATAATTTTTTATTAAAGTAACTTGCCCGTATCGTATCTTGTTTTTCAAAATTTTCCGTATCCGTGTTGTATCACGTACTCGGGCGTGTTAGCTGAAAGGTGTCATAAGGTCAAAGCTAACGAAAAGTTAGCCAGATTCTTCATCAATGTAATATATTATTATATATTATATAATTAGTATTTGAATTATAGTACCTCAAGATACGGCAAACACTTAGACATAAGATATATTAAGGGAAATAAATAATGTTCCGCATATGAAGAAAGGGCAGAGATAGAGATAGAAGACAGATTCTTACTAGCAATTCAGAGTGAACAAGCTCTTGTCTTGATTCCTGAAAAAACTTGACATTAGCAAGCAGCCATCAATTGCATTTTTGAAAATAGGTATATTCACAAAAAAAAAAAAAAAATGCACCTGTTCCTGAAGTGCTTCTTTAAGCTGGGAAAGCAGAGTAGCCCTGGCAGCCTCAGCATTTTCAAGTTGCACCACATATTGCTTAAGCTCTTCTTCTTGTTCTTGCAAGTCGTTAATAAAAGTGGATCCCAGCTGATTTCCTGAAGTTATATGTGAACTCATCAGTCAAGCTCTTGCACTAAAAATCTGGTCACAACTAATTGCAGCAAGGATTTAAGATAGTTTAGTAAGAATGTTGTTATATATTTGGACCGTGCTGGACAAGAGAAAATACTACTGTACATTAAATAACTAGTGTCTATATGCACACACAGTCACAGCCTGACAGTGGTCAAGTTACTGCATCAACTACAGTACCTTCTCTATCTTTACTCTATCCATTATTTCTCCTAAATTCCTTTTCTACAATGTACCATAAGTTCAGTTCAAACAAGTCAGAAACACAGAACAACCTCTTTACCAAATATAAAAAAAAATCTGGAAAAAAATTTCAGGACGAGACTTGCTCGCTTTGCTCCCTCAGACTCATCGTCTTTTCCATGCCTGCTGAGTGATAATTTTGAAAATTTATTTGATGTGTTGGAAAAAATGTAAATAGGATAATGGTATTCTATAAATACAAGAATGTATTTGTTGTGCATTTAATGTATTTATTGTATTCAGCCAATATAATATATGTTGTTAATCTCGGATAGCGGCGCAAAGCTCCCGACCTCAAAACCGCTAAAGCAGAATAGTGGATAGCGGTATTGAGAAAAACCCAAGTCCCACATTGACTAGAGATATGGCTCAAAAGAGTTTATAAGTGAGAGACATCCCTCACCTTACAAGCCGGCTTTGTGGGGTTGAGTTAGGCCTAAACCACATTTTAAGATGGTATCAAAGTCTATCCTAGATCCTTCGGGCCACCCACCATTATTATCCACGCACCAAGTCCAATAGTGTTGGGCGTGAGGGGTGTATTGGGAAAAACCCAAGTCCCACATTAACTAGAGATATGGTTCAAAAGAGTTTATCAGTGGGAGGCATCCCTCACCTTACAAGCCGGTTTTATGGGATTGAGTTAGGCCTAAACCACATTTTAAGAAGCGGGATAGCCTGATAGAACTCCATCAAACATTGTACTGTGAAGACTAGAAAAGAGTGTATAACTAAACATAAAAACCAATCTCATACATATAAATACTCAAAAATAGAAACATACACTAAATTAAAGTGGTAGTCATACTTGACAATCATAATAAACCTTTGTCAACTGTCACTAACACTCACTCAAAATCAAAACCCAATTTAGTTTAACTAGTAATTCAAGTTCTAAAAGTATTCAACTAATTACAAGTGAGTCTTCATAATAGAATCACTATCATCTCCACTTCCTAAAATCAGCTCAATTTGATAAAAAATATGACAAAGAAGTCTTTACAAAATTTGTAAACGCATATAAAAGAGGACAAAAGGGGCATTTCAAGACGTAGTGCCTATAGCGGCCGCTAAAGGCCATTTCAGCCGCTATTCTGCTGCTATTTCCAGCCACTAAAGCTGCTACAGTGAAATGCTCTGCTGCAGCATTTAGCATTGCGGCAAACCCCTAATCCGCTCCGCTATTGCGGCACTGTTGACTACATACAACAGAATACACCCCAATTGTGAAATTCAAAGACAGGGATTACAATGCATGTCTCTCGTTTCACTTCCTCCCAAAATCACTTTAGAGGCATCCCTATATCGTGGATACCTAATGGACTCGCTGTTCATAGGTGAAATTTTATTTTTCAAACACCAGGTTTTCACTTGGGTTTTTTCTCTACCAGCTGCAAGAAACTCGGACCCAGCCAACAAGCCATGTGCTCCACTTTCTCTCTAGGAATGCAGTGTTGTCAAATAACCGTTATGGCGCCGCCACAGCGCTATGGCGTGGCGGATTTTGGAGAGGCCGCCATGAGAAAACGGTTTTATGGCAGTGTGTCACCAGAGGCGCCATGAGCATGGCGGTTGTGGCGGCACGGCGGGTTATGGCGGACGAAGCAGATTTTTTAAAGAAACGCCTTGGCTTCTCTGTGGCCATCTGTGGCTTCTCTGTTCAGCGTCTTGGCTGCGCAACCCGCAAGCGAAAACGCAGGTCAAGAAGACCCGGTTTGTGACCCATTTGTTTTTAGGGTTAGTAAAATTTTAAAGTTCAGTTATTTTTTAGGGTAAAAGTTGTTTTACTTTGAGTAAAAACGCTTCAGTTATTACTTTAAAATATAAATAAAAAATAAACGTTTCAGTCTCCTTCTCTTTGACGCTAACAAACATCTCCCTCTCTCTCTCACGCTTCTGGTTCATCTCTCACCCACTTTGTTCGCCTTTCTTTTCCCTCCCACCCCCTGTTCGTTCGCGTTTGCTTCCTAACCTGTTCACAAAAGTGTTCCATTCCTTCCTCACTGATTGTTTGCTCGCAGTTTTGTTGTGCTCTGCTTTGCTCGTGAACAGAGGCAGAACTGTGCTCTTCCTTAACCTAACTTGGTTGATGTGCTCTGCTTTGTTCATGTCTTTGCTCTCTATTCTATGCGTTTATGCTCTTCAATCTGCCTCTGTTTCTATTCTTTTCTATGCTTCATTCTATTCTTTTAGTTCTTCATAATGACTTGGAGAATGATTCGGTTGGGGTTGAGGAAGAGGATTAGAGAAAGTTATTGTGTTTTCTTTGTTTTTTATAATTTAGTTGTTGTTTTGATGTCTTAAATTTAATTAGAAATGGTTCTTAGTTGTTTATGACAATTTGATGGAGACAAATCATATTTTCTATCAATTAAGTCTAAGGTTTTTGACATTTATTTATAAGTATTTGGATTGTTTTTTTCATTTTTTGTAGTTTTTGAAATGTTAGTGTTTTTGAGGAAGAGGATTAGAGAAAGTTATTGTGTTTTCTTTGTTTTTTATAATTTAGTTGTTGTTTTGATGTCTTAAATTTAATTAGAAATGGTTCTTAGTTGTTTATGACAATTTGATGGAGACAAATCATATTTTCTATCAATTAAGTCTAAGGTTTTTGACATTTATTTATAGGTATTTGGATTATTTTTTTGTTTTTTTGTAGTTTTTGAAATGTATATGATAGGTTATTAAATATATGGAGGGTAAGGGAATAAAGTGTAAGGGAAGGGAAATGAGAGTTTGTTGTAACCACTTGCTTATGTGGCAAAGTGGAGGGAAAATGTGAAGAATAAGGAAGAAGAGTGCTAGGGTTACTTAAAACCGATAGCTCTCAAGCTCAAACCAGGTGTGGTAATGGTGGAATACTACACGATGGAGAAGAGCTACTCAACTAGGGTTGAATTAGAGGTAAGAGATGATTGTTTTGATATGAAATGATGATTGCTTTATTGAATTCAACAGCTGCTATATAAAGCAGAAATTTAGGGTTGTGACAGCTAGCAATTGTACAATTCATGACAGCTCATGATTGTACAATCATTACAAAAGCAAATCCTAGGTAAAACGAATCCTAGGTACAAATAACGGCTATAGCAGCCTCTAGAATCTAGCTGAGTCATTAAAAAAGATAAATCAGTAACAATAGCAATCATTTTACTAGTAACCGAGGTAACGGGGAATATTCTGTAACAATACCCCCTCCAAGCAAACCCTTGTCCTCAAGGGTTGAAGTTTGGAAATTTCTTGAGGAAGAAATCATGGTAGAATTCCCAAGTAGCCTGATCTGCAGGACAATTCTTCCACTGAACTAGCACTTTAGTAGCAGCGACACGGCCTCTCTTCACCATTTTCCTAGCAAGGATAGCCTCAGGTTCGATAGGAGCAGAAGCATGAGCAGTAAAGACTGAGATAGGCACCACAGAAGCATTGGCCGGATTTGGACAAAACTTGAGCTGCGAAATGTGGAACACAGGGTGAATATCAGTGTTTGGAGGCAATTCCAAACGATAAGCAACAGAACCAATCCTATCTAGTATTTTATATGGACCAAAATACTTTGGGAGAAGTTTGTGGGATTGGTGAGTTTTTAGAGTGATCTGTCTGTAAGGTTGAAGCTTCACATAAACAAAGTCTCCAATGTTGAAAACTCGATCAGTTCTATGTCTGTTGGCTTGTTGTAGCATCCTGTTCTGAGCTCTGGTGAGAGAGAATTTGAGAAGTCTCATCATTTCTTCCCTAGCAGTGAGTGACCTATCTACTGTGAGAGAAGTAGATTCACCAGGAAGATATGGTAAATGAATGGGAGGGGGTTGACCATACACCACTTCATAAGGAGTGAACTTAGAGGCACTATGGTAATTAGTATTATACCACCATTCAGCTAGAGGGAGCCATTTGGACCAAAGAGAAGGATGCTCATGACACATGCATCTCAAATAGGTTTCCAAACACTTGTTCACAATCTCAGTTTGACCATCGGTTTGTGGATGGTAGGCTGTTGATTTCTGCAAAACAACCCCTTGAAGAGCAAAGAATTCCTTCCAAAATTTACTAATAAAAATTGGATATCTGTCAGTAGTAATAGTTGCAGGCAGTCCATGTAACTTAAAAACCTGGTCTAGGAAGACTTGTGCTAGTTCTTTAGCTGTGTAAGGGTGAGAGAGGGGGATGAAGTGAGCATACTTGCTCAAGCGATCAACAATGACCCAATTTCTTGGTTAGGCAACTCAGAGCATTGTTCCGAGTTCTGTGATTTCGGTTCTACCTTGAACTCTTCATTTCTCTCCTCCCTCTCAGATTTGTCGTCCCTTGTTCGTTCTGAATCCTCGATTTGTCTTAATTCTGTCTTCACGTAAAATTCCCGCAACATCTCCAATTTTTGATCTAAATAGATCTGGTGAAGCTTCTCTGAAACTTCATCTCTTTTTATTCTCCTTCTGCACGGAGCGTGATCACGACGGGATCGACGTCTGTCTCCTTTCGTTCTTCTTTTCAAGAGTCGCTTGATATCTTCAAGCCGTGACAACCATTTTGCTTCACGGTGAACTGATGCTTCTTCACTAAATTCCATGGCAGCATCTACTATATTCCTTTGAGCACTCAGGATCGAGTGCTCTGATACCACTTGATAATTAACCATAAACAGAATGAAAGAGATGAAATAATTCTTTGTATTATGGACACAATTCTGAGGATCTCTCAGAATTGGTATAGGTGAATTACAAAGAACAAAGATGATAACAGAGAACAAATGAAACTCTCAGCAAGATGCTGAGTTCCCAGCCCAATTCCCAGCCAAACCAAGCCTAAGAAATGCTAGCTACCAATACTGCTATATATATATATATATATATATATATATATATATATATATATATATATATATATATATCCTCTCACTCATCTAACCACCTGAATATTCCCACCACCAACGCATGACTACTGCCACGTAGACAATAGTTAGTTACATGATATCAATTCTGATTCTATGGTCCCCATTTACATGATTTCTCTCCCCTCTCATAAACCTTAGTGAATTTCCCATTCTGCCCACTCTGAGTCCGAGTTTCTGGTCCTACCTGAGTTACCTGAAACTCCTATCATAAGTCCTACTACTAATCCTACTTGTCCTGCTTCTACAAGTCCAACATTTGAGTCCCCTGATTCGCCTGTGACTCCTGTCTCACCTTCTACTATTGATCCTACTTCCATAAATACAGAATCTGAGTCACCTACTTCTATTTTGGTCCCTCCTCAATCTTCTGTTTTGCAGGAACCATCATCTTCGGCACCAGCAAAAGCTAAAGCTGGTGAGCCAACTTTGGTGTATCAGAGAAGAAGCAAGTCTGACCTGCCCCAGACACAACCTCAATTGCCTGAAACGGAGGTAAGTACTGAAATTAACTCTCCTAGTAGTGATTCCCAAAGTTTTGTCATTGATACAGATGATTTGCCTATTTCTTTGAGGAAAGGGAAAAGGTCTTGTGCCTATTTCTCAATTTGTTTCCACTAAAAATCACCCTGTGCAGCATCAGAGTTTTATTTCTGCAGTTGACTCTGTGGTCATTCCATCATCAATTCAAGAGGCATTGAAAGATAAAAATTGGGTCCCAAGCTATGGATGAGGAAATGAAAGCTCTTGAAAGAAATGGAACTTGGGATATTGTTGAGAGGCGGGAAGGCAAGAAACCTGTTGGTTGCAGATGGATCTATACAGTCAAGCACAAATCAGACGGTACTCTTGATCGATACAAGGCAAGACTAGTGGGGAAGGGATACACCCAGACTTATGGCATTGATTATGAGGAGACGTTCGCTCCTGTTGCAAATATGAACACTGTTCGGATCTTAGAATCACTTGTTGCTCACTCCGGGTGGGAACTAAACCAATTTGATGTGAAAAATGCATTTTTGCATGGAGACTTCGAAGAAGAGGTGTATATGGAGATTCCCCCGAGATTTGGCCCCACAAGTGGAACAAACAAAGTGTGTCGACTGAAGAAAGCCTTGTATGGGCTAAAGCAGTCTCCCAGAGCATGATGTGGTAGATTTACAAAAGCAATGGTGTGCTTAGGCTATAAGCAAAGTCAAGGAGATCACACCCTTTTCTTCTAGCACTCATATGATGGAAAGCTAACTGTTCTTCTTGTTTATGTTGATGATATCATTATTACAGGAGATGACTTGACTGAGAGACAGATGCTCAAAGAGAAACTATCAGCAGAGTTTGAAATGAAGGATCTTGGATATCTCAAGAATTTCTTGGGAATTGAGGTGGCCTACTCCAAGCCGCATTTTCAAATCTTAGAGGAAGTATGCACTTGACCTTTTGCAGGAAACAGGAAAACTGGGTTGCAAACCTACAAGTGTTCCTATAGAGCAGAATCACAAGATGAGTTTCGAAGAAGAAAGCGCCAAAGTTGATAAGGCCCAATATCAAAAACTAGTGGGAAAGTTGATTTACTTGGCACACACTAGACCTGATTTGGCTTATGCAGTCAGTGTGGTGAGCCAATTCATGCATGACCCAAGGATGAGGCATATGCAAGCCGTTGACCGCATTCTACAATATCTCAAAGCTACTCCAGGAAGAGGACTATTGTTTAAAAGATGTGGGAGTCTAACTATGGAAGCTTATACTGATGCTGACTATGCAAGTTCAATAAGTGATAGAAGATCTACTTCAGCCTACTGCACCTTTATATATGGGAACCTCGTTGCTTGGAGGAGTAAGAAGCAAAATGTGGTGGCTCGATCAAGCGCTGAAGCTGAAGCTGAATTTAGAGCTTTGGCACAAGGAATCTGTGAACTGCTGTGGATGAAGATTGTACTAAATGATTTGAAGATACAGTGTGAAGGTCCTATGAAGTTATTTTGTGATAATAAATCAGCTATCAACATTGCTCATAATCCCGTTCAGCATGACAGAACGAAGCACATAGAGATAGATTGTCACTTCATTAAGGAAAAACTAGACAGCGGGTTAATAACTATAGCTTACATTCCTTCTGGACACCAACTGGCAGATGTGTTAACGAAGGGCTTGCCAACAGAACGTTTCAAAGAACTTACATCCAAGCTGGCAATGATAGATATCCATTCACCAGCTTGAGGGGGAGTGTTTTAAATAGTGTAATATCATTGTAATTATTTATCCGGCCCGTTAGAATTAGGTTTAGAAAAGCCTATTTAAACAGATTAGTGTTTGTACTCAACACACAATTCTAATAATATTATTCAGATTACTCTTTTCTACACCCACCAAGGCCAACTTCACCAATAAGTACCTAGTTACAACCAACTAGAGATTTCCTCAGAGGGAAAGGAACAAAATTCCACCAATGATTAAATCCAAGGATATCATCTCATTAATGATAACTTGATGCCTTCCTAAATAGGATAGGCCTTTCTAGGCAGTTTAAAGAATGCAAATAAAGGAGACAGTAGGGACAGTGGCATGAGGGAGAGACAGTGACAACTGAGGAAGTTGTAATGGTAGTATGTGTCCCTATGAACATGAAGTAGTAAAGAGAAGGGAAGCCTTATAGAGGAGTGGTAAGACTTGTAACATGGATTCCAGCTCGACTGTGAGGAAAAACTGTCTTCAAAGAAAATACCATTTCCAGACATCGGTCACTCTCCAACCCAAGAGTAATCAAAAGTAATGCTTTCAATAGAATAGGAAAATAATTAAGCAAGACCTAGAGATACATGTATAAAAGAGTATAACCTAAAACAAGAGGATGATCAATATAAAGTCATTGGGGAATAGAAGATAGTGTGCCATTTGTTTATTTGAAACAGATGGCATCCAATTAATTAAGTAACCACTAACCAGCAACAAGTACCGCATCATACCAGAATGTTGAAGGTGTATTAATGTATTAGTATGTAACAAAAGAGAGCAGGTAGTCTGAATAATAAGGCGATGTTTTCCTTCAGCTGGGCCATTTTGGTGGCCATGTCACTAACTTTTGTTAGCAATTGGGTGGAAAACTGAAAAAGGGACTTAATTTCTTTCAATTAGAAAAATTGGGGGATCCGATTGCTACCAAAAAATATATGAAGCAATCCGTAAGGCCTAGCCTAACTGACAAATGACAAAATTGTTAGGCTGGATATCATCACCCGAGTTTGAATCCGGGATCTCATCGTTGTGTGAGTTTCAGGTGGCACTTGTCACTCCGCCTACAGACCAATATTATATATATATATATATATATATATAGGCCAAAATCACATATTGTCTATGATATAGGGAGACCAAACGTGCAATTAAGCATTTGTGTTTCAAATAGCATTTCAATTATGATAGACATCTCTTTATCGTCTATGACCATCAACAAATAGCTCAAAAGAATAACACTTCAAGAAAAAAATATCCATCATCAAATAATTCATGTTAAGGCAAGAAACGTGAAGTTCCACTTTCTAGTCCTCTTACCTTGAGACAATGTATTTTCAACATCTTCTGCAAGTTTACCCACTTGACATACTGCAGCATTACACTTGGTTATGGCAGCTTCCTCCTTAAGTTGTTCTTCATATACAGAATGCAACGCAGTTAATATTTTTTCTGGCAAACATCCAACAGCCAGTTTCTGCAATGAAGATGACCGAGAATCCGAGATACAACAAATATTAAGATTCAAACATACCAAAACAAAAATATTATGCAAATATATCATATATCAGGCATGCTGCAGAAACTTGCTTACCAATCTCAATGATTGGGCATCCCTTTTTGCTATCTTGATAGGATTTGAATTCTTTCCATTGCTTGCAGATGATGGAAGGGGACTCTTACCCATTTTTTCAACCTTAACACCCTGAGCCAGACTCTTACCCACTGTTTCATCCTTAAGACCCTGAGCTGGACTACTACCCGTTATTTCATCCTTAAGACCCTGAGCCCGCGAACCAAAAACCTTCCTGTCTTCCCATATGTCAATCTAAGCATATGAAAGAGAATGAAATAGTTAAGACGGTAAGCTAAATAGTTAGAGATTACTTAGTTAAGAACAATTATATAATATACAAAAAGAAAAATACACATAAACGTCAAAAGAACAGAATATATGGTTGATCAAAATGGACTTTTTAATGCATCATTTTCTCTACCAAGACCATATCAACAATAGAGATGTCATGCAATAAGGTCAAATTGCACATATTCAAAGTGAGAATGCACACAACAAATAAGTTAGAAGTATCTGAAATCCAACAATATTGGTTATGGTCAACATATAGTCACAATAACAAACGATTTTCCAAAGGCAACTCACCCATAGTGATGTTTTTTGTCAAAGAATTGCTAATAAATAAAATTCCCTAGTAGATAGTGGTAAGAATCAAAACCCTAAATGGAATAAGATAGTTTTGCTCCATTATCTCCCTTAATATTTAAGAAATTAGAAAGCATGAAAGAACCTTGGAAAAGAGTTTTTGCTGCAGCTGTAGCAGATGTAACCGAACAACAAGAACAACAGTGTTGCCAAATTTTTGAAGACCCAGATATAACTAACAAAACAATTAATTTTCTGTGAAGTCATATGATTATTTTAACTAACAGAGTTTTGCTTATGCAATACCAGTAGTTTACACCATTATCAAAATCATATTTAATAAAAGAATCAAACAAATCATACAGAACATTAAAAGAAGTAGACTCTTCGACCGGGAACTCAATCATTCTATCATTCGTAGCAGTTCAGTTGAATGTCTATTCTAATAAAGGAAGGTATACTAAAAGGATACAATAAATCTATATAGCATTATAAATATAAGCAAATTATGAACACATTTGCCATACTGTGCATTGTAATACAATTGATTGACATGAATTTTGGCAAGTGAAAATGGGACTTACAAGCCTGACTACTACTTTCTTTCCCGGCTGACCACTTTCATAAACACACCTAAGAGCTGCTGGAAGAACTTTCCAGAATTCATTAACAAACTCACTGCCTTTCCGCCTACTATTTTGCAAAATGTCATTAGCCAAGTATAGAAAAGGGATGCGCTGCTCTTTCTGGTGAGAATTGAACAACTTATTCCATGTTTCAACTATATCTTTTGCTCTCTTCCGGTGAGAAACACAGAAACGGGATAGTGCTAACTGGATGTTAAGAAATACATTTCGCACGCAAATTCAAACTCAAACCAAAAAGGAATAGGAGATCATGTCAAAAATAATATATTATTTACAAATCTGAATCACATATCAATATCAAAACTAATATTACTGATGGAAAATGATTTAACTAATGGGGAAAATTAGGCAAAGTCTGTATTAATATTTACTATATTACAGCATATCGATAAAATTTGGTACAAAAGAGTAAATGTTGAAATTACAGTGTATAGTTAGTCGTGTAGGTTAGAGGGGTAAAGGAATACCAAAAATAAAAGAATGTCTATTTCACGTTATTGTGCTTTCATTGGGGAAACTTAATCTCAAGAAAAACCAAGAAGCAAGAAGCAAAATGTTGCTTAAGCAGAATATAATGCTCACACTACTTGTGAACTGCTATAGTTGAAACACTTACTCCAAGAATTAAAATTATGTGAACTCGATTGTATGGAACTGATAGAACTCCCTTGGTCTACCAAAGGAGAAGGAGAAAGAATAACATTGTTTGATGTCTATATTGGTCTAACTGTTTATGTAATTCTGTTTGTATTGGTTTGTTTGTTTTAAAGTTAGTTATGGTAGTTTAGGTAGTTTTTTTTTTTTTTGGGAAGCGGGTTATGTGGTTGTAAAAGGCTGACCTACATATTACCTATCTATGTGGCTTATAAATAGCTAGGGGGTGGAAAGCCTTGGGAGTTAGCTTTTATCATTTCAGTTTGTAGAAGGATCTCTGGGTTAGGCTTAGGCCTGGCCTCCTATAGAGAGGGGTGATGCCGTCAAGGTAGTTGCTAAATGGTGTGACAGAAAATCGTGCACAACATAAGATTATAAAAAAGTACAGAATCCCCCCCACACACACACACACACACACACACATATATATATATATATATATATATATATATATATATATATATATATATATATATATATATATATATGTCCAATGAAACCCCTGTGCTTGCCTGTAAACCTGTAACTGAATACGGAATAATGAACCAATAGCTCCATGGAAGGTTTCATTGCCATAATACATGTACTGGCAGCTTCATAATGCAGAAATGACAAATGAATGTTATCATTAAAACAACCCAATAAAATAATAATAAGAGGGAGCAATGCTGGATACATTCAATGCTTTGTGCTGAATTGTTGAGTTTCAACAAATTCTCTGTCAATTCTTGCCCATCAAACTCATCGTTTCCCATACTGCTTTATGCTTAGTTTCACATATCCCAGAGATTCTCCTACAATTCACAGGAAATGGATATCAACTATATTATAAGATTTTATGCATAAAATGAAATAAAATGGCATAACCATAATTGTGTAAATTCATCATTAAAAAGAAAGCCAATCTCAGGATCCTACTGAAGGTCGCCGTGAGCTGCCCCTAGTGTACAATGTATAGCACCATGCATTTCTTCAATAGAAATAATACGAAATCAAATATTGTACAAAATAACATCTCACAACAACCGATAAAGAGTGAGGGTAGACAAATTTAGTGTCACAAAACAAAGTGTCTGATTCTTTTTACGAAGTAAAAGTTGCAATCGGAATGCAGGCCCAAAATATGGAGGGCCTATTGTAGAAAGAAGAAAAATAGTGGTAAGGTCACGCAAGAATGAGTGCGTGAGCTGGCAGATTTGGTGTGTCCTGACCTGAGCCTGTACTTGCTAGCAGGAAAATAATCAAGTATCGTATCCCTATGGTTAAGTGGCAGGGAAAATCTATAGAGGATACTACCTGGGATTGGGAAGATGACGCTATTATACAAAGGCAATTTCCACACTTCAGCCTTGAGGACAAGGTTGTGCTTTTACCAACAGACAATGATAGAGTCCAAGGGAACTATAGGCCGACTAGTAGAAGGCCCAAAATATGAAGGATCTATTCTAGAAAGAAGAAAAAAAAGTGTTGAGGTCACGCAGAAATGAGTGGGAGAGCCAGCAAAAATTTGTTATGAGAAATCATGGGCAAATCAATAGAGTAAATTGGTGGAGAGGTAGAGAGAAAAGGTAGGAGAAAGTTTGTTACGACATTGGACAGAGAATTCTTCTTGTGGAGCCATAGGCTCTGGTCTAGTGTATTCCTTCATTTTTGTCATTAAATACAATCACAGTTTCTTCTCCATTTGTGTTTTGCTTACCTTTTCTGTTATGAATCTAGAGCTGTAAAAGAAAAGGAAAGCAGATCACAGAGATATGGAAAAGAAACTTTGATTGTATAATGCTTAAACTGAAGGAACACACTAGACCAGAGCCTGGGTTTCTCGGAGAAGAATTCTCTGTCCAATTCTCTGTAGTTAATAGCGGTGGTTGCGGCCGCAATCGCGGCATGGCGTGGCGTAGCGATGGTCCGGCGCGACGCTAACCACCGGAGCGTCGCCGTTCACTGTTGCGGTTGGTGCGGCGCTATTGCGGCTTTCCTGTGTAGCGTGAGGCGGGTTTTTTAGCGGGTTAGATCCGCTCCAGTAGCGAAGAAGATAAGTTTTAGGGTTTTTCATTGATATTTACTTTTCTGCCCTTATTTTAAAATATAAAAAGACTAGTATACCCTTAAATATTTTACCGTTACTCTATTATCCATCAGTTTTTACTTTTAACCATCAGTTTTTTTTTTACCTACTATTAAAAAGCCTTCTTCTTCTTCACGTTGTGTCTCTCACGTCTCTCTAACAGAGACGTTCTTCACGAAGAAAAAAGAAGAGAGCTAGCGCTCTCTTTCTCTGTAACGCCTCTCACTCTCTTCAACGACTCTCATCATCTCACTCTCCAACAGCGATGCCTCTACTCTCTTCTTCAAGGTGCATCTCTCTTCCTCTGTTTTTCGTTTTTCCTTCCTCTGTTTTTAAACAAACAGAACCAGTATCTCTCTTCACACTTTTCCTCTGTTTTTTCAACAAACAGAACCTGTAATGGCATCATCTCAATCTCAATAAGTGAACAACACAACCCCTAGTGGTTTGGTTAAACCCACAGGTGATAACATTGATGAAGCTTGGCAATGGAATATTCTTAAAGACATCAACAATAAGAGGAGTGTTACATGTGATTTTTGTAACAAAACAACCAACGGCAGCATAACAAGAGCAAGGAATCACCAAATGGGATTGAGGGGTAATGTTGGTGCTTGCACAAAAATTCCTCAAGAAACAAAGTTGAATCTTAAAGAAAACTATGAGAAGAAGAAGGCTGAAAATAATGCACACTTATTTGAGGTGAATGAGGATGATGATGAGAAAGATGAGGTTCAAGAAATCCACAATATTCGAGCCGGAAAAGGAGCAGAAGTTGCTGCCCCTGCTGCCAAGAAAGGCAAATCTGTGAAAGGGCCTTTGGATTTGCTTTATTCTAGAGTTCCACCACCAGGGGCAGCATCAAAGTCCAGGCAAACAAGCATTCACGATAAGGAAACACGATCAAGGGCAGTTCAATACATTGCACGATCAAGGGCAGTTCAATACATTGCCGAAGATGAGTTGGTCTTTGAGGATGATACACTAACTTGGGGGGATGTTGCTAATGTGGCTGGGGTTGGTGAGCCAGAAAGACTCACAAGGCGCCAACAAACAATGAGAAACCAAGCTGCCCCTATAGAGGAAGAAGAGGAGGATGTAGAACAAATTGCACATGATGATAATGAGGAAGAGCTTGAAGATGATGGTGATGAAGAAGAGCTTGAAGATGATGAGGAAACACTTAGTGATAGTGAGAGTATTTAAATGTTTTAGATGTGTTATTTTGAGCCTAGGAGGCTAAGACTTATTGACTATTTTGTTAACTTGTTCTTGTTTATGTGCTATTTTGAGCCTTGGAGGCTAGAACTTGTTTACTATATTTGGTTTATGTTAGGTCTAACAATTAGTAGCAATGACTTTGATGATTACTTATGAATATGTGTTCATTTTTTAGTATTCTTTTGTTTTTTAGCCTTAATATGTGTCTGGTATAAATCCGGTATATTGTTTGCCTAGACTTCGGCGTAGCGGTCATACCGCTACCCGCTACACCGCAATAGCCCTTTAAGGGTCGGCCGCTACGCTACGCTATTTGGTATTAACTACAGAGGTCCAATTATGTAACAAACTTTTCTCCTACCTACTCTCTCCACCTATTTATCCTATGATTCTCTCATGGATACTGATAACAAACTTCTGCCTATTCACGCACTCATTTCTGCCTGACCTCACCACTCTTTATCTGCTTTTGTAGAATAGAACTCCATATTTTGGGCCTGCTACTATTTGGCCCATCATTCCCTTGGACTATCACACTCTGTCTCAATAGAATTACAACATTTTTATCCATCCAAGGACTGCGGATTATATCTACAATAAAGGAAAAAGTTAGTGGAACTTTCTAATCAGCGATTTCCTTCTAGTGACGGGCAAACGATAAAGTTCACTTTATCACTTATCCTTTCGATATCTAGAGTAAGGGGACAACACAGTACCGCCTGTTATATTATATTGTGCTTTGTGAATGCATCAAAGATAACATTTAAATATTGACCAACAAAAGAATATAAATGTAAAGCAGTGCAAAATCAGTGTACATTCATTTTACTGATCAAAAAAGTGTACATTCATTTTATTTCCAATCAAATATGATATTAAAAGGGGAGTAGATACAATACCCAGATAAGTACTGCACCAATAAAGAGTCGTAAAAAATTTAGTAATTAACTAATTATAGCTTTTACAATAAAGTTCATAAGTCTGTAAAATACAATCAATACTTAATAAATTATCCATATCTAACCCTAATTACCAGTACCTTCATACAAGAGGAACAAATTTTCAATCCACCTGGAGTATTTACTCCTTCCATTAAAATTACAACACCTATCATGTATGATCATTTTTTCCTATATAAATATTTGTCTAGACAAAAAGATAGAAATTGAAAACAGTCAATTTGAGAGCAATTTCTGTGCAAGAAGTACTACAGAACATAAAAAAAATTGTCAAAAGATGAGAGCCAAAGTAAACAATTCCCTAATAAAAATTCACTCACTCAACCAACTATCAATTCGTGTATTGCCTCCAGCGGTTTTGACTTTTGAGTTTATTTCTATAACTCTAGTTGTTGTGTCTATAATTTTGCATTGATTTCCATTAACTTATAACTATAAATTATACTCCCTCCGTCCGGTCTCAAATATATTTGAGACGGGTGTTAGGAACCCAGAAATTGAATTGAAAAGAAAGACTATATTTGATTGAGAAAATAGGAAAAAGGAGAAGAGAAAACTCTCCTCCAAAAGGTTTCCCTTTCACAATAGAGTCAATGCTCTATTAACCATAAGCATTACAAATCTGAATATCTTCCCCCCTCTCAATAACCTCCTATTTATACATAATAACCCTGTAATTACCCATTAACTGATAACAGCCCCAACTAACTCTGAGGACTATATTGTTCTACCCCTATCCTATATCCTAATAAAGGGGAGTATTACATAAGTTTTGTTTAGGAAAAATGGATTATTTAGCATTTTTACAGCAATCTATAGTATTATGAAAAAAATATATGAATAAAAAATTACACCAACACTTGGGGGACAAAGACCTAACTCAAGCAAATTAACAAAATCTATCTCTAAAGAAGAAATTCCTTTCAAAAAGGAGCTCTTTTACACTTGGGGGAGTATTACACAATAGTTTCACTAACCTATAACAGAGAAATTCCTTTCAAAAAGGAACTATTTTACACTTGGGGGAGTATTACATAATAGTTTCACTAACCTATAACAGTTTAAGCATTTCACAGAACTATACTCATTTAGATACATACTATACTATTACATCCTCATGTAAAAAAAGGAGATTTTCATGGCATAATCTTTAGCCTCAAATTTCAGATTCTGCGGTAAGAACATTAGGTATATGTATATCTTCAACAGCGCACGTTTTCTTCTACTTCTACTCCCTTCTTTTTTCGTTCTATTTGCTTAACATTGAACCCAAGCACGTTGAAGAAATTTTTGGTTACGAATAAAAGAAACGGCGAGAATTTCGAAATGGAAGTGAATCGAGTTTCGAATTGAAAAGCGCATGGAAATTATGTAGGGTTTAATTAGATCCAGAAGAGAACTTACGAGAGGGTTGAAGCGAGAAGAGAAACGAGCTTTTATTTACGACGTCGTTTTGTTTGTTCTTCGTTGCTGCTTCTTCTGCTGCTGGTTGGTTCCTTTGCGTTTCAATGAGGAGGAGACGATGTTTTCTGCTCTTTTCGTTTTTACTTGTGTTGAAAATTGGAGAAAATAATTCAATCAAAAAGAAAATTAAATAAAAGAAAATATCAGGGTGTGAAATTACCATTTTATTCTCCATTAATGATTTTCATTTTTTTATCGATCAAAAGTTTCATTTAATGATGGAACACTGAGTTGGTGGTTCTATCTTCACCCTAAACTAGGGAGCCAGTTTGTATGATGCATCCAAGAGGAGTGAGAGAGGAAACAGCTTACATGTATGCTTGTTTGTTTGAGGAAACCGCTCAAGATGCCTTTTACCCCTTTTAAAATCGAGTTTTATCCGCTCTCAATGTAGCACCGACTCAACTTCATCTGAATAGCTAGGGTTTTATGCGATGGTATGAGATAGTTTGTCGGGCTTTGAAGCTAACACCTAGAGTAGGAGTATTCTTTTCATTTTTTCGAACAAAAGGAGAAGGGTCTGGTAAGTGGATTTCCCTGAGTAATCATGCAAGCCAACCACTATTGACCTTATACACTGGCCACCTCTTATAAGGATTTTAAAGTCAAGTTTTTCTGAGTTCGTGTGCCTCCTTCTTACCCGAGCTCCTAGTCAATGCAAAAGGGGCTCCTCACTTCCCTTTGTATTAAAGTGAGCCTTTTGCCATTACCGGTGTTGAAGAGGATAAATTGTACCCAGAATTCAAGGATGATATTGAGCTTTTGTCCAATCTATATCCAATAAGTTGTAAGGACCTCATTGGTCTGGAAGGCAATGAATAAGCCTTCAAAGCTATTTAAGTAAGTAATAACCAAATCTTTATGTATCTCTTCTTATTCATAAGTATCGCCAACCTCTGTTTTTATTATTTTCAGGGCGAATGGGTCTCAAGAAGAAATATACGAAGAATTACATCAAAAAGGCCCAAGAGAGGCTTGCAAGGGAAAAGTTGGCTGCCAAGGGCCAAGGTGAAGAGGCAACCGAAAAGGGAGACTCTGAGATTGGCCTGGTGAAAATTCAGAAAACTACTGGAAGGGCACACTGGAAGGTCATGTTGTCACTGAAACTCCTATTCTGGCCGCGCCTTTGAAGATGATTGCGCCTAGCTCTTCTGTTGACACGGCGGGTAACACTATTTCTCAAGCTGAAAGCTCGGATACTGCGAAGAATATTGCGGAGAAGGAAGGAAGTCCACCCTGCAGAAAGTTAAAAACTACCGAAGCGGAGATTATCTGGTCTGACATCCTTCGTGAATTTGATGGTGAAGGGGAAATCTAGTCGATTTGGGACAAGCGTTTTCCGGCGAAGAATTTCGTCTGTGAAAAGTTGATCACTAATTTTGATGTTGAACACATACATCAACTTGGTTTTGAGAAGGCACTTGTGGCCCTCCAATCATTTGTGCTGAAGACTGCAACGTTTGGCCACTTGGTCGGCGATGAGTTCAATAAACTCAGACTTCGTGAGCGTCAGGGAAGGAAACAAGTTGAGTCCGCTAAGAAAGTTCTTTCCGAGCATGAAAAGTTGGTGAAGGAGAATGTTGAGTTGAAGGCAAATTTAGCCGAGCAAAAGAAAATGTACGAAGAGAAAGAAGGATTTGTCAAAAAAACAATTGGATGATATTGAGAAAGATAGAAGATGTTCGCACAGAGCTCAAATCCCACCAAGAAAAAGTTCCTGAACTGACCACTTCCTTGAAAAAGGACGCTGATATGGCAGAGCTCCGTTTTAGCAAGGATGCTGAGATTGTAGAGCTCCAAATTGAAAAAGCCATGGGTTTATTGAAGGCTTTGATAAGGCTAACGAGCAAGTTAACATTTTGTATCCAAGTATATTGCTCTCCGAGCATGACCCTCTCAAGGAGATTGCCGATGGCAAGTTGGTGGAGGTGGTTTCTCCAGGAGATGATGACGCTGAAATGACGGAAGCCAACGATGGTGTTTAAGTCTATGCATTATTCCGAGCTCTGTGACTCTTGATCCTTTTTTTTCCATTACTTATTAATGTAATATTTTTGAAACTACTACTAAATCACCAAGGATCCTTTTGTAATGCTTAATGGCTTTTCAAAACTATGAAACCAATTATGATAATGTTTTATTGTCCACACGCACTTTAAAAAATTGTATTGAATGATTTAGATTTGACACTTGAGATTCTTAACTGAAATTTTCAATTGAGATAATCCATTCCTCTTTTGGGTTGAGTTCTCTTCACGTATTTAAACTTTTAAATTCTTCGGTTATAAAAAGGTCTTGAATTTATATAAAATAGTTCTTGATTTCTAGATTTATTTTTACATAACTTAAATTTTTTATTTAATTTATTTAAAAAGTACTACTTTTTTTACAAGAAGCACTCAGTGCATTTAATTGATAATCAAAGACGATATACATGATGGAACAATAGAGTAGTTCTGATGATCAGTTGACAACAAGGTCACCTCAACTAAGGTATAAGCAACCTTGTTAGTTTCCCTCTTAGCAAACCCAACAAGAGAGTTACAAGTAAAAAAAGTAAATAAGCTTCTACAAAAGCTAATCATGGAGCCAAATTCCGAAATGGTAACAAGTAAGCACCAGGTACACTTACATAAAAAAGGTACATGAGATATGTGACACAAGTAAGCATCACAAGGCCTCTGCTTAGTACCTCATAGAGTGATGAGATGTGCAGGAGCCACATGGCCTCTGCCAAGCAAAAACTTCAATTATTAAAAGCTTCAATCAATGTGTGCAGTGGCGTTGGTGGAGGTAACTTCAATTATTAAAAACAATGAGTATATCATACTAGTGTTCTCCAACCAACCACAACTCGGGTAATTTTCATCATCATGGGACATATATATCATACCAGATGCGCAGGAACCACTGCAAAGCACATGGGACATTTATATATCACACCAGCCACTGCAAAGCACATGGGGCATTTAAATATCATACTAGATGCGCAGAAACCACATGGCCTCTGCCAAGGAAAAACATCAATTATTAAAAGCTTCAATCAATGTGTGCAGTGGTGTTGGTGGAGGGTAACTTCAATTATTAAAAAAAGGATTATATCATACCAGTGCTCTCCAACCAGCCACGCCTTTGGTAATTTTCATCATTAGGGGACATTTATATACCATACCAGATGCGCAGAAACCACTGCAAAGCACATGGGACATTTATATATCACACCAGCCACTACAAAGCACATGAGACATTTATAAATCATACCAGATGCGCAGGAACAACATGTCCTCTGCCTAGCAAAAACTTCAATTATTAAAAGCTTCAATCAATGTGTGCAGTGGCGTTGGTGGAGGGTAACTTCAATTATTAAAAACAAGGAGTATATCATTTCAGTGCTCTCAAACCAGCCACGCCTCTGGTAATTGTCATCATCATGAGACATTTATATATCATACCAGATGCCCAGGAAACACTGCAAAGCACATGGGATATTTATATATCACACCAGCCCCTACAAAGCACATGTGAAATTTATATATCATACCAGATGCGCAGGAACCACATGGCCTCTACCAAGCAAAAACTTAAATTATTAAAAGCTTCAATCAATGTGTGTAGTGGTGTTGGTGGAGATAACTTCAATTATTAAAAACAAGGAGTATATCATACTAGTGCTCTCCAACCAGCTACAACTCTAGTAATTTTCATCATCATGGGACATTTATATATATCATACTAGATGCGCAAGAACCACTGCAAAGCACACGGGACATCTATATATCACACCAGCCACTGCAAATCACATGAGACATTTATATATCATACCTGTCACGGCAAAACACATGGGACATTTATATATCATACCTGATGCGCAGGAACCAGATGGCCTCTGCCTAGCAAAAATTTCAACTATTAAAAGGTTCAATCAATGTGTGCAGTGGCGTTGTTGAATGGTAACTTCAATTATGAAAAAACAAGGAGTATATCATACCAATGCTCTCCAACCAGGCACACCTCTGGTAAATTTCATCATCATGGGACATTTATATATCATACAAGATGCGTAGGAAACACTGCAAAGCACATGAGACATCTATATATCACACCAGCCACAACAAAGCACATGGGAAATTTATATATCATACCAAATGCGTGGTGTTGGAAAAACACATGTGCAAGTATACACAGTCCAAAAAACAAGTAGTATAAAAAGATCGAACCCACAGAGATTGAAAAACTCACTTTTAAAATACAATATAAAGTAATAAAGTGTAAGGTAACTAAATAACAAATAATAGTGGAGTTGGTGTGATCACAACTAAGTTAGATAAGAAGCAAAGTATAAGTGTTGATAATGCAAATGAGAGAAGTAGTTGGAATGTCTTCATCAAGTAATTTACTTTTAAGTGTTTGATGCAGTATGTGATGCAGCTGCACTGAATGCTGTTGCATTAGTTATGTGCCTTTCAATCACTTTTCTTCAGAGTTTCATTACAAGCTTCCTATGTCTAGGCATGCTAAATAGGTTCACTCTTGCCTTTGAAAGTACCCACAGTTTCACCCTATGGACTATACTATCCTATGTCTAGGACTTAGCATGGTTTTCACAAAGTTTCCTTTATGTAAAACACTTACCCATATTAGTTCTTGAGTTCTTAATTGTAAGTCATGTTTGCTCTTACAAATTTATTTATTCTAAGTTGATCAATCCCCAAAATAAGTGTTGAAAATATTATCAAGCAAGAACTAAAGTACAAACATACATGCATGCATCATACTTACTTAAAAGCTCATTAAATGATTAGAACATTCCAACTAAGAGAGGTTTAGCTAACAATAGACATTGCAAGGTAGATATAAACTGAATAGACCATGTTTATATAATAGAAATCACAAAAGAGAAACAACAAGATAGAAGTTACACAAGTTGAAGCCCTTTGTATGAATTCTCCTTGTAATGCACTAGCATTACTCCTTAGCACTATACAAACACTATGAAATCGAAGTAAGGAGGATTTCTTAATTCCAATTCCTTTTCCTCTTATAAAATAGAAACTAACTATGTATATTGAAATTTTGATCTAACTTATGGATTGTGATATATTTCCAAATGAAGATGTGAGGTCCTTTTATAGCCTTCAAGAGAGGTGCTTCCTTCCTTCATGTTGAAGTAATTTTGAGTGGATTAGTTGTAGTTGCTTTTCAGAGGTTGATCTCTAAGTTGAAATCTTTGACTAAGTGTATAGGGAGGTCTCATGATGTATGAACATGCATCCCTATGTTGATGACTCTTCAAAGCTATCCCTATGGCTATGTGTGAATGGTAGGCGCCTACTATATAAAGTGGTTCTGCTTTAGGGGACCAAGCATGAGGTCAGCAATGCAAGTGGATGCACATGTAGCTAGCTGCTCATTCACCAAGTAGTGCAGATTTGATGCAAGATCAATGCAAGAGCATTGATGCAGAAAGCATTGATGCAGGATCTGTAGACTGCACTGAACAAAAACATCAAACATACCACAATATATCCAAAATGGCCTAACTATAACCATGACAATCACTCAAGTTATCATATACCACACAAAATACTATATAAACTCTTTATCTTTACTTGAAAGAGAGCAATTTACTAAGTTTAAACATATGAAATACTCTATATAAAATAGAGTTATCAATGCGCAAGAATTCCATGGCCTCTACCAAGCAAAAACTTCAATTATTAAAAGCTTCAATCAATGTGTGCAGTGGCGTTGGTGGAGGTAACTTCAATTATTAAAAACAAGGAGTATATCATATCGGTGCTCTCCAACCTGCCACAACTTTGGTAATTTTCATTATCATGAGACATATATATATATATATATATATATATATATATATATATATATATATCATACCAGATGCGCAGGAACCACTACAAAGCAGATGGGACATCTATATATCACACCAGCCACTGCAAATCACATGAGACATTAATATATCATACCTGTCACGGCAAAGCACATGGGACACTTATATATCATACCTGATGCGCAGGAACCACATGGCCTCTGCCTAGCAAAAATTTCAACTATTAAAAGCTTCAATCAATGTGTGCAGTGGCGTTGTTGAAGGGTAACTTCAATTATGAAAAACAATGAGTATATCATACCAGTGCTCTCCAACCAGCCACACCTCTGATAATTTTCAACATCATGGGGCATTTAGCTATCATATTAGATGAGTAGGAACTACTGCAAAGCACACGAGACATTTATATATCACACCAGCCACTAAAAAGCACATGGGACATTTATATATCATACCAGATGCGCAGGAACCACATGGCCTCTGCCTAGCAAAAACTTCAATTATTAAAAGCTTCAATCAATGTGTGTAGTGGCGTTGGTGCAGGTAACTTCAATTATTAAAAACAATGAGTATATCATACCAATGCTCTCCAACCAGCCACACCTCTGGTAACTTTCATAATCATGGGATATTTATATATCATACCAGATGCGTAGGAACCACTGCAAAGCACACGAGACTTTTATATATCACACCAACCACTGCAAAACACATGAGACATTTATATATCATACCAGATGCGCAGGAACCACATGGCATTTGCCAAGCAAAAACTTCAATTATTAAAAGCTTCAAACAATGTGTGTAGTGGCGTTGGTGGAGGGTAACTTCAATTATTAAAAACAATGAGTATATCATACCAGTGCACTCCAACTAGCCACCCCTCTGGTAAATTTCATCAACATGGGACATTTATATATCATACCAGATGCGCAGGAACCACTGCAAAGCACGTGGGACATTTATATATCACACCAGCCACTACAAAGGACATGGGACATTTAGATATCATACCAGATGCGCAGGAACCAGATGGCTTCTGCCTAGCAAAAAATTCAATTATTAAAAGGTTCAATCAATGTGTGCAGTGGCGTTGGTGGAGGGTAACTTCAATTATTCAAAACAATGAGTATATCATACCAATTCTCTCCAACCAGCCACGCCTCTAGTAATTTTCATCATCATGGGACATTTATATATCACACCCGCCACTGCAAAGCACATGATACATTTATATATCACACCCGCCACTGCAAAGTATATGGGACATTTATATATCACACCAGCCACTACAAAGCACATGGGACATTTATATATCATCCCACATACGCGTGAACCAGATGGCCTCTGCCAAGCAAAAACTTCAATTATTAAAAGCTTCAATCAATGTGTGCAATGGCATTGGGGGAAGGTAACATCAATTATTAAAAACAATGAGTATATCATACCAGTGCTCTCCAACCAGCCACACCTCTGGTAACTTTCATCATCATGGGATATTTATATATCATACCAGATGCGCAAGAACCACTACAATGCACATGGGACATTTATATATCACACCAGCCACTACAAAGCACATGGGACATTTATATATCATACCACATACGTAGGAACCACATGGCCTCAGCCAAGCAAAAACTTCAATTATTAAAAGCTTCAATCAATGTGTGCAGTGGCATTGGTGGAGGGTAACTTCAATTATTAAAAACAATGTATATCATACCAGTGCTCTCCAACCAGCCACACCTCTGATAACTCATATTTATATGAGTTATTTATAATCACTCAAGAATAAATCATGCAAGTTCTCTAGCAATACAAGGTTTATTTAAGTAATTTTATGTTAAGTTTCGTAATTCTGAGTGGGTGAAAGGTTAATTAAATAAATCTGTGCATTTTGGCACCAAGAGGTGCCCTTGGGAGCGTTTTGATGCTTTTTGTGCTTGTGTGCAGAATTTTAGTCTTTGAACGTTACCACGCCCTCACCACGTCTCATGAAGTGCGCAGAGCAAGGGTGAAAGATCTCAATTTTGGCGCACTAAGCAATGATAGTCAAAGATATAAAGTCGAAGATCTTTCTATTCCCATGAGTGACGCTGCAGAAACATCAGAAGACCGAGCGAGTGTCGTGCGTAAGAGAAGAAACAGACCTGGTAGGTGGGCAAGTGACATCAGCCACACGTGAGCAAGGAGACTATTTATTGAAGGCTCAGCTGCATCCTTCAAGCACCTTCATCCACTCACTCCAGTTCATCATCTACCTTCATCCACTTCAGAGAAGGCATTAAAGAAGATCTGGAAACAGACTTCTGCTTTGTTTTTACTTTTCTGAACTTTGTTTTATTTTTACGCACACTCACTCTTTGTGAGGCTCAGACGTTGTAACGTCTCTACAGCGTGCATGCTGAAGAGCTACTTAGGTGTATCTTTTACACTTAGTTCCTTTTCTGTAATGTATGGTATTTGGGTTCTGAATCCTTATCATTCTGTAAAGATGCTCAGTATGAGCTAAACACTTTGTAGTTGAGTTGTTGTTTTGCTTATAATGAATTTCTAGTTAATGTTATAAAGTACTGGCGTTGCATGTTTTAAATCTTTGTGTGAAAATATTTCCAAACTTGTTTTGAGGCTGGCCTCTTAAAATAGGTAGATCCATAGGTACAGACATGGTCTATGAAAAGAAATCAAAGATTTATATGAACGAAAAGGTGCACTAAAGACATTTAGGCATTTTTATCTAAGTCTAGACATAGAACGGATAATAGTTCATAGAACATAGCTGTGGGTGTTTAAAATACAGGAGTGGACCTATTTAGAACCTAGACATAGGACCTCTTATATACTTGAAACTCTGACGTTTTGTGCTGAAAAGCATAGCTCTTTTGCAACAGCGTTCAAACGTGGCCACGTCTATACGAAATAGCATTTGTACGTTATAATGTGTAAACGTTATAACGTCTGACTAGAAAGGATTTATTCTGCATGCAACAACTCAACTCACCTCTCATCCATAATCACAACCAACATTTGTTCACTTGTTTTAATTACATCTCTAGCTTTAAAACCAACTCTTAGTGCCGATTTGTTACTTGATTCTCTTGTGTTTTGAAACTTGAACTTTGAAAAGTGTACCAATCCTCGTGGGAACGATCTCTTACTTAAAACCACTCTATTACTTGTACGATGTGTATACTTGCACTATAATTGCGAAAAACCACACTATTACACAAACGCAACAAGTTTTTGGCGCCGTTGCCGGGGATTGTTGTAATTTTTATTGTTCAAAGCATTAGAACACAAGTTGAAGGAATTTTACTGTGTTGTTTGTTGTTTCTGTGTTTGAGCAGTAGAGGCGTTATAGCGTATGCTTAGTTCCAACTCAAGCTCTAGTTCAACTGAACCCAGGAGTGAATCTGAACCTGAGTTTGATCCAGAACCTGAAAGAACTTTCAGACAACTAAGGAGACAACAAAGGTTAAGAAGGAGACAACAACAACAAGAACAACACCCAACCATGTCTGAACATAACACTGGTTCTAGAGGTGGACATACACCAAGAGGAGTCAGAGGACAAGGTCGTGGACCACAAACTCATACAGAGACAATAGTTGTTGATGATGAACACTACCAAAGCGAGGAACTCATCAATGCGGGACCGCAAGATATGGTTAATGGCGAGGGACGAGCCTATGCGTGATTATGCCGTGCTCAACCTCGCTCATTTACAAAACAGCATTGCAAGACCAACCCTTCATCATCTGGTCACTTTGAGTTCAAGCCAATGATGTTCCCAAATGCCGCAAAGCTGCAGCCAATTTGGAGGTTTCCCTCAAGAAGATCCATATTCGCACCTAAGGCAATTTCTGGATGTGTGCATCAACTTTATCATCCCTGGAGTCTCAGAGGATGCTTTTAGATTGAAGCTCTTCCCATACTCACTCAAGGATAAGGCTAAAAATTGGTTGAACTCTTTGGAGCCAAATTCAATTCATACTTGGGATGAGCTAGCAGAAAAGTTCCTTGCAAAGTATTTCCCTCCCAACAAGAATGCTAAGCTGAGAAATGATATCACTTCCTTCAAACAAAGGGAAGGGAAATCACTATTTGAAGCTTGGGAAAGGTGGAAAGAATTACTGAGAATGTGCCCACACCATGGCATTCCCGTGGTGATCCAAATGGAGACTTTCTACAATGGTCTAGATCAACCCACTAGGTTGATACTTGATGCTTCATCAGGTGGTGTCATTCTAATTAAACATGTCCTTTTCTGAGGCATGCAAGCTTATTGATGACATAACCACCCATAACTCTCATTGGCCATCTGATAGATTTACTCCTGGAAAGAAGGCAGGTGTCCATGAAATAAGTGAAGTGGATCGCTCTTTCTCGCTCAAGTGGCTACCTTGACCAACATGATCAAAACTTTGAGTACTTCAAACGTGGCCACGTCTGAGAAGCAGACTGTTGCAGCAGTTGAACCTACCTACTCTGGTGGAGTAGTGTGTGTTTATTGTGAGGAAGGGCATGTGTATGAGGAGTGTCCTTACAACCCTCAGTCTGTAAACTTTGTATCTCAGAAATCATCCAAATTTCAGTTGGAGAAACAACAATGCACTTCGAATACCAAAGCATATCGCCTCTCTGCAATACCTCCAGGGTTTCCTCCTCAACAACAATAGAGGCAATATGTGCAGAATAACAACAATAGAAGCTTGGAAGCCATGATGAAGAACTTTATAAGTGATTGCAAGACAACCCTTCAAACTCATGAGTCTTCAATCAAAACTCTGGAAAATCAGATTGGACAGATAGCTTTTCTCTCACTAGAAAGCGCGAATGGATCTCTTCCTTCTACAACAGAGACACCATCATCAAGAACCACAATGGTAATAATGGGGTAAATGGACGAGTAAATGCAATTTCTTTAAGAAGTGGTGCTGAATATCACGAACCGATTATGCACGTGGAGGAAGAAGTACGGGAGAAGCAAAAGAAGTACGAGAGAAAGAGAAAAAAAAAAGGAAAAAAGCAAGCACAAGTGGCGTGAAGGATACTCCGGACATTGTGGACGTCTAAGCCCGACGTTACGACGTCTAATTTTGAACCAGAATCAAGATCGTGCCTAGGCTTGTACACGAGTATCCTCCTCCACCATACCCTCAAAGATTGAAGAAGGCTCATGAAGACAAGCGGTTCAAAGAAGTTCATGGAGATGTTAAAACGATTACACATCAACCTTCCGTTGGTTGAAGCTTTACAATGAGATGCTTAGAACTATGCCAAGTTCTTAAAAGACATTATCACCAAAAAGAAGAAGGCTAGGGAGTTTGAAATCGTTGCTTTAACTGAGGAATGTAGTTTAATTATGCAGAATAAACTTCCTAGAAAACTCAAGGATCCTGGCAGTTTCACTATACCATGCTCCCATCATTCTGGGAAGACCATTTTTAGCTACTGGAAGAACAATCATTGATGTGCAGAAAGAAGAATTAATCATGAGAGTCAATGACCAAGAGGTCAAGTTCAATGTCCTCAATGCACTCAAATATCCAGATCCAAACACAGAGGAGTGCTCGTATGTGGTTGCCATTGATCATATGGTTCAAAAACAATTCAACAAGGATAATGATCATTTGGAGAAAATTCTGGGCAACAATGAAATACAAGAATTAGTGGCAGAAGAAGTTGTTCCTCTAGACGTTGTAACGTCTGTTGCAGACGTGGCCACGTCTGAGCCCCCTGCACCAAAGTCATGGACAAAGAGGTATGAATCTTTAGGGCAAGAGGAGTCAAATCTGAAGAAGAATGTGCCTTCCATTAAAGAGCCACCTACCTTGGAATTAAAGGTGTTACCGATCATTTAAAGTATGTTTTTAGGGAAAATGATTCCTCGCCGTGATCATTTCTTCCAAACTCACCCAAGAGGAAAATGATCTCATTACTACCCTGAAGAGACATAAAAAGGCAATTGGTTGGCAAATGGCAGACATCAGAGGTATCAGTCCCACAATCTGTATGCATAGAATCGTCTTGGAGGAAAATGCCAAGAATAGTATTGAAGGACAGAGGAGACTGAACCCCATAATGAAGGAGGTGGTTAAGAAAGAAATCATCAAGTGGTTGGATGCAGGAATCATTTATCCTATTAGTGATAGCTCCTGGGTAAGTCCAGTTCAGTGTGTACCAAAGAAGGGTGGAGTCACGGTGGTAACAAATGACAAGAATGAGTTAATTCCAACAAGGACAGTAACAGGCTGGAGGATATGCATGGATTACAGAAAGTTAAACAAAGCAACTAAGAAGGATCACTTCCCTCTTCCATTCATTGATCAAATGCTAGATGCAGGCTCATGAGCAAGGACTTCTCATTGTTTCCTTGATGGTTATTCAGCTACAACCCAGATAGCTATAGCACTGAAGATCAAGAAAAGACAACATTCACTTGTCCCTATGGTACCTTTGCTTTCAGAAGGATGCCATTTGGACTGTGCAATGCTCCTGCAACATTTCAAAGGTGCATGATGGCCTTATTTTCTGATTTTATTGAAAATTCCATGGAGGTCTTTATGGACGATTTCTCGATCTATGGAGATTCATACAAGGCATGCTGGATAATTTGGAAGGAGTTCGATAAGGTGTGAAGAAACCAACCTAGTACTCAATTGGGAAAAATGCCATTGCATGGTACAAGAAGGAATAGTCTTTGGGGCACGAGAATATCAAAGAAAGGGTTAGAGGTGGATAGAGCAAAGATTGATGTTATTGACAAGCTACCTCCACCAACAACTATCAAAGGAGTCGAAGTTTCTTAGGACATGCAGGGTTTCTGAGAAGATTTATCAAGGATTTCTCAAAGATTTCAAAACCCTTGTATGCATTATTACAACGTGACAACGTCTTCAACTTTGATGAACAATGTCATGAGGCTTTCAACAAATGAAGATCGCTTTGGTGGTATTTGCTCCAGTCATAGTCACTCAGTTGGTCTAAACCATTTGAGTTGATGTGTGATGCAAGTGATTATCTTTGTAGGAGTGTGATTGGGGCAAAGGTATGGAAAAAATTTCATTCTATTTATTATGCCAGTAAAACCTTAGATGATGCCCAGTTAAATTATACTGTGACTGAAAAAGAGCTTTTGGCTGTTGTGTTTGCATTTGATAAGTTTAGATCTTACTTAGTGGGTGCGAAAGTTATTGTTTTTACTGATCATTCAGCCATTAAGTACTTAATTTCAAAATAAGATGCAAAGCCAAGGCTTATTAGATGGGTTCTCCTCCTCCAAGAATTTGACTTAGAAATTCGTGACAAAAAGGGGGTGGAGAACCAAGTTGCTGATCATCTTTCTAGGCTTGAGAATGTTGATGCAGGTACAGGTGAAGAAGAGATAAAAGAAAAATTCCCTGATGAGAGACTATTGTCAGTAGCCTCAATAGTTGAAGACGTTACCACGTCTATGACATCTTCGTCAAACGTTATAACGTCTGATACTACTGCACCATGGTATGCTGACATAGTTAACTTCCTTGTTAGCAAGATTGTGCCTGTAGGATTCAACTATCAACAGAAGAAGAGGTTCTTCCACACCATAAAGCAATATTTCTGGGATGAACCATACTTGTACAAATTGTGTCCAGATCAGTTACTAAGAAGGTGTCTAGCTGAGGAAGAACAACTCCATGTGCTACAACAATGTCACTCAGCACCTTATGGTGGACATTTTGGAGGTACCAGAACAGCTGCAAAGGTTCTACAATCAGGCTACTACTGGCCAACACTATTCAAGGATGCACATGAGTTGGTGAGAAGATGTGACAAGTGCCAAAGAACAGGAAATATATCAAACAAGCAGGAGATGCCACTCACTAACATTCTGGAAGTTGAATTGTTTGATGTATGGGGAATGGATTTCATGGGACCATTTCCTATGTCTCATGGAAATCTATATATTCTGGTAGTTGTGGATTACGTATCAAAGTGGGTTGAAGCAGTGGCATTACCAAACAATGAAGCTAAATCAGTGAGCAAATTCCTGAAAAAGAATATATTCACAAGGTTTGGTACTCCAAGAGCCATAATCAGTGATGAGGGCTCTCATTTCTGCAATAAGTTAATTGAGAACCTCTTGGCTAAGTATGGAGTGAAACACAGAATGCTGCTCTGACTTATCACCCCAAACCCGGTGGCAGCGTAAATATCCAACGAGAGAAATCAAAAGAATATTGGAGAAGATGGTTGGTCCCAACAGAAAGGAGTGGTCGAGTACACTTGGATGATGCACTTTGGGCTTACAGATGACATACAAAACACCATTGGGCATGTCTCCTTACAAGCTAGTTTATGGTAAGGCACATCACTTACCAATTGAACTCCAACACAAGGCTTCTTGGGCATTGAAGCAAGTGAACTTGGATCATGCAAGGGAAATTTGGTGAGGCAAGGTTATTACAATTAAATGAGCTAGAAGAGTTTAGACACCATGCCTATGAAAGCTCAAAGAATGTACAAGGAAAAGACAAAGAAGTGGCACGATCAAAGAATACAAAGAAGAGAGTGCGCGGAAGGACAAAGAGTGTTGTTATTCAATTCAAGGCTAAAGTTGTTCCCAGGCAAGCTAAAATCAAGATGGTCAGGTCCATTCAAATTAATGAAAATCTATCCTCATGGTGCTGTGGACCTCTTTGATGAAAAGACAAACACCATGTTCAAAGTTAATGGCCAACGTGTGAAGCAATATCATGGAGAGCATGTGGAAAGGGACAAGATCCAAATGTCCTTCAATAATTCTTGAATTAAAAGGGCAAAAGTCTGGCTGAAGACTCTTAAAGCAAGCGCTCTTGGGAGGCAACCCAATGATTTTTAGTTAACAAGCAATTTTTGTGTCCTTTTTAATTTTTGTTTTGCAGGAATAACAATTAAACTAAAGTAAAAGGCAAGAGGTAGTAGACGTCGTAACGTCTCAATATACACTAGACGTGGGCACGTCTGGACAGTCAGGGCAGGTTTAAATTAAGTCAAGGGCGTAAGTGATGACGTGTCAGAAATGATTTCCCTCTGCATCACGAACGTGGTAACTGACCACGACGTCATCTCTCTCCCCCTACTGGTCTAATCAACGGTTACTTTTCTCCATTACTCCACTCTACCATTTCTCAACTCCCCATAACCAATTCCCCATAAAAATCCCACCATTCACAATTATCCCACCACCTGCAACCTTTCTCTAAGCCCTCTCTCTCTGAAATCAAAATCTTCCCTCTCTTTCTCAGAAAACCTAAAATTTCCAAAAACCCCCATTCCTTTCCAAACAATTTCTGCGAAATCAAGCATGACAAAAGTGAAACAATCTGCTACCAAATCCTCTGGGAAAGGCAAACATGCCGACCTAAGTTCATCTTTCACCTATCCTGAAACACCTAACCAATCCAAGAAGAAAGCCCTACTTCACGAAAGGGGCTTTAGTCAAGAAAGCCCCAATCTCGATTTTCTATGGCAGAGTAGCGGCGTTGGGTGGCAAAAATTTGTGGTGTGCAGAAAAGAATACATTGCTACTTTGGTTCACGACTTCTACAAGGGAATCGTCGAGAGGCCTGAAGGAGAGTCGTCCATTGTTTCAAAGGTGCGAGGCGAGGAGGTAAAGTTTGGAGTAAGAGTGATCAACGATTATTTCGGGTGGGTTACTACGGAAAGGTGTGGAGACCAAGCAAAAGACTTATGGGGTGACCGAGATGGAAGCTATAAAGGAAAGGATCCGTGTAGAAGGTGTTATGCGGGAGAGGAGTGGAGAGCACTCAGTAGTGAATTCAAAATCATGAAGAGGTACCTATGTGATGAAGCCAACACTGGTTCCATTTCATAAGGCCTTCGCTTAATTCCTACCTCTCACACATCATGGGTAGACAAAGAGAGGCGATTGTGATTGATGCAATCATGTCAAGAGACAAGGTGGAGGTTGGAAAGTTAATCAACCGTGAGCTCAACAAATGGAAGAACAGGAAGGATGGGTATCTGTATTTCCCATGTATGATTACTGACTTGTGTATGGAGGCAGGAGTAGAGATTGAAGCCTCAGAGCTGCGGAGCGACCTCAAGGCCCCTTTTCAACAAAATTCAAGCCTAGGGTGAAATCTGCAGGAGCTTCAAGTTCTGATGATGCGCAGACGTTGCAACGTCCCGGAGGAGAGGCAGAACTCCTGGTCAAATTTGTCAAGGAACAATTTGAGTGGCAAAAGAAGGTGTTTGCCCAAGTATCCAAGGAAAGAAAGTGATTGAAGAGCTGTATTGCGGTGGATGCGGGGAAGAAAATGATGATGATGTTCCCCTATCTGCAATCCAAAGAAGAGCCGTGAAGAAAGAAAGGGCCAAGAGAGCAATAAGCCCACCAAAAAGGCAAAGCCCAGCAAAGAAACAAAAGAAGGTAAGTAGTGAAGAGGATTTTAATTCTGATGATTTGGATGATATTTCTGATGTTGATGCAGATGAATCGAGAAAAGTGAGCATGGAAGTAATCAGTGAGGAGGAAGAGGAGGAAAGCCCTGAGGAGAAAGGGTGTTCAAGTGAGAGGACTGAAAGTGAATCCCCAGCAAATCAAGCAAACAAAGAGCCAGCCCAAACAAAATCCAAACCACCATCCCCACAAGCCACACAACCACCACCTTCACCAAAAGAAACCTCCACCCATGACCAAAACACACCCAAAACCCCACAATCCAAAGCCCAAGATCAATCAACACCACAACCACCCCACCCCAACTCCGAGCACGAAAAGCAACCATCACCCCAGAAAGTGCAAGAGCCAGACGTGGCGACGTGTGAGCCAACAAACACAGGGAGCAACCCAGATGCCCAACCCATTTCCCCACCCAAGAAAACCCGAGTGAAAAGTGCACTCACATACAATCCCTTTGGAAGGAAGAAAAGACAAGAGCTAGCTGCTGAGTCAAAACAAGCTCGAGGAGTGGAGATAAAGAGGAAGTTGCAACCCCACAACAATAAGGCAAAAGTCGCCGTGTGAAGAGAAAAGGTCAAGTCTTTGCAGGAAAAACTCTCATCGCTACTAGTGCGGCATTTGTTGCTACTAGTGGTTCTCGCAGAAGCTCTTCCTACTATTCTTTGAAGAAGCGCCTACTGAGGCGTTACAACGTCATTGAAAAAGAGGCCGCACCAAACTTGCGTAAATGCAAATCACCAATGAACGTGAAGCTGCGTTGGAAAAGGTAAAGAAGCAAGCAATGGAGGAGGCCACTCAGAAACTAAGCAGAGCACTGTTGAAGCAAGCTCAGGGTACGATTGCTGGTATTGGAGGATCATCATCAGACGTGGCAACGTCTAAAGAGCCAGAGGTGGAAAAAGCCCAGGTGATCCCCAACGAACCAATGCATGTCAACCCTGCTTATTTGGCAATGAAGATGTGGGAGGAGGCTAACAAGAGGATTGCTGAAGCCTCAAGTGCTGCTGCTACAAGTATGGGTGCAAGCTCAAAAGAGAAGGAATCTGATGAAACAACAACAACAACCACCACCGAGCAAGGAGGAGTGAAGGTGAAGAAAGAGAAAAAGGAAAAGAAGAAAGGAGAAGGTCAAGCAGGAGTTCCCACCAGACAGAGCGGAAGGCTCAGGTCTGGTGCAGCAAGCAAGTAAGTCCCCCGTCATTTTCATCAGTAGTCGTAGTCTTAATTTTTAGTTTTAGCCGTAGTTTTAGTAGTGTCTGTTTTAGGTCTATTTCATTAATCCCCCCTTATGTTAAAAAAAAAAAAGAAAAAAAAAACACACAGAAACCATGCTGTTTATCCTTGAGCAGTGGGGACACTGCTCAACTTTAAGTGTGGGGGGGAGGGAGAATTCCAATGTTTTATGTTTTAAGTTTCTGTGTTGTACATAAAATCAAAGGCAAAAGCAATTTCTGTTCTTACTCTGTCAAGCATGAAAATAATTCTCTTTGGGCTAAAAGATAGTAAAAATGTGTGTGTGAGTAGCCTATGCATGATTAGATGAAAAAAATTGATTGCTGCTCCTACACAAGCTCTGTTTTAAGAAAGAATCTAGCTAGCTAGGGAATATGTTGTGCTGAAGCTAGTTTTGGTGAACTATGGTGAGAGTAAAACTTGATTAAAAACCTAGAATAGCAGTAGAAGCTAAGTTTGGGGGTGAATCAAGTCGTACTAAGGCTGGGTGCAAAGACTATAGGATGGTTAAGTGCTGGTGTAGTGTGAGTGCAACGTTGTAACGTCTACCCGTAACGTTATAACGTCTGCCGTGTGTGTTGTGTAATGTGTTCAGACGTTGCAACGTCTCACCCATAAACGTTGTAACGTCTACTCCCAAAAATACCAAAAAGAGTGTGTTAATACAAATAAGTGGAAAATCCACATGTATTCTGTGTTCCCTGCAATACCCTGAAACAAATACTGAGCACTCATATGTTAAAAAAAAAAACAAAAAAGAAAAAAAAAGAGAAAAGAAGAAAACTCCAAAATGGAGCAAATAAAAGAGAGTTGCTCAGTAAAGAGGGGGTTGCAAGGCTTTTGCGTGTGTGAGTCAGTAAATTAGTGCACTAACCTAGTCCTAGCACCCAATTAAGACCCTTTGTCATGCTTTAAATGAACTCCCATTTCTTATGTGAAAGTGTTAGCCTATTCTTTGTTTTGAAAGATGTTTTACTGTCACCATATGGGAACCATTCTTTCGTAAGCCAAAGTAGTTTCTGAACTAGTTAGAGGAAAAGTAATGCAGAGATCACACACTCACTTGAGCTGTAATAAATCTGAAATTTAATTATGCATTGGTGCGTGAGTGTGTGGAGAATTAGCCCCTTGAGAATGAATTTTTGATCTGCTGATTGAGTAGAACATAACCTGCTAGTGTAGTTGATTTCATGTATAGCTGTTAGTTGAGTGTTTTCACTTGATTGCTTGAGGACAAGCAATGATTTAAGTTTGGGGGTGTGATAACTCATATTTATATGAGTTATTTATAATCACTCAAGAATAAATCATGCAAGTTCTCTAGCAATACAAGGTTTATTTAAGTAATTTTATGTTAAGTTTCGTAATTCTGAGTGGGTGAAAGGTTAATTAAATAAATCTGTGCATTTTGGCACCAAGAGGTGCCCTTGGGAGCGTTTTGATGCTTTTTGTGCTTGTGCAGGAATTTTAGTGCTGAACGTTACCACGTCCCTCACCACGTCTACTGAAGTGCAGCAGAGCAAGGGTGAAAGATCTCAATTTTGGCGCACTAAGCAATGGTAGTCAAAGATATAAAGTCAGAAGATCTTTCTATTCCCCATGAGCTGACGCGCTGAAAGAACATCGTAGAAAGACCGAACAATGTCGAGTAAGAGAAGAAACAGACCTGGTAGGTGGGCAAGTGACATCAGCCACACGTGAGCAAGGAGACTATTTATTGAAGGCTCAGCTGCATCCTTCAAGCACCTTCATCCACTCACTCCAGTTCATCATCTACCTTCATCCACTTCAGAGAAGGCATTAAAGAAGATCTGGAAAGCAGGATCGCTTTGTTTTTACTTTACGAACTTTGTTTTATTTTACGCACACTCACCGCTTTGTGAGGCTCGGGACGTTGTAACGTCTCTACAGCGTGCATCTTTGAAGAGCTACTTAGGTGTATCTTTTACACTTAGTTCCTTTTCTCGTAATGTATGGTATTTGGGTTACGAATCCTTATCATTCTCAGTAAAGATGCTCGATGATGAGCTAAACACTTTGTAGTTGAGTTGTTGTTTTGCTTATAATGAATTTCTAGTTAATGTTATAAAGTACTGGCGTTGCATGTTTTAAATCTTTGTGTGAAAATATTTCCAAACTTGTTTTGAGGCTGGCCTCTTAAAATAGGTAGATCCATAGGTACAGACATGGTCTATGAAAAGAAATCAAAGATTTATATGAACGAAAAGGTGCACTAAAGACATTTAGGCATTTTTATCTAAGTCTAGACATAGAACGGATAATAGTTCATAGAACATAGCTGTGGGTGTTTAAAATACAGGAGTGAGCCTATTTAGAACCTAGACATAGGACCTCTTATACTTGAAAACTCGGCGTTTTGTCTTTGAAAAGCATAGCTCTTTTGCAACAGCGTTCAAACGTGGCCACGTCTATACGAAATAGCATTTGTACGTTATAATGTGTAAACGTTATAACGTCTGACTAGAAAGGATTTATTCTGCATGCAACAACTCAACTCACCTCTCATCCATAATCACAACCAACATTTGTTCACTTGTTTTTATTACATCTCTAGCTTTAAAACAAACTCTTAGTGCCGATTTGTTACTTGATTCTCTTGTGTTTTGAAACTTGAACTTTGAAAAGTGTACCAATCCTCGTGGGAACGATCTCTTACTTAAAACCACTCTATTACTTGTACGATGTGTATACTTGCACTATAATTGCGAAAAACCACACTATTACACAAACGCAACAACCTCTAGTAACTTTCATCATCATGGGATATTTATATATCATACCAGATGCGCAAGAACAACTACAAAGGCACATGAGACATTTATATATCACACCAGCCACTGTAAAGCACATGTGACATTTATATATCATACCAGATGCGCAGGAACCACATGGCCTCTGCCTAGCAAAAACTTCAACTATTAAAAGCATCGATCAATGAGTGCAGTGGCATTGGGTGAGGGTAACTTCAATTATTAAAAACAAGGAGTATAACATACTCGTGCTCTCCAACCAGCCACACCTCTGGTAACTTTCATCATCATGGGATATTTATATATCATACCAGATGCGCAAGAACCACTACAAAACACATGAGACATTTATATATCACATCATCCACTGCAAAGCACGTGGGACATTTATATATAATACCAGATGCGCAGGAACCACATGGCCTCTGCCTAACTAAAACTTCAATTATTAAAAGCTTCAATCAATGTGTGCAGTGGCGTTGGTGGAGGGTAACTTCAATTATTTAAAATAATAAGTATATAATATCAGTGCTCTCCAACCAGCCACACCACTGGTAATTTTCTTCATCATGGGACATTTATATATCATACCAGATGCGCAACAACCACTGCAAAGCACATGAGACATTTATATATCATACCAGATTCGCAGGAACCACATGGCCTCGGTCAAGTAAAAACTTCAATTTTTAAAAGTTTCAATCAATGTGTGCAGTGGCGCTGGTGGAAGATAACTTCAATATTAAAAACAATGAGTATATCATACCAGTGCTCTCCAACCAGCCACGCCTCTGGTAAATTTCATTATCATGGGACATTTATCTAAGACAATGAAGCCGCCACCAATACTTATTTAAGGAAAGTATTAGAAAAACCTTTTTGGAAAAGCGGATGGCCTTTGAAAACTGAGAGATTTGGGTTCGGGGGTCAGTTACGCGCGGGGAAGGTATTAGCACCCCACACGTCCTCTCTACTGATTGACTATTAGTAGCAACTCGTTTTTTATTAGTTCTTTTGAAAGTGGTTTTCGAAAGAGATTGATTGGCACGAATGATCAAACTAACAAACGTTATGAGTAATCATCGCTTATTTCTCTTTTGGGAAAAAGACATCGCTACCAATGGCTAGACGAACAAAGGTTCTGATTAGCCATTAATGACAATGGGATTGAAAATGATTCTTGAAAGGAGAATGTTTTTGTTCTGAAAATGATATTGGTTTGCGAAAGTGATTCTTTTTTGTTATGAAAATAACTCTTTTCTTTTTTGTTATGCAAATGCTAATTTTTATGGTTGTGCTTGACGAGAATGTGGCTCGCTCCTACGTATCCCAAATGGGAATCAAAGCGACGTAGTTTTAACGAGCCTTGAAAGTGAAAGTCTTTTTGCTTTGGTTTTGAAAAGTGAAGGGCGTTCATAATGATCAAACTAACAAAGGTTATGGGTGATCATTACTAAAAACTCACTTAAATGCATGTAAAAATCTCTTTTGAAAAATGAAAGCCTTCATGATGACCAAACTAACAAAGGTTATGGGTGGTCATTGATAACTCATATTTATATGAGTTATTTATACTTATTCAAAGATAAATCATGCAAGTTCTCTAGCAATAGTAGGTTGATTCTATTAGTATTCTGTTAGTTTATTGTTTCTTAGTTAGCTAGGGGCTAAATTACGAGTTCTGTGCATTTTGGCACCAATTGGTGCCTTTGTGAGCATTTTGATGCTTCTTGTGTTTGTGCAGTAAAAAGCCGAACGTCGCAACGTCCCTCATCACGTCTGAAGAAGGGCAGCAGAGCAAGAAAGAAATATCTCATGTGTGGCGCACAAGCAATGATGGTCAAAGATCTAGAGTTGTAGAAGATCTTCTCTCTCTCTCAAAGATCGATGTGGCCGACGCGATCGTATGTGATGCTATGTCATTTCAGCAATTTTTTATTTACAAGCAAGCTTGGTAGGTGGGGAATGACATCAGCAAGCATGCGACCCTTTTTCTATAATTACAAGACTTATCTCTCTCTCTAAGGAGACATGCACACACACCCACATCAAACCAGTCCACACATTCATCATCTACCTTCCTCCATTGTTCAGAAAGAGTTTTCTTAAAGAAGTTCTGGACACAGACTTCGGTTTTTAAACTCTACTCAACTCCATTTCCAGTCATAACCACTACTGTGAAGCTCAGACGTTGTAACGTCTTTACAGCGTGCATGCAGGAAGGTTACTTAGGCATATCTTTTGCGTTTAGTTTTCTTCTCTCCATGTATGGTATTTGGATCTTATCTCCTTATCTTTCTGTAGAGATGCTCAGCATGAGCTAAACATTTGTAGTTGGATTGTTGTTTTGCATGTAATAAACCTCTAGTTAAATGTTATGAAGTATTGACGATTATATGTTTTAAATCTTTGCATGATAATATTTCCAAACTTGTTTTGAGACTGACCACTTAAAATAGGTAGATTCATAGGTACAGACATGGTCTATGAAAAGAACTCAAAGATTTATATGAACGAAAAGGTGCACTAAAGACATTTAGGCATTTTTATCTAAGTCTAGACATAGAATGGATAATAGTTCATAGGACATTGTTGTGGGTACTTAAAATACAGGAGTAGGCCTACTTAGAACCTAGACATAGGACCTCTAGTACTTGAAGCTCTGACGTTATGTGACTGAAAAGCACAACTCTTTTGCAACAGCGTTCAAACGTTATAACGTCTATACATAATAACATTTGTACGTAATAGCGTGTAAACGTTATAACGTCTGACTAGAGAAGATTTACTTGCATGCAACAATCCAACTCACTCTCATCCATATTCACAAACAACTTCTCATTTACTCGTTTTATTTATGTTCTTAGTATTAACACCAACTTTCAGTGCCGATTTGTTACTTGTTTCACTTGTGTTTTGAGACTTGAACTTTGAGAGTAAACCAATCCTCGTGGGAACGATCTCTTACTTTTTATCCACTTTATTACTTGTACGACGTGTATACTTGCACTGATATTGAGACTACAACACGAACGCAACAAGTTTTTGGCGCCGTTGCCGGGGATTGACTTTAACTTTTATTGTTCAAAAGTATTAAAACACTAGTTGAAAGAATTTTACTGTGTTGTTTGTTGTTTCTGTGTGTGAGCAGTAGACGCGTAACAGTATGCTTAGTTCCAACTCAAGCTCTAGTTCAATCGAACCAGGGAGTGAATCGCGCTGAATTTGATCCAGAACACGAAAGAACCTTGTGCAACTAAGGAGACAACAAAGGTTAAGAAGGAGGCAACAACAACAGCAACATCAACCGCCAATCATGTCTGAACATGGTACCGGTGGTAGAAGCTCTAGAGGTGGACTTGCCCCAAGAGGAGGTAGAGGACATGGTCGTGGACCACAGACCCATACAGAGACACTTGTTGATGATGAACTCTGGCAGAGACAGCAACTCATCAATGCAGGGCCACAAGACATGGTCAATGACAGGGATAGGCCTATGCGTGACTATGTCGTGCTCAATCCTGCTCATTTGCAAACAGGCATTGCAAGACCAACCCTTCATACTGGTCACTTTGAATTCAAGCCGATGATGTTCCAAATGCTGCAAACTACAGGGCAATTTGGGGGTTTTCCTCAAGAAGATCCTTATGCACACCTAAGGCAATTTTTTGATGTGTGTAGCAATTTTATTATCCCTGGAGTCTCAGAAGATGCTTTCAGACTGAAGCTATTCCCATATTCTCTCAAGGATAAGGCCAAAAATTGGTTGAACTCCTTGGAGCCAAATTCAATTTACACTTGGGATGAGCTTAGCTGAGAAGTTTCTTGGAAAATACTTCCCTCCCAACAAAAATGCTAAGTTGAGAAATGATATCACTTCCTTCAAACAAAGGGAAGGGGAATCATTGTTTGAGGCTTGGGAAAGGTGGAAGGAGTTACTGAGAATGTTCCCACACCATGGCATTCCCGTGGTTATTCAAATGGAGACTTTCTATAATGGTCTAGATCAGCCTACTAGATTGATACTTGATGCTTTATCAGGTGGTGTCATTCTGAACATGTCCTTTTCTGAGGCATGCAAGCTTATAGATGACATAGCCACCCATAACTCCCATTGGCCATCTGATAGATTTAATCCTGGAAAGAAGGCTGGTGTCCATGAGATAAGTGAAGTAACTGCTCTTTCTGCTCAGGTTGCTACCCTGACCAACATGATCCACTACGCCAGAATTGTAAAAAGAGATCGCCACCTTTAGTAGCGTTTATAAAAAAACGCTACCCATTTTAATAACACGCTACACCATTAGTAGCGTTTTACTTTAAAACGCTACCAATTAGGTAACACGCTAGACAGATCCCTAGCGCTTTTACTTAAAACGCTAGCAAATTAGAAAACACGCTAGACAGATCCCTAGCGCTTTTATTTAGCCAATTAGAAAACACGCTAGATAGATCCCTAGCGTTTTTTATAAAGCGCTAGCTATTTAGAAAACACTCTAGACAGATCCCTAGCGCTTGTTTTCAAAACGCTAGCCAATTAGAAAACACGCTAGATAGATCCCTAGCGTTTTTTATAAAACGCTAGGTATTTAGTAAACACTCTAGACAGATCCCTAGCGCTTTTATTCAAAACGCTAGGTATTTAGAAAACACGCTAGATAGATCCCCTAGCGTTTTTAGAAAACGCTAGGTATGGTTAAATAATATTTTTTTGTTTCCCATTGAGCTACTTCCTTTCTCACCTAACACTCTCACCCGTAAACGCAAAATCACTCACCCGTAAACGCAAAAACCCTAACACCCTAACTCAAATTAACATCATCTCTCTCAACGAAAATCATCTCTCTCGGTGAACATCATCTCTCTCACTCGGACAACATTGGTGAGTTTTTTGTTCCTTGCTCTGTTTCTTGTTAGATATTAATTATGGGTTCTAGTTTAGAAATATATTAGTTTTGTCACTTGTGCACACTAGACTCTTCTTCTTTTTTTTTTACCACTAGCCTCTTCTTGTTAAACATAAATTAATTATTTGGAAGACTATAATATGATATAGATATAGCTTGGGAAAATAAGGAGTGGATTTGAAAAAAATTTAAAAGAGGAATTTTTGTTTGTTTTTGATATGAATTGATTCTTCATTATATTCGAATTGCTTAATGGGTCATATGTTAAAGTTCTCTTCTCGAGGATTTTATTATAAATATAATTTGGAAATTATGGATAGAAATTGGATGTCCGCCAATAAATGCTGTCCAAGGAGTATCTTATTGGAGTGGATTATTTTGTGATTTGTCTTTGTTGAACGTTTAGGGACTTCTAGTGGTATGAAATGTCCTTGTTTAAGGTGTTGTTATGTAAAATCGATTCATCGCAGAGGAGTTGGTACGACATTTAAAGGCGAATGGAATTGATCAAAGTTACACTTGTTGGATAATGCACGGTGAGAAAAAAGGTGAATCTTCAAATATGAATGATATTAGTAAGAGATATGCGCCGCCGGTTGACACCGGAACACATTCATTTGATGCGAACGAATTTGAAGAGATGGCAAAGGTGGTTGAAGAGGATCTTAATGATTGTCCTCAAATGTTTGAGAAGTTGATAAGCGATGAGAGACACCATTGTATGCGGGTTGTAATGAATTCACAAAATTATTGGTCGTGATCAAGTTGTATAACTTGAAAACTCGCCACGGATGGACGGATAAGAGCTTTACCGATTTACTCTCACTTCTGAAAGAAATGTTGCCGAATGATAATGTGCTTCCTTCTCGGACGTATGATGCAAAGCAAATGTTGGGGTCTATTGGCTTGAACTATGAGAAGATACACGCTTGTCCGAATGATTGCATTTTATTTCGGAATGAACATGCGTTGTTAAAGTCGTGTCCTAAATGTAATGCACCGCGGTATAAGAAGAAAGAGTCTGCTCCACAAAAGGTGTTGTGGTATTTTCCTATAATTCCTCGATTTAGGCGCATGTATCGTAGTTCGTAAGATGCAAAACACTTGACATGGCATGAGGATGAAAGGATTAAAGATGGTATGCTACGACACGCAGATTCTCCGCAATGGAAAAAATCAATATTGAGTATCCTAATTTGGGGATGACCCGAGAAACCTACGCCTTGCATTGTCTGCGAGATGGATTTAACCCGCACGGTATCAGAGTAGCTCCCACAAGACATGGCCCGTGATTTTGGCGATTTATAACTTACTGTAGTGGCTTTGCATGAAACGCAAATATATGATGTTGTCTTTGTTAATTTCTCAGGGCCCAAACAACGAGAAATGATATTGATGTATACTTGGCTCCTTTAATTGAAGACTTGAAGCAAATGTGGGAGGCGGGGTAGAGGTGTATGATGGGTTCAGAGAAGAAAGTTTCACCCCTGAGGGCTATGATCTTTGGCACAATTAACGACTTTCCGCATACGGCAATCTATCCAGCATAGTGCAGAACAAAGTAGGCGAGTGTGCATGCCCTATATGTGAAGATAACACATTGGATGTGGTTGGAACATGGTAAGAAGAATATCTATCTTGGTCATCGTAGATTTTTGCCATCAACTCATCACTATCGATTGTGGAGAAAGGCATTTGATGGGAATACAGAACACGTAGAGCTCCCCCCGCCTTTGACTGGCGAACAGTATTTGAAAAGGTGGAAGATTTGAACATTAAATTTGGGAAGCCTTTTGCGGGAGAGATTGCAAAACGGGGTGGAAGAAAAAGTCGATTTTCTTTGAGTTGCCATCTTTGGAAGTCATTATATGTAAGGCATTTCATTGATGTGATGCATGTTGAAAAGAATGTCTTGAAAGTGTCATTTGTACCTTACTCAATATGCTTAGGGTAAGACTAAAGATACCATCAACTCAAGGTTGGATTTGGTTAGTATGGGTTTGAGACCTGAATTGGGTCGGTAGAAAGAAGGGTACACGTGACATATCTACCTCCGCACTCATACTCTATCTAGAAAGGAGAAGACTGTCTTTTGTGAGTTTCTTCATGGAGTTAAAGTTCGAGAGGATACTCTTCAAATGTGGCGACTCTTGTATCGATTAAAGACCTCAAGTTAAAGTCTCTAAAGTCCCACGATTGTCATGTTCTCAAGGAGAATTTGCTACCCATTGGTATACGATCCATTTTGCCTAAGAAAGTCGCGTCGGACCTTAACCAAACTTTGTTTATTCTTTAAGGCGATTTGTAGTAGAGTGATTGACCTGGAAAGTTGCCAACATTGCAAAAAGAGAAATTATCGTCACTTTGTGTGAGCTTGAGATGTATTTCCCACCTTCCTTTTTGACATAATGATTCATCTAATAGTTCATCCGTTAGAGAGACACAATTGTGTGGCCCATGTTACATGAGATGGATGTATCCGTTTGAGCGTTACATGAAGATATTAAAAGGATATGTGAAAAATCGATCACGACTGAGGTTGTATTGTTGAGCGCTACATAGTTGAAGAGGCTATTGAGTTTTGCGGGCTATCTATCTAGTCTTGAATATTACGTGGAATTTGCAAGGTCTCGTCATGCGAGGAAGGATTAGTAAAGGGATGACAGGAAATAAATTAGTGATGGTATCAAGGAAAGAACTAGAGCAAGCACACTCATACGTTCTTCACAATGATAGTGAGGTTGATTCATATGTTGCCAAGCACAAGGAGATTCTTAAGAGTCAATTCAGGGGAAAGAAGCAAGTTTGGTTAGCAAAAGAACACAATAGGAGTTTCATAGTGTGGCTAAAACATCACATTGATGGTGAGTGTGTTTGAATCCTACTTGATTTCAAAAAGATTGAGATGGTTAGCAAAAGGTCCAAATATACATGTCTTCTCTTACATGACTATCTAATGAACGAGTGCACTTTCTATACAAAAGAACAAGATGATCGAGTAAAATGCAAAATAGTGGGGTGACTCTTGTAGCTCATTCTATGCATGCATCCAAAGTGCAAAGATAGAAATCCCATATATGCGAATATGTCTTACTTTGGCTTCATTGAACACATATGGGAGTTGGATTACAATATGTTTCAGAGCCCGTGTTCAAATGTGAATGGGTTGACAATAATCTTGGTTTTCTGATTGATGAATTAGGGTTCATGAGTGAATTTCAACAAGTTAGGATATAAAGATGAACCTTTTATTTTAGCATCGCAAGCTCAACAAGTGTTTTATGTCACCGATCCGATTAATATCAATTGGTCTATTGTTCTATTGGTGACAAAAATTTGTGTATAACAACGATGATGATGAAGCACCCGATGATGTTGGTGTTGAGGGCGACCCGTTCTTCGAACATCGTAACCAATAATAGGGAAAATACTTCTATAGAGGATGTTGTATATTTTAGAAAAGATCATAATGATGGAATTTTTATTCGTCGGAAAAAAATACCAAGACGCGAATTGCAAACAAAATTTTATCTAGGAAAAGGAAAAGGTAATATAGACTTAATGATTTCTCGTTATTTTTATTAATAGATAATTATTATATTGTTTTTGTAAATTTAACAATAACATGGATTATGTTATATTGCAGTCGATGGCATCACTTAGTGATCATGAGATCTAGTGGTCAAGGCAGTAGTCATTTATGTTATATATGGTATAGCTTTAATTTGTAGCTACTTTTGAGTTTCATAATGTAAGTTACTTATGATGTTGTATGATTTGTAAACAAAAATATCTATTAATAGGTTGAATTTTGTGTGTATCTATATATTGGATTGTAATGATATTGGCTGAATTTTGTTGGAATGATATTTGATGAATTTTCTTTGAAGGGAATGAATTAATAGGTTGTAATTAAAAGGAGAATAAACAAAAATAAAAAAATAATTAAAAAAATCAGTCAATAGGTAGCGTTTTAGAGTGAAAACGCTAGAAATGAAGTTAAAAATTCATTCAATACCTAGCGTTTTAAAGTTAAAACGCTAGAATTTTTAGAGGAGCGTTTTACATAAAACGCTAGGAATGCTAGTAAAAGGAGCTATAGAGCGCTTTACGTAAAACGAGAATGATAGCACCTTTTACTAGCATTCCTAGCGTTTACGTAAAACGCTAGGAATGGTAAACACGCGCTAGTTGATCCTCAGCGTTTTACATAAACGCTAGGAATTCTAGTAAAAGGTTCTATAGCATCCCTAGCGTTTTACATAAAACGCTAGGAATGCTAGTAAAAGGTGCTATAGCATCCCTAGCGTTTTTACGTAAAACGCTAGGAATGCTATAGCACCTTTACTAGCATTCCTAGCGTTTTACGTAAAACGCTAGGAATGGTAAACACGCGCTAGTTGATCCTCAGCGTTTTATGTAAAAACGCTAGGAATGCTATTAAAATTTTTACAAGGCGCGCCTCTCATCTCCCTCACACACTCACGCATACAACCCGTAACTCATCTACCTAACTTTTCTCCACGAACAACCCGAACTCATCTTCGTTCATCTTCGTTCATCGTACCTCTTCGTTCATCTTCGTTCATCACCGTTGCACATTTCGTTCATCTCCACGCACAACCCTGGTTACCCATTTCGTTCATCTCCACGCACAACACCGTTACCCATTTCGTTCATCTCCACGCACATTTTTCGTGTATGGATTTTCTTTTTCTCCGATTGTATTGTACATAGATTGCCACTTTGCTTGCATGTTAGTTATAACAATGTTCTGTTATTGGCATTTTGAACAAAAGATTTGATACTAGTCCGTACATGGCTTCTAGGTTACTCTTACTCTAGGTTTACTCTAGGTTACTTAGTGCATGTTAGTTATAACAATGTTCTGTTATTGGCATTTTGAACAAAAGATGAACTCTTGATACTAGTCTGTACATGGCTTCTAGGTTACTCTTACTCTAGGTTTACTCTAGGTTACTTAGTGCATGTTAGTTATAACAATGTTCTGTTATTGGCATTTTGAACAAAAGATGAACTCTTGATACTAGTCCGTACATGGCTTCTAGGTTACTCTAGGTTTACTCTATGTATGTTTACTCTAGGTTACTTAGTGCATGGCTTTGATTTGTTACTTTGTGCATGGCTTCTTCTATATTTTGTTAAGTGTTTGTTGGTTCTAAACAATTAGAAAGCTAAAACTCACCGAGTCTTATTCATTTGGGTGATTGCAAGTCGGATGGCATCACATAGTGATCACGATAGTAGTCGTGGTGGTGATGGGGTGATAGAAACACAAAGAAGTTCACTCCCGAGGAATTACATCGAAAAAGAATATCGTCAATCGGATAAGTAAAGGACACGAGAAATATAAGGTAAGTTAATTACTAATTATTAATGTTGTTCTCTACCTTTCCAAGTTATCTAATTATTTAATGATTTAATTATTTAAGGTCCGATGGAGTGTTAAAGGTTTGCCAATTGGAGACAACGGCACAAATTTAATTAGCTTTATTGGTACTAAGGTGAAGCAAATCTTTCCAATTTCAATTAAAAGTTGGAATGAGAAAGATAATCGAGTTTTGCCTAAACCGAAAGATGATTTTGGGACTTAATACGGGTATATAATTTTAGACCTCTTTAATAATCTTATTTAGTGATTTTTAGTTATATTTATTTAATCCATTTTTATGTATAACTAGAAACACTTTGATGTCGATGAGTCAGAAGAGATTGGATCTTCAAGGAAGCGGGAAGGTTGCATAGGGCTTACAGAAGGCGATGTGGGGAAAAAGTATTCGAAACGTCCCGATGGGACCATCGACAGAGCCTCCAAAGATTGTATGCCGGAATTATAACTAAGGAGGAATGGACCAAATTTGTAGATATACGCACTCTGAGATCCGGATTTCTGGTTAGTATATTAATTATTTAAGTTATATATATATTTCACAAGTAGATATCATTCATTAATTTATACTTATCTTTTTAAATAGAAAAAGAGCAAAGCGAATAAAGAAAGAGCTTCTAATCCCGAGTATTCTTTATAGAGGAGGTTCTAGTGGATATCAAATTCTCGAAGAAAGATTGGTAAGACACAATTAGTTTAATTTATTATGATTTAATGAATCTTTTAATTTACAGTTGATTAACAATTATTAAACTTAAATAGTTCTTGGAAGAGGGAAAGATCCAACTCAAGAATCCCTTGATCAAACGATTGTCCGTTAGAGGCCCGACAAAACAAGGATGGGGAGATTGTGGATCCGAAAACTAAGGAGGTCAAGGACAAAATTGTAAGTATTCCAAAATTCATGAAAAAATTGCAAGTTGGAATTTGTGTCCGACTATATTTTTAATCCGTTACTCGATTTTTTTTTGACACGTGAACATATTTTTATTGTCGATTAAATTTCGTTGACACTTGTTTATTATTTCTATCCGTTACTCGATTTTTTTTTGACACGTGAACATATTTTTATTGTCGATTAAATTTCGTTGACACTTGTTTATTATTTCTATCCGTTACTCGATTTTTTTGACACGTGGACATATTTTTATTGTCGATTAAATTTCTTTGACACTTGTTTATTATTTTTATCCGTTACTCGATTTTTTTGACACGTGGACATATTTTTTATTCTCGATTAAATTTCTTTGACACTTGTTTATTATTTTTATCCGTTACTCGATTTTTTTGACACGTGGACATATTTTTATTGTCGATTAAATTTCACTTGACACTTGTTTATTAATTTTATCCGTTATTTATGTTTGTGCATCAACAAAGCATATCACAACTGTATCACAAGGAGATTTAACAGATTGTGATGGTCACCAAGATGTCCTTGCTCGTGTGCCTTGGAAGGGAAGAGAGACAGGTCGGATTAGAGGTTATGGATATGGGATTCCTCCGACAACCGTGTTTGGGCCAAAGAAGAGCCAAAGCAAGGGGTGCGGGGATTGTAAAGTCATGGCGGAAAAGTATGACGAGCTATCCAAGAATGTTCTTTGTGCTAATGGAAGAGAGACAGGATGTTTAAGCGACTCTTGGCACAAAGGATTGGTGCACCATCCCCTTTGCACCACCCCCGCTGAACCTATTGAGCCTCTTTGCACCCCCATAGCGCCCGAGATAGCCGCACCATCCCTTCAACACGGTATTTAACAAAACTCGACTGCTTTTTTGTACATATGTATTTGATAAAATTATCATGTATATTTATTTTTCTTTATAATTGATTTAGGATAAGCGTGAATGTGAGCTATATATTGCAAACCCACATCGAAAGGTTGCAGTGGGTTTGATATGTAACCAATTGAGTGCCACATCGCACAATCAAGGCCATGCACGAAAACCATTTGAGAGTTAGGGTAGACTATTCAATAGAGGGGTCGCACCATTGCCTGCTCCAATTGCTAATGCGGATATATTTCTCGTGGATCAAGCACTTAGTACTTTTGTGGCATGGCACGAACAACTTGTCGTTGTAAGTGACAATATTTTTGTTAATAATTAAATGACTATAATGTGTGTTAACTAACTAGCTAATTAATCATTTTTTTAATATATACTAGGTACCCCATGTGTCCCGACCTTCCCTTCCATGAAAGTGTCCCAACCTTCCCTTCCACTACCAAACTCTCCCGACCATCTTCTATACAACCAGTCCAACATGTTGGTCAATTTCCCAATGATGAATTCGAACTACATCGATTCTCTAAAGGTCCACATTCAAAAATGAACCAGATTGACCAAATTTTTCTCCGCCGATAACAGGTCCAGTTGGTAATGATCAACATCGAGGATATGAAAGCTATAGTTGAGATGGATTGGGCCCGCCATCGATATCGAGTATACCAGTAGGTATGTATTAAATTATTTGTACACAATAGTTGTTTATATTAGAGTATATATTAGAGTATATATGAGGATCTGAAAGTTGTATATATATTATTTATAGGTTTTTGTACAATCGTCTTACGGTCCCTTCTCAAGCGGACATGTATATTTCTTCTTGTGTCCGGCTTGTATAGTTGTGTTTCATAAAGGTAAACAGGAACGAGCGCATACTGGCTATAAAGAGTGAAGTACAAAGTTATATCCATTCACGCTTCATGGAAGCCAAGCATTTGAAGGGCGACTCTTTATTTTTGGCACCACTCAATAATGGGTGAGAAATTTAGTCTTCAATCACTTGTTTAATTATTTTGAGGATTGTATTATAGTGTAAATTAATGTGTACTCATTCGTTTCTTCATTTACTTGCGAGCAACATTGGGTACTCTTTGCAATAAACCCTAAAAATGTTTCTATTATAACTTCAAGGCCATTACAACGTCTACGAAGACTTCGTAGAATCGGTTGAGAGGTGTGTATGTGTAACCCTCTCATTTTAATTTGTATAATTTAATATATGTATTTTGTTCAACTTAACGTATATATATATATATGTATGACGTTCTGATTGCTTTGAAAGAATACTTGGGATTATCTACAAGTAAAACAAGATGGCTACCCATAAGCTGTAGCTTTTTAAGAATCATTCTTATAATTTTAATTGATTTTTGGTCATAAAAATGTGACAATTAAGTTATAATCTTTTGCTTTGTAGTGTCCTAAACAACCAAATAGCAATGATTGTGGGTACTATGTTATGAGGTTTATGAAAGAATTATCACTCATGACAAAGTAACAATCCCAACCAAGGTAACTACTTAGATTTCTTTTTATATTGATATTATAATACTTACTCACATTTAATAAACATTTTAATTCTAATTTTATTTCATTTTTTTCAAGTATTTTCCCAACTTCAAAAAATCCGAATTACTCTTTGAACAACTTTACAGTAAGGGGAGTGGTGCCATTATGTTTCTAGCTTTTTGTAGCAAGTTTTGAGATTCATAATAGTTTAGTTATTATTTATGTTGTATATATTGGATTTATATTATGTTGTAAGTACTTCTTAGAATGATATATATTGGATTGGAAATATTATTTGATGAATTTTGTTGATGAATTTTGTTTGAATGATATATTGGATTGGAATGTATTTTCTGAATTTGTTGAAAAGGGAATGAATTTATAGGTTGTAATTAAAATGGAGAACAAACCAAAATAAAAAAATATTTAAAAAAATTCAGTCAATAGGTAGCGTTTTAGAGTGAAAACGCTAGAAATGAAGTTAAAAATTCATTCAATACCTAGCGTTTTAAAGATAAAACGCTAGGAATTGTAAAGAGGAGCTAGAGGATCCCTCAGCGTTTTTCTGAAAACGCTAGGAATGCTAATAAAAGGTGCTATAGCATCCCTAGCGTTTTATATAAAACGCTAGGAATGCTATAGCATCCCTAGCGTTTTATATAAAACGCTAGGAATGCTAGTAAAAAGGTGCTATAGCATCCCTAGCGTTTTATATAAAACGCTAGGAATGCTAGTAAAAGGTGCTATAGCATCCCCAGCGTTTTTATAAAGCGCTAGGTATGGTAGTAAAAAGGGCTATAGTATCCCTAGCGTTTTAATTTAAAACGCTAGGAATGGTAGTAAAAAGGAGCTATGGGATCCCTAGCGTTTTTATTTAAAACGCTAGGAATTGTAAAAAAATTTGGGTCAATGGCTAGCGTTTTATATAAAACGCCACGTATGTCTAAAACACATTTGGGTAAATGGCTAGCGTTTCTTAAAACGCTACTAATGGGGTGTACGCATTAGTAGCGCCAGCTTCTCTAGCATTTTAAAACGCTACCAATGCCCAAAAAAAACGCTGACAAACCTTGTACGCTGGCGTAGTGATCAAAACCATGAGTACTCCAAACGTGGCCACGTCTGAAAGACAGACTGCTGCAGCTGTTGAACCCACGCATTCTGGGGGAGTAGTGTGTGTCTATTGTGAAGAAGGGAATGTGTACGAAGAGTGTCCCTATAACCTCATCAGTAAACTTTGTATCCCGAACACAGTAATGTGATCCTTACTCCAACTCTTACAACTCAAATTGGAGAAATCACCCAAACTTTGGTTAGAGAAACAACAATGCTTTGAATGCTAGCAATACTGCTCCTGCAATACCTCCAGGATTTCCCCCTCAACAACAACAACAGAGGCAGTATGTGCAGAATAACAATAACAATAATTTGGAAGCCATGATGAAAACTTTCATAAGTGATTGTAAGATAACATTGCAAACCCATGAGTCTTCAATCAAAACTTTGGAGAACCAAATTGGACAGATAGCCTCAGCTCTTACTCAAAGGCAGAATGGATCTCTCCCATCTACAACTGAAACACCATCATCATCTAATCCAAATGGTAACAATGTGGTGAATGCACAGGTAAATGCTATCTCATTGAGAAGTGGCACTCAGTATCCTGAACCAACTATACCTAAGGAAAATGAGGTGCCAGAGAAGGAAAAAGAGAAGGGGAAGGAGAAAAACAAAAGTGGAGAAAAAGAGAAGAATATTCCAGATATTGTGATGTCTAAGCCAGACGTTACAACGTCTAATTTTGAACCATGAATCAAAATTGCAACCAAGCTTGTACCTGAATATCCTCCTCCTCCCTACCCTCAAAGACTAAAGAAAGCTCATGAAGACAAGCAATTCATCAAGTTCATGGATATGTTAAAGCAGCTACACATCAACCTTCCTTTGGTTGAAGCCTTACAACAGATGCCAAACTATGCTAAGTTCTTAAAAGACATCATCACCAAAAGAAGAAGGCTAGGGGAGTTCGAAATTGTTGCTTTAACTGAGGAATGTAGTTTAATTATGCAGAATAAACTCCCTAGAAAACTCAAGGACCCTGGCAGTTTTACTATACCATGCTCCATTGGAGATTTTTACATTGGCAAAGCTTTATGTGACTTGGGAGCAAGTATCAACTTGATGCCCAAGTCCATTTATGATAAACTTGGTATAGGAATTGTCAGACCTACTTCTTTAAGTCTCACTTTAGCTGATAAAAGTAGAGTCTATCCTGAGGGCATATTAGAAGATGTTTTGATTAAAGTTGACAAGTTTGTTTTTCCAGTGGATTTTGTTATTTTGGATTTTGATGCAGATAAAGAAGTTCCTATCATTTTGGGGCGACCATTCCTAGCCACTGGAAGAACACTCATTATTGTGCAGAAAGGAGAATTGATCATGAGAGTCAATGACCAAGAAGTCAAGTTCAACGTCCTCAACGCACTCAAGTATCCAGATCCTAACACAGAGGAATGTTCTTATGTGGTTGCCCTTGACCATGTGGTGCAAAAACAATTCAATAAAGATAATGACCACTTGGAAAAGATTTTGGGCAATGCTGAGATACAAGAGTTATTAGCAGAAGAAGTTGTTCCTCAAGACGTTATAACGTCAACTGCAGACGTCGTCATGTCTGAATCTCCTGTACCCAAGGCGTGGACAAAGAAGTATGAATCTTTGGGGCAAGAGGACTCAAATCTCAAGAAGAATGTGCCTTCTATTAAAAAACCACCCACACTGGAGCTGAAGGTGTGTTACCTGATCACCTGAAGTATGTCTTTTTAGAGGAAAATGATCCTCCCCCAGCAGAGAAAAAGCAAAAGAAGAGGAATCAAGGAAGGCGAGCAATGAAATACAAAGTGAGGAAGAGGAAGAAGAACATTCTGAAGAAAAAGGAAGTTCTAGTGCAAAGACAAATAGCAAGGCCAATTCTCAACCAACCCAAACAAGCACAACAAGTTGATCCTGCAGAAATGGCAATGAAATCATGGGAAGAAGCAAAGAAAAGAATTGCTGAGAGTAGTGCAAAGATGTCCCAAGAAGCTGAAGTCTCAGTTGTTGCTGGAGCAAGCTCAGGAGTAGTAGGCTCTGATGAAACCACAACCACAACCACTACAGAGGCAGGAGGAGAGAAGAAGAAGAAGGAAAAGAAAAAGACAACCGCTCAAGCAAGAATCCCCACTAGGCAGAGTGGAAGGCTCAGGTCAGGTACTCTGAACAAGTAGTTTAGCCCTATTTTTAGCAGTAGAATAGTTGTAGTTTTCATTTACGTAGAAATAAATAACTGTCCAACGTGATAACGTCTGTTTCAATGTTAGATAGTTCATAGTCAGTAATTTGTTTGTTTGCGTCCTGTTTAAATGTTCCTCCCCCAATTTAAAAAAAAGCGTAGTGAGTGAGGACACTGCTTATCTTTAAGTGTGGGGAGGATCATCTTTATGTCTTATGTTTGTGTATGCATAAAGTCAAATGCAAAATCAGATTGCTTTCCTACTCTATCAATTATCAAGAAAATGTTTTCTCTTTGGGCTAAATCTAGTGATGATTGTGTGTGTGAGTGTGTGTAAGTAGCTGATGCATGTTTAAATGAACAGAATTGATTACTGCTTCCACACAAACTCTGTTTTGAGGAAAACCTAGATAGCTAGGGACTATTTGATGCTTAAGCTAGTTTTGGTGGACTATGGTAACTGTAAAACTTGATTAAAACCTAGAGTAGCAGTAGAAGCTAAGTTTGGGGGTATATCAGGTTGTACAAAGGCTGGGTGCAAAGACTGTAGGATGGTTAGTGCATGTGTGGTGTGAGTGCAACGTTGTAACGTCTACCCGTAACGTTATAACGTATGCCGTGTGTGCTGGTGTGTTGTGTGTTTAAAACGTTATAACGTCTCATCTATAAACGTTATAACGTCTACTCCAAAAAGACCAAAAAGAGTGTGTTGTTGAAATAAGTGGAGAATCCACATGTGCTTTGTGTTTGCTGGAAGTCCCCGAAATAAGTACTGAGCACTCCAAATAAATATATCAAAAAAAAAAAAAAAAAAAAAAGAGAAAGAACTCCAAGTGGAGTGAATCAAAAGAAAGTTGCTCAGTAATGAGGGGGTTGCAGTCATTTGCGTGTGTGAGTCAAAATAGTTGCACTAATCTAGTCCTAGCGCCCACTTAAGACCCTTTGTCGTGCTTAAAATAACCCTCATGTCTTATGTGAAAATGTTAGTCTACTCTCTGTTTTGAAAGATGCTTTACTCTCACCAAACGGAAACCACTCTTTCATAGGCTAGAATAGCTTCTGAACCTAGCTAGGAATGGAATTAATGCAGAGATCACACACTCACTTTGGGCAGTAATGAATCTAGAATGTAATTGTGCATTGGTGCGTGAGTGTGTAGAGAATTAGTCCCTTGAGAATAATTTTTGATCAAATAGTTGAGTAGAATGCAACCTGCTGGTGTAGTTGATTTCATGCATTTCTGTTAATTTTGTTTTGTCTTGATTGCTTGAGGACAAGCAATGATTTAAGTTTGGGGGTGTGATAACTCATATTTATATGAGTTATTTATACTTATTCAAAGATAAATCATGCAAGTTCTCTAGCAATAGTAGGTTGATTCTATTAGTATTCTGTTAGTTTATTGTTTCTTAGTTAGCTAGGGGCTAAATTATGAGTTCTGTGCATTTTGGCACCAATTGGTGCCTTTGTGAGCATTTTGATGCTTCTTGTGTTTGTGCAGTAAAAAGTCGAACGTCGCAACGTCCCTCATCACGTCTGAAGAAGGGCAGCAGTTCGGTCTGTCCGACCAAGTTGTCCAGTTCAATTCGGCCTGTCCTTCTGGCCGGTGAGTTGTGTGTCTGTCATGTTGTGTTGTGTGCTCTGAGTCTATGCATGACTGACCAAGTGCTTTCTTGAATGGTTTTGTTAGCCATTTTAAGCTCCTACTAAAAAAAAAAATTAATGTGTAGAAATATTTCAAGAACAAAAAAAAAAAGAAATCTTGCTTATATGTTAGGTACATCGTTTTTTTGTATAATTGTAATTTGATATAGTAATTTGAAATTTGATTGTTAATTTTATTTTTCATGCTACGGCTTCCTCCCTTTATTTTACATTTGTTATTATTTTGTTCTCTCAATTATTGTAATTATAGATGGTTGACTATTGTATTTGATATATAAAGATACGTGTGACTAAAATAATTTTAACTACGTCAAAAAAAGAGTGGGAGTCGTGACGATGCCTTCGCACTCTAGAAGTGAGTTAAAATTTCTTTTAATTTGTATGAGTAATGTTGAATGATTGTAGTTTTTGTTACCTTGATTAATTGGTTGTGTGAGTTGGAAGGACTGATCACCCTAGTAACTCACCACCAATGAAAGAGACGACAACAACGAATGGTTATTATTATTTTGAACATGTGCTCATTTTCTTGGGATTATTAAGGAGTATTTTTTTAGAAGAATTAATTATTAAAGAGAGTTTTCATCCTTCCCCTTATTTTAGGTCGTTCATATATTTAAATTTTCTCAATAGGCATTGTTGTAAATCTGTTCAATTATAGAATAGTTTGTACTACAAACATAGAATTTTTGTAAAAACTTGTTTTATCATATATACCACAGATTATACTAAGTGCATGCTAAATAAATTAATAGTTTAATTAGTTTTGTAATTTTTTTTATTTAACTAAATTAAATAAGTGCGTTGCATAAGTGAACACTTTGTGAATGGTGATTGTTTCTTCTAATAAGAGTTTAGGATTCTAATAGGAGTTTTAGCATGAGTCAACTTTATATATAGAATCTCTAGAGTTAGTTAAGCTTAAAAGTGTTTTGTACTTGTGACTTAATTATATTTGATGTTGTGCTATTGATTGGCCTCGTAGTATTATACGATCTGTTTCTTTTCCATGAAGCTTAATAAAACATGTTAGTAACTTATACCATAAACTTGTTTGTTCCTTCATTAGAGTAAAAAGATTGAAAATGATGCCTACATGATAATTTTCTTAAGTCATTAACTTTTGTCTATGCGATTACTTTTTATGTGAGCTTCATTTAATATCTTTGGATTTGATTTCTATGCTTGTTAGTAAAATGTGTAAGTCCCATGCCTACATGAGTCTATTAGTTACTCTTATAGCGACCGATGACCCACGATTTCTAGGATCGTGGAGCCTAAAGTCCCATGCTCCATTCTCAATCTGTCTTCTAGACTTTTCACTGAAAGTTTGTCAAGATTTGGTTTTGTACCTCTCCTTCCCGAAATTGCTAAGTTATCTTAGTTGATGTCTGAGCTTTCCATTCCTTGCAATTTAAATATTTTCTTCACACTTGACTCTTCTTCTACTCGAGATTTCATTAGATGATTGAAGAGATAAAGTTCACTGTTCATTATCAGTGTAAAAAAAAAAAAAATCCTCGCCTTCCTTAGAATGTGTCGTGACTATTTTTTTTTCTTTTTTTTTGGATTGTCACAATTGTATATATTTACGTGGAAGAATGAACTCCGATAGAGTTTTGTGCGTAAGAATGTGTTAGACCGACACATGTTTGACACCTTAGAATATATTGAAGATATTTTGTACATCGAATATTCACCATTCCTGATTAGAAAAATTCCATTGTGCGAATTTTATACCTTGTCTTTTGTTGATACTTCCATTCCTTCACTTAAATGTCCATGACACCTTCTCTTGCAACTCTGACAATGTTTGACCATTCCACCTTGTTCTTCTCTTTCTTTTTCTCTCGATAGCATTCTACTGTGTTTTTGAACTCTTGCTGCCCGCTTATCCATTTTTTTCTCAAGGCTTATGTAAATTTCGAGGACGAAATTTTTTTTAAGGGGGGTTGAATTGTAACACCCCAATTTTTACATCCTATAGTTCTCGGTGATTTTACATATATATACGTCGTAATTTTTAATGTGATATTATAATGTAGGTTCTGGGTTGTAAATAATATGTGACTAGCTATATTTAATCATTATTAAGTACTTCTTATTTTGATTATCTATATTTTTGGAATTTCTATTTTATTAATAAATGAGTTGAAATTAACTTTCGTGATTACTAAAATGCCCTAAAAATAATTTAGATGAGCTTTGGACCTTTGTTAGTCACATCCTAGTTTTTACTTTCTACACTCTTGTACAATTGGGCTGAATTTTCTGTAGCTTCTAATGAAGTCCAATAATTTGAATTAACCTAATTTCCACCTTCCCCTTCTCTCATCAATGATCAGCCGCAGTCCAAAAACATATCCTAAAATTCCCAAAGCATATGAGTTCACATGTAGCTTGTTTATCTCTATATCATCATCTCAAATATTCTTCTCGTTCCTTTGTCAACGAAGTTTCATCTTTTCATTATAATATTAAACGTTGATATATATGGTAAAAGCATGTCGGTTGTTTGTTGAGAAATCAAGCTCCTGAGTTTGATGGTCCAATATCCATGGTTATGCCATATTTCTCATGTTTGGAGGCTTATTCATCTTTTATGATTTGACTTTCAAACCAAAAAAAAAAAAAAAAAAGAGGCACGTTCAACTATGGTTCATGTTCATGCTAAGCCATGATATTAATTTCAATTGGAATTTTCAAGATATCATGTTTTGTATAGAAGTGGGATCGAGTAGTAGTGGGGGTGTAGCTATAAGCCCAATGCGTGAAAGGCCCACAGCTTAAACCCCAAGGGTATGCGAAACCCTCACACTCATTCTCACTTGGGGAAAAATCGAATTTGAGAGAGAGTGAGAAGTGAGAAGTGGCGCGGCGCTAAGAGAGGGAGGGAGAAGAAGAAATTCGCAAATTCTAAAGGCTTTGGCTCGTTGTGTTGCTGTGGTTACTCGTGGTGCCTTCAATCTTCTTCCACGGAGCATACGTTTAAGAGGTAAGGGTGAGCGTTTCGGTTTAACATAATTGGGTATGTGGTGGGTTTGTGGGGTTTTTAATGTTATTGTGATGTGATTTGATGATTATTGGTGTTGTTGATGAATTATTGATGTTGTTTGATGAATTTTGATGTTGTTGTGAATTTAAGATGAATATGTGCAAAATTGATGAAGGATTGAATTAATTGTGATGTTGTTTTGATGAATTGTAGAGATGAATTTCGATTTTGGTAATTGGGTGTGGATTGTATCGATTTCATGGATATGGTGATATATGGGTTGCTGTTTTCCTTTGAAAAAATTGTGTGTTGTTGCTGTTTTCGATTGAAATAGGAACTGCTGTTTTCCTTTGAAAATTAGGCGCTGTTGCTGTTTTTTTATTGAAATAGGAGTTGTTGTTTTCCTTTGAAAAAAAATTGTGTGTTGTTGCTGTTTTCTATTGAAATAGGAGCTGCTGTTTTCCTTTGAAAAAATCATATGCTGTTGCTGTTTTTTTTTAATTGAAATATGAGTTGCTGTATTTCTTAAAAATCAAGTGCTGTTGCTGTTTGCTTAAAAATAAAATGTTGTACTGTTTTTGTAAAATTGATATCTTTCGAACCGGGAACCCGATTGAGGTGTTCTAAAATGCGTTGGAAAGCCTATTCAGAGGCCTAAGTGAGTATTATATTTTTTTAGGCAAAATAAACTGTTTTGTGTTGCCGTTTATACAAATAAAATTCTGCTGTTTTAGCGCATAAAAAGTTGCTGTTTATGCAAATAAAATTCTGTTGTTTTGGCGCATAAAAGGTTGCTGTTTATACAAATAAAATTCTGCTGTTTTGGCGCATAAAAGGTTGTTGTTTTGCTGCTGTTTTTCTACAAATTAAGGTGCTATTCTCTCAAATTAAAGTGAGTTGTTTTTACAATTAAAATGTGATGTTTTCCCACCGTGCAAATGTGATGTTTTCCTTAATTTTCAATGTGATGCTTCCTAAGCGTGACAATGAGATGTTTTCCAAATTTTTAAATATATTGTTACCCAAATTTTATGTGTTGTCACCTAAATTCTTAGATGATGTTACTTAAGATTAAGAGGTGTTATTACTCCAAGTTTTAATGTGATATTTATGATGATGGATGTGAATTTATTGTGATGGTTATGACGAGTACACTCTATGAGTGTTTTATGACGATGATGACGAGGTCTCCATGGTGAGTGATTTGGTGTTTGCACATGTGTCCATAGTGTCTCATAGCATGTGCATCTTATGACGAATAGGCTTCGGCCTCTTTTGATGAATATTAGTGACGAAGTGCCCTTAGTGGCTTATTTATGACGAGTATGGTACCATCATGCATATACCCAGGCGTGGGTTGCATTTTCATGCACATACATGTTTATAACTTGTGGTAAAAAATTATGATTTGAGTTAGCGTTCAGTGACGATGAAGTTGATGATAATGACGATGTTGTATGACTGTTTGCTCATATTACTCTATTATATGCTTAATTGTGTTTTGTTGAAATTCTCACCCCTTCTGCTTGCAATGTTGCTCTATTGTGGCAACGCCGCAGTGCCATGAGTGTGAAGGTCCTGCTTTGCCTTCTTTGATAGCCGTTGGGATGTGCGTAAGTCGCTCTGACGATCTTTTGTAGCACCTAGGGGGCGTAGTTGAAGTTTGTTAGTTTATTAATTAACTGTTTAATGATTTTATGGTTGATGTGAGACGTGTCTGAGTGGTTTTGGCGAGTTATGATTCTTATTCCGTTGTGACGTAAATTTGTTTTGTTTTGGAGTTAAATTTATATGACGGTGTTTTTGTTGCACAGACCTTGATGAGTGCAATTGACGAATTTTATTTATGACCATGTGGCATTTCTTTTCTATTCGGTTAACTTAATTTAAAAAATAATATTTACTCTGATATATGACGTGTAATTTATGGGGTAGAAAAGGGGTGTTACAAGAGTAGACAAGGAAGTTGTAGGCACGAATGAATTCAAAAGAGTAGCCTCAAGTATGATCATTGGCAAACCATAAACAAGCAAGTCATCTTAGCAATCAAAGCATCAAAGTATGTTGAATCACTTTGGTCAATCCTCAACACTTAAATTAGAGTGCACAAGCGCACAAGTGTGAATCCTCTTGCCAATCATCAACAAAGACAAGTTTATTAAAGCAAGCATTTAGGAACAAACCCAAACCCTAATTCTTTTGAAGTGTGCGAAGCACATGAAGAAAGTGAAGACCTTCTTATTATTTCACTAAATAACTTAACTAAACAAGCAAGTTAAAGTAAAAAGTTGGGGCAAAGTTTTGGTAAAAGTTTATGAATGCAAGAGGGTAAAAATGTTTTATGAGGTGAAGTGAAAATGTTTTGGTAAAAACTAAGTGAAATAGTAAAAACCAAAGTGGTAAAATGTTTTTATGTTTTCTGGTAAAAAGTTAATGAAGTGGTAAAGTAAAATGGTAAAAAGTGAACAAACACAATTGCACAACTTGCATTTACTCAAACACAATCAAAATAACAATTTTCAAGCAATCAAAAGGAGCAAAAACCCTAGTCATGGCCGAATGCAATTGTGCATTGAATCATCAACTTATTTCATGCAAAAATTGACAAATTAACACACAAAACATCACAAGATATAACCCTAATCTACCATGCAACGTTCTAAGATAAAACATCAAGCAAATCATGCATTTTATTCGCACAAAAATCAAAGGAATCAAAAGAAAACACAAACCCTAATTCTTGAGCTTGAACCCGAGGCCACACATACCCGCAATCAAGCAATTATTCAACTACAACTCATGAAATAAGCAAGAACACATAAGAACCCTATTTTTCCCTTCTTGGCCGAAGCTAATAAGCATGAAAAATGAGTTTTATTTGACCAAAAATTATGCAAACAAGATGGATACGCAAGGAAATGCAACAAAACACAAGAACAACTCCTCCAAAGCCAAGGAGCCACCTCAAACCCCCAAGCCTCCCTAGGTGCTTCACAATAGAGTTTGAAGTGGCTCCTCAAAGCAACAACAACAATATGAAGGAGTTGAGATGAGAAGAAGAGAGATTATGCAAGAATTTAAAGACTAGATGCAAAGATTCAAGGCTTACCTCAAAATCTCACAAAGAAATGAAGAAAGATATGAAATGAACTCAATAACAAACTTGGATCTACTCTTGAACTTCAAAAATAGCTAGATCTTGGAGATTTGATGATGAAACCTTGAAGAGAATAGAATGGTAGAAGATGATCTAGTGTAGGAATCAAAGAAATGGAGGATTTGATGGTGAAAAATTGAAGAATGGAGGAGTAATGGTGGTGGGTTGTATTCGGCCAAGAGAGTGGGAGAGGAGAGGGAGTGTGTTAGGGTTTATGTGAGTGATAAATGAGAGGCCAAAGATGGTGAGAGATGGGCTTAACAAGATATTTATAGAATGCAATTAGGGTTGAGGGTGTTTTGGTCCTTGCATTCTAGTTGTGCTCTAGGATTGGACCTTAATTTTGAATCAAGGCTAGGATTGATGATCACATGGATTGAGGACATTGAGAAAGCACAAATGAGGGAGTGAATGGGTGTATATGTGCAGCTCATGAGGGGAGTGGAGAGGGTGTGAATTTCCAAAAATGTTTCTCCACAATTGCATATTACAAGATTGCCATTAACTATGAATGAATGGTGGAGATTTGCATCTTAATTTGAATGGAGGGTCATGATTGAGATACACTTTGCAAGTAATGAAAATAAATCAAAAAAGGAGGGATAATGGGCTGTGGGGCACGAAAATGAGAGGGAGAGTGGTGCCCAAGTTTTGCAAGTTGTCATCTTGTACTATTGTACTATTGTGAGACCCTTCCAAATATCCTTTTTTTTATTATTCTTCTCAAGATAATTCCATAAAATCTAACCATATTGGGCCAAATACTAGGAATATAAATGAATGGGTCATTTTCATGAGATCACTATGGCCAAAAATGATATAAAACCTCTCCTTACATTTTTGAAGAATATCCCCTTTTTTGTTGACTTTTTAAATTTGACTTTTTGTACAAAAATCAACAATGCATGCGCAACACACATATAACTCAAAACATTTGCCCCAAATAAATTCCCTTAAAAGTGCACAATTATTCTTGATGAGAAATTATCCTACTTTGCAAAATGACCAAAATACCCTTTGACCTAAAAACTTGCTTCTTGCCCAAAAAAATGCATTTCCACTCTAAAAATGATTCTAAAAACCATAGAATGACTTTTGAAACCCAAGAATGCATGCAAAATGCTTCTCACACTCTTCAAAAGGATGCCACACTTCACAAATTATTTTTGTGGAAAATTAGGGTTTTGACCCAAGCCTGACAAAATCAGGGTATGACATTGTAGTGGTGTTGGCTGAGGGTAACTTCAATTATTAAAACAAGGAGTATATCATACTAGTGCTATCCAACTAGCCACATCACTTTGATCTCGACTGAGCAATCTTGGCATTGTTATGCAGCTCTCATTAGAGGTATTCAATCACTTCTCGCAAAGGAATGACTAGTCTCCATCCGTCATACTTTGAGAGAGGCCAACTCTTGTGTAGACTACATGGCGAAGATTGGTTCCACTAGGCGTAATGCCTTGACACTTCTTGAGCAACCGCCTCCTGGCCCTCTCTCCTTCATCAATACCGATGCTAGAAGGGTGGAATATGAATATCTGATGTACTTGGTGACGTCGGATGCGGTCGCCGATGTGAGCGTCGCGTTGTCACCATCGGTGACTGTTTTCATAATGCGGCCGGGAATAGTTTTACCGGGCCCCACGGTGGGCGCCAAATATACTCGGATAAAAGTAAGATATATCGAATGAACTGGTCTGATACAACAATGGAGATCTCTCTAATACAAAGAGACAGTATGTAATAATTATTATCCGATGCCCTTTTTTCCTATTTCCTAGATTTCAATATCTAGTCCCTGGATCCCCCAACTCCTCGGCAGTTTCCTCAGGAGATCGGTTTCCTAGCGGTTAACTCGGCCATGCATCCTCCGGGTCCCACATGTCCGTTCCTTAGACGCCTGTCCTTCTATTGGGCCTTCATATGACGGTTTCCGAGGTGCTGGATCCTGGAGATCGATTGGGCCTGTAAAGAACCGAGCCCAAGTTATCTAGCCCAGTCCACAACCCCCCAAGTTCAAGCTAAGTGTAGCTCAGCGAAGAGTTTTGAGTGTTGACGTAGCTTTCGTTTGGAGCTTTCTCTTTCGTCATGATTAGTGAGACTTTAATAACCAGCACTTGCAGATCAATTGGAAGGGAAATAGTTCGCTTACTTGAGGAAACGTGTTGCTTCAATGTCTCAACTTTATTTGACAGCTGAAACGTTACCTTGAGTTGACATGCTGCTTAAACGTTTCACCTACTTCACGCTTCGTTAAGCGCGTGCATTGAGTGTGGCTCGTTGTTCCCTTTAAAATGTGAATTTACAATGTGAGACCTTACCATTTTCTCTTCTACCTGTTCTCTACTATTCTTTGTCGAGCTCAATTCGTTCGTAGATCTGTACCTCTCCGGCATTTCATTAATTGTTAGCAAGGTATTGTTCTATATCCTTCCTATTTTCCACTTGTACCTTAGTTAAAATGGTAGAGATTTGGGAGGTGGACGAGAGAGGAAATGAGCTGAGAGAGGTCCTTCGGCATACCAAGTGATTTTAGATGAATGTCGGTATCGCTGGGAAAAAACAAAGGAGAAATGGAGGCGCCGCAAATCATCCATTTCCGAAACAATCTCTGGTCTTCCTGATATTAGTTCTTCGGATTCTGATTTTTCGGATGGTGAAGATGCTGACTCTGCTTCTCCTTTTTTCCCAGGGACCAAGGTTTATTTTGAAACCAGTGTGGCTTTGCCTTCTGCTTTTCCCGAAGAGGTGAAGTTTTTGACTTCTCTCTTTTCTCCCGCACACAAGATTAGGGTGTTGATGGCATCTGAGCAAGTCATTGAGAGCTTTCCTGATTTTGAAGCTCGCCAGTATTTTACCAAAATGATCTGCCCCGAAGAGTTTAAGAGTTTCCGTCAAACTAACGTGCTTTCTTCGACGGGAAACGAAGATTACATTGTTATTGAGTGTTGTAGGGAGAACGAACTTGTATGCATGATGCGTCCCAAGGGCGTGGTGGAGGAAAGCACTTACATGTATACCTGTCTTTTTGAAGACCTGAAAGTGAAAATGCCCTTCACCCATTTTGAAAACAATGTCTTAACTGCCCTCAATGTAGCTCCAACCCAGTTACATCCGAATAGCTGGGCGCAACCCGAGATAATTTGTGGCGCTTTAAAAATGACTCCTAGGGTAGGGGTGTTCTTTTCTTTCTTTCGAACCAAAGGAGAGGGGGTAGGAAAGTGGATATCCTTTCATAGCCATGCGACCCGAGCTTTGCTTACTCTGTTCACAACCTCCTATAAGAATTTTAAGGTAAAGTTTTTCTGAGTCCCTGCCCCTGCCTCATACCCTGAACTTCTCATTAGCAAGAAGGGGGTCCCTCACTTTCCTCTTTACTGGCAAAGTGAGGTTTTCGGCATCACAGGGGTTGTTCAGGATGAACTTTATCCCGAGTTCTAGGAAGACATTCAATTGTTGAAAAAATTATACCCAATGAGTAGTAAGTAAGTAATCGATTTGGAGGGTAATGAAAAGGGGCTTCAAAGCTTTTTGTGTAAGTGCTTACCTGCCTTTGATGAACTGTAACTTACTTTTCGTTTGTTGGCTGTTTGTCAGGGAGGATGGGTCTTAAAGAGAAAGACATGAAGAACTATATCAAAAAAGCCCAGGAGAGGCTCGCCAAGGAGAAGTTGGCTGCCCAAGGTCAATCTGATCAAGCAGTGAATGAAGGTTCTGAAAGGGCCCTTGTGAAGATTCTAAAAAGCACTGGGAGGACTAAATTTGAAGGCATGGTCCTTAGCAATGGTCCCATTCCAGCCACTCCGCTGTCGGTTGTTCCTGGTGTTTCTTTTGAGGTTCAAAAGGAAATTGAGAGTTCGGTGGCTGGAACCTCCAATCCAGAAAAAAGGCCTGCAGTTGACAATGATTCTTCTCCTAAGAAGAAAATGAAGTGTGCCGAGGGTGACATTTCTTTGGCCGAGTTCCTTCAACAATTCAACGGCGAAGGCGAGATTACCTCTCTTTGGGATAAACACTTTCCGGTGAAGAATTTTGTTTGTGAGCAGATAGCTACCGTTGATGATGATGATCGAATTCGGAGCTTGGGGCTCGAGCAAGCCTGCTTGGCGTTACAGTCATTTGCGTTGAAAACTGCCACTTTCAATCATGTGGTAAGTGACGAGTTCAATAAACTCCGGCAAAGTGAGCGCCAAGGGAAGAAAGAGATTGAAGTTGCTAAGAAGACAATTTATGCTCACGCCGAGCTGTCGAAAAGCAACAACGATCTGAAGGATAAACTAGCCGAGTAGTAGAAATTGTTTGAAGAGAAAGAAGAGTTTGTGAAAAAACAACTAGAGGAGAATGAGTCCCAGTGGAAAGCCAAAATTGAGGAAATTCGCACCACTCTCAGGGCTCAAGAGGAAAAAGTGGCTTCTCAAGAGTCGAAGATTACGGAGCTTGAGTCTTCTTTGGAAAAGAAACAAGGGGAGTTGGATGAGCTGCGCTAAGTCAAAGATGCCAAGATTGAAGAGCTGCACGTGGGCAACGCTATTGCTTTGCTGAAGGGTTTTGAGAAAGCCAAAGAGCAAATCCTGGTTATACACCCTGGCTTAGTCGTATCGGAGCTCGACCCTTTGAAGAAGGTAGAAGATGGCAAGTTAGTTTTGGTACCATCACCTGAGGATTAAGACACCGAGATGAAGGATACTGCTGAAACCACTTGAATTTGTTTGGTGTGTTTTCTGTTTTTTGTCTTTATTTGGTTGATGTACTTCTCCATCTAATGGGCCTAATGTGTGTTGATCCGCTTTTGTATCTCTGTTTGTCTTGAATTTATGAATGAAAAGAGATTGCGTGTCTTTTTCCTTTCAACATCTTTTGTCGACCTCGTGGTAGTATTAGGCCGCCTCCAGTTTAAAAGACTTGGAGGGAGTAATAATAAACTAATTCACTTGTATGTCTTGCTCGGGCAGAGGACAACAATCCTGCGCTTACTTTAAGTCCCTGCGCTTACTTTAAGTTTGCAAAGACTTGATAATAAACGAATTGACTTGTGCAGAGGACAACAAGCTTGCATTTACCTTCAGTTTACAAAGACTTGAAGGGATAACTATGGAGTAGGACATGATCTTGTTGTCCTGTCCAAAAGTTCTCTTTTACTTGCTTTGAAAATAGCAAGTGGTGTCATACCCCAATTTTGTCCGCCCAAGTCAAAACCTTTTTTTCCAAACACAAAAAAAAAACATTTTTATTAATAAAATAGTGCATGTTTCAATATCTGTGGGCATTCAAATGAGAGCCAGTTAATTATTTTTGAACTAAACCAAGTCAAGGATGGAAAATACAATTTATTCTATCAAGGATAATTCTCGTATAAGTTTTTGGAAGAAAATCCTAGTTCAAAATAATTAAAAGGCATTTTTCCCATTTTTATTGCACAAGAAAGCTGAAAAAGGACCATTAAATATTCCCCAATTATTAAATGACAATTTTTATTGTCATGAATAATTAGAGGAATATTTTTTATGGTGCCCAAAAATATGTGACACATTTTCAATAGGTGCACTATCATTTGCATGCCCAAAAATTCAAAATTCAAATAAAAGTACAAAGTGTCCTCAATAAGACAAAAGACCAGAAAAGAGAAGCAATTTTCCCTCCCCATTTTTTGGTAAATTCGAATTCTCTCTCTCTCTCTCTCCACAATTTCTTCCACATTCTTCTATTGTACAATTATTCCTTAAGAATATTCTTGTACTATCCTTAATCCTACCCATACCCTTTTTTGTAAATGACACCATCCTCTCACACTCACTCCTTCATAAGAAATTGCAAACTTACTTAAAATAGAACATCCCATTCCAATTCTACCCTTAACCCTAATTTCACCCAAGACCATATATAAGCCTACTCTCCCAAAATACAAGGAAAGGAGTTCATTTTGCACACAAACCTCTTCTTCCTCCCCTCCTTGGAGACACCTCCCTCTCTCCCTCACCTCATTTTCTTCAATTTCTTCACTCAATCATCCATTAAAACATCTTTCCTACACTAAATCTTCATCATTCTTGCATTCTTCTCAAAGATTCATCTCCAAATCTCTAGAATCAAGCTCAAAGTTGAAGATTAAAGAGTAGATTCAAGTGGTTTAGCACTCATTCATCTTATCTCTTGCTTATTTAGCTTGTAGTAAGGTATATTCTTGAATCCTAACATCATCATCAAAGTTTTAGCATCAAAAATGTAGATCATCAATTTGTTTTTTTTGCATACCCAAGCATTTCATTACATTTAAGGTTACATCTTATGTTGATATGTTAGTATAATTGTTGTTGTTGAAGGAGAAATGCATTTCAAGCATTTTGACAAGCACTTTGGGAGGCTTGGGTGCTTGAAATGCTTCTCCCTTTTGGAATAAATTGTGTGTTGGTGCTATTTCACTTATTTCTTGCATTTTCATGAATAAAATGGTGATTTGTGCTTTTGTTCATTTCGCATGTCTTAGAAAAATTAGGATTCATGAATTTTGATGCATTTCTTTGCTTAATCATGTGAATCCTTGCCAAAAGTTTGATCCATGTTGTTTGCTTGCATTATTTTGTTGTTTCCATGAATAAAATGAGTTTTTGGGTCTCTTTTCATTTCGCATTCTTCAAAGAAAATTAGGGTCTATGTGATTTTGATGTGTTTGGTTGTCTAATCTTGCAAATGCTTGAGTTTAGGCTTGATTTGTGATGTTTACTTAGGGTTTGTGCTTGTTTTAGTTGTTTGCTTCTAAAATCATGTTTGTGTTGATGATTTGGTAAGAGGATTTGACACTTATGCACTTGAGCATATCCCAAGTGTTAAGGATTACCTAAAGGGATTCAACACCCTAGTTGCATATGCTTGCTAGATAAAAATGTCAAATTAGTCTTATGGTTTGCCAATGATCTCATTTGAGGCAAATCCCCTTTTCCAACTTATTCCTTTCATGTGGTTGATTGAAGGAATGTGCTAAGTGTTGATGATTTCAAAAGGATACCACATTGGTGCTTATGTCAAATGTTGATGTGAAATCCCTAGGATTTTGCAAATGATTCATTAGATGCTTGAATTCACTTGTGCTTTGTAATCTATTTGCTTACTCATGTATTGTGTCATAAATGCCTAGTTAGGTTCATTCCTTGTCTAGCATCTTCAATAAGATGTGCAATTTAGGTTCATTCTCTTGCCCATTCATACATTTTCGCCAAAATGTTCAACTTGGGTTCATTCTTTGCCTATCTATGTATTATGTCATAATGTGTGTAGTCTAGGTCCACTTTCAATCAAAAGCCTTTTCAAGCATCAAAATCATTCCATAAACAAGAATCAATCCAATTGCGGAAACTCTTCGAGATCAACTTTGTTAGTAGTCTTCTGAAGCCTTTGCTTGCATGATTATTAACAATGAGGTACTAGTGGTGATCACTTGGAGCCTTTGCTCAATTGATCATCATGAATGCCTAATTTTCCTAAAACTCTCACTTCTTCAAATCAAAAACTTTGTTAGTAGTCTTGTGAAGCCTTTGCTTGCATGATTATTAACAATGAGGTACTAGTGGTGATCACTTGGAGCCTTTGCTCAATTGATCATCATGAATGCATAATTTTCCTAAAATTCTCACTTCTTCAAATCAAAAACTTTGTTAGTAGTCTTGTGAAGCCTTTGCTTGCATGATTATCAACAATGGAGTGCTAATGGTGGTCACTTGGAGCCTTTGCTCGATTGATCATCATTAAAACTCAATTTTCACAATTAAACAAGTTAAAAAACAAAAACCTTTTTCTAGACAAACTAGAACTACGTAGCTTTGAATTCTCCATCGCACCGAGAGATACGTAGGAGCGGATACTCTCCGTCAAGCACAACAAACCAAAACATTTTTCCTTTCAAAAACCGAGCACTTTTCCAAAATAAAACATTTTTCAAAAACAAGAACTACGTTGCTTTGAATTCTCCATCGCACCGGGAGATACGTAGGAGTGGATCCCCTCCATCAAGCGCGAAAACTAAAGATTTTTCATTAAGTCATTCATAAGCAAAGGAGGTAAAAACAAAGCATTTTTCCGAATCAACTTTTCAAATCACATATTTAATTAAGGTAACCCTTCTTTGAAGGGACGTTATGGGGTGCTAATACCTTCCCCAAATGTAATTAGACCCCCGAACCCAAATCTAATGGTTCCAAAGACCATTGCTTTCCAAAAAAGGTTTTTTCAATGTTTTACCTTTAAAAAATATTGGTGGCGACTCTAAAATCCCGTTGTGCGAAGAAAAGTCCCTCCAAGGATTTTTCGGGGTGCAACAAGTGGGAGTATCTCTTTTTTACTCAAAGAGTTTTAACCCAAGTAATGTTCCCCAAATCGGTTTGACCTTTAACGGTGGCGGGTCGAGGATCTCCTATTATTGATTGACGTGGGAATTTAATCAATGTGCTTAGTTGACTCTTAGCCAAGGTGGTTTATGGTGCCCTTGGACTAAGGTTTATGGGAAGCAAACTGCAAATAACAAAGAGGCTATTTTTCAACTGGCAAGTCTCGTTAAAAACTCCCAGTGGGAGAAAAGTGTACTTGCCAAGTTTTATTTATTGATGATATGATGTCTGTGCATCATGTTTGAGTACATAGGAAATCAACCATTATATGAGAAATAAAAGTTCTGGAATTGAAACAAAAATAAAGGGGGTGCCTCGTTAAAAACACCCAGTGGGAGAAAAGAGTGCACCGTTATTGTAATGACTTAAACTTGAAATGTTTAACTGTAGTAGAAGCGAAGGTTTGCCGAGTTCCAAGAGCGTGGGATTGGACTTCCTGCTAAGGTCTCCAATTTGTAGGACCTTGCACTTAGTTTTTCCAGAACTCTGTATGGACCATCCCAATTGGGAGATAGTTTTCCTCCTGCATTTGGTCCAGTCACCTTCTTTAAGAAGATATCGCCTTGTTTCATCTCACGGGGAATGACTTTAGAATCATATCTTTGAGCTGCACGCTATTTTACTGCACATTCGCGTAGATGAGTAATTTCCCTTATTTCGTCCAACAGATCAAGACTGATTGCCATGCTTACCGAGTTGAATGCTTCACTGGTGTTCTCTCGTCTGAAACTTGGTTCACCCAATTCTATTGGAATCATTGTGTCCGCCCCAAAAGTCAGTTTAAAGGGGGTTTCACCAGTTGAGGAATGAGGGGTAGTGTGGTTTGACCATATCACCTAGCATAATTGATCTTCCCATGCACCCTTGGCCTCGTCAAGTTTCTTTTTTAGGCCGGATAAGATAAATTTATTTGCGGACTCTGCTTGGCCATTTGCTTGTGGATGTTCCACTGAGGTGAATTTGTTTTTGATTCCAAGTCCACTGCAGAAATCTGTAACAAGGTTACTTTCGAACTGTGTTCCGTTGTCTGAGACAATCTCTACTGGCAAACCAAATCTGCATATGATGTTCCTACAGTAAAACTTCTTCACCCGAGTTGCCGTGATGGTTGCTACGGGTTCAGCTTCTACCCATTTGGAAAAATACTCAATAGCAACTAGCAAGAATTTCACCTGTCCAAGACCAAGTGGAAAAGGACCCAAGATATCAACCCCCCATTTGTAAAAGGGTCATGGGGTGGTGATTGATTGGAGTGTAGTTGCAGGTGCATGGTGCAAATCGTCATGTCGCTAGCATTTGTCGAACTTCCTTACAAATTCCATGCAGTCTTTATCAAGTTGGGGCCAGTAATATCCTGCTCGGATGACTTTGTTGGATAACGACCGTCCACCAATGTGTCTTCCACAAATACCTTCATGGATTTCACGCATCACATACCCCGCCTCTGTGGGAATGAAGCAACGCAAGAGTGGGGATGAGAATCCCCTCCTGTAGAATTTGCCAGCAATGATGGTGTATTTTGCTGCTTGACGCTGTAGCTTCTTTGCAACGGCTTCATCGAGAGGTAGGATATCATGTTGTAGAAACGCCATGATTGGAAAGGTCCAATTGGCTGAAAGGTCTACCGAATTCACTTCTTTGACTTCAATACTCGGCGTTGGAAGTGTCTCTTGAATGACAATTTGATTGTTTCCTGGCTTTTTAGTGCTTGCTAGTTTTGACAGGATATCGGCACGGGTGTTCTGCTCCCTTGGTAAATACAACAGCTCGAAAGAAGCAAAATCTAAAGAAAAGGATTTTACCTTCTTGAGATACCTGCCGAGTTGTGGATCCCTGGTTTGGAAGTCTCCTGAGAACTGGCTAGTGACAAGTTAAGAGTCACTCTTTACTCTCAGGTTTTGGACACCAATGATAACTCATATTTATATGAGTTATTTATGCATTTATTCATGTAATTAAAGTGAGTTCTCAAGTAATACTAGTGTCTTACTTATCTTATTATTATAGTTGTAGGAAAAGAAGGGCTAGAAACTGTTTTGTGTTAATTTGGCACATCTGGTGCCCTTGTGAGCAATTTAATGTGTTTTGTGAGTGCTGCAGTGTTAAGCGCTATAGCGTCTAACGCTATAGCGGTAAGAAGGCAGGCCAGCTGAGTCTTTAAAGCAAAAGTGCAATTTTGGCGCCAAGCTCTTTATTTCAGATCTCGTTTACCGTGTCCACTGTTCAAGCTGACATGCTCGGATTTTATTGGATATTCAAGGGACACTTGGCGTTTCTTGAGTGGAAGGCTAGCTTTAGTTGGTAAAAGGGCTACATCACCTTTTTGTACTAGCTTTGGAAACAACACTACAACAACTCCTTCCTCTCCAACACTAACATACCTTCAAAGATAGAGAGAGTTTTAGAGAGAAAAACTTGACATATTTTCTCCTCCATTAACACTTTCAAGCTTTTATTTTTATTGTAATTTTTGGTTACCATTCTCTATGGTGTAAAACTGACGTTATAGCGTTGTCTTTGTGGATGACTTGGAAGCTTCGGTGTGTATCTTTTGCCACCATTTCTTCTCACTTTGTTCACGGTAATATGAGTGTTTTATCTTGTATTTGCTTGATGATTTTCAACATGAGCTAAACACCTTGAGTTGGATTGCTTAAGTCTTTGTAATGAACCATTAGTATTGTATTTATAATATTTCATGTTTTGCGTTTCAATCTTTGTGTCATACTTCTTTCAAACTTGTTTTAGGGTTGGCCACTTACAATGGGTACATTCGTGGGTTCAGACATAGATTGAACTTATTTAGAACCCTCTAGACAAAGATTGCTCCCTCTAGACATAGAAATGCAATAGTTCATAGAGCAAAAGTTGTGGGTTTCTCATTATACAGGGGTGAACTTATTTAGAACCTAGACATAGGCATCTTGTAATGAAACCCTGGCGTTAGTGACTGAAAAGCACAAAAATAATTTGCAACAGCGCTTGACGCTATAGCGTGTGACGTTATAACGCTGTGCTATTTGGGAATTTACTTAGTTAGAGCAATCCAACTTATTTCTCTTATATCTTAAAACCACTCTTTTATTGTTTTCTTCAAACACTCCTTTTTCACTGATAACTTGTGACTACAACTATTTGCTACTTGTTTCATTAAGTGCTAGCTTAACTTAAACTCTAAAATTAACATCAATCCCTGTGGAGAACGATACAGCAACAAAGGTTCTCCCAACTGTGGCTTGACCAAGATTTTTAATCCTCTTTTTTGACTTCAGTCTTTTGTGATTTTTGTTTCTTTTTTTGGGTGAGTGAGCCGGTGGAACTAATGCACCATTTTTTGATGCGGAATCGATCCTTGTCTGGGGTTTGGGATTTTTGGCTTAAGGTGGGTAGCACAGGTTTTTTTTCGACGGTATGAGAAGTTGGTCAAGTTTCAAATCATGATTGCTCGTTTTCTCAAAAATTAACTTAAGGACAATAATTTATTTATATTTATATACATGCTCTTTATTTTTATTTCTTTTCATGCTCTAATTTTTGCTTAGGCTGCTCTTACGAGTTTTCAACCTAACGAGCTTCTTTTGATTTTATTTTTTTTTGTAAAGGACTTGCACCAAGGGAATACAATGTTGACAAGGTATTTTAGAGATCACAAATTTGCCCCAGTATGGAGGACCTAAAGTGTTATTTCATCAGTGAGAACAAACCAAAAAGTTGACTAGGTAGGGGAGTATGTACTTTAGGGTGGTCGGGGTGGGATTAGACTTGGACGGGAGATGATGATAAGGTACAAACATTAACTGACTCAAACAAGAATGAAGACACATGTTACACACAAGTTACTATACAAATGTTTCGTAGAGAGTTAACATTAGTTAAAGCATTAAAGAAATTTTTGACAGACCATTTCGGTCATTCATCATGGGATGCAACACTTTGTTAGAAAAAATGTGAACGAGCTGCTAATTTAAAAAATTGAGTGCCTTGAAACACCTTGAGCTTGCAACTAAGTAAGACTCAACTTTTCCAAAGAAGAGTAATTTATTTCACAAGAACGTCTCATCTCTCATCATAGTTTTTCTCTAAAATTTATACTATTCTTTTTTTTAATGCATGATGTAAGTATGCAATGAATGAATGTGCATGATATGCAAATGGATGTATGTGAAATGCGAATGTAATGATAATGTACGTGCATGAAATGATAATATATGATTTTATTAATTTATCGCGCCGAGGAATTATAAGTTTTACGTTTGGAGAGTAAAGTACAAAGTTTGACTTTGGCTTTAGCATGCATGGCTTCTCTCCAAAATAAAACTTTTAATTCTCAGACGGTCATAAAAATACATGTGACATGGGATTTTTTATTGCAAAGAAAACGAAAAATGCATGAGGCATAACTTCTAAAAGCTTGTGGAATATAACAATTTTTGTTTTTTTTGATTTTTTGATTTTTTGTTGATAAAAGATGGTATGCATCAATATTTGTTTGAATGCAAGGGTATGAAGCTCCTTTGTGACCCTAGGAAGGTATCCTATGGAGTGGGTCTAAGGTTTCTTTTATAGTGAACCTCACAAGAATGGTTCTAAAGAATCCTACACATGGTCCCTAGAGCCAAGGACCCCAGTCAAGAATACTGACCCCAACAATAGGCAAGCTATTAGAAGGGATAGCATCCTTAAAAGGAATCAAACTCTAGGTGAGATTTTCGTGACCACCCAACGAGACGTACGTCCCGCAGGCCATCACTACACAATCTCGTTCTAACTTAGGTTTGCACTTGAGTCCGGGTAGAGGACCTTTCTCACATGTGTGTGATGTGTAGAGGTGTAGTGTGTGTAGGAGCAGTTTAAAATAACCCAAAGTTGCAAACAAAACAAACATTCATACAATATCGTCTTCTACCCTAGGGTTTATATATCACATAAAGTATAACAAGCAAAAATAAATAAATAAAGGAAGGGTAAAAATTAAACTAATCCTAAATAATTAGACTAGATTTTGACTCTCTAAAAAGAATTAAGTCCCCAGTGAAGTCGCCAGCTGTAGCGACCGAAAAATCCGGGAAAGGATTCTTCGAAAGTTCGAAAGGAAGCCGCCACCAAATTTTAGTTTAAGGGCAAATTCGGAAAATCCCTTTATGTTTAGAACAAGGCTGGTTTAGGGTTCGGGAGTCGTTATGCGTGGGGAATGTATTAGCACCCCACGACATCCTTGGTCTAATTAATTAAGATTTATTTAATAATTACCCTTTTATTTATAGAGAAAGAGACTTATTTAATTTTTTGGTTTTAAGTGCTTGACAAGAGTGGACTCTTGCTCCTACGTACCTCCGGATGCAATGGAGGAATCAAAGCTACGTAGTTCTTCCTGAAAATGTTTGTTGGTTGGTGTTTTTTAGTGTAGGGGTTCTAGGATTCCTTGAACTGTACAGCTCACTAATTCCTAGGACGCTGACTAACCCGATTGTACAACCGACTTAGTCCCCTACTTTTTGAAAATGGTTTTTGAGTTTTTGAAAGAAATCGGTTTGGTGTGAGGTGGGTTAGTTTTAGAATAGGTATTCTAGAACTCCTGAACTGTACAGCTCATTAGTTCTAGAACGCTGACTAACCTGGTTGTACAACGGACTCCCCTATTTTTTTAGGAAAATAATTTATTCGTATTTTTATAAGTTTTTTAGGATTACTGAATTGTACAGCTCATTGGTCCTAGAATGACGACTAACCCGGTTGTACAACCGACTTAGTCTTTTATTTGATTTTTGGATAGGAAAAATATTTGTTTGTTGTTTTTTGTTAAAAGGAATTATTCTTGAGGATAATTAATAAAATAAAATAAAAACGAGAGAGGAGGTGAAATAGTAAAACGTGGTGAGATTGACTACTGGGAGTTGTACAATTAACAGTGGGGTGCAAATAGTGAGCCAAGATTTGTTTTTATGTTTTGTTTGGAGACCAGCCAGAGTATGGGCTGATGGGGCGCATGGTCTTGTGCAGGTGGGTACGCGAAGTAAAAAAAAGGGTGTATTAGTAATCTGATGGTTTTAATTTTAAAACAAATAAATAGGGTGTTGCTTTTCCCACACCCCCTCCTACTCAAAACACACCCCATAAGGGTGTGAAATGACCAAAAGACCAGCCAAAGCGTCTTTTTTTTCAAGAAATTTCATGTGTTCGAACACGGGGCTTCGAACAGGTTCGAATGACATCGTTCGAGTGTGTTAAATCTTGACTTCACACCCTCTTGTGCGTAATTTCACCTGTTCGAACGAGGTCATTCGAACTTGTTCGCATGACCTTGTTCGAACACGTTCGAACGACATCGTTCGCGTGAGTTAAATATTGACTTCACACTCTCTTGTGTGTAATTTCACCTGTTCGAACGAGGTCATTCGAACGTGTTCGAACAAGGTCGTTCGAACAGTCATTAAACACGTTCGCACAGCGTTTCACGTGAGGTTATTTTTGGAATAAAATTTGTTAAGGGGTGTGAAAGAGTAGGAGGGGGAGTGGGAAAAGTAAAAGCCAATAAATAAGTGGATGTCATAAAACCCTAATCTTTCCATTCCTCTTCTCCAGCGCCGCATACACCATGGATATGAGAGAGAGAAAATTTTTGTGAGGAGAGAGAAAAAGAAAGGAAAGTTGAAAGAGAAAAGAAATAAGAGAGGGAGGGAGAAGAAGATTGAGAGAGAGAGAGGACGGTGCTCGCCGGTGATATCGGTTTGTGGAGGTGGCTCGCCGGTGACGTCGCCGGAGAAGACGACGGAGTCTTGCCGACGAACTGAACGTGTGAGTTCTGCTCATTTTTTTTCGGTTTGTCCTTCCATCTTCCCCTCCTCTCAATATCTACTGCTACTTTGCAGCATCAATAGCATTGGCCACGGTGATGAACTGTTGTGGAGAGAGAGATTTAAGGACCCAACGGCTGCGAAATGTGTGAAGTGAACCTGACCTTCGTTTTGATATCTCAACTCCATTTTCAAGAGTCAACACCTTCTATCCATCATTGCCATGTCCTCCTCTGTTTGTGTCTGATGCTCCCAATGATTCCTGTATGCAACTTTCACTAGCAAAATTCACATACCTTCTGAGAGACTCTTCACTGATAGACCAAGATCGACCATAGGATGGAGGCCGCCAATGTTGTAAATAAAAACTTGTCTCTACTTTCTTTTCAAAAAGGGAGAGTGGTATTGTTTAACAGACACAAAATCAAAGAGTATAGCAAAAAGTTTATTTTATGTACTTTCTGGAAAAAGAAACCGCATCTAGTGATTATCATGTTTCAGTACCATGCTTTTGAAAGTAATGAAATTGACCATTATTTGACACATCTATATGACTTATCATTATTTACGGTTTGGATAGGCTACAATACAACCATGTAATATATAAGCAAGAAAATGAATTCAAAGTATGTATTTTCTGTAGTTAGATGCATAGACTAAAAAAGAAAGCGTACAACCAACCCTTTTTCAGCTTCAGAAACTTCTCCTATTGCTCGCCCTGTTGTTGCAGTTCTATTGCCCTCGTGTTTGAGAATTTCGAAACGGAGTGTTTTTGGATTAGGGTTTCGATGTGAACCCCTAATCTTTTTTTTTGGGTATTTTTGCCGTCTTGTTGTCTGCCTTTTGACTCTGGGTGCACCGCTTATTTATATTAAAATATTAGGGTTAGCATTTAATTGGTTTTGACTGATTTGACTGGGCTTTTGCAGGTCTGATAATGTGGGCTTGTTGAAAGCGACCTTGAGAGCAGAAACAGGCACAGCAGATTGGCGATCTTTGCTCCTTTTATTTAATTTTCGTTTTTTTTATATTTTTTGTATTTTATATTATTGTTTTTTTGTATTTTAGAGATTGAGACATTTTGGACACTCCTAAATTGTAATAAAAATTAAATTAGCTTTTTTTTGACACTTTTGGACTATACATTACTCAAAATAAATTAAACGACTAAAACAAGAAAAAGAAGACGGACAAAATTGGGGTATAACAGCTGCCCCTCTTTATTTATATTTTACTAGAAAAGGTGAAGTGTATTCAATTTTTCGTAGTGAAAGTAGAAATAAAGATAGAATAGATGCTAATTTTGTCCGTTTAAGGGGGAAGTAGAAGGTTTGAGAGGTAAGAGAGAGTGGTTAATACTTGGCGCATTAACCGAGAGTTGAATGAAGGGTCAACAAGGACCTGAAGGAGCACTAAGGCTCTGAAGGACCACTCAGGGTCTGGAAGGTTGCCTAGGCCTTAATTGAAGGACCATCGTGGTCTGAAGGAGCGCAACTAGCTACGGTACTAGTTAAACGGTCTGAGGGGGCCTTTATATTCGAGCGGCCATGATGGGTCAAGATCAGGTCTAGAACTGATATGTTGACCATGAAGGACGTCCACTGTGTCTTAGGCTGACACAACTAGTCTGAAGGACCACTCGGGGTCTGCGAAGGTCCGTCGGGCTCGACTCCGACGTTGCGACCTGGGCCACTTAGGGCACTGCTCTGAAGGACCACTTGGGGTCTATAGAGATCAACCTGGTGATCTGTGATATGATATGAGATCAACGCTTAAAGCGCTGCTATTAGACGAACACAATATAGGGAACGACACTTATCGTGTTTATCCAAGCACACCTAGCAAATGCATCTTCCCGAGGGGGGAAAAGATTTCTTCTTTTGGCAATGCAATTAATGGTGCACGCGTATGTGCACTGATTGGTATCTGGTGGAATGATTTTTTTCTCTTCTGTTTTTTTTTGCTTTTTTGCTTGTTACGTAATAAATGCATGAAATGCAAATGTGAATATGATGCAAATGAAATGATTGAATGCTAATGCCATGGTGCATGCATGATGCGATGATATGATATGATATGATATGAGTGATTGGGTGCAAAACATTTTTTGTAATGATAAGATGCGATACTTTGGATGCGAGAAGCATGGGTGAATATTGATCATTCTTTGGAAAAATTAGTTTTGATTCAAACTTCGGCATTCTCAAGGTCATTATCTACAGGCACTGATATGAAAAAGTACTTGATCGTATTTGCAAGCTCGCTTATTTTCCTTCTATTATGATTCCCCTTGATGATCGAAGTATATGTCCGCAAAGTTACCTAAGTGGATTTTTAGCATCACATGATCAACTTGTGTTCTCTCTCTCTGAAGCTTTGTTTAGTAAAGACATATGTTAGCGCAAGTGTGAATGAGTCAGTTAACTTGGGGTTCTACAGGCCACGATGATATTCACACCAAGCATTGGTGTCCCTGCCCAGGAGTTTCTTCGCAGGGTTTAATTCAGGGATTAGTCTTGTGTGGAGGACCTCTTTTAAGATAGTGGCGCGTTTCTGGTTCAACGACGTTAATGTTCCTCTTGCTGGGTTGCTTCGCCGAGGAGGAGGTTGGGGTTCACGTCGTTGAGAGACGCTCCGATTGTAGTCCTCATTTCGGCTACGTCGTTCGTGTCCCCTTTCTCACTCATCTCGGTAACGCTTCTCGGCGTTGCTTTCTTCTCCCTTCATGTATGCCTCTGCTCGGGCTAAGATCTCATGCATGTTTGTTGCTGGTTTATAAGCCAACGACTCGTTGAACTGGGCCCCTCGGGGGCCGTTTGTGAATGCGACTGCAAATTGGCATTGATCTGGATGTTCTACGTCCACAGTGATGTCGCTGAACCTCCCCAAGTACTCACAGAGGGTTTCATTGGGACCCTGGCGTGTGTTGAAAAGTGTTGTTGTGGACGCCTTCTGGTGCTTCCTATCCGAGAAATGCCTGAGGAATTTTTTGGTGAAGTCGGCATAGGAATTGATGGATTTGCGCGGAAGACTCATGTACCAACGCAAGGCTGCGCCTTTCATATGGTGGTGCCTGAGAATAGTTTGCACTTTAATGTCTCATGTGCGCCGATGATGGCCATTTGAGTGTCGAAAGCGGTTAGGTGTTCTTGCGGGTCCTTTCGTCCATCATATGGTTCCAGTGGAGGTGGCTTGAAATTTTGAGGGACCAGATCGTTCATGATCGCGTTCGTGAGTGGTTGTGGTTTTTCAATTTGCAAGTCATCCAGAGCATTTGGGTCCCTGTCTTGCTTCATATCGTTTACTTGTTGTTGGAGCGATTGGTTTTGCTTGCGCAACTCTTCCAACACAGTGTTCACTCCGACAAGGAAAGGATGATATGGGGGGTGGTTGAAGTTGTGCTTCGACCACTACTGGTGTTGGAGTTGGAGTGGTAGTTTGTGCGTCTGGTGTAGAAACTGTTTCTTGCTCCGGAACTGCAGTCTGTGTTCCCGGTTCGTTGCGGCGACGAGACCGGGTTGAAGTTTCCGGTTGGCGAACTGGTGACGCCGGCTGTTGTCGCCGACGCGAGTGTCGCGTTGTCACCTTCGGTGACTGTTTTTGTAGTGCGGCCGGGAATAGTTTTACCGGGGCCCACGGTGGGCGCCAAATGTACTCGAATAAAAGTAAGATATATCGAATGAACTGGTCTGATACAACAATGGAGATCTCTCAAATACAAAGAGACAGTATGTAATAATTATTATCCGATGCCCTTTTTTCCTATTGCCTAGTTTTCCATATCTAGTCCCTGGATCCCCCAACTCCTCGGCAGTTTCCTCAGGAGATCAGTTTCCTAGCGGTTAGCTCGGCCATGAATCCTCCGGGTCCCACGTGTCTGTTCCTTAGACGCTTGTCCTTCTATTGGGCCTTCATACGACGGTTTCCGAGGTGCTGGATCCTAGAGATCGATTGGGCCTGTATGGAACCGAGCCCAAAAGTTATGTAGCCCAGTCCATCTGCCAACTTAGTTTTTAATTTTGCTGTCTTCTATTTTCCCTTTATTTCTCTCATGTACAAAAAAAACATTAATTAATTTCTTCGAGTCAAACAAACAACAATAGCAAAAGAGGAAAAGAGGGGAAAAAAAGAAGAAGAGGAAAACAAGTCGACTTTGGTAGGTGAGTATTATATTATCATAGACATATATATACCACAATCACCTTCCACATTCACCTACCTACTACTCCTCTCTCTTCTCCCCTTCCTTCAAACAACTATAAAACTCTGCAAAAAAAAAAACATAAAACAAGTGTTCAAAAATGGGGATATACTCAACCATAACAGAAGAAATAACCTTATACACAGGTCTTTCTCCAACCGCGTTCTTCACCATAGCGACTTTAATGATCGTCGTTTACCGAACCGTTAGCTCCATGTTTGTTTCTCCCGAAGACTACAATAAACCCCCAGTAATTTCAGCCCGGTCCAGTTCCCGGTTCATGGAACCCGAACCGCAGCGTGAACCGGTTCTGCTTGGTGAAATTACTGAACGGGAATTGAGGTTATACAATGGCTCTGATCCTAATAAACCTCTCTTGATTTCAATTAAAGGCCAGATCTATGACGTTTCCTCTGGCAGGTCATTCAATTTTCCTTTTCCTTTTTTAGTTTTTAATTATTTTTCTGTTTGTGATTTTCTTTATGTCAATGATTTGAAGAAATTGTGACTTTAAGGCTGTGTTCGTTTTAATTAAGTGCTCATAACGTAAAAATTAGTTTGAAAATAGTTTATTTACATCTCATAAGCTCTTTCAGTAATTTTGTCAAACAGTTCTTATGTTAGAAGATAGTAAACTTAAATGAGTCAATCCAAACGGTTTCTAAGTTATTGGATGTATTTGAGTTTAATTAAGTAAGCTTGTGAAGACAAAAAGGTTAAATGAGTCAATTTTAATATTGGTTTGACCGAATTTAATATCAATCATCTCTGTTTGTTGATATGCATACTGTATATATAGAGTGAAGTATCATATTGGTCTTTGAAAATTACAGATTGTCACCATGTTAATCCTTGACAAAATTTAGATGCCAAATTAGTTGCTCAAGTTAGGAGAATGTCACCAAATTAGTTCTTAAGAGTTAAGACATAGAATATCTACGGACAAAGCATTATATTAATAACTAAGGCCTTGTTTGGATAAATAGCTTATAACATAAGCGTTAAGCGGTTATCATATAGAGGCGTATGTATCGTATCAATGTGACAAACATATTTTTAGTTGGAAGATTGTATTGAAGATGTATGTGAGAAGTATCAAGTGCATATTAATATCAAATTCCGGATTTGACACTGATACATTTCGTTTTTGAAGTATTGGGGTTTCTTAGGTTTTCATATAAGCTATAAATTGTTTTTGTTAGCTGTTTTGGAGAGTTTATGGAAATAAGTTGAAAACAACTTTTTGACATGTCATAAGTTGCTTTCATAAGCCTTAAACAGTCTCACAAGTACTTATGTGATTAGATAAACTCAAATAAGTCAATTCAAATAAGCTATAATTTGGTGGCTAGTGACAAATTTTGAAGACTAATGTGATGGACCTGGATTCCCTAGGGGAAGCATGTAGTTGCACAGTTAAGAGATCTCGGCTTTGGATGAAGATCAAATGGCTTGTATTATGACATTGCCAGCCAAATCAGCTTTGAAATACAACTCGCCAACTCGGAATATGAACTGTCTAATCTTTATCTAACGGCTGAGTTTCGCAACTGCATAATTGACAGTATACAATCCAATTCCCTAATGTGTTGATGTTTTAGATCAGGGACCTATTTGGTGATAAAATTGTTTTTGAACACTAGATGGGTGTAATTTTGGAGAACCATCTAGAAGGTTTACTCTATATGTACACAAACTCTCATAATTTGGCATAATAGTGTTATTGTACTGGAAAATATCAAGTTAAATTTTCGAAATCTGTAAATTGTCTTAAGTACTTGCCTGGACAAATTATCTGAACTTGCACTAAAATGATGATATAACTCACTATTTTTCCATGTTTATGCATCTTCAAAAAATTAATCATAAAGACTACTCTACTTATTGTGGATGATTTCTTGATTAAATGTTGGAGCAGTTGTTTGACTTTGAGTTGAACTCACTCTGGTGTTGCCAAATCTTATGGTTTGATTTATTAGTAAACAGAAAGTTCTTTCTTGTGATGCATTTCTCTCACTTCTTCAAACCTACCTATATATAGGGTCTTCATTGGAAAGAGTTAATTTTTTACCTGTTCATACCATTTTCATCAATGTAAAACATAATCATAGTAGTTTTTTGCAATGTGGTGCTTCTTAGTTATATGAAGCACACCGGGCAGGCACAAACATGGACACGCAGACACTGGTTTTATTTTAAAAAATATAAGTAATTGAAGTGTTGGTGTCGGTGTCCGACACGATACTGACGCGTCTTCAACTAGAATTGACCGTGCTGCAAAAGTTATATGTCATGTACTTTGAAGACCTGTTATTTTTCCCCCAATGAGCTGATAGACTTTGCTTGACCATGCATATGCAGGAATTTTTATGGTCCAGGAGGAGCGTATGCAATGTTCGCCGGAAAGGAGTGTAGTAGAGCCCTTGCTCTTCTGTCTTTTAAACCTGAAGATATTAATGGGAACCTAGAAGGTTTGGAGGAGACAGAGCTTACAATTTTAGAGGATTGGGAATATAAATTTATAGACAAGTATCCAAAGGTTGGCCAGCTTGTTCAAGAAGAAAGAACTCAGCAAATTGAACACAAAGCAGAAAGTCAAGATAATTTGAACCTGAATGAATGTCAGGAGGAAGCAAAATAGAAAGCATTATGTTGTTGTATAGGTTGTGTGTAATTGACAGAATTGAAATGTCACTTGACCTTATTATGTGAAAATTTTGTATATGTTTTCCTCTTCTTAGATATTTGTGAGATTACCTATTTCATGTCTAGAAAGATATAGTCCCAAACCTTTAATAATCTATTCATGTACTCCAGCCTCCACGCTCCAGGGATAAGATTAACTCAAAAGATGACTCATAATTCTTCAGTGCTCTATTAGAAGGATGATACACTTGAGATGTTGGTTCTAGTTCAATAGTAAGAGCTTAGTCTTATATTTTCAATATGCTGAGTTCAAATCTCCTCGAAGACAGATGTAAAATGGTTATTAGTGTCACTTTAATTAATAAAGTCTCTTACTATTAATGAATGAATTTAATTTATATGCATAATAGGTGTATAGGTTGTCATACCCCAATTTTGTCCGACTAGTTGAAAATCAAATAAAATTGTATCTTTTGTGAACACCCAATTTTTAATGGTATTTTTGACGTTTTTCGAAAAATTACCAAAATATGTGCTTTTTGCGTGTTTTGCGTGTTTTAATCGTCGAATACGTCACTTTGCTAGTTTTTGTCATTTTCGAGTTAATTTTACTATTAAAAAAAATGTGCTACAAGAGTCTAGTGATTTTCGCGTGTTCTCACGCGAGCGTGCGAATTAAGTGTCTAGTAGTGGACGCGTGTCGTAGCGAGTTAGCGTGATTATTATCGTTTTATTATTTTTTAATTAGTAGTTACCAAAAATAAGAGACATAATCAAACATAATATTGTTTTATCCAAATTTGTCTTTTTACAAAAGAAAATAATATAAAAAAAATGTAATAAAAATGGTTGTTACATTTGAGACAAAATAAAAAGAAAATGTCAAACAAAAAAAGGTGCAGCGCTGCCTTGCTGCTGTTGCAGCAACAATTGGAGCTTTGAGCTCAAACCCCCTTCTTCTTGTCTCTTTGTTTGGTCTTCATTTTAGGCAAAAAATACCACAACTTGGCAGCAATTCTGCTCCCTCTTGCTGCTGTCCATGTCTTGGTCACCTAGGAGTTTTGATTTTGTGCTCCACATACCACACCTACACCACACCAAAGCCCCAATATAAAACAGCAACACAGAGAGAACAGGGAAGAAAAAGAAAACACTGAGAAACAGGAGGGACACAGCAAACGCAGAAACAAGCACAAACCCAAAAACAGAACACACACACAGAGACACACGCAAAACATAAACACACACAAAACACAAACACACAAACACACAAACACACAAACACAAACCCAAACACACAGGAACTTACACAGGCAACAAGCATAACAAAACCAAAACCAGCAGAGAAAAATATGAGAAGAAGAATAGATCAAAGAAAACAGAGAATAGAACTTCCCCTTAAAGCTTGAACCACCATCAATGGTGATCATCTTCTTCAAGCCACCACCTTCGCACACCCCTTTTTCTCCCACCACCGTGAAGCCTCCACAACACAACAATAGAGCCACCACCTTCGCGCACCCCCTTTCTCTCTCACCACCGTGAAACCTCCGTCACCGCCAAACCGCCGTCAACCACCCAAAACCTCCCCTCTCAGTTCGTACTTCAACCTCACTCTCCTCCATCACACCTCAGAACACAGAGCAAAGGAGGGGGACAGCAACAAACACAGAACCAAAACAACCTCCAAACCGCCGCCGTCGTCTCCGTCACCGCCACCATCTCCAGCGAACACCTCCCTTTCCCGTCGCTGTGTCTTCCTCTCACTCATCCCTCTCTTCGTGACCGCCGCACCTTCTCCCTCTCGATCGTTTCCTTTCTCAGGTCGCCTCTCTCTCTCTCTCTCTTTCCCTCTCTCTCTCTCTCTTTTTCTCTCTAACGGCTTCTTTCTCTCTCTATCAGAAAAGAAACGAACGGCGCAGGAGGAATGTAGGCTTAGGTTTTGTTACCTGTTTCAGCATGTGGGCTTTCATTCCTCATTTTAAGTTTTTTTAAGATCTGATTGTTAATGACACTCCCCTCACATTTTGATTGCACCCCTACAGCTAGTTGCACTTTTGTTTTACTATCTCACCCCTTTTTTTTAATGTTGCAATCTTTATTTATTTATTTATTTATTTATTATGATATAATATTGATGCTTACAAACCAATATCGTTTTAAAATCAAACATTGTTAGTAGTCTTGTGAAGCCTCTGCTTGCATGATTATTAACAATGAGGTACTAGTGGTGATCACTTGGAGCCTTTGCTCAATTGATCACCGTGAATGCCTAATTTTCTTAAAGATTTTCATTAAACCAAAAACTTTGTTAGTAGTCTTGCGAAGCCTTTGCTTGCATGATTATTAACAATGGAGTGCTAATGGTGGTCACTTGGAGCCTTTGCTCAATTGATCATCATGAAAGCTCGATTTTCACAATTAAACAAGATAAAAAAAAAACCCTTTTCTATACAACCAAGAACTACGTAGCTTTGAATTCTCCATCGCACCCGGAGATACGTAGGAGCGAGAGGTCAACTCTCGTCAAGCGCCAAAAATAAAAAATTTCATTAAGTTTTCCCCTTTATCTTCAAATAAGAAATAAATAGGCAAATCTAGGTATTTTTCAAATCAAGCATTAAAACCACACACTTAAGTAAAGGTTCCTCTCGAAAGAGAGGACGCCATGCAGTGCTAACACCTTCCCGCACGTAATCGACCCCGAACCCATATCTCTAGTTTTCGAAAGACCATCTGTCTTTTTCAAAAGAACTTTTTTCAATGTTTTGGTCTCAAAATTAAAATATTGGTGGCGGCTTCAAATTTTTCCACGTTGTACACTGAGAAATCCAAACTGGATTTTTCGGGGTGCAACATAGGTCCTTTACACTATCTACAAATTAGAGTCTCACACATTATTAAAAAGAAATTGGTTAATTGATAACCAACTACTCTATGAATTGTTATTGGTGGTGGTTGTAAAGGCCTATACACACACTATGTGTATAGAAATTAAACTCTTTTAGCTTGTTGCACTCGGGCAAACATCATCACTTTGTTTGGATGGGGGAAAGCAAGTAAAAGGGAATAAGGTTAAAAGAATCATTGTGTTTGGATGGGAAAAGGAAAGTAAAAGTGAAAGGAAAAAAATGTATATTTGTAGTATACCAAAAATATCTTGTAAAAATTGAATAGGATAATAAATGAAAATGTAAAAATAATTTTTATTATTATTATTATTAGAGAGTTATAAATAAAACTAAAAATATATTTATTAATTAAAGATGCTATATTTATTAAATAATTTAAGGTGCTAACTAAATAAAATATTTCTCCACCTTTATTTTTGTCTTCTTTATTTTATTTTAGTTTCTATGCAACCAAATACAGTGGCAGATCCAAGATCCGAGAGTAGTGGATCAAAAAAATTTAAAAACACGTATCGCTAAAATATTATAATTTTTTTAAATATGTTTAAATAAATAAATTAAACAACTCATAATTTTGCTTTACATGATTTTATATTTAGAAATCGTTGAATAACTAACTCAACATCATTATTACTGAATACATCACTCTCAATGTAAGTCACTAGACAACCGTTTACCAATGTATTCCAGATCTGGCTGCGCAACCTAGTTTTCACAATCTTCATAGCAGATTTAGTTGAGTGGAATACTAAGGATCCTAATACAAAATTATAACTTCAGGAGGGTTAACATATTTTTATTTAAAGCATTATCAGGTCCACCAATGAATACACATACACATTACCAAGACATCAAAAGCACGTTTATTATAGTTTTCTCTAAATAAATCACTTTTAGGAAATTTCATTTTTATTTTACAGTTTTCATAAAATAAGGAGAATCAAAAAAGAAAAAATATAAAGTTGTCAAAAAAAATTCTAAAAAATACTTTAGATGTGAAGTTGTTTTGAATATATTCTCTTGAAAATCATTTTCGATAAATGAAACACTATTAGAATACAAGTTTTAATCATGGTAAAGAGACAAAAACAACTTCTACTATTTTTCGAAATCCGTAAAAATAATTGAACAATATTAGATTGAGAAAAATTATAATTAAAAGGTCTTGTAATATTGGAGGAAGATTTAAAAAAATATAATAAAAAAAACCATAATTGTTTCTTTTTTAATCTATAATAACGATAACAAATAACCCTTAAGTTAAGTTTTCCAACGTAGCTTTTTTTTTAACACAATTTTCCAAAGTAGATTAGTCATCGATAAAAACAACACACCAATAACACGGTAATAAAAAAAAAATCACTTCAAAAAAATAAAGCCATACTCATTTCAATTTTATGTAAACTTTTGGATATTACTTTCCCAACTCCCCCTCCTACTCTTTCACACCCCTTAACAAATTTTATTCCAAAAATAACCTCGCGTGAAACGCTGTGAAGGACGTGTTTTATGACTGTTCGAACGACCTTGCTCGAACACGTTCGAACAACAGCATGCGAATGCAATAAAATTGGTGAATGTGGTGTGAGGGTCCATTATTGTTGCCTCGGTTAACAGCATACGAACGAAATAAAATAGGATGTTCGAACAAGGTTATGCGAACGTGTTCGAGTGACCCCATTCGAACAAGTGAAATTACGTACAATAGGGTGTGAAGTCAATTTTTAACTCACGCGAACGATGTCGTTCGAACGGGTTCGAAGGCCCGTGTTCGAACACGTGAAATTTGGCTCATGCTTCGTACAACCCCCCCTCTACTCACTAGACACCCCTTTTTGGGGTGAAAAGACCAAAAGCCCTTGCTGAAAATTGGTTTTTATTTTTTTTTAAACATTAAACACTGTTCGGCGCACGCTTGATCAACCTAGGTCGAATCTCGCAGCACCGAACCTGCTAATTTTACTCAGACACCCCAAATGACTCATGCTTCGTACAAACCTCCCTCTACTCACTAGACACCCCATACCACCCTTTATTCCCAAAATACCCCTGAATTTAAAACATTTTTTTTGAACATTAAGTACGGTTCGACCATGCGTGCGCCGAACCTGTTAAGTGTGGTTCGACCATGTGTGCGTCGAACTGGTTCGCACTTGGTAGGGTTGAACCTCCCTGATTGTTGCTAGATGCTGAGTTGTTTAATTTTTACTGATTTTTAACGATTCGATTTATTCTTTGCTAACACTAGTATGGCTAACACTAGTTGTTTTATTTTAACTGATTTTTAACGATTCGATTTATTCATTGCACGAATTGTTCTTTTAGACTTTTTCGGTTTGTATGACTTGTTGCACTTATCTATAATAGGTGTGATCGAACGTGAGCCGTTGATTTAAAACAATCGAAACCGTTAAAACTATAACCGTTGGGGAGAATTCAAAAATTTAACCGTTGACTGGACGGTGGAGAGGATTCGGCGCACGACTGATCGATTTGGATCGACACACACTTGGTCGAACCTAGTCAAAACATAATTTGGGGTGTGTCCGAGTAAATTTTGATCGGTTTGGCGCAATGAGATTCGATCGAGTTCAATCAAGCGTGGCGCCGAACTGCATTTTTAATGTTTTAAAAAAATAAAAACCAATTTTCAGTAAGGGCTTTTGGTCTTTTCACACCAAAAAGGGGTGTCTAGTGAGTAGAGGGGGTTGTACGAAGCATGGGCCCCCCAAATTGGCCAAATTAACAAGTTCGACCAAGCGAAGGTCGAACCCAGTCGATTGTGTGAGGGTCTAAAACAACCCAAAAAAAAACAAGTAGATATAAAAAATTAAAAGATAGTAGTAAGTAATAAAGGGGGTGTGGTTAGTAAAATGTTTTTTTTTAAAATAAAGAAATAAAAATTAGAAAGAAAAGATAGAGAAAGATCGAGAAGAGAGAGTGCGTACAAAACAAAAGAAAAAGAAGGAAAAAGAAAAGTGAAGAGAGAATAGAGAGAGAGTGAGAGAAATCGTGAGAATGGAAGAAGAGAAAGCTTGAGGTTTTGCTTTGAAGAAGAAGAGGAAGCGCAAAGTAGAGAAAGATCTCAAATGAACAAGAGCTATGGAGGAAGAACAAGGAAGTAAGATGGAGCTTGAAGAAAGCTAGGGTTCCATGAAATAGGTGAAATCAAATACCCACTTGAGAGTTTCATCATCATCATCATCATCATCATCTCTTAGAACCTTGAATAAGGTAACAAAGAACCCCCTTTAAAACCTCTCATAGAGTGTACTTAGGTTTCTATTTAATTTATGAAGGATTTTATGATATTATGAATGATATTATGAATGATGATTGTTGTTGATTTTGAATGATTGTGGAAAAAAATGGTGTTGCATATGTGTTAGAGGAAAGTGGTTTTTTTGGATTGCCTACAAGGTGTTTGTAGCAACTGGTGTGTGAATTGTTGTATGCTAATTTGATTTTTGCTCAAAGTTGGTACATTTACTAGTTGCTTGTTGATCTTGAGGGTAAATGTGTTTGGAGTGAACCTTCTTTTTCATATATTTCTAACTTAAGGATTAAATAAGATCTAGCATTGATTGAAGTTTTGGGTACTTGTATACTAGGATGAAGAAAAAGATCTATTAAAGTTGTATGTGAGTGATTTTGAATTTCTAAAATATACGACATATGATTACCGTTTTGCCGTGACGAAGAGATAATACGGCATATGATTACCGTTTTGCCGTGACGAAGAGATAATACAGCCTATGACTACCGTTTTGCCGTGACGAAGAGATAATACGGCATATGATTACCGTTTTGCCGTGACGAAGAGATAATACGGCCTATGACTACCGTTTGCCACGGCGAAGAGATAATGTGGTCTATGTGCACATAGTGTAGCAAGGGTCTTGTTTGTGATATCTATGAGATAGCGCACGAAATCTTATTGTGATCTTTTGATGCAACATGATTCTTGTCTTATATTGTTGTGCGTCTTTCGTTATTACCTGGGAACTGTATTTGAATGAAAAACATATGCATGTGATTTATACTCTCTATGTTGCAGAGAGGATTTTCCATATCTCGCACACAGATATGGCTGAAAACATCAAGTAATTTTTTTTCTTCATATATTCTTTGTTACTGAGTTGTAAGACTCACTATGTTTGGGTTAATGTTTCCAGGTAACAGATAACATTTGAAAGTTGAAGGGTATATCCGGATTGCTCGTCAGCAATCCAATGTAGAGCGTTAGTAACCGGATCACAATCAGAGTCTTAGATTTAATGGAGTTTATTATTGGCTGAGGTAGTTATGTAAAACTAGATTTTTATGTTGTATGTATATGTTGAAAGTAAATTAAATTCTACTAAATGAATCCTAAAAAGCTCATGTGTAAGCTGAATAATTGGTAGCTATGTCTTATGAAATTAAGGGTATCAAAATATGGTATCAGAGCAGTTCAATCCTATCGGATTGTGAGGTTTGTGTCTAGAAGTGATCCGATTTAGATGTTAATTTATGTTTAGTGTTCTATAGTGTAGTATTTATCATTTGAAGTCCTTTGATCAATTTGTTAAGGCTGACCACCTTAACAGGTTGTTCCATGAATGGAGGAGAATAATTATACGCACTATGCGTTAGATAAATAACGCTCCCCGAAATTAGATAGTATGAGTTGAAGACTAGTTTTCTTTGAAGGTAAAAAGGCAACTTGAAATTGCATGCTATTGTATTTGCTTTTGATTGAAAGGTTGTTCGTGATGGAAATTTATTTTTGATGAATGATTACTGTTGAAGAAGTATCAAGTAAGAGGGAATGACTTTAGCTGAATATTTTTAAATTATATGTGAATCAATCTATGCATTTAAAGTTTTTTTATGGATTTTGTGGTGGTTAGTGTTGACTTATGGATTATAAATAAAAGCACTAGCTTGTGAAGTGAAGTGTGTTTTTGAATGAGTTACGAATCTACAAAAATATAAGATAAACATGTTGGAACTTGATCGTACCTGACCAATGAAGTGATGTCGTTCGTGGCTCCTTTGATCGGTCGTTGATGAGGAACAGGGACCGGCCTTGAGAGCACCTCGGGTGGTACCTGCAAAGACACTCCGACGCTCAAGTCAGTGATCGCTCAGGCAGGGTATCACAAGGTAAAGATAACGTACCTGAAGCCACATGCGAGTGGCGTATTTATACTATTGGGATGGAGCATCTCGGCCGAAATATGCGCAACGGCCGGGAGCGCAACTTGCGCTGCAAGGCTAGCGTGTTTGGGCCGTTTGGGTCGTTTCCTGCGTGTTGGGCCGTTGGTCCCTTTCTGTTGGCACCTCCTGGTTTGTTCATGCACCCTGCACGCAGTTGCCCCCCAAGCTAGAGTCGGCAGGCGGGCTAAGGCTTAAATCGTTGGCTTCGAGTAATGTCGTAAGCGGCCGGGTTGCTTTGCACAATCGTTCACCATCTCTTGGAGTGTGTGGTCGCTACCAAGCGAGGTTGGGAGGTGGTCGTTGCCACTGCCGAAAATGTGATCGCTGCCACTGCCGAGCAGGTGGACGCTGCCACTGCCGAGCGGTGGACACTGCCACTGCCGAGGATGTAAACGCTGCCACAGCCGAGCTTGTGGACGCTGCCACAGCCGAGCTTGTGGACGCTGCCACTGCCGAGCTTGTGGACACTGCCACAACCGAGTATGTGGACGCTGCCACAGCCGAGCTTGTGGTCGCTGCCACTCATGTCGGGATGTGATTCAATTGATCGGAACTCGGCCAACCCTCGAAGTCTACTCAGATCTTGCTCGTTTTAGGAGGTGTGATCATTCTCAGGTCGCTCAAATTCGTTCAAGTGTTGTCACGCATTGCCTACTTTGTTTCAGAAACAGCTCGATCGTGACCTCGATGGGCCGCTATCGTAGCGGACTTATTCGACGCGTTTTGCGATTTTTGGCAACAGGCTTACTAGGTTCGATCTAGGCGGCCCTCATTGCGATAGTTGTAGCCGGTCTCTTCTGGCCGTGTTCGGCAGTCAATGCTCGTTATTGGGTCATTGCTTGACCTCGGTCATTCGATGACACTGATGGTGCCAACTTGGTGGCACCCGGTCGGCTCGGCGACCTTCATTTATTGTTAGGACATTGCTTGCCCCTTAGGCCATTCAATGGCCTGCGCTTGTGCCAACTCGGTGGCACTCGAGGTAGATCGCTCGGCGGCCTTTATTAGTTTGTGGGACGTTGCTTGTCCTTTAGGCCATTCAATGGTCTGAGGTTGTGCCAACTCGGTGGCGCTTGACGTAGGTCAACGCGGTGACATTCGATTGGGCCCACCCGGTGGCGCTCGATTGGGCCAACTCGGTGGCACTCAATTGGGCCAGCTCGGTGGCGCTCGATTGGGCCAACTCGGTGGCCCTTGATTGGGCCAGCTCGGTGGCGCTCGATTGGGCCATCTCGGTGGCGCTCGATTGGGCCAACTCGGTGGCGCTCGATTGGGCCAACTCGGTGGCACTTGATTGGGCCAACTCGGTGGCACTCGTTGTAGACCGCTCGGGGCCTACACTCGTTTGTGGGTCCTTCTGACCCTTGGGCCATTTCGATGGCGCTCGATTGGGCCAGCTCGGTGGCGCTCGATTGGGCCAACTCGGTGGCACTCGATTTTAGACCGTTTATCGGTCTACGTTCTTCGTTTGGGCCAACTCGGTGGCATTCGTTAGGGTCAGCTCAGTGACCTTCGATTGGGCCAACCCGGTGGCTCTTGATGTAGGTCAACGCGGTGACCTTACGATCGATCTTCTGCCACGGACATGACGAACGACCGGTCATACATTTGCATGAAATAGTAAAGTATACACTTGATTTTTAAAGGTCGAGCCTCGATAAAAAACCCGATTGGGAAAAAAGAGCGTATGCATGCCTTTCATTGATAGATTGTTAGTCCGTCCTGTTATCACGAGGACTGTCTTGTTCTTCCAGCGACCCATCCTGCTCTTCTCTAGGTCACGCACGGGCGACCTTTCTAGCGAACATTGCCTCTTCATAGGCCATATGATCGTTGGCCCTTCGTAGGAACGTGGTCAGATCCGAGTAACGATTTAGGCTAAACTCTTCTCGCAGCGGTGGTCCGGTCTGATACCACGTTTGAGACACTTCCGACTTGTCTCTATCGGTCGAGTTGCGCGCTTTGATCGGCCTCGGCGTTGAATCGCTCTATGTACTATCTCAATGATTCGTTGTCCCCTTGGATAATCGTATCCAAGTGCTCTTCATGCCGCTCTAGACATCTGTTGGCCGTGTAGTTGGCCAAGAATGTTCTGACCAGGCCGTCCCAAGATGAGATGGTGTTGGGCGGCGAGCTCTCCCACCACTCGTCTTGCTCGCTCCTCGAGCGATCTGTGGAAAGAGTCCGCACTTCATGGTCGTTCCTAGCTCCCTATATTGCAGTAATTGTTGAAGTACCTTAAGTGTCCATGCGGATCCCCACGGCCGTTGAATTTATTCAAATTGGGGGGTTTCCTCAGATCTCTGGGGATAGGGTAACGGCGTAACTCTCTAACTAAAGGTCCATGGCCGGTCGGGATACCACTCGGCCCAAAAGGTTGCATGGGAAGGTATGCCTCATTGCTCGGCATTTTGTAGAACACACCGCTCGCTGGCGGACCATACAACGGTGGCATTTGAGAAGATTGTCCCCTAGGTCTCCCGGAATGGTGTCTCCTCGGTCGCTGGGGGACATCCCTGATTTCTCCATCATGATAGTCATCAAACTCTTCGTACGAGTTCGATGATTGACCTCTCGACCTTAGAGAACCGGAGGACTCACGGGAAGAATACAGCAGCGAGCGACCGACGACTCGGGGCGATAGTTGGGGTCTTCATATCCATAATCATAAGAGGGGGAATGGCGTCTGCGCACGTTCTCGCGCAGGGGCGACTGTGTTCCCCGTTTGGCAAGCCGAGGATCGGCGAAGTGCTTCCTCGGCGAGGGGCGCTCCTTCGAGGAGACGTAAGGTGTCTGCGCGAAGGGCGACCTTGAGCGAGAGGTTCTCCTCCCGGCCACTCTTTGGCGGACCGAGGTCGACTCTCTTTCCTAGCGAGCGATCAACTCGTCTCGATGCGCAATGGTGATTCTTGTTTTGTAGCACTTGAAGGACGACCTGAGTGATGTGCTTTGGCAATGGTTCTGCAATCCCTGCCTCGATCAACTCGGCCGTGTAGCCGTTGAGAGAGCGGCGGTTGTACTGATTCGGAATCGGTCCTCGGCCGCCGCACGGAGGCTCTTGGCGAGGTTTCTTGCGATTCATGGGCGGTGAATGCCACGCCCTCCGTGCATTCTTTGGCGGGTGTTTGCTCTTTGCGAAGAGGTTCGGTAGTGATGAGGCCGCGTCGGGGCGGTCGCGTGGAGCCATAGATGAAGTAGGATAGCGCTCGGGCCTCCCACGTGGTCGCCAATTGATCGTGCACGACCAATGAAGTGATGTCGTTCGTGGCTCCTTCGATCGGTCGTTGATGAGGAACAGGGACCGGCCTTGAGAGCACCTCGGGTGGTACCTGCAAAGACACTCCGACGCTCAAGTCAGTGATCGCTCGGGCAGGGTATCACAAGGTAAAGATAACGTGCACGAAGCCACGCGCAGTGGCGTATTTATACTATTGGGATGGAGCATCTCGGCCGAAATATGCGCAACGGCCGGGAGCGCAACTTGTGCTGCAAGGCTAGCGTGTTTGGGTCGTTTCCTGCGTGTTGGGCCGCTGGTCCCTTTCTGGTGGCACCTCCTGGTGTTGTTCATGCACCCCAGAACAGAACTAAACTTTAAGGGTATTGTTGCATAAGATATTGTGTCAAGAAAAGAGTTTGGTTTAAACTTATGAGGTTGATTATATTTGAGACGAGGACTTGGGTATAATGCAATATAGTTGATATGCTTGTTTGTAAATACATATAAGGATGTTTTAGGAAACTTGATTTAATATATGTGAATGGGATAGGGTAAGTGTAAGTAAAAATAAATGCTCTCTTATTTATTGTTGAAAGGTTCAAATGTAGTACAATGTATTCTAAGTGTTTAAATTAATTTGGTTTATATGTTAGGACTTGGGGCATATAAAAGGAAGTACAAATGCATATTGGTGAATCATCAAATTTTTATCTAGAACCTAATTTTAAAAAGAAGTGACTATGACTGGATGATGGTGTTCCATTAGTTTTTATGTAAGAATTCTTAAAACTAGTTCTGTTTTAATTTGTTCTGCACTTTTGTACGAAGATTTTTGTGAGAAAAAAAAAAACGCGGTCTTGGTATGTTAAGATAAGTTATAAGAAATTTAATTAAAATTAGATAATGCTTAATATGTTAAAAGTATTCTAGGAGGTATATGGTGTAGAATATGTGTTGCTGAAATTTTCTTGATGATACCTTGTTGGTGCCTTAACCTGGTGTATGAAGTTGAGTGTCGTGCCATATGTTGTTTTACTTTTAAGTCTGTGCAATATATGAATTTGTTGTCAATAGGTGTTAACAAGATTCCTTGAAGAATAAGAACCTGTTAAGTTGTCCATAATTGTTTTGCCTCTTATAGTGAAGTGAATAGTCATTCACTTCTCTTTAAGGAGAGCTTTATTTATTTTCTTTGGTTCTATAACAAAAAAAAAAACTAATTATGGTTTGCTGTATTAATGTACATTTTCAAAGCATATACACAATCTTGTTTATTCATAATCGAACTTAAGAAAGGGCATAGGTATTGGGGAAGTGGATTTATGACAATCTGACTAGTTAAATCATGTTTGCAATTGATAGAGTGAACAAGAATTGCATTAGATGTAGCTCAAATGTAACTACTACAAAATTTGGGTTGGAAAGATTTGTAAAATAATGATCTTGGCACCTTAAAGATCTACAAATGATTTTATAGGTCTACTTACAATAGTCACCATGAAAACATCTAGATGGATGATGAATAATTTCAAGTTCGTGAATTTACATGAATTGTATGTGTTGATTATTGCCGTGTATTGTAATTCTTTGGAATTTTGATAGTAGAATAACATAGTTTCTTTGCTATAGTGTATTAAATGTTGTATTTCCACTCACATCTCATCTACATTCGATGAATATAAGATGGTTTAGATTATTATAATAGATTTAATGCATCAAAGTTTGTGTTATTAAATCCTTTTAAACTAGTTTTTTTCTCTTCTTTTCTTCAAAAAGATAATGCAAAATACGTGCCTCAAATTTTGACAGCATATACTCACTTGCTTGTATCTGGACTTATACTTCTTTGATTGATGTAAGAAATGTCTTAATACAAAGTTAATACATAGAGCTATTTGTTTTCATAGTCTTGATATGGAATGTAATATCTACAAATTCACAAAGTTGTTGATAAAGTTAATAAATAAAATTATTTTATTGTGTTCATTGTGTTCATATCAATTAAGCTTGTGTGGGATCTATCAAGTTTGGTCTATAATAGAATTCAGTAATGACTTCTTATATTGGCTTTAAATTTTATTATGACATGTATGATGCTTATGTTTATTCACATAGAGAACTAATTGAGGGTTGTTGATATTAACATTATGATTCAAGTAATTATAATTGTAGAGGAATACAAGTATGTCGTATTTATAGTTTACTATATTCATGGTCACTAGTTTCACAACAAATTGCATGTAATAGTAGTGTAGACTTTAGCCTCCATCAAACTACAATTTTGAGGACAAAATTTTTTAAAGGAGGGAAGTATGTAACAACCCAAAAAAAACAAGTAGATATAAAAAAAATTAAAAGATAGTAGTAAGTAATAAAGGGTGTGGTTAGTAAAATGATTTTTTTTAAATAAAGAAATAAAAATTAGAAAGAAAAGATAGAGAAAGATCGAGAAGAGAGAGTGCGTACAAAACAAAAGAAAAAGAAGGAGAAAGAACAGTTAAGAGAGAATAGAGAGAGTGTGAGAGAAATCGTGAGAATTGAAGAAAGAAAGAAGAGAAAGCTTGAGGTTTTGCTTTGAATAAGAAGAGGAAGCGCAAAGTAGAGAAAGATCTCAATTGAACAAGAGCTATGGAGGAAGAACAAGGAAGTGAGATGGAGCTTGAAGAAAGCTAGGGTTCCATGAAAGAGGGGAAATCAAATACCCACTTGAGAGTTTCATCATCATCATCATCTCTTAGAATCTTGATTAAGGTAACAAAGAACCCCCTTTAGAACCTCTCTTAGAGTGTGCTTAGGTTTCTATTTAATTTATGAAGGATTTTATGATATTATGAATGATATTATGAATGATGATTGTTGTTGGTTGTGGAAAAAAATGGTGTTGCATGTGTTAGAGGAAAGTGGTTTTTTTGGATTGCCTACAAGGAAAGTTGGTACATTTACTAGTTGCTTGTTGATCTTGAGGGTAAATGTGTAGGAAGTGAACCTTCTTTTTCATATTTTTCTAACTTAAGGATTAAATAAGATCTAGCATTGATTGAAGTTTAGGGTACTTGTATACTAGGATGAAGAAAAAGATCTATTAAAGTTGTATGTGAGTGATTTTGAATTTCTAAAAAATACGACATATGATTACAGTTTTGCCGTGACGAAGAGATAATACGGCATATGATTACTGTTTTGCCGTGACGAAGAGATAATACGGCCTATGACTACCGTTTTGCCGTGACGAAGAGATAATACGGCCTATGGTTACCGTTTTGCCGTGACGAAGAGATAATACGGCATATGATTACCGTTTTGTCTTGACGAAGAGATAATACGGCCTATGACTACCGTTTTGTCATGACGAAGAGATAATACGGCATATGATTACCGTTTTGCCGTGACGAAGAGATAATACGGCCTATGACTACCGTTTGCCACGACGAAGAGATAATGTGATCTATGTGCACATAGTATAGCAAGGGTCTTGTTTGTGATATCTATGATATAGCGCACGAAATCTTATTGTGATCTTTTGTTAAAACATGATTATTGTCTTATATTGTTGTGTGTCTTTCGTTATTACCTGGGAACTGTATTTGAATGAAAAATATATGCATGTGATTTATACTTTCTATGTTGCAGAGAGGATTTTCCATATCTCGCACACGGATATGGCTGGAAACATCAAGTAATTTTTTTTCTTCATATATTCTTTGTTACTGAGTTGTAAGACTCACTATGTTTGGGGTAATATTCCAGGTAACAGATAACATTTGAAAGCAGAAGGGTATATCCGGATTGCTCGTCAACAATCCAATGTAGAGCGTTAGTAACCGGATCACAATCAGAGTCTTAGATTTAATGGAGTTTATTATTGGCTGAGGTAGTTATGTAAAGCTAGATTTTTATGTCGTATGTATATGTTGAAAGTAAATTAAATTCTACTAAATGAATCCTAAAAAGCTCATGTGTAAGCTGAATAATTGGTAGCTATGTCTTATGAAATTAAGGGTGTCACTTGAGGCTAAGTGGCTGCTCTACCTTGTTGATATGAGTCCAGAGGTTCTTGGAGGCTATGCATGGGGTACAGGTGCACTAGCTGCCATGTATGACTCCTTAAACACTGCGTCTTTGAGGGTCACGCAGTAGTGTGGAGGGTATGCCAGTCTATTCCAGGTATAAATTTAAAATTAATTTTTTGGCAAAATTACATCAAAATACACCAAAATATGATTGGTTCCATCAAAATACATAAGCTAGAGTAATCACAATATATAAAGTAGCATAACATCAAAATATATAAGCTAGGAAAATCACTAAAAGGGTCTATTTGTTACAAAAAAAAAAAACTTAAAGGTCCAATTTGTTACAAATAAATAACTTAAAGGTCCTCTAGTGTAATTTTGCCTAATTTTTTTTATTAATTCAGACTGTGTTTGGGTAAATTGTTTTTAATTAAACATGTTGTTTATTTTTTAAATTTCAGTCTATGAAGAAGAAGTCAGACCACCTGAAGCTGAGCCACTACAGGAGGATGATTGATGACATGGGGCCAGAGGATGTTTACTGGCGGCCATTTGAGGAGCACATGGATGCTAGACCCTTTGAGCAGATCTCCCTATACAGGGGCTTTATCAGCTGGGCCGACTTCAGAGTTCCCTACATGCCTGATAGGTGCCTGCGACAGTTTGGGTATGTTCAGATCATCCCGCGTGACCCTCTCAGATGTCGTCGTAGCCATACTGACTGTGTCTTTCTGATCACCAACTTCATGGCTAGTGTGGATCGACATTACGCGATGACTCTTGGTTTTGCTCAATGGTCGGATGAGATCGCACCTAGGTACTTAGGACCGCACGTCCGTGCATCTATCCCGGACTATTACCTGGCACCACCATCACAGATGGTCCGACACCCCGAGCTACGCTACGACGATCCCGAGTGGACGAGGCGGGTTGTGGACCGCGCCAGAGAGGGGATTCGTGATGGCGAGATCTCTGGTGGCACTCGGGCGTATCGGACACTCTATAGGTTGGTGGGGATGGCACTACCAGATGAGATTCCACAAGCACTTAGACGGGGACGAGGACGAGGAGGAGGACGTTAGGGATTTTTTATTACTACTTTGATGTATTTGTACTCATGTTACTTTTATGCTTGCACTTTATTATTACTTTTTTTTTGGTGTTATATTTTACGAGTTTCCATAAATTTTTGATTTCATTGATTCGATAAAACAAACTTACACAAGCCATAAAACATAAACAACTAGAATAAAAATAGACAGATAAAAAAATACAATAGAAACTATTGAGTTGGTGGAGTTAATCGACGAAGGATCTCAGCGACGGTCCTTCTGGTTTCGACGTACAGATGAATGTAACTCTTCCATTTAAACATAATATGATTGGACATCATCTGTCGGAGGTCATCCTCGGTGTTGACATCCACGACAGACCAGTAAAGACCTCCATCAATCCATTCTGGTTTCCGATAAACGATACGAATTATCTCATGCTTGTCGTTCTCTGGTTGAACCATTCGCAGTAGTTTCTGCTTAAGAGCAGCACATGATATGCAGTGTTTTAACCTACACGATAAAACATCTCTCCAATCGAAACCTATACCATCATCTTGCAAGATGATGCCCTGATGATCAACGAACCCCAAATTAGAATGAACGAGAGTGAGGCTCGTAGTATGACATTAGCGAAGCCTGGATCATCTTGACTTGTGTTGTGTGAGAGAAGGAAGTTGAATTTTTGGTGTGAAAATAGTGAGGGTGGGAGTGGGTATTTATAGTTGAGGTAAAAGATTATCAACCGTTGATTTTGTCGGTGCAAACTACACCGTTGATCAACTTTGAAAGTCAAATCCTAACCGTTAAAATTAAAAAAATAAAATAAAAAAACAACTCATCGTATATATGTATTTTGGACATATATACGATGTCTATTATTAACACATCGTATATATGTCCCTAAGACGTATACGATTGCATCATACACAGCCAATCGTATATACATCTTTAAGACATATATCCGATGTGTTAATAATAGGCACCGTATATATGTCCAAAATACATACGATTAGTCTTTTTTTTTTAAAAAAAAATAGTTTTTAAAGAAGTATTTTTGGGATTACATATTATGTGGGAGTACGAGGGGGAAATGGTGGGGTAACAAAAAAAAACAACCCGTAACATTTTAGTAATGTTGCGGCCACAGCTCTGCCACGACATGTTGTTGCGCGCCATGAATAACTTCTTCTTCCGATTCCCACCTCGCCGACAAGGCAAACATAACCCCCTTCATTTTCCGCCACTTTCCCGGGAAAATTCACCCGAGAAAGTAAAAGAAAATCATCCCCAAACAAAATAAACACAAACACTCTCACACACAAAATTTATGGATCATTACAAAGTTCTAGGTTTACACAAAACGGCTTCAAAAGAAGAAATCAAATCAGCATTCAAGAAATTAGCGTTTCAATTTCATCCAGATAAGCATTCTCAATCTCCCAAAGCCGTTAGAGACAACGCCACTCTTCGATTCAAACAGGTTTCTGAGGCTTACGAAGTTCTCATGGATGATCGTAAACGCGCCGATTATAATTACCGGTGGCGCTCCGGCGCCGGCGGACAAAGTGCCGGTCATAATAACTATTACTCTCAGTATAGTTATGGTCACGCTAGAAATGGAAGCTATTATGAATATAAATCAAGGTCTGGATTCAATGGTGGTAGTGGTGGTGGTGGATTTGTATCTAAGTTTGAGATCTTTTTTCGGATTTTGACGGCGCGATCTTCTCTTCTTAATCTTGGCTTTGCAGCGTAAGTTACTTTCCTTTTGTTATTGTTAGTTACTTTTTAATCACTTAATTGTTGTTTGTTAGAGTTGAATTTTTCGAATTAGGGATTTATGTGGAGATTATGTTTTTCTTGTGGCTTTTATAAACAATATTAACTGCTCAAAATCACATAATAGAAGTAGATAGAATAAATGACGCATGCCTTGACTGATATTTGAAGCTTGTTCATAAGTTGCTGCTTTGAATTTGCATATAAGAGTAGCACCAACACTTCTGGTTTCTGGTTGAAGACGCGTCTAGTGTCCGATACGTGTCGTGTCCGACACCAACACCTAAACTGTCACAGTGACACTTCAATTGCGCCCATTTTTCAAATTATTACCGGTATCTACGTGTCCGTGCCGTGTCCGTGTTTGTGTGGGTCTATGCTTCATAGTATCCACATTATCTGTGTGTCTGTGTCTCAAAAAATCACTACAACCATGTTGTAGCATTCTCGTTTTTTAAGTTTTTTTAGGTCGTTTTTGTGTGTGCGTCTGTCTCTATGCGCGTGTGAGCATAGAGACAGAGACTGAAAGGTGCTTTTGTTATTGGCAGGGTCCTCATTTTAACTGAGTTAACGGTAAAGAGAAAGAATTTAGAAAATTTATGGAGGATAGTTTTCTCTTACTTTATATTGTAGTTTGGTCATTGGTGTAATGATTGGAGTTATTCCATGTGACTAGGATGTCTCAAAACATTAGTTTCTTGCAAAAAAGTAAGGTAAGATTGCTTGCAATAAATCCATAATGAGACCCTTTTTTGGGTTATGGAAGAAGTTTCATAGCAGGAAGTTATTTAGGGTTCTCTTTCTTTCCACTAAATTGGCTCTATATGAAAAGATAGCATGTGTCTGATAGTATAAGAAAGAAGCTGTTGGAAGATGTCCTTCATTGTTGTGTCTGTCTACAGGCAATCGCAATCGATATTCAAAGCTCGGATATGTGATTGATAGAAATGATCCAAAAGCTAGTTGTATCTGAACACAGTTATTTATTTGGATGCATCTTATCATTTATTGAGCTCAAGAACAAAACATATTCTTGAGTCTGTAACCTGTTACATGATGCAAAACAATATTTAGGGGATGCTGCATAAGCACTATACAAAATTTGTTTCTATATCATGTTTGTCTTCATTAATCTGTATCTATGCATAACTATCTAATCTAGTTCTTAGCTTATGAGATTGAAAATATTTTTTGCTGATAACCTGATGGAAGATTTGTATCCAGAGCTATATTAGGTGGGATAGCTGTCATTGATGCAAGCGGAGAATCCTTATGGAAGATGCAAAATTCTGGGGTAAGCTTTTGATATTCTCTTCTATTTGTCTTGCTGTTTTTTTTTCTTGAACTTTCCAATCTCTTGTTGTTTGGATAGAGCTCATTTTGAGCTTATGAAAAATAACTTATGTAAATAAATAATTTTTTATGTATTATTCATAAGCTAGTTAAGGTAGTTTTTGGAAAAACAATTTATGGAGATATAACTTTTGTTAGTGACAGCTTATGAATTAACATAAAAACTTATTTATCTCCATAAGTTATTTTTAATAAGTTCAAAATTAAGCTCATCCAAACGGCCGTGGTACATAACCACAATCAAAATAAGTAAACCAACACGAAAAATAGCAGATATCTTTCAAAATTCTTCCCTTGTTACAAAGTTTCTCTAAATTCTCCTTGATGCACTTGTAAACAAACTGAACATCTCCTTTTATGCAAATCCTTAAGTGTGCGGGTTTTTTCAACCCCCTCCTCTCTCACACCCCCATTTTACCAAAAATCCCAAAAATACCCTCTGTTTTAAAAAATTTTTAATTTTCTAAGATTTGGGATTCCCGAATTTACCTCATAGATAGGTAAATCCGGTTCACAATTTATGAACCGGATTTACCTATGTATGAGGTAAATCCGGGAAACCAGTGGGGGGTTTGTTGGATTTCCGGATTTACCTCATAGGTAGGTAAATCCGGTTCACAATTTATGAACCGAATTTACCTACGTATGAGGTAAATCTGAGAAACCAGTGGGGGGTTTTTGAATTTCCGGATTTACCAAAAATTCAGGTAAATTCGGTTCATAAATTGTGAACCGGATTTACCTATCTATGAGGTAAATCCGGAAATCCAACAAACCCCCCACCAAAAGCGTAGGTATTTTCGAAATTTTTTGTAAAATTAAGGGTATTTTTGTTCAAAATGGTATTTATGTGGGTGTGAGAGATAAAGAGGGGGAAAAAAAACCTAAGTGTGCCCATATGAACATGTACGGCCTGATAGAAACCCACTCTGATATCAGAAAATATGAAAGATAAGGCGTTTACTTTTCCCACACCCCCTCCTACTCTTTCACACCCCTTAACAAATTTTATTCCAAAAATAACCTCGCGCAAAACGCTGTGAGGACGTGTTTAAAGATTGTTTGAACGACCTTGTTCAAACACGTTCGAATGACCTCGTTCGAACAGGTGAAATTACGCACAAAAGGGTGTGAAGTCAATATTTAACACACTCGAACGATGTCGTTCGAACGGGTTCGAACAAGGTCATGCAAACTCGCTTCGCATTTACCTCATGCGAACAGTGAAAACGCCAAAGAGAGTGTGAAGTCAAAATTTAACACACTCGAACGATGTCATTCGAACTCGTTCGAAGGCGTGTTGAACAGTGAAAATTCGTGAAAAAAAGAGGTTTTGACTGGCCTTTTGGTCTTTTCACATCCTTGTGGGGTGTGTTTTGAATAGGAGGGGGTGTGGGAAAACCAAAGCCCAAAGATAAAACATGAAATATCAATTTAAATGATATACATTTCCTCGTTGCTTGCATTGATAGCTTCTCTAAGTTTGTTCAGTTACGAATTTTTTCTTGGAAATAATTTTTCAAGATTCCCACGTTAATTTTGTGTGCAGCTATACTAACTTGTTCCTTTGAATTTTTATAATTTTATTTTGCATTCAGAAATCTTTTGAAGAAGCCATGGAATCCATTGAGAAAGCCAAAGGGTATAGAGAAGATAACGTGGAGGAACACCCTTGATGGCCTGTATTTGTACATGTAAAGGAATTTTGTTTGGGTCAAAAGTGTTTCCATTAGTCAGGCATCTCCCCAAAAAAGCTATTATGCACGTTTGAAGCACAAATAACTTATGAGCAGAAACACGACCTTTTAGAATGGAACTAGAACACACTCACGTGCTATGCACGGATTGTGTCGTAACGAATTGATATTTACTTGATTGTATGTATAAGACACAATGGACAAGGATTAATTGTTGTAATGATATAGTATGTGTATAGAAAACAGAGAATTTCGCGGAGGAGTGGTAGCTATATTAGTGGGTTGGAAGGAACAAAAAAATTGGCAACCATTAGAAGGCTCAACTGTGATGGAAAATAAGTTAAATAGAGCTTTTTTAAATATATTCGTTTATTGCGGTGAAAATGGCGAAAACAAACAAATTAAGTTGTAAAGCAAAACGACAAAAGTCATTTGGATAGTTATCCTTGTTATATAATACACTATTTACTTTATTAGTCAATTTGGGGGGAGATTTTTGATGGCATTAGTTGTAAATAATGCAAACTTTATGTTCATTATTAATTTAACAAAAATTGAGACCACACTCATTGTTTTTTATTATCAAAATGTATCATTCATTGTTAAACACATTATTTTGGGTTTTTTTGTACCCCATTGTTTACTACTATATCCCACTCTATATTTTTAGACGGACATACTGCTGACAAAAATTGAACCAATCGAATTTATGTTTGTAATAGGTAAATACAAGTTATGTTTTTTCAAATCGTATTTACCTATATACGATTTCCCTGACAAAAAACAAATAAATTAAAAAAAAAAAAGAATCATATTTATCTCATAATAAGGTAAATACGATGTGATTTTTTAAGGAAAATTATGATTGATGAAGGTAAATACGACTTACTAGTTTTGAAGTTAAATACGATGCGAAACTTGCTGGAAACCGTATCTATCTCCTGGAAGGTAAATACGATGAGCTCTAAAATATTCTCGTCAAATCGTATGTAAGTGAGAAATGGTAAATATTTTTGTAAATTTGTAATATTTTAGGGGTATTTTAGTCTTTTCACCATATACGTGGGAGGGGTATAGAGTCAAATGGTGGGGTGCAAAAAAACCATTTATTTTTATCAGAATGGTTGAACACGTATAACATAACCGTTGGTTAGTTAATATCTACAAGAAAATTTCACAACCATTTTTTAGGCACATGCTTCTTCCAACCCCTCTACTCACTAGACACCCCTTTATGAGGTGAAAAGACCAAAAGCCCTTGATGAAAATTGGATTTTATATTTTTTTTAAACATTAAGTACGGTTCGGCGTACGCTTGATCGAACCTGATCGAATCTGGCTGCGCCGAACCAATCAAAATTTACTCAGACACCCTAAATTATGTTTTGACCAAGTTCGACCAAGCATGGGACATTAATATTTTTTGCTATTAATGAATCTTGTGTCCTTTTTTAGCTGTCATTGGAAGAAATATAAAGATGGATTGAACATTAATATATTTTTATCAGAATGGTTGAGCCCATATAACATAACCGTTGGTTAGTTAATATCTACAAAAAAATTTCACAACCATTTTTTTAGGCTCATGCTTCTTCCAACCCCCCTCTCTACACACTAGACACCCCTTTATGAGATGAAAAGACCAAAAGCCCTTGATGAAAATTGAATTTTATATTTTTTTTAAACATTAAGTACGGTTCGGCGCACGCTTGATCGAACCTGATCGAATCTTGCTGCGCCGAACCAATCAAAATTTACTCAAACACCCTAAATTATGTTTTGACCAAATTCGACCCAGCGTGGAAAATTAATATATTTTGCTATTAACGAATCTTGTGTCCTTTTTTAGCTGTCATTGGAAGAAAAATAAAGATGGATTGAACATTAATATATTTTGAATATGATCGGCTTTTTTTTCTTTTGTACAGTTTAGAACCCTGCAACCCTATTTTTGTGTCCTTTTTTAGCTGTCATTCGAAGAAAAATAAAGATGTATTTGGACATTAATATATTTTGAGTATGCTCGCTTTTTCACTTTTGTACAGAGTCTGATAAAATGAAATGGATAAATAGTCATTTTGTTTTCTGGAAGTGTAATTTGCTGTCAATTTGATCCCTGAATCAAGCAAAAATGCAAAATGGTCCCTGAAAGTGTGATCCGTCTGTCACGTTAGTCTCTCACGTCAATGTGTGTTGTTAACTCCGTTAATGCATCTGTTACTGTCAGTTTAGTCCCTGAAAGATGTCACTTACTGTCAGTTTGGCCCATGAAACGTTTTAGTACCTCGAATCTTAAGTTATTTCAGCAAAATTTTAAAATGGCTGATTAAGGACGCCAATAGACTCATGGACTACACAGATCTATTGTAATTGGAAAATCGATGGTTAAGGGTGACCTTATTTGCTCTAAGAAAATCAATAAACATAACTTTGTATAATCATTGATCTATATTGAAATTAGATAGCAATTGTAATTTTTGATGTTAATTCGAAAGCTTCCACCGCTGCAGAACTTAATAAATTACGGTTATTAATTTTAATTCATCTTTGTTTACAATGAATTTTATTTTATTTATTTCATAGATTAAAATAATATTTTTAAAATATAAAAACTATGTGGCATTCCAATGTGGCTTGCCACATAAGTTAAATAGTGTTTTTATCAAAGTTTTTATGAATTATCTTGCCCTCATTATTGTTAAATAGTGTTTTTATCAAAGTTTTTATGAATTAAATTTCTCACATTCTAAGTCACAACACAATGTAAAGCTTCATTGTGTAAAGTTCAGACGTTGTACAATTTAGACTTTGTATTTTTTACTTTTCGTTGGTTCGGCCGACCTACTTCGAATTGGTTCGCTCGGCCGTGCTCCGAACCTAATAAAATACAACGTGAGGGGGGTTTTTAAGTGATGGTATTTTAGGAATATTTAAGGGTTAGGGGTGTCCAATGAGAAGCTAGGGGGTTGTACGAAGCATGAGCTTTTTTTTAATACACACATCCATTTTTGTTTTTGTGAACTATCTTGCCCTCATTATTTTTTTTAGGTAAGCAACATTTCATTGAAGGGAGCACAAGGGGTGTCCAACCCTTACAATGGAATAAGAAATGGAAGGGGGAGGGAGGGCCTCCTCAAAACCCTCTGAGCCAAAACCCATTGGGAAAAAGACTCAGATGGGAAAAAAAAGTACCCTGTGATGAGACAAGCACCACAGTGGGACATCAACAAATTTTCCCACTGTTTCTCCCCCTCAAATTGCCAAGTCATAAAGAAATTACATAAGACAGTGAATTACAAAGTAGATATTAAACCCAACGGACTATTGTACCACTCCGCCCATCCTGCTTGACAATTCTTCCCTTTCCTAGCTTTGAACCAACACCATGTCGTGTCTTTAATGCCCAATAGTAGTGAAGGAATTGATAACACCTCGCCCTTAAATACCACTCTATTTCTCGCCATCCAAACATTCCAAATGACCGCCAACCAAATTAGATGTTTGACTCGTTTTTGCCTCTTGCCTTTAAGCATCCTTCCAAACTCCATAAAGTGCGTCAAAACGTCCTCTTCGTCATAATAAGGCTCCCCCAACCAAGAAAAGACCAGCTGCCAGACATTTTTAATAATATGACAATTCAAAAATAAATGAGATACCGTTTCATCTTCCATGAAGCAAAAAACGCAGCACTTATCATGTTGCGAATGAATTACTCCTCTTCTAAACAAAGCCTCCCGCGTCGCAATCCTATTGTGTAAAACACGCCAAGCAAAAATAATTATCTTTGACGGAGCATCGTTCCTCCATAGCTTCTTGCAAGCGTTGATCAAGCAAAAATAATTATCTTGCCCTCATTATTGTTAAATAGTGTTTTTATCAAAGTTTTTATGAATTAAGTTTCTCACATTCTAAGTCACCACCCCGCATTGGTACGTATCTTCGTAAATATATCATATATAAACACAACTCTATTAACATAAAAATTCTATTCTATGTTTGGTTGTAAAATATCAATTCGTATCAACCACTAACTTTACAATACATAATTTTTTTAACATTTTTTACACAACTCCCTATAACCGCGTCCTGTGCATCGCACAGGTGTACATCCTAGTATGTCTTAAAGATAACAAATTACACATTGGTAGAAGTTGCATCAATGGTAAAATTGGTGAAGATAAAAATCCGTGGCAAATTACACATTGGTCGAAGTAGCAAACTAAAAGCAATACAATCAATTACAATAACAATATTTTAAGCAACCAATCAAATCAATCACACAATCAATCAAATCACAATATATAATTTTCATATGTGTTAACCGGTCTTCGACGACTTAAACTTCAATTAACCTTGACTCTAAAGAGTAGTCAAATGTTCTTTAGGTATCATTGACTCTTTAATTGCTGATTGTATAGAATTCCAAAGCCCAGTTGAAACGCCAAACCTCTTTCGCTTTGTGGAAATCGAAGAAATCGTGCCACTCGTTTTCATCATGCGAATCACACATTGGACAAGCTCCTAGGCAATCAACGTCGTGCCTACGGAGATTGAGACGACACGAAAAAACATCGCGAGCAACTCGCCAAAGGTGAATGTGGACTTTATGAGGTACCTGCAATTTTCAGAGTTGGTTCCGGTCACCAGCAACACGCATATCAGTGCTATCTATTAATTCATTCATTGTTGTGTAATAAGCAAATTTTACAAAGTAAAGACCATCACGACTCTTATTCCAAACCAACTCATCCTTCTCGCCTCAGATAATAAAGTGAAATCCCCAAAATTCGATCCCTATCTACCGGATTAAAAAGTTGCCCAAGAAGCTGTGTATTCCCATAACCATCCCTTGTACTCCCTCCGGACCTAAATATAAGCAAAAAAGTGTCTTGTTTTGGTGGACTCAAATATAAGCAAATGTTAACTAACCTACTCATATTTAATGCTATTTTTCCACAACTATCCTTAAATTAATTTATTAATGTTGTGAAAAGATGACCATTAATTAAGGATAGTTTAGTAAATCTATTTGATTTTTCCATGATTTCGAGAAAAGTAAATGCATAAAACCACTATCCTTTGTGAAAGTAGATATTTTTGCTTATAATTAGGTCCGGAGTATCGAAGAGAGCACTGACGGTTAGAAAGTCTTGTCTTGAAACAATATGAGAAGTTGCTTATTTCTATATCTCTCTAAAACTATTTTTTCTTTATTTTTATTAGAAAAATAAATAGACAGTCAAGATCTTGCAATTCATTAATCTAGTGGCTCTAAAATGTGCAAATATTGTGACTGCAATCAATTTTGACAGCAGTCAAACGTAGTTCCAAAATATCTTAGATATTTGTAGTCTCCTTGACCAACGAGCTAAGTAAAATTTTAAGGCTTTTGATTTTCTCACCCCCCTCAACCTCCATCTCACCCCCATAATTACCCAAACGGACAAAAATACCCCTGCAAATTTACAAAAATTACATGGTTTGTTAAAAAAAAAAATTAAAAATTTCGGAATTACCTCAAAAAAGGTAATTCCGGTTCAAAAAATAATGGAATTTGGAATTACCTCTAATTCGAAAAGATTTCGAATACTGCCGAGTAAATGAGGTAATTCCGTTCACATTAATGAACCTAATTACCTATTTCGAGGTAATTCAAAATTACAATTTTTTTTATTTCAAGCGAATAATTTAGGCTAAAAATCGGTTTTGGACAACATACTCGATCAGAATGAAACCACGATCATTAGAAGCGAAAAAATCAAGAATCAAGACTCCCTAGAAGGACTTCTTACGGACAAGGGCCTCAAAATCCCAAATTCCATCGTTTATTATTTTTACGATTTTTTAAATTTTTCATAGTCTCTAAAAATCTAAAAAATTTTGTATAGCCTTATTTTGGTTTTCTTAGATTTTTAGTGGTGTTTTTATATTTTTTAGAGTAGTTTTGACTATTTTTAGTAGCCTTTTAGTAATAAAATTAAAACAAATCGTATATATACGCACCACAAGGCGTCCGGATTGGCCCGAGATGCCCCTAGATGTCGCCCATTCACCTACTTCACGTGCTTATTTTCATCATTTTTAGACATTTTGGAATCCATAGTTGTATTTGTACTCTATTTTATGTTGGTCATTTTATATATTTTGACGTATCGTTATTAAATCGTAAATCGTTAAGTGATCATATTTCCAATAAAACGCGTTTAAATCTTAAGACCAAAATACAAATTTTAAAAAAAATTACAAATTTGGAATTACCTTTTTAGAAGTAATTCAAATTTTTAATTTTATGAACCGAATTACCTTTTTAGAGGTAATTAGAAATTTTAATTTTTGAACCGAATTACCTTATTTTGAGGTAATTCCAAAATTTTTAATTTTTAATTTTTTTTTTTAAAAACTAGGGGTAGTATTGGGATTTTGGGAAATATGGGGGTGAGATGGAGGTTGAGGGGGGTGAGAAAATCAAAAGCCAAATTTTAATACAAACTTTTTAATTCACACCTTATAACCCCATCAGATGACCCCAATCTCCTCACAGTCTCATTTTCTTTTCCATTTCACGTTATTTTCTCTCTCTCTCCAAGTTTGAGAGATAGAGGAGAAAATTATGTGACATGGAAAAACACTAAATGAAACCCTCTCTCATTCTCTTCATCCATTTTTTAAAGACTGAAGTGGTGTTTTTTTGACGATTGGGAGTTTGTCAGTTTGTCCTAGAGATCGAAGGTTTATGCTTGATAATCAACATCTTCCTCTTCCATCAAATGAAAATAGCCCTCTCTTGTGGGGCTAACATCTACTAAGAGAGAAAGCTTTTATTTATTATTTTTTTAACCTAAAAGAATGATCTTTAAACATGAAGGAAATAGATATTTTGTAAAAGGATTCTCTTTGGTTGAGTTTTGAGTGATTTTCCAGTTATTATTTTGAAGCTTTGAAGTGTTGAGGAAGAAAAATGTTTCCTTTTACTAAAAGGTGGAAGCTTTTACATAGAAAAATCTTAAAGTTTTGATTTTTAATACTTCAGATTCGTTTTATAAGTCTTTTTGAAAAGGATCTTACTTAGAATAGAATATTTGAAGTAGAAACTTCAAAGTATTTTTATCATAGGATAGTATTGGAGCTTCAAAGTACTGGTTGCTGTGAGAAAAGTCTATCAGATTGAACAAATTTGGAAGGAAGGAGTATGAGAATTTTGAAACTTGATGGTATTTTCTCTTGTGTTGCAGATATTGATTTCAGGTTTTGTCTATAGCATTTGGCTATGTATGAAAGTAGTAATGTATGACAAATTTTTTGATATTTGTCAGACTCTGGAAAATATGTTTAATATCTATCTTTCATTGGTATGGAGGATGGAGTTAAATGTGAATTCTGTGAAATGTGCAATTTTGTGTGCAACTCTTTCATTGCTCTCCAATTCTGCTGCATTTTTTCAGAGCAATTCTTTGTGTTATTTGCTAGTTACCAGACTTGCCATTAAGGAACCTTTGTAATTTCCAACTTGTTCTGAGTAAACTGATATTAAGGAACCTTAAAGTTTTGATTTTTAATACTTCAGATTCGTTTTATAGCTCTTTTTGAAAAGGATGATCTTACTTAGAATAGAATATTTGAAGTAGAAACTTGAAAGTATTTTTAACATAGCATAGTATTGGGGCTTCTATGACCATGTTGTTCAGACTTGAGAGTTAGATAGTTTTAACATAGCATACATACTCTTTGGATAATGTCTGTTGCAAAGAGTTAGTTCATTAAAAACTTTCATCCTTGTTTGTTTCTGAGTCTGAGATTAATTTATTAGAGGGAAAGGAGGTGGAAGGTTGCAACATGGATTGCAGGTGATCTTGCAGAATCAATAGTTACAGAGGTAGAACCTACTGACTATCAAAGCATGAAAGCATTACCACAAAAAATAGCTGAGAGGCATTAATTCAATTGACACATTGATGCATTTAGAAATAAACAATATAATAAGGTTCTGGTTGTGTTTCTTCTTATTTCTTTTACATTATCTTCTCATGAACTAAGTTTTGAATATTTCAGAAATCTATAACCATTTTCATGTATGGTCTTATGAACTGTTTGAATCCAAGTTGTTTGTGATTATACTGATACTGATGCTGATGTGATGTTATTTCGACACATATGGCCAATTGTGGATTCACACACTTATTGTAAGAAATTGTATATATTTCCATAAAAACACTAGTATGTATTATTTCATTGCATATAACATATTATTAACCGCCCTGTAAATTAATGATCATTATTTCCTTCCAGAAGCTCAATTGTTGATGGACTACTACCCATCCAAAGAGTAGTGACAAGAAAGCACTGAAGAGGAAATGTGTTTTTGTGAATATATGAAGAAATTGATTACCAAGATGGTTCTATTTCCACTCTTAATTTGTATAACTTCTTTTTAGCCACAGAATGTACTGCTGGTGGAAACAAGTTGGAATTGAGTGTCAAAAAAGAGAGGTTGGAAAGAGAAGCTTATAATGTCAATTTATGCAAAATGGAGAAAAGCTTATGATGTACCTTTGAGCAATGCCCTGTCCACATATGTATAAATATACTTCCAGTTTTTTTATATATCCTCCAACAGTAACAAGAAGCTAATATTATTATTCCCTCTATTTCTTATATCCTTATTCAAGTCCTCCCATGCTGCTAGAATTTCTGTCTGCTGGGGCCAAAACGGCAATGAAGGCTCTTGCAACATCAAAGTGCTAGTAAACCAATATTCAAGCCAGATATTGCAAAGAGTGATCACCAATGAATAAAGAGTGGAAATAAAAGATTTATTACCATTCAAAATGAATATTACATAAACCCGTCAATAATGCAATTTTTTTACAATCTATACATGGTAATTACACAAAAGTAAGTTTCTACTATCAGGGATGGGCCATTGGTTGGCTTGTAAACTATTTGTGAAATAGTGGAAAATCACACTGTGTGTGAGGAGTGGACGTAGCCCTTGGTTTGGCTTGTAAACTATTTGTGAAATAGTGGAAAATCACACTGTGTGTGAGGAGTGGACGTAGCCCTTGGTTTGGGTGAACCACTATAACTCTGTGTCTTCTTTGCATACGGGGTCGAGGCAATCATTCCAGTCGAAATAGGAGAAATCACATGGAGGACCGCTCATCCAAACAACTTCCAAGAGAATTTTCAGGCAATATGAGAAGAACTCGATTTGATAGAGGAAACCCAAAGCCAGGCTTCCCTTAGAGAAGCAGTTATCAAGCAAATGATGGCAGCTCGATTCAATAAAAACGTCGTCCCAAGAGTCCTAGAGATCCATGACCTCGTCTTAAGACAAGCACACGTAGGCCAGAAAAACGTCAGGCAAGGGAAAATTTCCCCCAGTTGGTAGGGTCCCTATCGTGTAATTACCAAAACAAGAAACTGTGTTTATACACTTGATACTCTCAAAGGAGAAACCATCCCCAGGACATGGAATGCTACCAAACTGAATAAGTATTATAATTAAATTCTATAATGTTCAGGCAGATGAATACTATGATATGATCCTAGTTTTTGCTTCAAACAATGCGCTTCACGACTATAAACCACTGTCAACAAAAGGGAAAGGCCAACGCGACCTCTTTGGATCGAATCTAACCTGAGCAGAGTTCTCAGAAGTCGAACCAAAGGAGGTCAGACTAGCCTCTAGCCTCTAAGGCTCTCTCTTATAAGGCCAACACGACCTCTTTGGATCGAATCTTAACCTGAGGAGAGTTCTTAGAAGTCGAACCAAAGGAGGTTGGACTAGCCTCTAGCTTCTAAGGCCAACACGACCTCTTTGGATCAAATCTAACCTAAGTAGAGTTCTGTTACCACAAAATTTCGACAAGGCATTAAAGGAAGTACTTGAGTGAGTTGGACTCTCCATTAATGATGTCTTGGAAGCTACAAGTCAACACCAAGTCAATTCACCATCAATTCGACAAAAAGGTCTACAAGTGCTGGCAATGTGAATGCGCTTCGACAAGCCTGGTACTTAAAGCTGTGGACACGAGTGGAGCAAGGAGTCTTCGACAAGAGAAAGCTCAACCGTCGACAAAGCAAAGCTATTTCGACAAAGCAGGGTTTGGTACTTCGTCAAGCAATTGGCAACAGTCCAGTCGAAGTGCAAAGGATCAGACAGTTAGTGGGCAGTTACTTCTCCTTATTTCTAGGAATCAGTTATTTTTCTCCCACGTTTGTTTCCAAGAGTATAAATACTCTTTTGTAATAGAAAATCGGGGTCACAACATTGCACAAGAACTCTGAAAACTCAACTTCCAGACAAAAGCGAAATACGAGTGAACAGATTCATTGTACGTGCTTGTGAACCACTTTTCCTTTCATTTGAATGCAATCTTTACTTTTGCTTTACATCTACTGCAATTGTTTCTTTTGTTTTATTTTCAATCTTGTTCTTCAGATCATTTCATCGTTCTTAGAACCGTCAAAAACACAAAGTACAAGGGAAATTGTCCAGAGATTTCCTAGTTTGATCTCACAAACTCACATTTTAAAACTAGTGATTGTTTGCTAAAAACACCAGCAAACAAATTGGCACGCCCAGTGGGACCTTTGCCATTAATTTTGTGTTTGTTCTGGTCGTGCATGTAGTTGTATGCACTTGAGGAGTGGTAGAATAGTACGCACTAATTCTAACAACGCCTCTAGTTCCAACCCTGTAGTGTCACAAGGGCAAGGAACAACCATGGACTCTGTAAGTGTTAGCGCTGGAAATGTTGAAGGGACTATAGCCCCAGTAACATCAATAACCGTTCCTACAATGTCGACGACCAATGTTGGGTCGACGCAATCTATGTCATTGCCACCAAATATAGGGCTCCCTTCTAGTCCTTATATGGCAACAGGGAACAGTTTAGAGACACGCTTCCAAAACATGAGTCTACCACCATATCCTTTTGGTGTATATGGCATGCCTACTGGAATGCCACATGTTTCGACCTTTTCTCCTTCACATGTTTCTTCTGAAAGCACATTTGGTCGAAATCCTACTGCATTAACCAATGCGTCTTTGTTGGCATTAAGACAACAAGTGGACGAAAGTAATCATGATATGGTTAATATGCTAACCCAACAAATTGGTACTGTTTTCAACCCATTGATTCAAAATACCAATACAAGTTATCAAATGTTAGCAAACCAAATGGGTAGAATTGCTGATTTCTTTGGGGCTCCTACGGGAAATAATAGGCAAGCACCCAATTTTGGGAATAATGCGCCCAATACACCACAAAGATCAGTTACAGTCGAAGCCCAGGCAGTTGTAGGAGAACAACAAGGGATGGGAAACCAGGTCCCTGAAGTAGTTATGGTAAACCGAAACCAAAACGCTGATGAAGTTGTTCGACAAGTACAACGAAATAATGTTTGCGCTCAAGATAATATAGCCACTTTGGTAGAAACCATAATGGCACAAAATGGCCTTAACATAGGTTTACATAGGCCTAACTTCATATCACCATTGTGTGAATATGTGTTGCAAACAGAGTTGCCAAGAGGTTGGAAAATTCCCAAGTTTACTAAATTTGGGGTGACACAAACGAGTCTCCACTGGTCGAACATATTGCTCGTTACATGACTGAGGCCGGAGATATAGCCCAAAATGAGAGTTTGAAAATGAAATATTTTCCAAATTCTCTAACTAAGAATGCTTTCACTTGGTTCACCACCTTACCCCCTGGTTCTATGTTTACATGGGGGCAGTTGGAGAAAGCGTTCCATGAACAGTTTTACATGGGCCAGTCGAAAATTAACCTCAAAGAATTGGCCAGTGTTCGACGTAAAGTGCCTGAGGCTATTGATGATTATTTAAATAGATTTAGGCTATTCAAAGCTAGATGTTTCACACAAGTGCCTGAACATGAACTCGTCGAAATGGCTGCTGGTGGCCTTGATTATTCGATTAGAAAGAAATTGGATATCTCTCATTTGAGAGACATGGCCCAATTAGCAGATAGAGTTCGACAAGTCGAAAGACTTAAAGAGGAAAAGGCTAGGGTGAACAAATTCCATAAAAAAGAAAACTCAGTTGGGTTTCATAAGAAGGAGAAAATAGCCTATGTGGATGAGGAGTTCGATTTTGCATTTAGTGATATCGATGCAGAAGAGATAGACGTGGCTGAACTTAAGCCTGGTCCTCCTTATTCTTGTAAATTATTAAGGCCTGCAAATGGGAATAACCCTGTAGAGCCTAAGAATGACAGATTTGTGCCTAAAACTTATACTTTTGATGTTACTAAATGTGATGAAATTTTTGATCTTTTAGTAACTGATGGCCAAATAGTAGTGTCTAATGGCCTGAAAGTACCTCCTCTCGAACAGAGGAAGAAAATGGGTTATTGTAAGTTTCATAATTTCTTGGGACATACCACTGACCGTTGTGTACTTTTCAGGGATATAGTGCAAAAAGCAATTGAGGAAGGAAGACTTAAATTTGGTGACAAGAAGAACAAAGCCCCAATGCAAATTGACGCTGATCCACTCCATCAAGCCGAAGCCATGTTTGCCGAACCAGTCGAAATGAATATAAGCATGGTCGACGTTAGGATGGTGGGTTCTCCCAAAAATGTTAAGTCTACCTCTGAAAAGCTCAAGAGTGTTGTACGTGCAGATCATGTTGCGCAGACGATAACTCAGGAAGAATATGATGAAAAAGTGCAGTTTGTATACCCTAAGGCTGAAGAGGAATTGATAGATTTCCTCAACAGGTGTAAGCTAAAGAATTCTGAAGTAATGTTGTGCCCTAGATGCAGCGCTGTCTTCGACAAAGAGGCAGCCAAAAGTGTCGAAGGTTATAAGGTTCGACAACCATTGAAAAGGAAATGGCTAGACAAAAGGCCAAACTTCAGTTTCAAAAGGGGGGATCTCCCTTACAAGGCTAGAGGTTCGACTAGCAAGCAGCAGTTCGATAACAAAAATGCAACGAAGGAGTCCGTGTTGTCAGCATCTGCCAAATCATTTGTTCCAAGGGCAAATCTGCCAAATGAGAAATGGATTCATGCTGGTTGTAAACACTACAAGGATACTCCTCCACAGGTGGAAGTTGCTAAGCCAAGTGTGGGTGAGGCTGCAAAATACAATTATAGAAACAACTACAAGGGTAAGAACCCTATGACAAAGACTCAATGGCGTCGATTTCAACGCTCGAAGAAGAAAGCAACACTTGCTACTAATGAGCAGACGCCAGGAAATTCGAAGACGACGAAGAGTGAAACTACCAAGACTGTTGGAGCTACAAAGGTGAATATACATGTTGCAACTCAAATAATTGCTGGGAATAAGGCCAAAGGTAAGGCTATTATGATAGAAAAGCCAAGGAGGCCTGCAACTGAGAGAATTTTCCCCCCACTATCGTCGTTGAAAGTGAAGGATGCTGGTTTCGACATGGACGAAGATGTGGACTCAGATTTTGAGGATTCTGAAGCTAGCTTTGACGTCATATGTAATGTGGTGTCTATCCTACCCAGTGAGTATGATGTCATCACAGTTCCTAATGATGTTGAGGAGAATTTCACTGAAGATATGGCTAATCATAAGCCAGTTTTTTATTACGTTATGAACAATGGTTGTGTCGAAGACCAAATGGTCGCCGGAGAAGCCAGATGAAGGCATGCAACACCACTTGAAGCCACTGTATGTGCAAGCTAAAGTCAATGGTGTGGGCATTAACAAGATACTGGTAGATGGAGGTGCTGCAGTAAACTTGATGCCCCAAGCGTTGCTGAAAACAATAGGGATGTTCGACACAGATCTCAAGCCTCATAATATTGTGTTAACTAATTATGAAGACAAATCTGGCCGATCTTTGGGGGCCGTAGAAGTTGAGATAGTGGTGGGCACTATAAAAAGGACTACCATGTTTTTTGTCATAGCTTCTAAAGCAAGCTACAATCTACTCCTTGGTAGGGAATGGATACATGGAGTAGGTGCCGTGCCTTCAAGCCTACAAAAATTGGTGATGTGGAAAGAAAATGGTCTAGTGGAATATGTCGAAGCTGACCAGAGTTATTTCCTTGCTGATGTGAATAATGTCACAAAGGAAAATTTTGAAAAGCAAATGGTGAATATTGCGCCATGTACATCTTCTAATCAAGCGTATATCTCTTCTGATGATGTGCTTTCCTCAGTTCACCTCTACCCAAACCATGGTTTTGTTTGGGAAAGGGAGGTAATAGAAGATACAAGTGTTTATCCTGAAGGTGTTCTACCTCCAACAGGATGGGACACTAATTCTTAAAAAGGTTTTAGATGTCAGTGCCCAATGCTTGGGATAGAATTACGGCCTACATGGCCGAAAACAAAGTAAAAGCGGCTTTGGAAACCGAAATAATTCAACAAACAATGGCTGTCGAAGCCATAAATTCGTCTGATGAAAATGGAGAAATCATAGATGAAAAACTTGATTGCATTTATGATGACGAACCATTAGGATTCGAAAAAGATCCTAGAGATTCGACAGGACGTATGCAAGCTCAAGATCCAGTGGAAGAAGTGGATTTGGGAGATGGCTTAGTTAAAAGGCCAACGTATATTAGTGCACATCTTGATGCTGCCTTCAAAACCCAAGTTATTTCACTTTTGCAGGAGTTCAAAGATTGCTTTGCTTGGGAATATAATGAAATGCCTGGTTTGAGTCGAGAAGTAGTAGAATTGCAAATACCCATTCGACCAGGAAAGAAACCAGTGAAGCAAACACCAAGAAGATTTGCTCCTCAGATATTGGCTAAAATCAAAGAAGAGATCGAAAAGACTGCTCAAGAGCAAATTCATCGTAATCGCTGTATGTCGATTGGTTAGCTAATATTGTTCCAAAGAATGAAGAAAAATGGAAAACTTAGAGTTTATGCGAGATTTTAGGGATTTAAATAATGCAACACCCAAAGACGAATACGCCATGCCTGTAGCAGAAATGCTAATAGATTCAGCAGCAAGATTTGATTATCTCAGTATGCTCGATGGTTATTCAGGGTATAATCAAATCTTTATTGCTGAAGAGGACGTGTCGAAAAATGACTTTCGATGTCCGGGGCATTGGGCGTTTATGAATGGGTAGTAATGCCCTTCGGTTTAAAAAATGTTGGTGCCACTTACCAAAGAGCAATGAATTCTATGTTTAATGATTTTATTGATGATTTTATGCAAGTATACATAGATGACGTGGTGGTTAAGTCTACCTCAGAAATTGGTCATTTAGACCATCTTCGACGTTCTTTTGAACGAATGAGAAAATATGGATTAAAAATGAATCCAACCAAATGTGCTTTTCGTATGTAATGCGGGTGAATTCTTGGGTTTTGTAGTACACAAGAAAGGCATAGAAATCAATCAAAATAAGACTAAAGCAATTATGGAGACGAAGGCTCTTTCGACCAAGAAAGAACTTCAGTCATTGCTGGGAAAAATAAACTTCCTTCGAAGATTTATATCAAATCTAAGTGGCAAAACACAAGCATTTTCGCCATTGTTAAGACTGAAGAAAGAAGATGAGTTCAAGTGGGAGCAAGTTCATCAAGCAGCTTTTGATGCAATTAAGTCTTATTTAATGAAACCACCAATTTTATTGCCTGTTATTAGAAACAAAATGCTAAAATTATATATAGCAGCTTCTGATAACACAATAGGTAGCATGTTTAGCACAAGAGGATGATAATGGTGTCGAAAGAGCCATTTATTACCTTAGTAGGGTTTTGATTGATGCTGAGACAAGGTATAGTCCAATAGAAAAGTTATGCCTTTGCTTGTATTTCTCATGTATGGAATTAAAGCAGTATATAAAATCAGTAGATGTTTATGTTTATTCACATTTTGATGTTATTAAACATATGTTATCAAAACCAATGTTGCATAGTAGAATTGGTAAATGAGCTTTAGCTTTGTTAGAATATAACTTAACGTATCAGCCCCTTAAATCAATCAAAGGACAAGTGGTTGCTGACTTTATAGTAGACCATTCAGTTGTTGAACATGAAGTCACTTCGTTAGGCATACGTCCTTGGAAGCTGTACTTCGATGGCTCAAGCCACAAAAATGGAGTTGGTATTGGGATTTTAATTATTTCCCCAGAAAACATTCCAACGAAGTATAGATTCAAAATTCGAGACTTCTGCTCCAATAATGAAGCTGAGTATGAGTCTTTGATAGTAGGTCTAAAATTTTACTCGAGTTGGGGGCAAGGCATGTAGAAATAAAAGGTGATTCTCAATTAGTTGTCAAACAATTGACAAAAGAGTATAAATGTATTAATGAATACCTTATTAAATATTTTATTGTTGCCAATACTTTGTTAAAAAGGTTTACATCCGTACACCTAGAACATTTACCACGCATTGAAATCAAGTGGCAAATGAATTGGCACAGATTGCTTCAGGCTACAAAGTTTCGAAACAAAGCCTAGAAGAGTTAATTGAGATAAAAGATAAACTTATTTCAAATGACTCTCTCTATAATGACACTTCTTCGGCATTATTGTCAACACCAAAAATGGGGGGGGGGGGGGCAATAAACACAAATGAAGTATTTGTCGAAAAACGTCACATTTTTCGACATATTGACTTAGCAGAAATTTTTGCTCTTGACAATATGATTGATAATGATTGGCGAAAACCTATTGTAGAGTATTTTCAAAATCCTACAGGAAACACTGATAGAAAAGTGAAGTACAGAGCTTTGAACTATGTGATAATTGGAAATAAATTATTCAAGCAAACTCCTGAAGGAGTGCTATTAAAATGCCTTAGTGAGAATGAGGCATACTTAGCAGTTTCTGATACGCATAGTGGAGCATGTGGATCACATCAAGTGGGCCACAAAATGAAATGGTTATTGTTTCGACAAGGAATGTATTGGCCAACCATTTTGAAAGATTGTATAGAGTTTGCTAAAGGTTGCCAAGAATGCCAAAAGCATGCTGGAATACAACATGTACCTGCAAATGAATTACATTCTATAGTGAAACCTTGGCCATTTAGAGGATGGGCTTTGGATGTGATTGGAGAAATAAAACCAACTTCATCAAAAGGCCATAGATACATCCTTGTAGGAATTGACTACTTTACTAAATGGGTAGAAGCAATACCTTTAGCCAATGTGGATCAAGAAGCAGTGATAAAATTTATTCAAAATCATATCATTTATAGATATGGAATTCTAGAAACCATTACTACAGACCAAGGTACTGTTTTTACCGGTCGAAAAATGGTAGAATTTGCTTCTGAAATTGGTTTTAAACTATTAACTTCGACACCATATTACGCACAAGCCAATGGTCAGGTGGAAGCTGCTAATAAAATCATTATCAACTTGATTAAGAAGCATGTGGGGCGAAAACCCAAGAATTGGCATAGTACTCTTGACCAAGTATTGTGGGCTTGTCGAACTTCACCTAAAGAGTCTATCAATACTACTCCTACAAAGTTAACATTTGGACATGATGCGTTGTTACTCGTTGAAATTTGTTTACAATCAACAAGAGTTCAAAAACAGTGGGAAATCCCTTCTGATCATTATTGGAATATGATGATTGATGAATTAGTTGATTTAGACGAAGAAAGGTTGTTGGCTTTAGAAATGCTCATTCGACAGAAAGAGAGAGTAGCTAAAGCTTATAACAAAAAGGTTAAGTTAAAAACCTTTGAAGAAGGAGAATTAGTGTGGAAAGTTTTATTGCCTATGGATAAAAAGGATAGAGTCTTAGGTAAATGGTCACCAGGATGGGAAGGCCCATTTCGCATATTGCAATGCTTTTCGAATGGTGCTTATGAAATCGAAGAGTTGGGTGACGAAAGCAGAATATTTCGAATAAATGGCAAATACTTAAAACAGTATAAGCCAACATTAACTGAGATAAGAATTGAACAAACGTAGATAAATGAAAATTGTTCACAAGTGGTAATGTATGACGCAAAAGAAAAGTACATAACCACGATAAAATTGTTAAACTATTACAAAATCTCAGAAATTCGTCAAGGTTGTCTTGAGCCTCTCAAGAATGTTGGCACTCAAAGAAATGGAAGTCTCAAGAAGGTGCAAATCCCGTCGAGTTCAAAGAAGAGTAGCTTGATGTTGGTTGGCTTTCTCCAAATGCTCTATGGCCGTCAACGCCTTAGTTGTTTTGATTGACGAGGAGGCATCCCCCATTCTTTCGACGACTAAGCCTTTTTGATACTTAGCATTTGACAGTTTGGTCTGAAGTACTTTTATCTCTTCGTTATAGCGCGTGATATCCGCATCCCATTTAGCAATCGCCTTCTCATCATTTGTCGCTTGGGTTTGAGAGCTTCAATATCATCTTGATCGCCTTTAAGAGAAGCAAGCTCTACTTGCAAAGTTGGTTCTCCCCGAGCTTTGTGCTTGAGGATATTGGACCGTTGTGTGATCGTAAGAGAAAGTTGCTCGAATATAGGACCAAACTCCATGAAGAAGGTGAGGAGGTCTTGAGGAGGATCTAACTTGGTTATTTTATGAATGAGTGATTTGACTTCAAGATATACAGAGGGGTCACTTTCAATGTTCGCCACAAGATTCCCCTCTAAGACTTTAACCTTCAACTGACCAAGTAGGTTTTCTACTGATTCCTGGTTGATAGAACTAAGAGAAGTGTTCGAAGAACTGCAGATCAAACGATTCGACGAGCTTTGGAGACTCAGCATGATCTTCAAAGCTGCCAAAGGGTCTCTATTTTTTAGCTCAGCCACTTCTTGGTCACTAACAACACTGTTAGATGATTCTTTGGCAGAAATGTCTTGGTTTTCAGGTTCATCCCTTTTAAGTTCTTCTTGTCCTGGGTCGATCATATTCTCGTCAGGATTTTCGTCAGAAATGGCTACTACTTCTTGCCCTTCGTTTTTTGGGCTTTTGTTTCCCAAAGATTGGGCATTTTCTTCAACAATGGCCTCTTGCTCGATGCCATCTGCATTTGTAATAGTTGCATCGAAAATGGGAAGTTTAGGCCTGACGAATTCTTGAAAAATTTCCCCAGCAGCTACTCCAAGTGGTGACGAAGGCAAAGAAGGTCTCAGAGTGCATAACTCTCATTCTCAGTAACTTCAGCCCAGACTGACGACAGAGTGGTAATGCATCGTTCACCTACCATTTACTGATGAAGTAATGGTACTTAAGTTAAAATTGGAAAGGTGTAAAACGAAAAAGGTTCGAAATAACTTCGAAAGAATGTTTACCTTAAGTCTTTTGACTGGAGGAGAAAGGGGTGGTTCAGAAGGCTCATTGATAACAATGCCTTTGGTTGCTCTTTGAGGACCGACTAGATTCCTTTTCCTTGATCTTTGAGTGAGAGGAATGTTATCTTCATCACTTTCAGTACCCTGAAAAAAGAATTCAGTTTATAAGGCAATGGGTATTACGAAATTAGTGATAAGGTTGAAAGAATTTTCGACAGAGTTAATGAGGTGTGTATATAGTACCTCAGGGCTGGAATAGGCGATTACTTTCTCTTTGGCTTTGAGCTTCTGAGAAGGTTTTGTTGCTTTGGTTGTTTTCTGGAAGAAGAAATTTTTCGACGTGATTGAAAAGTCATATTCAGAAAACTTAAGATAAATAGATGGCAACATACCTTTTTTGGGGTGATATCTGGAGTAGGACTTGCTTCCACTTTCTTCTTGGCTTGAGGGGAAGGCTTCATTGTTGTTGTTGCCTTGGTTACTCTGCCCTTTGGCTTCGCCACAGGTTTGTCTAATGTCGAAAATATGGATACGCAAACGATAATGAAATTTAACTACAAAGGTCTCAATCTTAGAAAATTTTAAGTGTCGAAAAGGCATGTACCTGTGTTTCCTGAAGGAAAGGCAGATGCTAATTTCTTCAAGAGATTTGCATCAAAGGTGTCATTGGCCTCTCCAGCAGCAGCAGTGTAATACTGAGACCACCATTCATGGAACTTTGCAGTACACGAGAACTTCGGGTTGTAGTTGATTGGTTTGAAGTACAAAGCTCGGTAGTGGAATTTTTTGAAAGCTTGTTCATAGGTTCTCTCTGAGTCTGGACCCATGAATTCTCGCCTATGAAAATATGCTAGGGCAGGTCGAATCTGACAGAGGCCAAATTGCCTTGCAAAGTGGCTTGGGAAATACCTGGTAATCCCAAGATTATTTTTGTTTTTGCCGGGGGTAAGCCTAGTAGAGAGGAGTGCTGGCGAAAGATAAGCTCGCCAAATTCGATTGGTTTCCTCAGCATGTTAAATCGAAGAAAGAGAGGAAATGGTCTTTTGAACCAAGTTGGTCCATAGGGTCTTTGCACGAAAGGGGCCATGGAGTCTATAAAAGTTGTGCATGCTAAGAAGATTTCGAAATAAATAGAAAAAGATTCTTCTGCAGAAAGGCCTTTCTGTTTAGCCTTCAACTGTGTTAGTCGAATCCTCGTTCTTCTTTTGTCTAAAGAAGGTTGGGCTGATTTGGGAAGGTATAGGTCAAGCCTAGACTCAAAAGTGGCCAAAAGCCACAATTGAAGCAACCACAGAGGACCAGAAGCCAAAAACTTAGTGGTAGGCTCGTCTTCCCTCAATTCTATGACATCATTGTCAAGTTGTTGGTGAAGAGAACCTAAAAGCAGTTTGGCAAGATTGATGTTCTGCCCTGCATGAAGCTGAGTAGCTAGTGGAATGTAGGATTTGGAGACTTGAAGGAACGCGCGTAAAACGAAAAGAGATAACCACGGGGTTAGAAAAGCTATATGTTCGTGATCGAAACTTCATCAGTATCAAGATTGTGGTGGTCACCAATGTAAGGGGCGAAAGAAGCATTGGTGAAATTGAAATCATAATTAAAAGCAAAGAGTTTGGGGTTAAAGGTTTCGCCTAAAGGTTTCAAACCTGTGATGGCAGCAACATCTAACAGGGTGGGGGATAACATACCACACTTCGGATGAAGACTATGTGTGGCACACCCTGCACTGCATTCTTTGCCAAGATTAGGGTGCTATCATACTTAGGCCCATACCTAGACAACTGAATAAGGTCGAAAATACCTTGTTGTTATCAGGTAATGGCTTTCTTAGCCTCAATCTTATTGAGCCACTCTATGTAAACCTGTTGGTTAGCCCTAGGAGCAGACCTAAAGACCCTAGGAGGATTATTCAGAAATTCTAGGTGGAAGGGTGTTTTGGCAAAAATCCTAGGTTGAAGTTGATGAGGACTGGGAATAATTTCTGAGACCTCCTCGTTTTCTAGCAAAATGTTAGGTAAAGGGCCTAAATAGGCGTGGGTATAAATTTCAGTGGAAGGAATTAGTACCTGAGTTTGCCAAAGGATGGTACGTTCATCAGCAACATCAGGTTCATCGACGAAACCACCAACAGACTGAATTTTTCTGGGATCATCTTTTTCTTTCAAGCTCTCAGGTCTCGTCGCAACAGCGGATGTGGAAGCCATGGTTATGGAAAGAGAAACGCAGGTTTGAATCTGGGTTTGGATTGGAGAAACGGATGAAAGTTTGAAACTTTCGTAGGTTCTGGGTTTTTACGAAGTTCAGAGAGGAAGAATGCAGAGAATTTTCTCACAAAGTTTCAAATGAGTAAAAAGGGAAAATGAAAGGGTTCTAGCCGTTTATATATGTTTGGAAGCAATGATAATTAACACGTCGCCATGACTCGCGACGTTCGCGACCTTTGAGGGACGTGATGGCCCACCAACTATACTCACGTGGTGCCAATGAAACGGTTCATTTTCTCGTGCAAGTCATGATGACTATCTTTTTCTCTCATTGTTGAAGTGCAAAAGGCGGTAGAAGTAAGTATTGCACAATATTCAAAAAATGCCCTTTCTTATCTTCGTTCATCACTTCGTCGAAAGAAACATTTTTTGGGGGGCAATCTGTTACCACAAAATTTCGACAAGGCATTAAAGGAAGTACTTGAGTGAGTTGGACTCTCCATTAATGATGTCTTGGAAGCTACAAGTCAACACCAAGTCAATTCACCATCAATTCGACAGAAAAGGTCTACAAGTGGTGGCAATGTGAATGCGCTTCGACAAGCCGGGTACTTAAAGCTGTGGACACGAGTGGAGCAAGGAGCCTTCGACAAGAGAAAGCTCAACTGTTGACAAAGCAAAGCTATTTCGACAAAGCAGGGTTTGGTACTTCGTCAAGCAGTTGGAAACAGTCCAGTCAAAGTGCAAAGGAGCAGACAGTTAGTGGGCAGTTACTTCTCCTTATTTCTAGGAATCAGTTATTTTTCTCCCACGTTTGTTTCCAAGAGTATAAATTGAAGTGGCATATAGAGTCACAAGAAGGGGGGGTTGAATTGTGACCCTTTGAAAATTTATATCCTGCAACTTAGAAAATGTCCTCTCAAGTTGATACTTGGAGATGAGATAGTTAGCTTAAAACAATTTCACAAGACATACTCTTCTTGAGTAGGTTCCATGTATTGAACCTTCTCTAGTTAAGTAAGTTCAATTCATAATGAGTCTTGTGTTGTATTTATGCATAGAAACATTTTGTTCATCAAATGAATTTTATCCTTTTGTTGAGCATGGTAATTCAGTGTTTGATAACTTGAGGAACATATTACCAAGACATATATATGTGAAGGATAAACTCTTTAATGTAGAGAAGCTTGTGAGAATGAAATCATTTCGATTGAAGCTTCTATAAATGTTTTTAAAACAAAGATATGTTTTATGCATAAAATTCATGAGTAGGTTAGTAACAATAGATGGTCAATATAAAACACTAACTACTCAATGAAGAAGGTTAGTAATAATAGATAATCAATATAAGATACTAACTTCTTAATGATGAGGGATAGTCATGAATAATAGCTTGTAAGAGATATGTTGGTTTTAACTTTGAGATTAAATCATAGATTATAAGTTCTTAGTTAAAAACCATTTTCAGAAGGTTGAATAAATCAACCTTCTCATAGTTTGGACAAAGGTGAATATGTTATAGCATGTTAGAAGATAGTAAGGAAAGCTAGTAAATAACACAGTAGAGTTATAGAGGTTCACCCAAACTCGGCTACTCCTCTCTCCCACGTCCTCGTGAGAGTTTCCACTATTTTCCAAATAGATTTTACACTTGCTTTAGCTTCACTTGCTAAAGACTTTCACCTCCACTCTCTTTTGATCACACACAAAAGACAAGTTCTAACTTTCACACAGAGAATCACCAACAACCCTCACTTTTCACTAGGTAGCTTGTTGAGAAACTTTTGAATCGAATCACCAACAACCCTCACCTTTCACTAGGTAGTTTGTTGAGAAACCTTCAAACCGAATCACCAACAACACTCACCTCTTACTAGGTAGTTTGTTGAGACACCTACAACTTAGACTCACCAACAACACTCACCTTTCACTAGGTAGTTTGTTGAGAGACTTTGAACTGAATCACCAACAACCCTCACCTTTCACTAGGTAGTTTGTTGAGAAACCTTCAAACCGAATCACCAACAACACTTACCTCTTACTAGGTAGTTTGTTGAGAGAATTACAACTTAGAATCACCAACACCACTCACCTTCAACTAGGTAGTGCATTTGAGAAACAAGCACAATATTCCTTACAATAAGGGTTTTGGGGTTTTGGGATGTTTAAGAGCTTGAGAATAAATTACACAAAGTGTATACAATGATGCTCATCAAGCTAACACACACTCACCAAAAGAATCCTGAATTTTACATTAGAAGCTTGGAGTGTGGGATGAGAAGGTTGGATGTTTCTTTGAGAAGCTTGAATGATGAGAGGTTCCAACCCAAACTCATGCCTTGATTCTTCAAATTCCAACATTTAAATAGCCATTGGTACTGAATATAGCTGTTACAAATTGAATTTGAGTTGAAGAGAGCCGTTGGAAAGTTGTTGTAGGTTTGTAGATAGGATATGATGACTTTGTGCTTTAGTTGTAGCCTATCAACCTTCTGAAGCAACCTTTGTGCTTTGTCTTGTGTTGACAACACTTTATATCTGCACCATACTTCCTTTTCTTCTTTTCTGTCAGTTCACAGTACTCCCCTAGTAGTCTACTCAACAGCTATGCTTCATTTGTAATCTTTGGATGACTTGGAATTAATTTGAATCAACCTTTCAAGCTTAAAACACCTCAAATGTGCCATATGAATAATCATTCATTACCTCCTTTTATATTCAAACTTTCAGCACATTTTATGACTTGGAATCTTCATTTAATTCACATTAAGATCATTCAAGAAGAGTTAATGTGTTTGGGATAATTTTGATATGGTTTCCAGCAACCTTCTGAACATTGTTTCTTCCTTCACTTTAACCTTCTTAACATTGAACTTATACTTCCAAGGTGTTTTGTTAGTCAAACTTCTTTTGACTTCAGTCAAACTTTCTGTTGACTTTTGGTCAACCTTCTGTTGACTTTTGGTCAACCTTCTGTTGACTTTCGGTCAACCTTCTGTTTGACTTTCATTCAACCTTCTGTTTGACTTTCAGTCAACCTTCTGTAGAAAGTTACTTTTTCTTTTAAGCTTCTTCAATCAACCTTCTCGCACTCTTTATGGAATAGGTCAACCTCTCGTTGACTTCAATCAAACTTTCTCGTTGACTATTAGTCAAACCTTGTGTTGACTTTTAGTCAACCTTTCGTTTTGACTTTTCATCAACCTTTCGTAGAAAGGTCAAACCTTCGTTGACTTTATTTTGTAAGCTTCTCATGAGTTAACCTTCTCAAGGCTTTTCTACCTTTATAATATACCAATATTGTAGACCATGGTAGAGCCTTAGTTTGCTAAGTCTTGGCTTGGTTAAACCTTCTCAAATGATTATTCCTCAAATAAATGAACTTTGATGCTCCTAGTAGAAGAATCATTTATTACCTTCTCTTTTCTAATACCTTCTCTTGACTTTGTCAAACCTTTCATTGACTTAGTCAAACTTTCTCAAATGATTATTCCTCAACCCAATAAACTTTGATGCTTTTAGGAAAAATCATTGAGTACCTCTTCTTCAGTTCATCAATGAGAGTGATTGTTCTTTAGTTGTTGAAGTTTCCTAGAGTAGGTTGCTTATTTGAACCTTCTTATCTTTGAACCTTCTCCAACTATTTTAACCTTCTTTAACTATTGAACCTTCTCATATGTGAACCTTCTTATGTTTATTTCTACCCTTGACTTTTTGCATGTTTTAGTCTTGCTCTTTGATATGCTTCTTGATAAGCTTTTGAACCTTTGAGTAAGAGAGCATTGGTAGAATATAACTTTGATTAATGACTATGAGAATCTCCTTTGTAGAGACTTGTAGAAACCTTTGATCCATCTAGTCATTAGGTTATTAGGACTCTCTTGATAGGAATTCACTTTAGATGATTTGTATTTACTTTGATTTCCTAATGTCTTCTCTTTTCTCTTTGTGAATTTCCTAGTCCCACACATTGTAATAGTAAAGATAATATGTCTTCATGAAGCTTGCATTACTATTCTTGTAACTTTGTTGGTGCTACTCGATTCTTCAATTTGTTGAGAATGACATGCAATGGATTGATCTAATTTGCTTCTAGCATGTCCACTTGAAAGAAACCTGTTTCTTTTCAACAAACTCAAGACACCCATTAGTAGAACACCATTCAGAATACTTAAGCTTTAGTTCATAAGGTTTGTTATCATTAAAACCATATATCAAAAAGGATTTTATCTCAACAATCTCCCTTTTGATGATGACAAACCTTTAAGAACAAATCTTAAGTTTTCTCGGATGGATATAATAATACATGCAAGAATGTTGAGTTACTATCAAATTAAGCTCCTCCCGAACTTATGCATGGAGTTTAAACTCCCCTAAACTTATGCTTCAGGTTAATTAGCAACATTCTATATTATTATATCTATCTTTTATTCTCCCCCTTTGACATCTATCAAAAAGAATTAGAGGAAGGTGGATCAACATATCAAACTCAAGTAGTTTGCATTTAACATGGTAAGCATATTCAATGTGAGAAAAGATCTTAGTTAATATTGCAATGTAGACATAAGAAATCATAGTAATTAGAAGCAATATAATCAGTATCATGTAATTCATCACATTCTTTTGATTCATAAGGAATAGATAAAGAGATTTGAACTTAGCATGTTTAGACATTGAGGAACATATACTTTCTTTAGTTCAAAAACTCTCCCTTTGGGTTTTCAAGGACCATTATTCTCCTTTCTTTAGAAGCATCTCTTCCTTCTTATTACTCTCATTATTAGGCTTTGGAGAAAAGCCTTTTATATATAAGAGGACAACCTCTTATAATGCATTTTGTATAGGGTTCAATGAATATAACATTCTTTACCACCCTCTTGCCTTAGAAGAAAACAATATATAGGACATTTTTAGTTTATTTTTCCTCAACCCATGTATGGCAATAATCCCTTGGATATGAACAATGGGGATAACCAATTTACCATTCTTAGTTCTACAAAGTCATTTAAATCATAATGCATGATGGTGATAGCTAAAATTAAAGCTATACACTCTTTCAAAATTTGTGATCACACAAGTGAACATAATGCACATTCTTAAGCTTTCTCAAAGTAGTCAGAGTTTGTGATATATCATAGAATCTATTTTCACTAGTTTTCATTGTTTTAAAAGACACTATTAAAACATATATCACAACAAGATTATGCACGACAATCAAGACTCATTTTGCAAAAACATGCATTCATATGCTATATGGATCTCACATATCTATTTTTGAGTGGAGACTATGAAAGTGAAACAAGATTACCATATAATTATTTTAAAACAGATCTTTCTTGTTTAGAATGTGTCAAATAAATATTCAAAAGCATTTGTGAGAAGTTTCATTTTTCATAAATCGATTTAGCACTTAGTGCTCATTTAATATCAAACATTTTCAAGAAAGCAATCAATTTTGCATGGAGAAACAAAAATGAGAATCAATTTTTGGAAACCTTCCAATCTTAAGTCCAATGATTGAACATCAATATAGAACATGTTGAAGAAGGATATTTTGTAAACATAATATCAGAATCTCAAATTTTTGTAAAACCAAGATCATATTCCTAGAGTTAGGCATCAAATAAAGTATAGGTTTCTCAAGATATGCAAATTAAGCTTTGATTCTCTCAATATTTTGTCTTTAGGTTTATAAGTGCACATGAGGCTTTTGGAAACCAGATATAACATTAAATATGCACCAAAATCAGATTTGATAAAGGATATGATATGACTTAGATTAAATGATCAACATGAGGCTTTGTCATTTTTCCTTCTCAAGATATTAAGTTAATCACATTTCAGATTTGAGAAAATAACTCCTTACTTTAAAAGATTTTCATAGGAACATGTTTTTAGAAAGTACATATCAGAATTTGACAATAATATGATTAGTGCACATTTGAAAACTTGCTTTGAAAGATGTTAATTTTATACTGATGATTTGAAAACTTTTTCACCCATTTTATACACCAAAAGAAATCACATGATAAACACTAGGTGCATCTTTGTAAGACATGATTTACATGGGACTCAACAATGCATCAAATGGTCTAACACTTTGAAAGATTCAATTCATATTGATAATTGAAACGTTTTTAACAGGCCTACAACTCAATGAAGCTATTTAAGACAACAAACCATATATCCAAAAAGGTTCATGAAAGTTATAGCAATATGGAATGTTTAGAATCAAAGGTTGTGGAACAAGATTCTTTCAATAATTGAATTATTCATAAGAGTTATTAGAACATTTGTTATTTTAAACATGATGGGGATCAATTTGCACTACAAGATATTAACACATATAACATTTAGCACCACATCATAGATATTAATATAGTATGTGAGTCTATATTTCGCAAAGAATGACACTTGACATTGCAACATCTTATCTAACACTTTTTAAAGAACACTTCATTTTAAATAAGTTTTTTTTAACATGTGTTCATAAAGCTTAAAGCATTATGCAATTATGAATTGCAATTTTGACTATGATCACTATATCAAGATAAGAAACTTAGAACTAGAGATCGTGCAAACATATTTTATGTAGAACTAGACACATGCACATTTCAAGTTCAAAGTAAACAAAGTGATGCATACAATTAAGCTTTTAAGATCATATATTGCATCAATCACTTTAGCATGCATTCATAGGAATAAACAATCAATCTTATCATATCACATAATTCATATATATCAAAATAAAATTATGATGAGATTGAGTATACCTCCTTTAATGACTTTCCTTTCAAGACTTCTTATGATAAGATCATCCTCAAAGACTTTGCAAGATCATCAATTCATGCTCATTCATATATCATCATAGTAATTTGTGAAAAACCGAGTGATGGATGAAGAAGGTTGTTCCAGCATTTATTTTTCTTATTGAGCTTGATATGGCTTGTGTTTATCTCTCAATATCTTTTATCTATTTCAGCTTCCAATCACTTGTATGTTAGATGGACTTTGAGTTTCTTTCTTTGAAATCTCTTTTTAGAGCAAACTTTTCATTTTGAGAGGCTTGGATCAAGCTTCTTCAAATCTGTGAAGCTTCTTCAATTCTCTGAAGCTTATCAATATCCGCAGAAGGTTGAGGGATGATGAAATCTGGTTTTGGCACACTATGATCCCTCTCCTTTGAGATGGTTCCAAGTTTCTTTATGAATTTTTCTCGCTTCTTGGATCCTTTTATCTTGAAGCCCATGGAAGGATTTCAATCCTTCCAACATATTTTGCTCAGATTCATCCTTCATCATTTCACAATGTGTGTACTACCATGAAGTTTCAATTTATTCTTCTGAGCATCTTTTGAGTTGTATGAGTTTGTCTTTATCTCTTTATTATCAACTTCCAAGAGGCATTTTCTTCTCTTTTTATCATTCAATGAGGATTCCTACATCACAACACAAAAATGATTTTGGTACCCATTCTTTTTGGGTCCTTATGTGTTAGTATACCTCCTCTAGCCATTTTTGCTCACATGGTAACATAATAAGGTCTCAACCAAGATATTTCAGTTTGAACATACATCATTGACAAATGATTGTGAAACATCTTGTAGGGAAGTATGTGTGCAATTTCTCCTTTTGTCTAAGCATTTATCACCCATTATAACCAGTTTGGACATTTTTACACATAAAGATCTTTTGACAAAAACTTCCAAGTTAATACTCAACTCAATTTCTTGTTTTCCCAAAATTCAATTTCATTTTTAAAAGAATGAGTTAGTATCTTAGAAAGCACAATTTTTGAGATAACATTATGCATAAGTGTAAAGAGAATATTTCTTACTTATGAATGAACCATTTTTCAAGAACACATGCATATCAATATCCAATTAGGATTTTTAAAAGATGTACAGAGATATTTATGCATCATGAACTTTAGTTCATATGAAAATCATTTTGATCATGTAAGAAATAAGCACAAGACTCGTTGCTTTGTAACAAGAGATAAACGTGGTTTTAGCCAAGAAGTTTTTACCAAGTTTCGAAAAAGAAGGATGATATACATGAATGATATTTTTCCGTAAAATGCTTAGTTTGGGGCATATAACCTTTGTTGCATAAATCACATATTTCTAGCACTTAGACATTCATGATGTTTTCTTGGCATATGAATAAAACATGTAAAATCTAGCCAATGAGTAAGATAATAGACAATTAAAATTTCATGTAAAATTTTAATGCTCTTACCTCACTAACTTATCATGTTGTCATGAAACTCACCACATTTTTGCAACCTCATGGATCTTGGCAAGCATTGTAATGATCATTCTTAGTAGAGTGTGAGCTTTTCAAGATTTTGAGTTCATTGGTTCTAACTTTGTCACATGACTCAGTCCATGTGGCTCCTTCATGAATTTTTTCACTTTGTAAACAGAACTTCATTCAGTCTGTCATGAAGGTTTCCTTGACATCTCTCTTGTACATTGGCTGTATCATTTGTATGATGCTTTGTGTGGTCTCTTTTCAATATGTTCTTGTTTGCTTGTCTTGAGGAACTTATGCTCGAGTTGTGAATAAATGATGAGAAATTTTGGAGGCCAAAGAGAAAAGATTTTCTTGAAAGCACAATATGTTAAGCTTCACAAATTTCAAAAACTCCACTGGTTTTCATTCTCAAACATTTTTCTTATGTTTTCCAATATAATGCAAGATTTTAGATTCTTGCAAAAACACAACTCTCAACCACTTTTTATCATAATAGGTTGCTTTTAGAAAAACTTAAAAGAACAAGGATTTACATTCCCATTCCTTTTAGTACACTATGTAAGGATCAAGAAAGCAACACAATATAAGTTGGAAGAATTTATACAAGTGGGTGTTATCACTATAAGTTTTCTCCACATTTACTTTTTGACTAGCATGCAACAAATACATACTAGTACTTTATCAATATGTAAAGCATGTGGTTCATCCCTTTGTATGTTAGAACAAGCAAGACAACATATCATTTTGACTTTCACATTTCTCTTTTAAATTGTCAAAGATGGGTATTGTGAGATTTTGAAAAGTAGCTTATAAAATAGTACCTTGTGGCAATTTTTTGTTTTTGCTTTGAGAGTAAAAAGGATTTATGATGACTTTTCAAAAGACCCTTTTATCTTTCCTATGTTTTTCTATTTAGAGAAAACTCATCTCTAATAGCTTCCCATTCTAATGGCTTATAGAATATTCAAAGAAAGATTAAAAAGCAGCTTACTTGTTGATCATGGCATATTCATTTTCCATCTATCCCACTTTGTCAACTTCTTCATCATCAATATTGTTGTCTGCATATCACAAATCTCTTTGTAATTCAACCTTTCGAGACATGTTCTTTATCTCCAATGTTGGTCATCACTTCTTCCAGAATCTTTATCTCTTCACACGGTTAAGTGTGTTCAACCCTAAGAGTCTCGTGGCTCGATACCAATTGAAGTGGCATATAGAGTCACAAGAAGCTAGGGGTTGAATTGTGACCCTTTGAAAATTTATATCCTGCAACTTAGAAAATGTCCTCTCAAGTTGATACTTGGAGATGAGATAGTTAGCTTAAAACAATTTCACAAGACATACTCTTCTTGAGTAGGTTCCATGTATTGAACCTTCTCTAGTTAAGTAAGTTCAATTCATAATGAGTCTTGTGTTGTATTTATGCATAGAAACATTTTGTTCATCAAATGAATTTTATCCTTTTGTTGAGCATGGTAATTCAGTGTTTGATAACTTGAGGAACATATTACCAAGACATATATATGTGAAGGATAAACTCTTTAATGTAGAGAAGCTTGTGAGAATGAAATCATTTCAGATTGAAGCTTCTATAAATGTTTTTAAAACAGTATATGTTTTATGCATAAAATTCATGAGTAGGTTAGTAACAATAGATGGTCAATATAAAACACTAACTACTCAATGAAGAAGGTTAGTAATAATAGATAATCAATATAAGATACTAACTTCTTAATGATGAGGATAGTCATGAATAATAGCTTGTAAGAGATATGTTGGTTTTAACTTTGAGATTAAATCATAGATTATAAGTTCTTAGTTAAAAACCATTTTTGTAAGGTTGAATAAATCAACCTTCTCATAGTTTGGACAAAGGTGAATATGTTATAGCATGTTAGAAGATAGTAAGGAAAGCTAGTAAATAACACAAGAGAGTTATAGAGGTTCACCCAAACCACGGCTACTCCTCTCCCACGTCCTCGTGAGAGTTTCCACTATTTTCCAAATAGATTTTACACTTGCTTTAGCTTCACTTGCTAAAGACTTTCACCTCCACTCTCTTTTGATCACACACAAAAGACAAGTTCTAACTTTCACAAGAGAATCACCAACAACCCTCACTTTTCACTAGGTAGCTTGTTGAGAAACTTTTGAATCGAATCACCAACAACCCTCACCTTTCACTAGGTAGTTTGTTGAGAAACCTTCAAACCGAATCACCAACAACACTCACCTCTTACTAGGTAGTTTGTTGAGACACCTACAACTTAGACTCACCAACAACACTCACCTTTCACTAGGTAGTTTGTTGAGAGACTTTGAACCTGAATCACCAACAACCCTCACCTTTCACTAGGTAGTTTGTTGAGAAACCTTCAAACTGAATCACCAACAACACTTACCTCTTACTAGGTAGTTTGTTGAGAGAATTACAACTTAGAATCACCAACACCACTCACCTTCAACTAGGTAGTCTGTTGAGAAACAAGCACAATATTCCTTACAATAAGGGTTTTGGGGTTTTGGGATGTTTAAGAGCTTGAGAATAAATTACACAAAGTGTATACAATGATGCTCATCAAGCTAACACACACTCACTAAAAGAATCCAGAATTTTACATTAGAAGCTTGGAGTGTGGGATGAGAAGGTTGGATGTTTCTTTGAGAAGCTTGAATGATGAGAGGTTCCAACCCAAACTCATGCCTTGATTCTTCAAATTCCCAGCATTTAAATAGCCATTGGTACTCGAATATAGCTGTTACAAATTGAATTTGAGTTGAAGAGAGCCGTTGGAAAGTTGTTGTAGGTTTGTAGATAGGATATGATGACTTTGTGCTTTAGTTGTAGCCTATCAACCTTCTGAAGCAACCTTTGTGCTTTGTCTTGTGTTGACAACACTTTATATCCGCACCATACTTCCTTTTCTTCTTTTCTCTCGGTTCACAAGACTCCCTAGTAGTCTACTCAACTTGCCTATGCTTCATTTGTAATCTTTGGAATGACTTGGAATTAATTTGAATCAACCTTACAAGCTTAAAACACCTCAAATGTGCCATATGAATAATCATTCATTACCTCCTTTTATATTCAAACTTTCAAAGACATTTTATGACTTGGAATCTTCATTTAATTCACATTAAGATCATTCAAGAAGAGTTAATGTGTTTGGGATAATTTTGATATGGTTTCCAAAGAACCTTCCGAACATTGTTTCTTCCTTCACTTTAACCTTCTTAACATTGAACTTATACTTCCAAGGTGTTTTGTTAGTCAAACTTCTTTTGACTTCAGTCAAACTTTCTGTTGACTTTTGGTCAACCTTCTGTTGACTTTTGGTCAACCTTCTGTTGACTTTCGGTCAACCTTCTGTTTGACTTTCATTCAACCTTCTGTTTGACTTTCAGTCAACCTTCTGTAGAAAGTTACTTTTTCTTTTAAGCTTCTTCAATCAACCTTCTGTACCTCTTTATGGAATAGGTCAACCTTCTGTTGACTTCAATCAAACTTTCTGTTGACTATTAGTCAAACCTTGTGTTGACTTTTAGTCAACCTTCTGTTTGACTTTCAGTCAACCTTCTGTAGAAAGGTCAAACCTTCTGTTGACTTTATTTTGTAAGCTTCTCATGAGTTAACCTTCTCAAGGCTTTTCTACCTTTATAATATACCAATATTGTAGACCATGGTAGAGCCTTAGTTTGCTAAGTCTTGGCTTGGTTAAACCTTCTCAAATGATTATTCCTCAAATAAATGAACTTTGATGCTCCTAGGAAGAATCATTTATTACCTTCTCTTTTCTAATACCTTCTCTTGACTTTGTCAAACCTTACATTGACTTAGTCAAACTTTCTCAAATGATTATTCCTCAACCCAATAAACTTTGATGCTTTTAGGAAAAATCATTGAGTACCTCTTCTTGAGTTCATCAATGAGAGTGATTGTTCTTTAGTTGTTGAAGTTTCCTAGAGTAGGTTGCTTATTTGAACCTTCTTATCTTTGAACCTTCTCCAACTATTTTAACCTTCTTTAACTATTGAACCTTCTCATATGTGAACCTTCTTATGTTTATTTCTACCCTTGACTTTTTGCATGTTTTAGTCTTGCTCTTTGATATGCTTCTTGATAAGCTTTTGAACCTTTGAGTAAGAGAGCATTGGTAGAATATAACCCGATTAATGACTATGAGAATCTCCTTTGTAGAGACTTGTAGAAACCTTTGATCCATCTAGTCATTAGGTTATTAGGACTCTCTTGATAGGAATTCACTTTAGATGATTTGTATTTACTTTGATTTCCTAATGTCTTCTCTTTTCTCTTTGTGAATTTCCTAGTCCCACACATTGTAATAGTAAAGATAATATGTCTTCATGAAGCTTGCATTACTATTCTTGTAACTTTGTTGGTCTTTACTACTGATTCTTCAATTTGTTGAGAATGGCATGCAATGGATTGATCTAATTTGCTTCTAGCATGTCCACTTGAAAGAAACCTGTTCTTTTCAACAAACTCAAGACACCCATTAGTAGAACACCATTCAGAATACTTAAGCTTTAGTTCATAAGGTTTGTTATCATTAAAACCATATATCAAAAAGGATTTTATCTCAACATAAATACTCTTTTGTAATAGAAAATCGGGGTCACAACATTGCACAAGAACTCTGAAAACTCAACTTCCAGACAAAAGCGAAATACGAGTGAACAGATTCATTGCACGTGCTTGTGAACCACTTTTCCTTTCATTTGAATGCAATCTTTACTTTTGTTTTACATCTACTGCAATTGTTTCTTTTGTTTTATTTTCAATACTGTTCTTCGTATCATTTACTGTTCTTAGAACCGTCAAAAACACAAAGTACAAGGGCAATTGTCCAGAGATTTCCTAGTTTGATCTCACAAACTCACATTTTAAAACTAGTGATTGTTTGCTAAAAACACCAGAAAACAAGTTCTCAGAAGTTGAACAAAAGGAGGTCAGATTAGCTTCTAGCCTCTAAGGCTCTCTCTTATAAGGCCAACACGACCTCTTTGGGTCGAATCTAACCTGAGCAGAGTTCTCAGAAGTTGAACCAAAGGAGGACGGACTAACGTCTAGCCTCTAAGTCTCTCTCTCTCTCACACACACACACATAAGGCCAACGCGACCTCGCTGGCCCAAAATGAATCCGAGCATGGTCCTTAAGAGTCGCTTCAAAAGAATACAGATTATTAAGAAAGTACATTATTGAAATTAAATGTCAATTCGTACAACCGCAGATTATTCAAAGACAACATTTTAGTACATGAAAACTCATGGTACAAAATTAAACACTCATGCTCCACAATCTCCTTCAGCTCGGTAACTCTGGTCTGAAGCGGTTCAACTTGAGCTACGACGATAACAATTGCAGCAAAGTTCTTTTCAGCCTCCTCCAAAGCATTGGAGACTGAATAGACTTGTTCAATAACAGTATCTCGTTCTACTTCGGCCACCTGTCGAGCCGCAACCTCCTTCTCCTACAAAATTAATGTTGCCCTAAAAGCTCGTTTCGCAGAATCGAACTGCTCCTTTAACTCGTCGCACTCTTTCAGAAGCCACAGTCTCCCTAACAAAGACAACTAAGGATGAATCAAAACAAAAAAAATAACAATCTATTAGCAGAATAATATGATCTGATCGGAGCAATACCCCTGTAACACCCTCATATCTCTAACAAGTAGAAATACTAAAGCGTACCTAATGGCATACATCAGAGTATAAAAATTCATGTTTCAGATATTGATTTGACCAAAAACTCTCGAATCCAAATCAAAGAGTCGTAAACATAATATAGTCCAGAGTTCAATATCCCAAAACAAGACAACAGCGGAAACGATTACATAACTCAAATACAAATTCAAGTTATATAAATCGAATACAAAGATACAAGGGAAAATCATAACTAATAATAGAAGAACTACGTCTTCCATTTCCTTCTCGAGCACGCCATCCACTCGTGCCATAAATGATCTTCTTTCCCTGTTTCTCTGTAAAACAACAACATTTGTAGGGTGAGATAACAAATCTCAGTGAGTCTTACTGTGACCCCTTACCTATCACTCGGTCCATTTATAAAACATTTATCCTTTCAAAAAGATTATTTATGACGCACCCAATCCTTCACCGAATTGGTCAATAGCATTGAGAGTTTCCCCTCAACCTAAGTACACCCCTTTATAAAACCATAATTAGTAATTCAGAAAGAATTACATACAACAATCAAATCATAAATAATTCATAGTCCAATTCTTGATGACTATGTACACTTTAAATTAATCATCTATAGTTCATAACCCAATTCTTGATGGCTATTCACTATCCTCTTAATAATCTAGTACAACACCTTAAACCATTTTTCTTTTCTTCGGTTTGCGGTGAACCCAATCCACTCACAGTGAACAACCTCATATGGGCCTAGCTCGAGGGTTCATGACTTCCCTCTCCCTAGTGTACTATCCTCTTGGGTCATCACCCATAATCGATATAATTACATATCATACCCGCATTGGGCCGTCTCCTATACACAATATAATTTATATATCATACCCGCATTGGGCCGTCTACTATATTCGATATAATTCATATACCGAAAACATAATTCATTCTATGACATGTTTTTATACCATAGTATCACATTTATAAACTCAGACCAAACATCGTTTGATTTATAAAACATTGGTTCCCACACGTATTCTAGGTTTTCGGTTTTTCTAGAGTTTTATAGATTCAACCAAGTCAAACCACACCACATTCAAAACATAGAAAAACCATCCATATATAATATAAGTGGTTAGGAAAAGGATTTGAAACAAGTTTGAAGTTGAACGGAGCGTCAAAACGAAACATCGGATATTGGGGACATAAGGACTACACAACTTTGCCCATTTTCATTCCGTTTCGTTCTCCGATCAATCCCAAACTATGTTTCGATCCAAATTCAACCACGACAGCTACAACATACACATATTCCAGTACAACAACATCAATTGCAAGCAATTACATCAAGGAGTTCACTTCGAGATTTGTAATGACACGAACCGACATTTTTGCACACAACATAAATGCAGAATTTTCCTACAGCAATGCACCTGTTTCGACCAATGATTTAAAATAGCAAACGACATCGGATTTCAACAAACGAACACTCTTTAGAAATCTCTCTGAGTGGAGTTTCTGCCTATGATTTTCATTTTTCAAAATAAGCATATAGTTTGTACAGTTTTTCAAAATACTTCACAGAGGTACTAACATTGAACATAACTGTTTTCCCAAGACCTGAAAAACTGAACCTATACACAGTTTAATTTCAGAAATTTGACCTAACTTGAGACACTCATAACTTGAGCTACACAACTCCAAATTTAACGAAACCAGTGCCAAAACGACCGGCGTTAAGTCTATTTTCAAAAACAATCAGAAACATAATTTTTGGACTAACCGAGAAGTCCCAGTTCTAATAAAACCGAACCTGTGTCCAGAATTTCATAATCAGTGGTTTCGTGACCAATTTGCGTTTTTCGCGACTCAAAATTTACGAAACGCGAGCAATTTCGACAACCACAGAAATCAATCAATCAACACAACATAAAACAAAAACCCTAAGCGAGTAAAACTCACCTAACGTGATGAAAATCACGCAATACCGAGTGTTTCCGAATCCGAAACACCGAACTAGCTCCGAAACTTCACGAACTCAAACCAAACCGTTCCAAAAGCTCCAAAACTGAATTCCCCAGCGCTCAAATTGTGAACACAACAGCTGAAACACTCAAACCCTTCAAGACCCACGAATTTGAACCCCAATGCTTCAACTTTGAGCTTCCCAAACCTTAAGCTAGCTTCCACTATGAGCAAAACTTCATCTTCTCCATTTTGAGCTCCAATGGTCAACAATGGTGGATTGAGAAAGATGAAGCAATAGGGTATAAAATTAGTATCAATAGGTAGAGCTTGAGAAATGGAGAAGAATGAAAGCAAAACATCTTAACTTTATGGAGAATCCATGGAGAGATCTTCTCCTCTTCTTCTTCTTCCCCTTCACCTCCTTTCTTCCTCTTCTCTCGGTTTTCTCTCTTCTCTCTCTGTTTCTATTTCTTTGTTTTTCTTTCTTTTTCTCTTTCTTTCTTTCTCCTTTTATTTCCTTTCTTTTCTCTCTCTTACTTTCCCTTTCTTTATTCACACAAGTGTGAAATGAGAGAGTACTTGGATAATTTTGGGTTTTGTAGCAAGACTAAAATACCCTTAGTGTTCTAATTTCCACTCAGTAATGCATTTAAATTATATACTCAAGCAATTATAAATTGCTTTCGTGACAACCTCATATCCGTGACTTGATTTACTACCTACTTGAGTAATAAATCACTCGTTAATTTCTTAATTCGAAATTAACGAAATTAGGGATGTTACAACCCCCCTTCAAGAACTTTCGACCACCCTCTAACAACTTAGTACCAAAAGTGGCAGTTCAAAGAACGACATCGAAGGGATTCAAACAAAGATCCTCTAGGCTGACATCTTCAAAGCCTGGAATATGCTCCTCTAGGACATCTGAATCACCAAGGGGATCTTCGAGCATCGCCTTCTTTGGAGGAGAAGCCTTAAAGGTCGGCTTCACAGCTGGATCAGTCATTTCAGGCTGATCTCTCTCTGCCACAGAACTAGAATAAGCCCGTACAGGAATCTGCAAGTCCATCACCTCCTTCCCCTTTTTGAGTCATCCTTCGAACCTAAACCACCAGATTATTATCTCGGAGTAAGGAGCTAGGCCCATGAGAAATTGCAGACCTAGTTGCAGCCTCCCTCAGCTCGTAAAGTGTGGTAAGAGATGACATTGTCGATAGAAAGAAAATAAAATTATAAGTGGGAAGGGCAATCGAGAAGGAAACATCGATATACAAATTACTTACGAAGCACATTAATAGCTTCCCCACGAGCGTTGTGGCCATAGCCCGAGTATTAATCACATGATCTCCCTATGACATGAACGTCCAAGACCGAAGAAGTTCGAGGCTTATCATGTCAAGCCCACACACCTAGGAGTGAGACCGAGTATAAAACTGGAGAGGTCTCTTGAGCCCAACTGAAAAAACAACGAAGTCAACTCACAATGAACGTTAACAACACCAATTTTCCGGAGGCGACCAAGTTCCCCAGTCGAACGAGGAAGAACATACCCGCAAAGCCATCTATCAAAAAAGAGGTAAAAATATTTTCGGAGGATCCAGACACCAAATCTATGTAGCCATAACGAACCCTCCGTGAGTCTCTCTCGGGATTCCGTACCACATCAAGCAAATACAGGAACAACTCTACCGATGTGGGTCATTTAAAGGATTGCATCACCTGATCATACGCTCGCAAAACACCCCACCTCGAAGGACTAATCTTAGAGGGGGAAACTCGAAGAAAGGCCATAAATATTTTCTCGAAAGGGGGAGTAAATGGAGGGCGAACTCCTGCTTTAGTAAGCATAGCCGAAAGAATAAACAACCTCGGGCCATGATTGACCGGGCTACACACTGGCACTCCGTAGGGAACCCCATGCAACCCCACTCTTCTATCCTACTTAATGGTGTGGAAAATAGTATGCAAGTATATATACATAGTCACACAAGTAATATAATGATAAGAAAAGGTCGAACCCACAGGGATTATGTAAAGCTTTGTCAAGTTTAGAGTGTACACTTAGTGTGTCTACACTATTCATAATTGGTTGGAGTATACAAATTGAATTAAAAAGTATAAACAACAATGAGATGTGTAAGGAATCAGTGAGATAAAGTAGTTGAGATGTTTTCACCAAGTAAATCACTTCTAAGAGTTTTAGTGGTGTAGGCAGTGTAGGCACATTGAATGCAGTTGCATCAGTATGTGCCTTTCAATCACTTTCTTCAGAGTTTCATTACAAGCTTCCTATGTCTAGGCAAGCTAAATAGGTTCACTCCTGTCTCTTAAGCATCCACTGTTTCACCGTAAGAACTATGTTATCCTATGTCTAGGACTTAACACGGTTTTAACAATCAATTCCTTATTAAAACTAGTTTAACAAATATGTTGTTACAAACACTCATTCTTATTAACTCTTGATTTCTTAAATGTAGCCCATGTCTGCTGCTACAAGTCTACCTATTCTAAAGTGATCAAATTCAGAATAAGTTTTGAAAGAAGTATTACGCAAGAGTTAAAATGCACACACTACATAAACCACATTTACTTGCTTAGAAGATCATTACAAGGCTACAACATCTCAACTAAGGGAATTTAGCTCATATTACTTATCATATAATAGAGTGAATCTGTAAGGAACATAATCAAATGAGTAATATTACAAAAGAACTCAAAAGGATAGAGATTACACAAAGGAGAGATCTTTTCATAAGTTTCCCTAGTTGAAGTACAATATAATTTCCTTACACAAGTTTCCTCCAAGTAGAAGTGAAGGGAGTGGTTATCAAACACTTCCTTACCTTCCTTCTCTTCAGAAACTAAATGAAAACTAAACCTAAATTACAAATATAAAGAAACTATGTGATCCTTTAAAAGCTTGGATGAAGGATGATCTTGAAGTGAAGAGATGGTCTTCTATTTATAGGAAAATGAGTTTTCCTCCCTTGGAGGGTTTCCTTGGCGCTAAAATATAACTAAGATCAGTAACCATAGTTACTTTGTTGACCTCCCATCAAGCAAGTTGCTCTTTTGCATGAAGTTCACATGGGGTGGTCCAATAAAGAAGTGCCACATGTCCTTGAGTGAGAGGCCTTCCCAACTTGTCTTCCATGGTAGGTGCCGAATTATGTAAGTGGGTCTGCTCCACATGACTAAGCATGACGCCACATGTCAAGTGTTGAAGCATCAAATTGGTCCTTGGATGTTTTGATGAACTTTGCTGGTGTAGCAGGTGCAGGTAGTGTGGGCACACCTAGTGTAGGCAGTGTAGGTACACCTAAAGCAGCTGCACTAAACAAAACATCAAACATACCAAGACATATGCATTTTGCTTAAGTCATTGTTCTAATCCATTTGAATCCTTGAAATGTTGTTTCTTCACTTATAAGCTATATTTACATAATAATTTACTTGAAAATAAGTAATAACCTAAGTTTAATTGTATGAATAACTCTATATAAATTAGAGTTATCACTTAACCCAACTAAAGGTTGAAGTTAGGCCAAAGGGGAAGAATCATGTTCCCTGAAAACACTACTTCGAGAAAGGATTCCAAAGAAACCTAGTGCTGAGGATCCAAGTCGCCCTAATTAAAAAGAAAATCTCGGCTTCTCGCTGAGGGACCGGTATCTCGGCTTGAAGTGGGAGAACCATCAGATGAGGGTGGGGGTTGCTTCACCCGAGCTAATAACCTTATTCTGATCTAATACATACAAAGGAAGCATATGTCAGGGAGATCATATGAAACTCCACATCTACATCGATAGACGACGCACTCTCCCTATCGAGCCCCAATGGTTCGGTCTAAACACAGAAAATATAGCCACCTCGGAATAAGAAAGACATAAGGAAGAAAGAACATACCTTATGCTCGGAAGAATGCTCGGGAGAACGAAGCCTTGATAATCTCTCTAAACTGATCTCGAGAGAACTAGGGCGAACTGAACCAACAACTTCAAAGTACAAATCCATCGAAAGTACAAACAAAACGATACTCCCCATATTTATAGAGAATCAGTAAAAGTGACAATTGTTACTTTCACCGCCAGTGCAACTTTGACACACATATTTTCCCAGGTGAAAATGCGCGTTCCCTAGCTTACACTGTCTCTTGTCCCCGCTTATTGACAACATGGCATGCAATTTCGGCTTGGACCGAGGTGTCAGTTAAAAGACACCCCTCCACCATGGCCACAACTTATAAAAACAAAAATGGGGGTCGTCACAATCATACTCTACTAGAAAACATAACTTCAAGCCAATGTCTTCCTTCCAATACCATCTCGACTTGGGGGGCAACCGTTCTGGATTGGCTAAAAGCCCGATGGCAACAATACCCATAAGGCAGACTATGATTAGTGGGCCTTGAAAATAAATCCACAATTCACAATGAGTGAACGCTGGAGATCAAACCTCCACATCCCACAGTCAGGATCTTACCCAACTTTTGTCACTCATGCCTATAAATACACATACCCATCAATGCTACAACTACACATTTATTACCTCATACCACCTATTCCCAGACTCAAGCATCAGAGTGTGTGCATGTACCACCCCTTCACCAGATCAACCCGAGCAGGTGCATCTCGACACATTGCTTGAAACGTTCTAGCTTCTCAGCTTGGTGAGCATCTCGATCAACCCACTGCCTGACCGAGATATGTATCCAATACAACTCAAATCCGTAACAAATAGTTCATAAACAATTCATACTTCTCAACTTGGTGAGCTTCTCGATCCACTACTTGACTGAGATTTGCATCCAATACCGTTCAAACCCGTAACAAACACTTGATAAACAATTCATGCAGAGAAATCACACTTTCATGAAAGTGGGGTATTCTAGTAATTTTGTTGTTGTGATATGATATAAACTAAAAAAAAACCTCAAATATAATTTATGCTATATAATAATTATTCTTGTGTCCGAAGAGAAGGAAAAATTCCTCTCACTGTTATCGATCTTCAACTCGATCACTAACCTCTTTTCCTTTGCAACAAAACAAACACTTTCTTCACTCGCTCGCTGCCTCTCACTCACTCACTCACTCACTCACTCACTCACTCCACCGTATATGAACACGTAACTGTCTCTACCGTTTTTCTCTCTTAACCTCACAAATGGTACTTACTTTTTTCCCCTCACTCTTTTCTCGTCTTTTGATTTGCATAAAAATCTAACCTTTTTGATTTTTTTTTTTTGCAGGACAAAGCCAGTGGTAGTGACAAGACAATTGTTGCTGATAAATACAATGTTGAAATCGCTGAATCATTGGCAAATGAGGCTCAGGTTTTTATCTAGTTTTCAAGTTCTAATCTGTTTTACCCTTTTTTGTTTTTAATTTCTCATTCATGTAGTTGTTTGACATTTGTGGAATTAACTCTCAATTTAGTCTCTAAAATATCACTCACTCTCATATTTAATACTTAAACTATGAAAACTAATTAAATAATCCAAGAAGTTTTTCTCATCTATCAATAAGTTCTTGTAGAGACTAAATTGATGAGCAAAAATAAACTATTTAATAAGTTCTTATAGTTGGAGACTAAATATTATAGAAGAGAAAGTGATGCTTTAGGGACTAAACTGAGGGTTTACTCGAAAATTGTTGATTGTAGAGGCCTCACGACCCTCACCCCTGTATATATACCAGCAGCTTCTGTTGTTGTTTCTAATTTTTTTTGCTATTTCTTTGACCATTTTGTTAATTTTTCTCTATTTTTGTTGTTTAGCATTTGCCTATTGCAGAGGCCATACCGATATACGAGCAACTTCTTCAGTTGTTTCCAACAGCTGTGAGTGTTCTTGTTGAGTTCTTTGGTTGTAACTTGTGTGTATTGTGCTATATGATGAATGATGAATCACTGCTGTGGTTTTGAGTGATTTTGGAAGCTAATACTACAATGGAAGTGGTTTTTTATGATGCTTATTTGATCATGTGTTCAGGCCAAGTTTTGGAGGCAATATGTGGAGGCACATATGGCTGTAAATAATGATGATGCTATCAAACAGATTTTTAGTCGGTGCTTGTTGAATTGTCTTCAGATTCCTCTCTGGTATGTTATATCTGTTTAATCTGAGTACTGCAAATGCAATGGTTGATTTATCATTTTTTTTTACTCCCTTTTGGCTTTTGGATGGATATATTGCTTGAAACTCGAAAGCTTTTGCTTATATGAGAACTCTGTACTTTATTGTTGGTTCGTCACCAAGAAGGTTGGCTTAGTAAATCCAAAATGTAAACTGCACCTAGGGGCCTGCCCAAAATGTTATTGTTCACCAAATGAGTAAACTTTTTTCTTAAATTTGGAAAATTGAACTTTAGTTGATATGCTTGCTTTAGGGGCCTGCCTATAATGTTATCGATAGATAGCCTTGCAGTGTCAACTTTAATAGGATTAGTCTATTTAACGACAGTGGAGATGGATTTGAATCCTCTAAAGTGAGTGAAGTGTAGCTAACCCTGATTGGTTTGTTTTGCATATACATGTAATATCAACCCGTTATTTTCTCTTCAATAGTTGAACATGCTTACTTTACACTCTAAAGTGAAGCACTCACTTTAGAGGAATCCACTGGAGAATTAGTTAAATCACAAAAGATCTTGAAGGATACTCTTTTTTTTTTGTTTTTCCGGAAGCTGATCTGTTGCTTCTTATATTCCGTCCCATCTTCTCTATCCTACATTACATTTCATTTGGAATTTTATCAGATTGTTTTTCTTGATAGTGTATGAAACAACCTGCTTATTAGGTCTGCTACGTACATGCAAACATTTCTGTTTTAATCTTTCATTGTATTCTTATCCTTGCTTTATAGGCGGTGTTACATTCGTTTTATTAGAAAGGTCAATGACAAGAAGGGGGCAGAGGGTCAAGAAGAGACAAGAAAAGCGTTTGATTTTATGCTCAACTATGTTGGTAAGTTGTTCCGCTTTGTCCCAATTGTTTTGCATTTCATCTGTCTTTAGATGATTGTCCTATTTAGGATATGATGATGGAAAATCACCTAGGGTGGTTTGGTCATGCGAGAAGAATTTTAATGGAGACTCTAGTAAGAAGAAGATTGATAGGGGCCTTAGTGGGAAAAGTGGATAAAAAGGTAGGCCAATTAAAGGGGCAGAGGAGGGACTGAAGAAAACTTTAAGGGTATGTTTGGATGAAGGGTTTTGGAGTAGAGGGGGAACACTTATTTATCAATTCTAAATTGAGTCAGATATAAAATGTTTCTAAACATGAATGAAGTGAGATTAAAAATGTTTCTCAAATGTTCATTAAAATATAGACGAAGCCCTCCAATACCCTCCCAAATCCCCCAACCAAACATACCTTTAAGTGGTTTTTACTGAAAATTTGATTTTTGATGGAGCTTGTTAGATGTAAAAAAACCACTTATGTGCATTCACCCGATATTTTAAGCTTTTAGATAGTTGGTTCATGGCATAGTATTGGAGCTTCTATTACCATGTTGTCCAGAGTTAGATCCTCGTCGCTTCCATTCTTCTAAATAAAAGTTAGATTTCAGCACAAGGTAGAGTCAGCTTGTGCATTTTAAAGCTTCCAGCACAAGAGGCTCTTGTTTGAGAAAGAGTATAAATATAAACCTATTGACATGCCTTCCGCCAACAAAAGTTTTTTGGATGGTTAGTCCATTACACAACCCAATGGTGATGGGCGATCCATGTAGCCTACTACATATTGTTGGAATGCTTCATTGTTGTTGTTGAATGTAGTGGTAGAAATCTTGGTGCCTTTTGCCTTTTTACTGAATGGAAAGTTCTTTTGGAGTCCTATTTAATGAGGAGTCGACATGAAAAATGGCTATTTTAAAGAGATAATTGGTGCAAACGGGTGTCATTAGGCATTGGACAACTAGGGAATGCTTCATTGCTAGTAATTTTCATTTTTCCAGACTAGTACAAGTTAACTCTTATTTTTATCAATTTTGTGTCTCTTAGTTAATGCCTGTGATTTCATTCAAGTCTCCAGAGCCTGCTGCTAACGTAGTTTTTCAATAATGCGTGTTGCAAGAATTCATTAAAAACTGACATCCTTGTTTCTATTATTGTTCTTTGAAGATATTCTAAGATTAATTTACTAGAGGGAAAGGGAGTGGAAGATAATGTGTATGTTTGTGTATAATATGCATGTACGAAGCGTATCTATACATGTATTATATATCGACACTTATTTCTGATTATGTGCTAACAGGAGCAGACATAGCATCTGGCCCTGTGTGGATGGAGTACATAGCCTTTCTAAAATCATTGCCGGTTTGTTTAGTTAATCTTCTGTGTTTTCTGCAATTCATGGTGCATTTTTGGTATCAATTTTAATTTTTTTAGTCAAATTCAATTGCAGGCTGCAAACATACAAGAACAATCACATCGGATGACTGTTCTGAGAAAAGTCTATCAGAAGGCTATTGTTACTCCTACCCATCAAATTGAACAAATTTGGAAGGACTATGAAAATTTTGAAAATTCTGTTAATCGTCAATTGGTAATATATTAGTCTTCATTTGATGCTTGATCTGATAATACGTATTCCCGAGTCTTTAGTTGTTCTTCTGTGGTATTATATTATATAAGAATATTCTAAAGGCATGCATTTTGATGATAAGGTGTTTTGCAGGCTAAAGGACTGATATCTGACTTTCAACCCAAATATACTAGTGCCAGGGCAGTTTACAGGGAGCGGAAGAAGTATGTGGATGAAATTGATTTGAATGTGCTTGCTGTGCCACCAACTGGATCCTACAAGGCAAATTTCCGTTCTTTTCTGAATATTGCTCATCAGTGATCAGTGATAGCTGTTTGTGGATAATTTCAGACATTAAAGTATGCTCTTAGAATTTGGGTTGGGCCTAACTCAACCCTACAAAACCGATTTGTATAGTGAGGGATGCCTCCCACTTTTAAACTCTTTTTCAGACCATATCACATCCGATGTGGGACTCTTAACACATGTCATCAAGGATCTTTAAAACATATAATTGGGCTGTGAAGGTATCTAATAGAGGTCTCTACTAGTTAAAATGCTAATCTAATTACAACTTGATGTTATTTTATCTTGTGTTACCGATATTGATTTCATTGTCTTGTCTGCAGCAGTTGGCTATGTACGAAAGTAATGTAATGACATAAATTTTGATATTTAGATGGATGGTTGTTTAGTTTGAAAGACTCGCTCTTAGACCGATTAAACTGTTTAGTGTGTCAGACTCTGGAAAATATGTATGATATAATCTGGAAAGGGCACTTTTATCTTTTCTTCACATCTTATATGTAGGTAGCAGCACATTTGTATGGACGATGGAGCTTTATGCTTTAATTACTTATCGCGTGTCATTGAGCAAGCTCATATCTGTGAACAAATTGTTTTGGAAAGATAGTAATTTTTCCCATAAACCTCTGCAAGGAAGCCACCAAAAGAAGTTCTTTTGCCTCATTAAGCTAATCGAAACATGCACCAACTATCCCAAAAACTTTGTTTTGTACATGGATGAATTTAAACTCAGTCCCATAATTAAAAGCCAAATAGCCAATTGGACTTGCAGCATGCACAGTGCACAGACCAACCTTGTGTTGTGTTGTGTATTGAACTCTAGGTCACCTAGTCAAAAGCTCTGATAACATATTATGAGCCAACTATCCTGAAAGTTCAAGCTGTTAGATGAGCTCAAATGAATGGTTTATTACTTTTTATATCTCTAACATGATAAGTTTTATTTGTTTGTCACTTCTGACAGGAAGAAATGCAGTGGATGGCATGGAAGAGACTTTTATCATTTGAAAAGTAAGAAGCATGCATTCTTTTTTCTTTCTCTTAAATTTAGCTTTTTAACTGTTGATGCATTTAGGAATAAACAATATAAGCTTCTTCTGCTTGTATTTCTTCTTATTGCTTATACATTAATCTCTATTAAGTTTTACTATAGATCCTTGTTGCGTTGTATTTTATCAAACTAAGGAAGCAATGTGTTTTTTGAAATTTTAGTCCAATATTCACTTCTAAATGATTCATGATTTTTGTGTGTGTGCGTGCCTCGCCGGCCCATGCCTATATGACTGTATGAGTAGCATGTGATGCACAGCAGTTGTCACTTCTTTTGAAGACCATATTTAATATCTAGGGTGATATAAATCAAGTATTGACCAGTTTTTCTGGAGACCTTTTCTGTTTTTTATATCTTGGGTGAAATTGGTTTGTAATTTTATTCTGTAATAAATGGTCTTAGACCTTAGTTGAAGAGTTTCACGAAAACCTTTACTGGTAGATAATAGAGATGTAAAACAATTCTTGACGTAAGCTTTTGGGAGAGTTGATCTTTGACCAAACTTCTCGTCTCGAAGAGCTTGTTAGCTGGATATAGTTCCTCTGATAATGTCTTCATAAATATATGTGACTGAGTTTTGTTAACATTTTCAATTCAATGATTCTGCATTTCAGAGGAAACCCACAGAGAATAGATACTGCTTCCTCCAACAAACGAGTTATATTTACTTATGAGCAGGTACTAAGAAATATATTTTCCTGTTTTTTTATCGCTTTAATAGTATCATTTTCTCAATAGTATGGAGAAGAAGACGATGTTATTGTTCCTGTAATATATCTCTTCAAGCTTCCCAAACCTCATTTATCATCTTTTCCCCTACTCCCACAGAATTGCTATAAGCCTATCCATTGATTCTGAGAAATTTGAACAGTTATACAAAAGCTAACTCTTTATAGTGAAGTTTATTTCTGAAATTGATAATGGTAATTTCCTAATAAAGATTCTCTAGAAATTTGAGCTTAGAGTCTAACTTAATCCGACAAAACCGACTTGTAAAATTAACTTTATAAGCACTACTTAGACCATATCCCTAGGCGATATGGGACTAAACACCCCCCTCACACTCAACACAATGAAGGCAACCCAAAGTTGTTGCAATTAAGACAGCTAGGAGTACTGCATTTAAGGCGGATTTCCAACCCATCCCCTCACATTCAAGGCTATGAACCTAGAGTATGGATGATGCATACAGTACAACTACGGATCTAGGATAAGTTCTAATACCATCTAGAAATTTTATCCCAAGACCCAACTCAACCCCACAAAAGCGGCCTGTAAGGTGAGGAATGCTCAAACCTTAAATAAAGAGGCTAGAGTGAATATCTCTAGGTGGTCAAAACACGCCCCCTCACACCCAAGACAACGAAGGTAGCCCAACATTTTTGCAATTAAGATTTAAGGTGGCTAGGTTGATCACAATTAATGCAGTTTCTAACAGATTCCTTACAGTGATGGTCACTAGCTGAATTGAATACATTTTGACTTCAATCCTTATCGTTAGCCTAAGTTGTTTATAACTTCAATTGTTTGTCATATTGTTTAGATGTAGAAGATTAATGATAATAATGAATTATATTAAACCGTTGCATCTTATGATGTCAAGAGGTTTCATTCTCATTCTCATTTTCCTTGAATTGATAGGTAGTGTACGCATAAAAAAGAAAAATATTTATTTTCCTTGTTTTTAGATGTGTAATAACATTATTAACCATGAGTTTTACTTTGGTGATATTTATTTATTGTATTATTTATTGAATTTCTTACTGCATTTTGCTGGTATTCAGTGTCTGATGTATATGTACCATTATCCTGATATATGGTATGACTATGCTACATGGCATGCTAAAGGTGGTTCAATAGATGCTGCAATCAAAGTATTTCAAAGGTCCCTGAAGGCTCTTCCTGGTTTGTGAGACTTTTCTTTTGTTAATTTTTTAGTGCATTGGTATCTTTTTTATTCACAACATTTTCATGAGTCTCTTGTCTTGTAGAAAACTAAACTCTTTGACATGTTTATAACATGTGCTATTTGCTAAGGATTTTTTTTTTTGCAATACACACCCGACCCGAGGTCTAGATATTAAAAAAATAACCTCAGGTCTAGATATATAAAAGAAAAATCTCATAAGTAAGAAATGAATGGTTGATTCGTTAGAGTATGACTCTAACATTCTGAGCAATTTTTCTGATAAATATCCTTTCACTGTGAAAACCTTTTCTTGTGTTAGCTTGTCTTAATCTTTGAGGTACACTTTATATCACTTAATGCTCCATTATTACCCTTTTTCTGAGTGTAGCTCTTAATTATACATCAATATGTCTTACTCGACTCTTCATTTTTTCCCCATTAATTTCCTTGCTCTCTGTCATTTCATTTGCAAACAGATTTGGAAATGCTACGATATGCTTATGCAGAGCTAGAGGAATCCCATGGAGCAATCCAGGTATGATAGGTTGGACATATATGATCGAAACTATAGTGATTAATGTCACGGGAAATGTGGAAGTTAATGTGTCATTGGAAAATGGAAATATCCACAAGTCATAGGAAGTAGTTTAATTCTTCATCATTGTTCTTGTAAATGTTAATGGTTTCTATTCTACTTTGTATATAAATATCAATGATGCCGAGTACTCCCATTAAAGTGATTCACAGAAACATTTCCCAAATCTTTTCTTGTCTCTTCTGAATGTGGTATTAATATTAGAGCACATCCTGCTTCTGCTCTCAGTCTCTGGATTCTTCCGTCTGGTGAAGTAGAACTTCATATCTGTTAATAGTTGACCAGTCACATCTCTAACAATTCACAGAAACCTTCCCTAAATCTTTTCTAGCCGCTTCTCAAGTGCATGTTTTCAATTTTCTTGTCTTGGTTATTTTAATCTTTAAGGATTTCTATTTCCTTGTTTTCTCATTTTATGTCAGGCTGCAAAGAAAATATATGAAAGCCTTTTGGGAGATGGTGTCAATGCAACTGCACTTGCGCATATTCAAGTACGTGAAGTTGTTTGTTTAATTAAAATGTTCTATAATGCTGTTGGATACACGGGGTGTTAATTCTCCGAAAATATATCGTTGTCTGCATGTTTTATCCATTGTATTTGCTGGTGGATTCCACACACAATACCTTTCATCCTCATAAAAGTTCTTTAATGGAAGTTGAATGTGCCTAAAAACATAAATTTCAAATTTTTTCTCTAATTTTTTTATTGAGGATGTTAAGTAATTGATGAGAATGTGTTTAATGAGGGGAAAACCAGGAAATTTACTATGAAAGAGGTAAATGGAGAAAAGTTACCACAGAAGCTGCTACGGATAGTGGAGGCAGCAACACACACCTCACTCACGTTAACGAACTTCTGCCACATGGCAGAAGTCTATTGGGGGATGAATATTCTAAAATGATTTGGAGAGAGAAATCATTCCCTTTATTTGTAACTTTCTCTCACTCACGTAGGTAGGCTTGATTTGGCATGGAAATTGGCCTTTGAACTCAGCTGTGCTGAGAGGTTTATCTCTGTTTTCATTACAATTTCATTGTACTCTTTGTAATCTTCACCAATTCAATTCTGAGAGATCCTCAGAGTTGATTAATAATACAAAGTAATGGATAAGTAGAATATTAATAGATAAGTGAAATATGAAATATGTAGAATATTAATAGATAAGTGGAATATGAAAGGTTGGCACTTATTTCATATGATATGAAAGGCCAATAGTTAAATCAATAGAATATTAAAGGCCAACATCTCTTGTATAAATAGAACCTTGTACTCACTTCCAATCAATGAAAAACAGAATATGAAATTCTCTGAATTAGAGTTAGTTAGAACTCTCTAAATTTATCATGGTATCAGTAAGACTTCCATCTCGCCACCACCGTGGCCGTCGTTCCTGATCGTCTTCTTCGATTTCGCAATCATCTTCAACCTTTCTTCTACTTTTTCATCAATGGCGTCGTCATCTACGAATCTGCCGTCACTCAAACCGTTCAAATCTTTTCAATATCAAGTTTCAGAGAAGTTAACCGGTGATAATCTTCCTCTCTGGCTCCAACAGGTGGAACCGGTTCTGCGTGCGCATAAACTTCATCGTTTTTGCGTTTCTCCAGAAGTTCCGACGCAGCGTTACTTGATCGATGCCGATCGTCTTGCGACATTGAGAATCCTCGCATATGTTGAATGGGAAGCGCAGGATCGATTCTTTCGCTGCGTGGCTTCAGTCCTCATTATCACCTTCAATTCTCGCCAAGGTAATCGGATGTCGCTACACGTTCCAGCTTTGGGAAAAAATTCATCAGCATTCGCACGCAAAGACAAAAGCGCAAGCACGACAGCTTCGTGCAGAATTGCATAACACGAAGAAAGGTGAACGTTCCATAACTGAATTCTTCGCGCGCCTTAAAACGATTACTGATGCATTACTCTCTATTGGCGAGACTATTTCTTTGCAAGAACAGTATGATGTTGTTCTTCAAGGCTTGCCTGTAGAATATGAATCTATTACTACCCTTTTGTCCACAAAATCTGAGTGGTTTGAATTTGAGGAACTTGAGGCACTATTACTTGCTTGCACGAGAGTAGAATTGCCAAGCAACCGATGTTGCTCACTGCTGTTGCTTCCTTGAATCATCACAGCAATTTCTAAGACCGAATCTCACCTAAATCTATTGATAACACCTCGTTATCGGCGATACTATACCACGTGCTCAATTCATCGCATCAGAGGTAATTTTCGTGGTGGTAGAGGTGGCGATTTGGTAGTGGTGGTCGTGGACGTGGTCGCAACAATGTCCAATGTCAAGTTTGCTTCAGGTTCGCCACGATTGCTTCGTTTGCTATCACGGATACACACCTCGGTTCTTGTCGCTCTTGCAATGGTCCCTAATTTTGGCAATCCCTATCAATATGTGTGCCCTGGCTATGTTCCTCCTGCACTAATACTACTTCGGCAAGTATCCTAGTCTGCTGCTTCTGCTGCAAAGACCACCTACCGCTCAAGCTCTTATGTGGCCTCAAGAATTTGTGGTGCCTCAGCAGACTCTCTTTCAACCAATGGTTCCTCAAGCATTTCTTTGTTCAAGCCGCTCAGACATTTCTTCGCTAGCAATCGATTGGTGATACACCGCTTCTCACCATATGTCCGGTATACCTCACAACCCCGCCATCGCTACTACACTCTCTGCAGTCGGGATCATGTCTTCCTTGGTAATGGACAAGGTTTGAAGATTCACTCTATTAGCTCTGAATCGTCCCTTCCTTTTTGATCCCAAACGTACCTCTCCATTTTAAAAATATTTTATATGTTCCTCAAGTAACCAAAAATTTACTTAGCATTAAGCGTTTCAAACACGATAACAATGCCTTTTCCAATTTCACCCCTCTCATTGTTTTGCTAAATCCCGGGATGATGGGAGCAACTCTTCTTTGTGGCAAAGGCGCCTCGATGGACTCTACCATATCCCGGGACCTTCCTCTGCGCAGAGCAACTCCTCTTGTCAAGTCAATCATTCCTCAAGTCATACCTCAAGCCAATGTTTCATTTGCTGCTCCTATACACATATCCTCCACTAGTACTCTTTGGCATAACCGTTTAGGTCATCCAAACATTCATGTACTAAATAGTGTGCTCTCATGTGTAACAAACCTATTATCAATAAACATAAGATTGACTTTTTGTGTTGCTTGTTGCGTGGGTAAACATCACAAATTGCCCTCTCGACCCTCTACTACTGTGTACTCTCATCCCTCGAGTTAATATTACGTGATCTATGGGGCCCGCACCTATGGTGTCCTCCATGGGTTACAAATATTATATCTCCTTTGTAGATGCCTTTAGCCGTTATATACGGATTTATTTTCTTAAAGTCAAGTCTAATGCTCTTTCTATCTTCACACGATTTCAAAAACTTGTTGAAAACCAATTTAATTGTAAGATAAAAGTCGCCCAACTGATTGGGGAGAATTTCGCACTTTCAGTCAATATCTTGCTTACTATATAGGAGTGGTCCATCGTCTAATTTGCCCTCACACTCACCATCAAAATGGAGTAATAGAGAGAAAACATAGACACATTGTTGACATGGGTCTCTCTCATTATCGCAAGCCTCCTTGCCTCTATCCTTTTGGGATCACTCTTTCCATACCTCTGTATACCTTATAAATAGGCTTCCATCTCCACACCAAAAACATTCCATTCCTTATACTACCCTTTATCAAAACCTCCGATTTTAGCTTTCTTAAAGTCTTTGGTTGCTCTTGTTTTCCTTTACTTAGGCCCTATCACAATCAAAAGTTTCAATTCCGCTCTGCAGAGTGTATTTTCTTGGGATATTCGTGAAACCACAAGGGTTACAAGTGCCTTGATGCCACGCAGGAAGGTTGTTTGTCTCCAAGGATGTTATATTCAATGAGAATGCTTTTTCCTATCCTAATCTATTCCCTACTAAACTTACAAAACAACCCGCCCACAAAGATGTACTTTGCAACCCCAGGTGTTGTTCCCTTCAATATTGCTCTCAACCAACAACATTCCCTAATCCTCCAAAGAACCTCTCCTCTCCTAACCCACCCAACTCACCATATACTACATCTCGCGCCTCAACAACCTCTTCCACTATAAATCCAGATTCCCCGCACCTCCATACCTTACGCACCACGGTCACTGCTGCCCCTCCGCCACCTTTACCTACCAACACCCATCCTATGATCACAGGTCCAAAAATGGCATTGTTCAGCCCCGTATTCACCCCTACACTTCTCTTAACCACAACCGAGCCTAATTCGGTGAATCAAGCTTTGTCACGCCTGAATGGAAACAAGCTATGCAGTGAGTATGATGCTCTAATACAAAATGGTACTTGGAGCCTTGTTCCGATTCTTCTTTGGTAGAAAAGTTGCCAGGCGTGCAAGTGGATTTTTCGGTTCAAAGAGAATTGGATGGTACCATTAATAAGTAGAAAGCTAGATTGGTAGCTAAGGGATTCAACCAAAGAGAAGGCCGCATTATTCGAAACATTTGCTCTCGTAATAAAGCCATTCATCGTCGAATCATCTTAACTCTTCGCTTCTAACTCACAAGTGGTCTCTTAAACAAATCAACATTAACAATGCATTCTTGAATGGTTTTCTTGAGGAAGAGGTGTACATGTCTCAACCACAAGGATTTGAGATTGGTGACAAGTCCTTGGTATGCAAGTTGCATAAGGCTCTTTATGGTCTCAAACAAGCACCTAGGGCTTGGTATGAACGCCTCACTAAAACTCTAATTAGTTTTGTGGCTTTGTTGCTAGCAAATGTGATTCCTCACTATTGGTTTATGCTCACAATGGTCTGCTGCATATATACTCTTGTCTATGTTGATGATATCATCATCAGCTCGGCTCTTCTCTCTCTTGCATTTGTGCAACTGTTATTGATGTGCTCACTCATCTGTATTTGCTCTCAAGCAGTTTGAGGCTCTTGATTATTTTCTTGGTATTGAGGTGAAAGCTACTACAATGGTTGTCTTCTTCTTACTCAAACAAAGTACCTCAAAGAAATACTATCCCAGAAGTGGCATGGACAATGCAAAAGGAATATCTACACCACTTCCCGCCAAGCTTAAACTCTCAAAACATGGTCTTGATTATATGGTGATCCATCCTCTATCGCTCTATAGTTGGAGCACTTCAATATGCTACCATTACTCGACTGAAATTGGCTATCTTTGTCAACAAAGCTTGCGATTTACATCACTGCTCACGTGACACTCATTGGGTTCTTTGTCGAGAGAATTCCGAGATATCTAAAGGGGTCCTTAGATCTTGGTCTTGTTACGCGCCTGCTGCTTTGCCTCTGTTCCCCTCTCCTGCGCAGGGCTATTGTGATGCAGTTGGGCAAGTGATATTGATGATAGAAGGTCCACAAGTGGTGCTTGCATATATCTTTGGGCCTAACCTAATATCATGGTGGTCTAAGAAACAAACACTTGTTGCTAAATCTAGTCTTTGAGAGCGAGAATACGAGAGTCTTGCACTTGTCGCCTCGGAACTTTTATGGGTTCAATCCTTGCTACATGGTGAAAGTGCCTCTTCTACACTGTTATCTTCGTGATAAGCAGTCTTCATTGCAATGAGTCATAATCCTATCTTGCACTCTAGAACTAAACATATGGAGTTGGACTTGTTCTTTGTAAGGAGAAAGTTCTCGGCAAAAAGTCCGATTGTTTGCCATGTCCCAAAGAGAGGCTCGAACTTGCGAGATATTCTCACAAAACCCTAGCAAAAGCTGATTCTGCGATCTCACGTGACAAGCTCAATGTTTCAAGTTTTGTTCACTCTCCACTTGAGCTTGTGGGGAGTAATGGATAAGTAGAATATTAATAGATAAGTGGAATATGAAATATGAATATTAAAGGTTGAATATGAAAGGTTGGCACTTATTACATATGATATGAAAGGCCAATAGTTAAATCAATAGAATATTAAAGGCCAACATCTCTTGTATAAATAGAACCTTGTACTCACTTCCAATCAATGAAAAACAGAATATGAAATTCTCTGAATTAGAGTTAGTTAGAACTCTCTAAATTTATCACAAAGAGTTCTTTCATCCTTTTACTCTGTTTTCTGGTATCCATCAGTAATTTATGCAGTTTATTTTTGCGTTTGTCATTAGATTTTCTTGCAAAATACGTGACATATTTTTCATGCTACAGTTCATTCGTTTTCTAAGAAGAACCGAAGGTGTTGAAGCTGCTAGGAAGTACTTTCTGGATGCTCGCAAATCTCCAACTTGTACATATCATGTTTATGTTGCTTATGCTTCAGTGGCCTTTTGTCTTGACAAGGATCCAAAGGTCCTACTATTTCCTCGATTTGTGTGTGTGTGTTAGTTAGGTGATAGGATTATATATTTCTTTAAAATTGTGAATGAATGGCTCAAAGCTGTTTGTTGTTATTTTGGGTTTCAGAATGAATTAAATACACAATTATAAGGAAACATTGCCAATGATTGACTTTCTTGCCTGTTCAATTCTTTATTGGATTTAATAAAATAATGGAGTTCTTTACTTGGTTCTAATTCTAGCAAATAATCTGTCACTGGAAACTTAATAACTAATAATAAATGTGAATTCTTTATTGGATTATCCATGCAGATGGCCCATAATGTTTTTGAGGCAGGACTAAAACGCTTTATGCACGAGCCTGTTTATATTCTTGAGTGAGTTCTACTTTCTCCCAACTCTAATTATTGTTGTTTTGCCTTGCTCTCCTTTACTGTGGCTACCAATGGATTATGACTAGGTTGACAGTGTGACATATTTGTGTTACTCACCATTTCATGCTAAACGGTTAGAAACATATTTGTGTTACTCACCATGAAGAGGTCAACTTTGTTGCTAAACCTATTCTTGGAATTCACTTTTCGATGTATCTATTACGTTGCAATTGATCTTGTTGACATACTGTTGAAATGACTAAACAAGACATTGATAACGCAGTTCGGCTAATATGTGCCTACGTCTACGACTACAGAGCAGCTGTAGTTCCGTTTTATTAACTGTATATTGTGTGTCATGAGTACAAACACTAATGAGTTTAAATAGAGTAAACCTAACAGGCCTGAGCCAGATACATATAAAACTACTATTTACAACATATCTTAACACTCCCCCTCAAGCTGGAGCGTATAGATCGTAGGCATCCAGCTTGTCACATATGTAAGTTATCCTTGGTCCCGAAGAGCTTTTGTGAAGATGTACGCAATTGATCATTAGAACCAACAAATAAAGTAGCAATGTCACTAGGACACAATCTTTCTCACGAACAAAATGACAATCAATTTCAATCTTCGCTCATGAAAGACGAACGCTTGATTAACGGATGAGATTCATAGTGCCTATTTTACAAAAGCGCGACTCTGGAGAAGATATTTCCATGTAAGCTCTCGAGTAGTAAGTGCCATAGCTCTCGAACACTGAGACATTTTGCTTTTTTACTTTTTAGAAATTAGAGCTCCTTTGATATACCTCGGATTCTAACCACATCAAAGGGACAACCGGCCCGATCAACATCCGTAACAACATTTGAATCACCTCTATGAGGAGACCTTTTTAGAGCTCCTTTGATATGACAACATCCCCTGAGGAATTTAGGAATTGACTCACCACACTAACGGCGTATGAAATATCGGCCTCGTCATGGTCAAGTAATTCAACTTCCCAACTAGCCTCCTATACCTTCGGGATCCGAAAATGACCCACGATCCGGTAGGATCTTGACATTAGGATCCATAGGAGAGTCAATTGGCTTGCAATCCAGCATGCCGGATTCTTCTAAGATATCCAAAGCATACTTTCTCTGAGAAATAGCAATGCCTGCCCTAGAATGAGCTACCTCAATGCCAAGAAAATATCGTAACTTCCCAAGATCTTTGACCTGAAAGTGGTGGACTAGATGTTGTTTAAGTCCTGCAATCCCATCATGATCATCACCTGTAATAACAATATTATCGACATAGACAACCAGATAAATACATATATGTGAGGAAAACTTATAAAAGACCGAGTGATCAGCTTCACTCCGAATCATGCCATGCTCGAGGGGATTGTTTAAGACCATACAGGGCTTTGTGAAGTCGACAGACATGCCCACGACACTCTCCCTGAGCAACAAAACCAGGTGGTTGCTCCAGATAAACTTCTTCTAGATCTCCATGGAGAAACGCATTCTTGATATCTAGTTGATACAATGGCCAATGTCGCATTGCAGCCATAGAAAGGAATAGACGAACAAAAGCCATTTTAGCCACCTGTGAGAAAGTATCACTATAATCAAGACCAAGACCAAAAACCTTAGTATAGCCCTTAGCAACGAGGCATGCTTTCAGACTATCAATACTTCCATCTGGACCAACTTTGACAGTATATACCCAACGACACCCAACAATAGATTCTAAGGCTGTCATCTCATCGATCATAGCTTGTCTCCAACCTGAATGAGAAAGAGCTTCCTGCGTGGACTTCGGAATGGTGATGGAAGAGAAAGCAGAGACAAATGTATAATGCGAAGGTGATAAGCAGTGATAACTGAGGAAATTATAAATAGGATGAGGGTTACTGGTGGAACGTGTACCTTTGCGTATTGCAATAGGAGGATCTTCTGACGCGGTAGGATGATCCGGAGTAGGAGAGGGAATCGGAGCAGGAGATGAGTCACTAGGATCTTCTGTAGGAGGTGGGTCAACAGGAGGGAGACGAGCACGACGCTGATAAGTTTGCAGGGGAGGAGGACTAGGAAGTTCCGTAGGAGAAGGGGGATCTATCTGATCAATGATAGGTGTGAGTGGAACTACCGGGACAAGGTCAAGAATAGGTAATACTTGCGAGATAGACTCAGACTCTATGGGAGATGCAAAGAAGGGTGCATCCTCAAAGAAGGTGACGTCAGCAGACATGTAGAAGCGATGTGTGGAGGGCAGTAACATCGATACCCTTTTTGAACTCTTGAATAGCCCAAGAAGTCACTTAATTGCACGAGCAGACAATTTATCAAGTCCCGGAGTAAGATCATGAATGAACAAGTTGAACCGAAGACTCGAGGAGAGATACAGAACAATGGTTCATCAGGGAACAATATGGAATGAGGAACCCTATTCTGGATAGCAGAGGATGACATTCTATTAATCAAGTGCCCTGCAGTGAGGACAATGTCTCCCCAAAACTTCAAAGGAACATTAGCATGAATAAGCAAAGTGCGTGTTGTTTCAGTTATATGGCGGTTCTTACGTTCAACAATCCTATTTTGTTGTGGGGTATGGGGACAAGATGATTGATGTATAATGCCATTTTCAACCATAAAAAAGTTAAATGATGTAGAAAAATACTCTTTCGCATTATCACTGCGTAAAATACGAATAGAACAACCAAATTGATTTTTGATTTCCTTAAAGAAATTCTGAAAAACACCGAGAAGTTCAGATCTATCCTTGAGTAGGTAGATCCACGTACATCTAGAAAACTCATCAATAAAAGTGACAAAATATCTATGCCCTACAATTGAAGTGACTTGACTTGGTCCCCATACATCTGAGTGAACAACATCGAAAGAAGAACGAGATTGTGACTGAGTACTGCTAGGGAAGGAAGAACAAACATGTTTCCCAAGTTTACAAGATTCACAATCTAATGACAGCAAGTGAGACAAATGAGGAACCATAACCTTGAACTTTTTGAGACTTGGATGACCTAACCGACGATGAAGAAGACTTGGAGACTCTGTAGTAGAAGTGGAGGCAATTGTAGATGAAGGCTGGATGGGTTGAAGGTAGTAAAGACCATGTGACGCATATCCTGTACCAATCGTCCGCTTCGTACTCCGGTCTTGTATAACAAAATAGTCATCATCAAAAGTTACAGAACATTTGAGACTTCGAGTCAAACGACTAACTGAAATTAAATTAAATGGGCATTTGGGAACAAGAAGAACATTGTCAAGGGGTAAGGATGGAAGAGGAGTGGCTTTACCAATGCCACTAGCTTGAACTTTTGATTCGTCGGCAACAGTAATATAATGTGGGGTGTTAGGTTGTGATATTTTGGATAAAAGAGATGGATTACCAGCCACGGAATCGGAAGCTTCAGTGTTCATGATCCATGAGTCAACAGGCGATGATTGAGAAAACAGACAGTAGAATTACCAGAATGAGCAACCATTGCCGATGATGATGAAGCCTGGGAAGCCTTATACTGCAGGAATGCCTTATACTCCTCATCAGAAAGAATATTTTGTTTATTTCTCTGTTCAGAATCATTAACCTGAGTCATATTTACTGGTTTCTCTGGAAAGCCATGAAGGGAATAACACTTCTTCAGTATGACCAAGTCTCTTACAATAAGTGCACTGAGGGTGTCCTCCAACACGACCTCCTCGACCACCCCCACGACCACGACCACGTCCCCCACGACCTGCAAAATTTGAAACAAGAGCAGATGACTCCATTAGTTTGAGATCCATTGCTTCCAGATCCTTCTAGACTAGGAAGGCGTGTAAGACGTCTGATAAGATCCTCTGTGGAGGGAATATCTGATGCAGAAAGAATGTTGCTCCGTACTGACTCATACTTTTGATGAAGGTCATGAAGGACATAGATCATGCAAATTGCCCAGTTTCGCGAGCATTTTCTTTAAGTCAGTGTCGGATACAAGGAGCTTGAACTCGTTTACAGCTGACTGAGCTTTGTTTGCATATGTCATGATGTTGTCTTCTGTCATTTGAAGGGTGGCTAAACTATGAATAACACCATAAAGACGCTGAATATCATTAGAATACACATTCTTAGCCTTCTGCCAAATATCATAACAAGTGGTGTATGAGAGATAGTGGACCAACAAAGAGGGTTCAAAAGCTTGCCACAGAAGAGAGACTAATTGACAGTCTGCTTGTTCCCAGTCTTGATGCAGATCTTTATTAATATCTGAAGAATTCTTGGTAAGGTGATCTGAAAGATTTTGCCCTTAAACCACATTTCAACTGATGCCGACCAATTCAAATAAATATCACCATTGAGCTTCTCTGTTGTTATAGAGGGATAACCGGAGAAAACATAAGACACAAGAGTCTTACCCGAGGACCCAGACTTTTCCTTTTCAGCAGCCATAATAGTTGATGATAGTGAGATAAACCAAAAAAAAAAAGGAAGAAATAACCAGCAACAATAAACCAACAACAATAAAACACAAACCATCACCAACTCAACCGAAATCCAAAGAAATAGAGAGAAGGCACCTGAAACGTGAAACCCACTGACCAAAAACTAGCAGAACAGATAGATCATTGAATTCCGAGCTGAATGGTGAAAATGGCGCGAAAAACGGAGCAGAGGAGGGCGGCGCGTGGCCTACACGCGCCAGAAGGTGGCCAGAATGGTGGCTGCGCGTGAGGCGGTGGACGGCAGCGAAATTTTAAGAGGTTGGTCTGAATTTGATGGCGAGGCTGATGGTGGTGGCAGTGTAAAAAGATCAGACGTGGAAGATGGACTTTTGCACAAAACAGTGGGTCACTTGACTTTAGGACAGGACAACTAGAGTTTTTCTAAGACCTACTGACTGTAGGCTCTAGATACCATGTTGAAATGACTAAACAAGACATTGATAACGCAGTTCGGCCAATATGTGCCTACGTCTGCGACTACAGAGCAGCTGTAGTTCCGTTTTATTAAATGTATATTATGTGTCATGAGTACAAACACTAATGAGTTTAAATAGAGTAAACTTAACGGGTCTGGGCCAGATACATATAAAACTACTATTTACAACATATCTTAACACATACATCCACTACTATCAGTTTCTTTGTCTACTCAAAAAAAAGAAGAGAGACTATGAGATCCTTGTGCATTTTAACTTTGTTTTGGAGGATAAATTATCCTCTCACTACTAGTTGTAATTTTCTTCATTTCTCTTATTAATAATTCTTATCCTATTGTAAAATGTTAACTAAATATTAAGAATATTTTCATGATGTTTCAGATATGCTGATTTCTTGACACGTTTGAATGATGACCAAAATATACGTGCTTTATTTGAGAGGGCATTGAGTTCACTTCCTCCTGAGGAATCCGTTGAGGTTGGCCTTGCTTCCTATATCCTTATTCACTTAAAGGAAATTCCAGGACCATTAAGCTACTTCAAATAGCTTCTCATTATAATCAGAATTCAATTTTTTTCTAGACTGTGATTATTTTCAAAAGCTAAAAAAACAAATAAAAATCCTAAAAAGTGATTAATTTTTTTATTTTTAAAATGTGACTCTTTTATACAATGATCTGAAACAAACGGTCTCCTATAAATATAGTGAACTAATATGCAAGTGCACACCAATGTGACTCTTTTAAAAAGTCTTCCTCATATAATTAGGTACTTAAGTCATGTTTGTAACTATTGAGATATGTTGTAAATAGTAGATTTATTTATATATGTATTGGGCCCATTTACCAGGCTCGTTAGGTTTACATATAGAGTAGCCTATTTAAACTCATTAGTGCTTGTACTCAAGACACAATATACAATCAATAAAACGGAACTACAACTGCTCTATAGTCGCAGACGTAGGCAAAGATTGGCCGAACTGCGAACAATATTGTGTCTCCTTTTCGATGCTTAGTCTCTATTCTAATCACTTTAACATGGTATCAAGAGCCTACAGTCAGTAGGTCAGCAAAGTCCTCAACAACCCTAGCCATCACGTCAGTCCAAAAAAAAAAAACTAGTTGTCTTGTCTAAAGTTCAGATTAGACGACCCTAGGAGCTTTGAAAACCACACCATCAGGAGCGCCACCCCAAGATCGGCCTACCATCAAGCGCGCCTCCAAAGCCTCCGTCGCGTGACATCGCGCGCCGTTTCGATCGGCCACTGACCTCGCCGTAGCGTGAGGTCCACGCGCCACCCTTCCTGACAACTCGTTCACGCACACGCGCGCCGTACCATTCTACTCGGAATTTCGAGATCTTCTTGTTACGATGGTTTTGGTCGATGGGTCCGGCGTTTGAGTGTTTTCTCGCTATTTTACATTTTTCGTGAATAGTGTTATCCCTTTTTAGTCTTGTTTTGCATGCGTTTTTTTTAGTAGGTTTGAGTGCATGAGCAGTGGACTCACGTTTTCGGTGTTATTGGTGTTTCTTCGCCTGCCATTCTTTTTTTAAAATTTATTATTGTTCTTGGTTATCTCATCATCATCAAAAATGAGCTCGTCTTCAGAAAAGGGCAAGTCTGGATCCTCGGGTAAGAATCTTGTGTCTTATGTTTTCGCTAGGTAATCCTCTATAACAACAGAGAAACTCAATGGTGATAATTATTTGAATTGGTGGCTTAGTTAAAATGTGGTTTTGGGACAAAGACTTTGGATCACCTTACTAAGAATTCTTCAGACATTGAAAAAGATCTGCGTGAAGATTGGGAACAAGCAGACTGTCAATTAGTCTATCTTTTGTGGCAAACTATTGAACCCTCTTTGTTGGTCCACTATCGCTCATACACCACTTGTTATGATATTTGGTAGAAAGCTAAGAATTTGATTCTAATGATATTCAGCGTCTTTATGGTGTTATTCACAGTTTAGCCACCCTTCAAATGACTGAAGATAACATCATGACATATGCAAACAAAGCTCAATCAGCTGTAAACGAAGTTCAAGCTCCTTGTATCCGACAACGACTCAAAGAAAATGCTTGAGAAACTGGACAATGTTTGCATGATCTATGTCCTTCATGGCCTTCATCAAAAATATGAGTCAGTCCAGAGCAACATTCTTTTCGCATCGATATTCCTCCACAGAGGATCTTATCAGACGCCTTATACGCCTTCCTAGTCTAGAAGGATCTGGAGGCAATGTCTCCCAAACAGGCATAGAATCCTCAGCTCTTGTTTCTAATTCTGCAGGTCGTGGGGGACGTGGTCGTGGGGGGTGGTCGAGGAGGTGGTGTTGGAGGACGTCCTCAGTGCACTTATTGTAAGAGACTTGGTCATACTGAAGACAAGTGTTATTCCCTTCATGGCTTTCCAGAGAAACCAGTAAATGTGACTCAGATTAATGATTCTGAACAGAGAAATACTAAACAAAATGTTCTTTCTGATGAAGAATATAAGGCATTCTCGCAGTATAAGACTTCCCAGGCTTCATCATCGGCAACAATTGCTCATTCTGGTAATTCTACAGTCTGTTTCTCTCAATCATCACCTGTTGACTCTTGGATTATGGACACTGGAGCTTCCGATTGCGTGGTTGGTAATCCATCTCTTTTATCCAAAATATCTCAACCTAACACCCCACATTATATTATTGTTGCCGACGGATCAAAAGTTAAAGCTAGTGGCATTGGTGAAGCCACTCCTCTTCCACCCGTAACCCTCATCCTATTTATAATTTCCTCAGTTATCACCGCTTATCACCTTCACATTATACATTTGTGTCTGCTATTTCTTCCATCACCATTCCTAAGTCCACAGAGGAAGCTCTTTCTCATTCAGGTAGGCGACAGGCTATGATTGATGAGATGTTAGCCTTAGAATCTAACCAAACATGGACTCTTGTGCCACCTCCTCCTGCTAAATCTATTGTTGGGTGTCGTTGGGTATACACTGTCAAAGTTGGTCCTGGCGGAGGTATTGATCATCTGAAAGCCCGCCTTGTGGCTAAGGGCTATACTCAGGTTTTTGGTCTTGATTACAGTGATACTTTCTCACCAGTGGCTAAAATGGCTTCTATTCGTCTTTTCCTTTCTATGGCTGCCATGTGACATTGGCCATTGTATCAACTTGACATCAAAAATGCTTTTCTCCACAGAGATGTAGAAGAAGAAGTTTATCTAGAGCAACCACCTGGTTTCATTGCTCAGGGGGAGTGTCGTGGGTATGTCTGTCGACTTCACAAAGCCTTGTATGGTCTTAAACAATCCCCTCGAGCATGGTTTGGGAGATTCAGCAGTGTTGTTCAAGACTATGGCATGATCGGAGTGAAGCTGATCACTCGGTTTTTTATAAGTTCTCCTCTCACAAATGTATTTATTTGGTTGTCTATGTTGATGATATTGTCATTACAGGTGATGATCATGATGGGATTGCAGAACTTAAACAACATCTAGTCCATCACTTTCAGGTCAAAGATCTTGGTAAGTTACGATACTTTCTTGGCATTGAGGTAGCTCATTCTAAGGCAGGGATTGCTATTTCTCAGAGAAAGTATGCTTTGGATATCTTAGAAGAAACCGGCATGTTAGATTGCAAGCCAATTGACTCTCCTATGGATCCTAATGTCAAGATCCTACCGGATTAGGGGGAGTCCTTTTCAGATCCAGGAAGGTATAGGAGGCTAGTTGGGAAGTTGAATTACTTGACCATGACGAGGCGGATATTTCATACTATTTGTTAGTGTGGTGAGTCGATTCCTAAATTCCCCCTTATGACGATCATTGGGATGCCGTGGTTAGAATCTTGAGGTACATCAAAGGAGCTCCCTGAAAAGATCTTGTTTACGGATAGAGGTGATTCAAATGTTGTTGCTTTACGGATCTTGATTGTCTTTGGTTGTTGTCCTTTGATAGAAAATTCACATCTGGGTATTGTGTTCTTATTGGTGGAAATCTAATTTCATGAAAAAGTAAAAAGCAAAATGTTGTTGCCAGATCCAGCGCTGAGGCTGAATATCGAGCTATGGCACTTACTACTTCACATGGCTGAAACATCTTCAAGAGTTGCGCTTTTGTAAAATAGGCACTGTGAGTCTCATTTGTGATAATCAAGCAGCCCTACATATTGCGTCCAATCCAGTCTTTCATGAGCGAACCAAAACATTGAAATTGATTGTCATTTTGTTCGTGAGAAGATTGTGTCCAGTGACATTGCTACTTCATTTGTTGGTTCTAATGATCAATTGACAGACATCTTCACAAAAGCTCTTCGAGGACCAAGGATAACTTACATATGTGACAAGCTGGATGCCTACAATCTATATGCTCCAGCTTGAGGGGGAGTGTTGAGATATGTTGTAAATAGTAGATTTATTTATATATGTATTGGGCCCATTTACCAGGCTCGTTAGGTTTACATATAGAGTAGCTTATTTAAACTCATTAGTGCTTGTACTCAAGACACAATATACAATCAATAAAACAGAACTACAGCTGCTCTGTAGTCGCAGACGTAGGCAAAGATTGACCGAACTCCGTGAACAATATCGTGTCTCCTTTTCGATGCTTAGTCTCTATTCTAATCACTTTAACAATAACCATTATATTAAGTAATTTTTTTGGATCTTATTAACCATTCCTCTCTTTATTTAATCCCTCATGATCAGATAGCAATTTGCGAATGTTAGGACCTCATAATTAAGTAAGATGTGTGGTAGGGAATGAAAGAGCGGGGTGTAGGAAAGCATAGCTTATATAGGAGAATGCGGTTGTAACCAATTGCTGATGTGGCAATTGGAAGGGAAAGAGTGTGTGGGTTTGAGTAGTATAAAGGTAGCTGTGGGGCTGATTTTGGGAATTGGGATTAGGGCTTGGTACTTGGCAACACTTTGTTTCCATTTTACCGTTTTCTTCCTCTTTGTAATCTGTTTTTACACAATTCTGAGAGATCCTCAGAATTGCTGAAATAATTAAAAAGGAGTTTCTCATTTTGTTCTTAACTTTTCATGGGTTCTCATCATGCAAACATCCTAATTCTTAACTAAGCTCCTGTCAAAACTTAGATTAAGCAACCTAATGACAAACTCGGGGTGTTGAATCCTTCTCAACCATAGGATTGAACAATGAGATAGGTTTGACAAGGTTTTTGTCAGTTAGCTTAGCTGGCATAAATACATTTTGTTCGTAACAGTTCAGTTAGTGAATGATAATGGTTTCTGTTATCATGTACACCATGATTTGCAAATCTCGTCAGTATCTATTGTACTCAGCAGATTAGGATTCAACAATAGAAACATTTTTTGGATTCTCAATCACAATACTTTCTCACTTTCTCCAGATTCGATAGGCGTTTACAAGTTATGGATAGAACTTTATGTTGGGCCTTTTTAAGGCAAAATGTTGAATGTCTACTCATTGGTAAAACCTAGAAAGCATTAAGCATCTGAATGCATAATCATTTTTGCTTTGTTACTCTTCAAAATCTGTGGTTTTTTTTTATTTGATTAATTGAGCAAAGAAATACAATGGTTGAATCCTAACTACCTTGAAAGTAAAGACAAAACCTTGGTAAAAAGAACATCAATTGATAAGCGTGATTTCACTTTTTTGCATATCGGAGCTTATCTAAAAAAAAAAAGAAACTTTTTGCATATCGGACAACAAACCTGCCTTATGAAATCCACCAGCAAAAACCCAAAGAGAGGCTTAAGAAAACAAACCAATAAATATTGTGCTAAATTAACATCCTTTGTTAAAAAATGCATGATGGTTTCTCCTTCATTTGCAGTAAGTTTGAAGCTGTATTAATTTTTCGCTTAGTTTATGTGTTGAGAGAATGTTTAGTAGTTGTTTTCTGATATACAATTTGGCTGTACCTAATCTAATTTGTAGGTTTGGAAGAGGTTCACTCAGTTTGAGCAAACTTATGGTGATCTTGCTAGCATGCTGAAGGTACTAGTACCTTCACTTTTTTTTTCTTTTTCTATACAGTATTTACGTTGCTACGTGGGGTGTTTCTTTTGCATCACACTGTTAATTAGACTTGTCAAATTGTTACTTATTTGTAATCATGAGTTGAATGGGAGATAGGTTCTACAAAACTTGCTTGTGAAAACCAATCAACTTTGCATGTCTCTTCAAATCCAATCTTTTATGAATGGACTAAACACAAGTTGATTGTCGCTTCATCGGGGAAAAGATACTCTCAGTCATCATCAAGACTTATTTTGAAATCCTAGGATTGGCTAGCAGATATGTCGGCTAAGTCTATATAGGGTCCTAGGTTTGCATACATATGTAACAAGCTAAATGCATCTGACATATATGCTCCATCTTGAGGGAGAGATAAAGAGTATTAAATTATTAATTCTAATTCTAAATTTGTAATTATTGTTGAATATTTTTATTATTTTTATAGCGTTTCATAGTTTCCATAGATAGTCCTAGGCTGTCATTGAGTACAATCCCTATAGCTTAGGGATTTAGATATTGCTTCCCCTGTCTATATCTATTCAGTACTTTGTGAGTAATACAAGAAAAATATAGATTCATTTCAAGGAAATACAAAAACCATTCCTAACAGATAATTTATGTTACTTCAAGATACAATTAAGATATTATAAGACATTTTTTTTTTGACAAAAAGATATTTTTTAAATATTCTAACAATTCTATAAAAATAATGTAAACTATAATATGTACAAATTTTAAAATAAATTCGTAAATTGCAATCTTGTAGTTGTTTATGGCAGTAGAATAGACTGCACACTGATGAGCAGTAACCCGCTTTGATCATTTATCCTTTGGATCACATATAGGTTGAGCAAAGAAGGAAAGAAGCACTTTATGGAGCAGGTGAAGATCCAGCAGCAGCAAATGAGAGCTCTCTGCAAGATGTTGTATCACGGTATAGTTTCATGGATCTATGGCCGTGCTCTTCTAATGATCTTGATCATTTAACTCGGCAAGAGGTACCGTCATTTGTATATATTTTTAAACTGATGAATAATATGTTGCTTGTTGTCAAGAACGTACTCTCTTGAAAGCATAGCTTGATAGGTGAAGAAGGCTCGTGAGTTTGTATCTCTTAGAATTTGAGTTGGACCTAATTCAACCCTTCAAAATTAGAGTGAGCGGCTTGTAGAGTGAGGGATGCCTCTCACTTATAAACTCACTTTCAGACTATATCACATTTGATGTGTGAATCTTAACAGTATCAAACCAGTGTGGTGTCTTGTGCTATGCACAAGATACCTAGGCTTTTCATATGTTAATCCTCGCAAATTGAGCCAGTCGTCATTGGTTCCGTATCCCTATATTAATAATTCAGATGATCATATTGGTTGTAATTAAACCATAACCTTTCCTATCCTCCTTTAGTTGTCTAGTTACTTATTTAGTTTTCAAAAACACCTTTATCATGCAAATTCTCAATATTTGGTATTTTTTTTTTGACAAGCTTTAGTTTATCGAAAGCCCAGATGCAGTAACTATATTTAGATTGCCTGGAATTAGCCTGGCTATCCTGAATTTTTCTCTGTTTATCTTTTGTCTTATATAGTAATTCAATTTTCATTTCTACATGTTTAGTGGCTTGCCAAAAATATTGATAAGAAAGTGAAGTCGGTTATGCCTAACGGAACGATAGGTACTGATATTATATTTCGTTCTTGTTCTTGTTTTCTCACTATTTCTTATTATGTTGTGAATGTTAGTATGTTACACAATTAGTGCAGATAAGGGGTCTATTACTAGCATTTCAACTACGACAGCGAAGGTTGTTTATCCTGATACTTCAAAGATGGTGATATATGATCCAAAGCAAAATCCTGGTATGTGACCCGTCTTTTTTGAAATTTGAATGTTTTGGCGATTAACTTTTTTTTTTTCCGTGTTCCAACTCATGATTGAAAAATACAGTTTGATTTCTATAGCATGGGATGGTTTACTATATAGCAGATATGACTTGAGAATCTTTCATGTTCAGATTGTCTTCAATCTTTGAGAAATCATGTAATAATGACTCTTAAATTTGGGCCTGAAGGCGTAACTCATTCTCCCAAAACTGGCTTGTAAGAGCATCTTTAATGGGGGCAACTAAATAGGTTGCTTAAGTTACTTTTTGTAGATCCAAATTGCCACATGGGATTCAAGTAATTCATAAGCAACACAATTAGTTTTTACTTTGACAGTAGTTCCATATACGCAACTCATAATTCGGTAAAAAAAGCAACTCATATTTGACCCACTTTTAATACTTTCTTATTCACATTTGACTTTTTTTAACTTAAATTATTAACTCATTTATTTTAAATTAAGCGTAACTTCATTTATTATTATTTTTGTTTTAATTATGACATACAAATATTAACTGATTTTTCATTTTTCATCGAGTTATCGCACGTCTTATTTTTCATTTTAGACTTCTATTTATTTTTGTCATGGTTTTTATTCACCATGAACAAATCATTTGGAATGAAAATCTAATCAGAAATTCTCGATTCCTCTCTCAATTGATCTCAAGCCTCACCTTCTATCACATGGTTTTGAATAGGAAGGTTTAGGAAAGGAGTTATTAATTATTATTTTGTGTAAAGTGAGTTATTATTTTATTTTTGTAACTAAACTATAAAAAATGATAGCTTGTTAACTTTCAAACGTGCAACTACACTTGGACTGAGAATCTTGTTTGATCAAATTGCCAGTGACAGGTGCTGGAACAAATGCGTTCGATGAAATTCTCAAGGCTACACCACCTTCTTTGGTAGCATTTTTAGCAAACCTACCTACAGTTGAGGGTAATTTTCAATGTTTTTCCTATCCACCGTAGAATTTTTCTGCTATTTTATATGCCATCTGTAAGAGGGTATGGAAATGCAGAGGGACATTGTTCAATACACTCTTACAGATGGCATATAAAATAGTAGAAAAATTACCTTGAATGACATTGTTCATTGCTGATTATTTATATCTAAATGTTGTTGACAACCGCATTTTGAAATTTTCAGGTCCGACACCGAATGTGGATATCGTGCTATCAATTTGTTTGCAGAGCGACGTATTAACAGGACAAAGTGGGAAGACTGGAAACACAACACAATTGCCAGCAGGTCCTGCTCCAGCTACCAGTGAACTTTCTGGTTCAAGCAAGTCTCACCCTGTTCGAAGTGGTTTATCTTCGAAACCAACCAATAGTAGGCAATTTGGTAAAAGGAAAGAATTAGACAGTATGTGCATCATCCTAAAGGAATTTTCTCTTTTTTTGTGTGTTTTGACATGAGTTGAATTTGACCCTGGTTGATATTTGTTATTCTAATGTTTAGGGCAAGGAGATGATGATACTGCAACTGTTCAAAGCCAACCACTTCCTCGAGATGCTTTCCGGATACGACAGCACCAGAAAGCTCGAGCCAGCAGCACTTCACAAACAGGATCAGTTTCATATGGAAGTGCATTTTCTGGTGATTTATCTGGTAGCACCAGTTAATTATTATAATGTCTCAAACCACTTTTATCCTCTCCTATGTAAATTAAAAAAATCCTTTCATTTTCTCAATGGATAATTTAAATACTGCATTTGCAAGAGCCAGTGCAATAGGTTATTAGCTGTAGCTCCCATCTATGCTGTAGTTTATTTGTTGTATGGTCAGGGTTCAGGTATATGTAATAAGAAGAACCACAAAACGGAAAGTAGGGAAACTCTAGCTGCGAAACAGGTACCTCCGGCACATCAGTAGGTAGAGCAGCAAGTTTAGTAATTCCCTCCGACAATGTGGGTCCAAACACTGGGTTATGGTCCCCCAGCACAGGTGCAACAGTGGATGTGAACGCTCCTGTTGTAAAACGAGATTCCGCAAAGTCTGGATCGTTTGACCTCATTTGGATGGCGCCTCACATGACTCCGAAGGCGGGATCTTCAGAGCCTAGTGAGCCCTGAAAGAATCCTGTGGCATGTCCTCCTATTGAGACTCCCTCGTAAAAAAGTTCTCTCGTCATCATGGACCTCATATGATTTGATGCTGTGAGAATGGTGCATGATCCATACTTGTTGCTCTACCTATTGATGTGCTTGTTTCATTTACAAGTTTTTTTAATGTATTTATATTGTTATATTGGAGACGCAAGCACTTGTCTACAAGCACATTGGCAATTTATTTTGTTAACATTAGTTTTTATTAGGACCTCCTTTCTTTGCCTTGATCATAAAAAGTTCTTTCTTTTGCATTGATCATAATGTGATGCTTGTTTAAAATTTGAATAGCTTTACACTGTAGATGGAGTTAAATGCTTTGATGTGCGCCTAAAAATGCTATTTCACATTTTTCAAGAAAAGTAGTTAGTTTCATTTAACATTTTTAAGATAATTAAAAATGTAATTTGTTTTCCAAATTGCCTCTCATAGACATTTGTTCCATAATAATAAAGTGGATATTGATAAATAAAATACTACTCCTTGGTCCACTTTATAAGAGAAAAATTATTTTTAAATTCATTCAATAAATGATGTATCTAGCCTATAATATAGACTAGATATATCATTTATTGAATGAACTTAAAAAGTGATTTTTCTCTTATAAAGTGGAAAGTATAAATTAATTGAAGTGTAATTGATATAAATTAATAAACTTGGAGTGTAATTGAGATGCTATTAATAAACTTCTAGTTATTGGAAAAAAAGGCATATACTCTTAAACATAACATAGACTAAATGATTTCACAGATTTTGTCAAGTGAACAACTTTCATCTTGGTCAAGAATTTTGGTTTGGAGGTTTTCAACCCCACTCTGGTATTCGGGAAAAGGTGCTTTGACTACTCCAAGGTTTGAATACAATTTGACTAGAGATCAAACTTTTTTTTAAGCAACAAAGGGAGGTGTAATGATATCATTGTGGGAGACAGACATCCCAACCAAGTTGACACCTCTGCCCCCACCAATCATCTGTTGCACACCCTAAACCTTTACACAAATGAAAATAAACGATATAGTAAAATTTGTATTGTGGTAAACCCAGGTCATAAAACTAGACTTGAGTACTAGTTGAACCTGTTTCTTTAAACGACGATGAAGTGATATAGTTTCAAAACAAGCTATAGATATTTGAAGACTTTGGCTACTCTAGTGTTTGTTTAGCACACTAGAAATTGCTCTTACTTGAATACATTTTCTATCACAAACTTCCAAATATAAAGGGTAAGTAAGAATGCAAATAATTAACCATTCACATGATGGTGCAAAATGCATGAACATTATCATCAGTAAAGAGAAACATAGTTTCATCTGGTATAGTTGAGTAAGCTTGATCAGGAAAATAGACATGAACACTCTCATTATAACCATGCATGTAGTAATTATATGAAGATGTATATGTAGACTCATCCAAATATTGAGAAGCATATGGATAATATTCACTATCATAAGGGAATGGCCAATATTCAGCTTTTCTTCCTGTTCTTCTCACTGCTTGTAATACAATCCTTTTGTCCACATACCCTGTTACTCTTACCTTTTGGTTTTCCATGTCTATCTCTAAAGTATCAATACCTGCATCAAAGATTCCACACTTCATTAACCTAGTCAATTAGTATTAATTAGTACTTAGTTGGTACTTAATTATCACTTTTCACTAATTGAAAAAGTTGTATTGTCACTTTTAAACTAAAAGAGAGACCAAATTGAAACTTTTTCTTTTGGCACTAAATTTGCCAAATGGGTTAATTTTGTTGCATTGTCAATCTGTGTGGTTTTCTCTTCTAGACAGAATTTTTGCTTCATCAAAGATTCGAACCAGAAACTTTGGAGTGAAATTTGAGCCTAGTTACTACTCGGACCAACCTTGTTGGTGCCAAACGGGTTAATTCAGTTTAGGCTAGAGTATGCTTTTGGCATCTTATCGTTATTTTAAGTAACAATCTAGGTTTTATTTTATTTTTGTTTTGAAATGGTCTAATGTGTTGCAAAGTTATAGCAATGTAATTCCTTGTAAAAATTTGTGTTTCAAAATAGTTTCCTATTTTATTAAAGTTATCACAAAATAGTCCCCTTTTTTGTATTCCAATATGATCTCTTATTTTGTAAAAGTTGTGTCAATAAGGTCCTCTCTATAAAAAAATTTAAACAGAAAAGACCACATTTAATTGTAGTGGTAGTTTGCAAAATAAGGAACTAGTTTAAAATAAATTAACTAAATAAAAATAGTAGGGCAATGTAATGTAAAGGTTGTTGAGCTCTTGCCATTTAATTTGGAGATTTCCCTTTTTATCCTTTCTTGACACCCTTGGCAATCCATATGCACCTTAAGTTCCACAATCTACAACCATCAAATAAAATAAAAATATGAATCTATACATTTACATCCAGAGGTAGTCTCCATGTCAGCTCTGCCAGCTCATTTCCCTCCAATTTTTCAGCCACTCACTAGCCGCCACGTGTCTTCCTTCTACTTCTCCCATGTGAATTTCTCTTTTTCTTCTTGCCACTCCCACTTGATCGAAAAGACTTCTCTGAACAAATTGAAGAGTGCGAGAGAAAACAAAACAATTCACACACTCAATCTCTCTCCCCCACTCCTCCTCCTCACTTCATCCAAACCCATACCTTCACCATTTGCTTTCTTCCTCAATCTCCATCATCGCTTCCTAACCTCTTAAGAGAGAAAATGATTTTCATCAATTTAAGGAGAGATTGAGAGGGATTTCAAGATGAGAGAGAGAGAGATAAAGTCACGATCGGGATGAAAGGAAAGAAGAAGGCGAAGAACAGGAAGAGGAGGGCTAATGCGGTGGTGACCCGGCATAAGGTTTAGCGACTCGGTGAAGATGTGTGGCGCTATTACTGGCAGAGTGGTTCGTGGCGTCTGTTTCTTTGCGTTGGGCGAAGGGAGAGGATGCGCCACGACGAGGGAAGTCGGCGGCGTTGCGGCGGTTTGAGTGGGCGGTCACCAGTCTCACGGTTGCGAGCTAACAAGTGCGATCTGTACATATTTTTAGAAATTTCCTCTTCTTACACGCTCTTAATCCTATTCTGCTATTGTTAATAATTTTTCTTTGATATTTTGGAAAAATAATAATTCTTTTTTGATCCGATGAAGAAGATGAAAGGGTTTGTAGTTTCTATGGAGCCTCTTCAAGATGTGTATATGGATCGAGAAAACCAGATTGAGACACCAAAGTCTCTTACATGACTATATGAAGACCTTCATCGTGTAACTATAACCTTTTTCTCTCTTTTGTCAAAGATTCAATTTTTCTTTCATGGGTTTCTCTGGATCTGGTTTTTCTTTCTTTCTTTGTGCCTTTTGGTTTTTGATTTAGATTTATTAAACCCCCTTTCCATTCTTCTCAACTTCCTTGCTTTTCCCTTTCTAGGTTTTAGTTTTCTAATTTTTAGTTTTTATTCTAATTAGGGATTTGTGTAGTTTAGGTTGGTATTATTTGGAATTTTGGTTGTTCTTTTGATTTCTAAATTAGCTTGGTTTGTTCAAACTTACGATTCTAATTAGATTGGTTATTGTTGTTGATTATATTTTTGTAACTTTTTTAATGAATATAGCAAGTGGAAAAGCAATTTCCTTTATTAAAGAAGTATTTTTTTAATAGCTTCTAAGTGTGATTGTTGGTCCTGTATGTGGTGAAATTCCTTTCCATTTAAGTTGGCTATCTTTGTGATTTGATTTTTGTTGGTTTTGGTCTTTAAAGATTTAAGAGTAATGAAACTATGAGATTGTCATAGATGTGTGATGTGAGTGAGTAGTGGTAGCTTGAAAGCTGATTTTTGCATTGAATGTGTTGTTTTAGGGACGCCCAAAGGAGTAACTCCTAAGTTTGATTTGAAGCCTCTTGTGCCAAGGTCATGCAGAACTTACGGGAATTGAGGTTTGTCTACTTAACTTTGTTATGTTTAGGTGTTCTCTCCAACCCTTACGGATTTACTTTATATTGTTGATCTCATTTTCTCTTGATTATAGGTTATTATGGCTAATGATTCTATTGGTGTGGAAGTTGAGAGTTTGGTTGCACAACTTCGATGAAGGTGGTGTTTTGCTTCTAGAGAATGTGAGGTTCTACAAGGAGGAAGAGAAGAATGATTACGAGTTTGCAAAGAAGTTAGCTTCCCTTGCCGATCTCTATGTGAATGATGCTTTTGGCACGCTTACACGAGTGACGCTTCCACAGAAGGCGTGGCTAAATTCTTGAAGCCCTCTGTTGCTGGATTCAATTAAATTATATGCAGAAGGTATGTAGGAAGAAATTAAAATTCAATTATATATCATGTAAATAATTTGTTGTCCATTGTCCTTAAACTTTGACAATTTATTGATTATCGTATTTAATCGCATTAATGCGGTATACATCCATTAAGTGTCGACTCTTTTGTTTGTCAAAAAGATTATGTCCTTTCTTTCTTGCATTATATATAATATTTAGTTTCTCTTACATTTCGTTATTTTCCCTGCTAATGTAACTTACTCACCAAAACAATTAGCTGTAATCTAATATCATGTGTACCTAAAAATTACAGGCTCCTCAAAACTTTATAAATCTATCGTATTCCTATAGATTGATATTACATTTGGTGATTAAATCTTAGATACTGGTAAGAACAACTGCCTTCAAACAATGATTTGAGCTTATGTGGTTTTAATCCGATTCAGTTGTAAATAGTAAGATACTAATGTTTATGATTTGATGAAATTCACGTTTGTGGCGCTTGAGAAAGTTTGGGATTCTCTTGGAAGCGGTTCAAGTGCTCAACGATCCGAACCTTTCGATTAAGAAAGCTTACGCTTCTCCTCGATGGAAAGTGGTTCATGGATGGTAAGCTAATTTTCCATTCTCTTTCGTTCCTATGATAACTTTGATTCACTAAACCCTCTTTGATCTTCAATTTCTGAGTTTTCTATGTTACTAATCAAAACGGAAACAAGCTAACGGATGAGAGTGTTTTAAAGTATATTGAGCAGGTATTAATATAATTATAATTCAATAGTGTTTTTAAAGTTCTAATTTAATTTTCAATATGTTACTATTTACAATTGATTCACCAATAACGCTCTTAATTCTTTGTTAATGTTATTTCGGTCACTTGGTAGCATTCACAACAGAAGAACCGATCACAAAAGCGGTCAACATCTCTCATTGGTGAGAGTGGCGATCGTCTCACCAGAGCTTCAAGGTTTTATTTTTATTCATTTTATTTTTTTCCTTATTTTCATCTCACCTGTTTAATATAAGATTCTCTTTTTCTATTTTACAGGTGTTGGAACAGCTCAGTGGCCAAACTCCAGTATTTTCCAAAGGTTTTTTTTAATCATTTTATGTATTATTATTTTTTTGCTTTAGTTGCTTGCTTAAAAATAGGTGTAAACAATGGCTCTGTTATGCTTTTATTTGGTTTTATTTTTTTATTGGTTTTTTGAAAGGTATTATAGATTTTTCAAATTGGTGATTGGAAGGTATATTATGGGGTATTAAATAATGGTTTTGCTTGGTTACTGATTTTGCCAAACAAGTTTCAAATTGTTTGAACTATTATTATTCTGTTAAAGTCATTTCCAAAATCTGCTAATCACAGGTAACTTTGCATTACGATTAATGTTGTTGTTATTGTTTGGTTTGATGAATATGCTTAATGGTGGTTTGTCTTGTGATTTGGATATCCAGTCATGTTAATGATATATAAAGGCATATAGAACATTAATCTTAATTTTAGAGCATTTGTATGTGATTGGGATTAGGAATAGGATAATTGATATGAGTCATATGACTGCTCATAAGTTGAGGAACTCAATCAACATCTGTTCCAAATGCAAAAAAAATTATTTATCTTTTTTGGGTTTTGAATGTTGCAGCTTGAGTTTATTCAAGAAACAAAATGCAGAGAAGAAGGTAATAAAAAAGTGCACCATCAGTTAATATAGAATATGTATGTGCACTGCATTATGATTGGGATGAGAAAATGTCTTTGGAACTAGAGAGTAGCAATGAATGTGTAGACTTTTATAGGTGATTTGATTTCCTTTTTATTCTTATCTTTTGGGTTCTCATTTAAGTTAAATAAAGCTGGTTGAATTATGCAAGTGCTGATTTTATGTTATATTTATTTCTCGCGAGTATGAAAAAGATGCTTCAATCTTTGTTATTTGTAATCCTGGAATTTTTTATAGTTTGTCTTGTCATTTTCATTAATTTTGAGTTGGTGGGAGCATAAATTCGTGAGGCACATGTTTTTGTATTTTTATTGGTTTTGTTCTATTCTCATTTGTTACCTCTGTTGTCATGCAAATTTGTTGATATTGCATTTTTTCCACCAATTGGAATATGTTATGTTCCTTAATTGTTTTTCTTCTATGATTTAATTACTGACATGCTAGCAATTTCTAATGCTACAAAATTATTTTTAATGCTTCAGGAATGGGATTGAGAACTTGACTTTGCTATGGTTGATGAAGATTTTAAGAAGTTTGGGGGTAAATGGTCTATAAAATGCTGGAACAATGTAGAATCTATACTTCCAATAGCATGTTATATTATCCATACTATGTATTCATGCACTATCACGAGAAGCTTTGCTATCCTTATTTATTTAGTGTCTTAGTTTAACTATCTTGACTATCTTCAATTGTGTTTTTTTGCGAGGTCATCATCAACTAATTTATCTTATGAGGTTAATGTCATACCAAGAAGAGATGACTTTGTAGCTTAGTGTTTGTGACAAATTACTCTTTGTTTTCTGGTATTCATCTTCCCTCTTTTGTTTATGTTATGATTTTAGCTGTTGGTTTTTTACAGATATCGATGGCTCAGTTAATTGGGGTTGTGCCTCACACAAGAATCACAATTGATTCTTTCCCAAGGAATGCATGATATGATCCTTGAGCCCCTTGATATTCAAAAGGATGGTATCTCCTCTAATGATAAATATATCAAGCTAGATATATTTTATGATAAGGAACTTGAAAAATTATGGTGACCAGAAAAATGTGAAGGCATTTCCCCATTTTCCTAACTTCGAAACTATTTTTCAGTTAACCTAAAAATGGAAAAGAATAAAATAGAGATTATCCACTTTTCATGTTCATATATTGAGGATTTTGGGCTATTTGCGCTTGACTTCCATTGCCTCGGGTGAGTTGATTCATTGGTGAGTTCACTTGCAAAAAAGTTTGAGTTTTTGAGCTTTTATTCCTCTTTTGGATTTTGTATTTTTATGATGATTTTTTTATCATTAGATTAAGTTTCAATTTTGCGTTTGAGTTTGCGGTTTGAAGATTTGTCATAACCCCTTATGTGCAGTTCTTTGAATTTGATGCGGGATCATCACTTTGTGGACTTGGCAAGTAGTGTTACATCCATTATTTAAAGGTTTTGAGGTTTTTAATTAGTGAAAATCAAAATACTACTCTTGATTCATGAAACATGAACTCTTAGGGTGAGTTTTCTTGTTTGGTAATTGTGATTTTAGATCATAGATTTCATAATTTGGGTTTTGACATGCTTAGTGGTTTGTTGAGGATTTCAACGTTTGCTATATTTTCTTTGACTCTTATTGTTTGCTCATAATCCAACCAATATGATGTGAAAACAAGTAACATTCCTTTTTCTGCAGACTTTGATTTTCTATTTTCTTGAGTTTGCTACTAGATTAATTATGATTTGAGTTTGTGTAGGATCCCAACTCGGTTTTCCTTTTATGCACACAACACAGTAGCGCATTGACAAAATTTACTTCACAAGTTTGAGGAAAAGAAGGCTACCTTTACGATAATGTTAGAAGCTAACCCTATGAAATGATGAATCTAAAGTCATTGGTTGATTTTCAAGTTGTCTTACTTTAAATTCCCATTAGGTGATGGTGTTTGCATTGTTGTTATCGGTTCTTTGCGAGGGTCTTTCTATTATTAAGTATGCTATCTTTGTAGTCCTCTATTTTTGTTCTTAGTCAAACTAAAATTGTTTATCTCGCCATAATTCTTTAGTTTATTATTGATTTCATTTATTTGCACCTTTGCCATGATGTTTGCATCTGTATTAGAGTTTGACTTATCCAATATCCCACAATTCTTCCCCACCTTCATTTACCCTTTGAAGTCAATTCCATCGATCTATTCTAATATTTTCCGCTCTATTTCACATGGGCGATCAGCGTATATTGAAATCATATTGTCTCTAACTTACATATGGATGATCACTTTATTGTTTTCAAACTATCCATTGCAACCATTCATGTATTTAAGACAATTTTGCTTCATGTTGTTTAATGTATTCTTTTCTATTTTATTTAATTTGAAGGTTGCCATCTTCTAATCAATTTTGAATGAACTCTCTCTACTAAGTCGCTAATTGTGCTTAAACAATTAATGGACATGGAACTCAATTAAAAGAGAGCATTGTGCAAATCTATTATCCCATGAATTTATTGTACTCGTGAGTATAGTACTTAATTACTCTATTCTAATGCCTAGGAAGAAGTCTGCAGCATGCATTTTTTTTTGTTCTGACCTACCCATTGCATAATCTCAATGTTAGTGTTTATCTTTTCAAGTCAAATGTGATTCATTTACATCAATTTATCTGATTCATTAGGTAGAAATATTATATATTTGACAAATTAGTTCATATAAGACTTGAGTAAAAGATTAAGTATGATTATCCTCAAGATTAAAACTCTCTAGAGGTTCAATGCAAATTTTTTACATCACAACGTGTTTCTGGCCTATTTCTCATGTTGCTACACCTTTTTGTACTCTATATGACATTCTTTGTTTTTCTCCCTTTATATATGGGTTGCTTCATTATTTGTCACCTTCTGGTTGATATTGTTGGATTTTTAAGAATGCCAATTTACCATATTTGCTTTTATTTGTGTTTGTGCTTGCTTTGTTGTGGCTCCTTAATTCTAAGATATATAGCAATTTCATAGCTTGCTATGGATTAAATAGTGTCATATATGCGCATGAGAAGTGGATCAGATTTTTTTGTATTCATACCATGTTCTTAATCACAATCCGAGTTTATTTAATATAAAACACTAAGTAGAATTACAAAAGCTATTTTATACTTATTTTTTGTGTCAATTTTGTATTAGATGGATCGCACCACCTTATATATATATACATATATAAATAACAAGCTACTTATATAGCTTTATCATCCACTTCACAATGATTCAAACTTCAAGGTTTGGATGATATGAGAACACCAAACGATCTTGGTGGCTGGTTTGAAGAAGGGCCTTGGAGCCAAGAAGAGGATAAAATATTAGTCAATCACATTCAAAAACATGGCCATGGAAGTTGAGGAACTTTTCCAAAGCTTTGCGAGGATTGAGCAGTGTGGCAAGAGTTGGAGATTAAGATGGACTATTTATCTAAGGCCTAATATCCAGAAGAGGAAATTTCTACGATCATGAACAACAACTTATCATCAATTTACATGTAGTTCTCTACTTTTTGTTTATGAAATGAAATGGAAAGAACCAAATTATGGTGAGTTAGTCACCTCCTTCTCCCCTTAATTCTCTGTCTTAGCTTACATTTTTGTCTTTCAATTATTTGATGGTGAAAAACAATTTGATGCAAGAATTAGCTATCATAGTGTGGAGCAATAGGTTGTTCTCTCTTGATTTCTTTTTTTCTTTTATATTACATGTTATACCATTAATTTGAATGTTTGTTTCTCTTTGTTTGCATTCGAGGTTGTTTAAAATTCCAAGATTTTACAACGCATCCCAAGATGTTCTCCCTTCTACTATTGTGTTGGAGACAATTACTGGTTCCAGATTCGAGGCTATTATTATTGTTAAAGCTGGTGGTCAGGAATGGTTGAATTTTGTGAAAGAACAAGATTTGAAGATAGGCGATATTCTGAAGATGGAAATTAGGGGCTCACCGCTAATTATTTTTGTTGATGTTGTAAGGGTTTAATGTGTAGTCTCTATCTTGCCCTCCAAACAACTATTGTCATCTTTGCCCTTTCTTTTCATTTTGTAAACTTGCACAAACTTTGGCACTTAAACTTTGTCTTTAATATAACCTAAAGCATTGCCTCTTCCTTCCATAGAACCTGAAGCATTGGCCCCGTCCATCGGACGGGTCATCGCACTAGTTATTAAATATACCAATAGATTTGAATGCATACACCCTCATTCAAAAATATATTTCTAACTTGTTTCAAATATTCCATTTGAAAATTTATTTATAGACACATTATGCCGCCCGAAATATATTTCCAAAATAGTTATTATTTGGAGAATGCAGTCTATCAAAACTCAAACTATGTTGAACAGTTTTCTCTCCTAGGGTTTCCCTTGTGAGACGTTTTCCTTGTTCTCCTCCATCGTGAGGTGTTTTGATTTTTCCGATCTCTTTGGTGGTTGAGGTAACTGTGTCAAGAAGCCATCTTGGTCACTAGCTCTCATCCATTGATCTTTTGTATCCTTGATGAGGTAACTGTGTCAAGACTACAATCTTGTTCACTAGCTCTCATCGAATTTGGATTCCAACACTATTGGGATTTCTTGGATAGATCATGGCTACCAATCCTATGAATTTTGACGGCGAAGAAGATGATGTTGCACCATTGCAACGGGAAACTAACAACACTGAGACGTTTGATGCACGCCACTGTCTTGTGGGGCGCTTTCTCACACGTCGCTCCATTCGTATTCCGATAATGAAGTATCGACTTGCAGCAGTTTGGTAACCGAGGCGTGGTGTTAATATTCGTGTCCTGGACGGTAACTTGTTCTTGTTTCAGTTCTACCATTGGCTTGATGTTGAGAAGGTGTATGGTGGGGGACCTTGGCATTTTGATGGACATATGTTGATTCTTGCTAAATTGGGAGTTGGTGATGTTCCTGCTCAAGTTCCCTTGTTTGAGGTTGCTTTTTGGGTCCAAGTTCATGATGTGCCTATTGGATTCATGTCGGAAACAATTGGGCGTGCTCTTGGGAATTTCATTGGGGTGTTTGTTGAGTACGACCCCAAAAATAGCTCGGATTTTTGGAAGTCTTTCATGAGGATTCGAGTTATGGTTGATGTTAGAAAACCATTGCGCAGGGGGAAAAACTGAATGTTGGTGGTGATACCATCAAGTTGGTAAGATTCAAATATTAGCGCCTTTCGATTTTTGTTATCTGTGTGGTCATCTAGGCCATCTAGATAATAGCTGTGAATTGCTGTTTGACATGGAAAATGATGATGGGAAGAGAGGATGGGGACCGGAGTTGAAGGTGGAGCGCAGGAATCCGGGCGATAATAATCAATGGTTGCGCAAGGAGAAGGGTGGTGCTGCGTCGGCTAGCTCGCCGACAAACTCATTGGCGTCAGGCAGGCAGGTAGACAAGACAATAATGGTAATAATGACAGTAGTAATGATGGGAGTTATGAGGAGCAGTTTCAAAATCTTAATGTCAATAATGGGACCATTATTAGCACAATAAATGTGAGGAATATTCCTACTATCCCCAATCATGACACTAGTCAAAGTTTGACTACAACACCCTTGACCCATGGAGCTTTGACTGCTGGCACCTATGTGGGACCTGACCCACACACTTCACGCGCCCTTCCTAGTGTCACTAGGCGTGGTCTTTCTAATGCACCCTCCATGCATGCATGCATGGACGTGGATGATGGAGAATCTAAGGAAATTCGTAAAAGGAAACACCTCCATGGTATCTCTCTTGACAGCTCGTCCTCTTCTGCAACACAACAACCAGATGCAACTGTGTTTTTTTTATCGGCAGGTCCTGGCAGTCAGGCCTGCCAGGAGCAATGTTTATCCTTAGTTGAAATTGTCGGGGGTTGGGTCATTCCTCGGCAATTCCTATGTTAAAAGACCTTATCCGGAGTAATCAACTGGAACTTATTTTTCTTTTTGAAACTTTATCTTATTCAGGCAGGCTGGAGACTATTCGGAGGATTCTGGGTTATGATGGGTGTGTGTCGGTAGACCGTGTTGGACGAGGTGGTGGTGTTGCTGTTCTGTGGAGGAATGAGATGCGGTGTCAGGTTACTAGTTATTCGTCTCACCATCTTGATGTTGAAGTGGATGATGCTACTAGAGGGAAATGGCGCACACGGATTCTATGGCTATGTTGATAGGTCTATTCGCAGGGAGTCCTGGGCTCTTATTAGGCGTCTAGCTGGGTTGTCTCGCCTTCCGTGGTGCATCATTGGAGATTTCAATGATCTACTCTCTGCCGAGGAAAAAATGGGATATTGTGATCACCCAAATTATTCGATGAGAGGTTTCCAGGAAGCTATTGTGGATGCTCAGCTCATTGAGTTACCGTTAACTGGGTACCAGTTTACTTGGAGATTCCGGTTGGGTACCCCTTTTGCTATAGAGCAACGTCTTGATAGAGCCTTTGCTACAAATGGGTGGTTGGACCTTTTCCCTCAAGCGAAGTTGCTGAACTTGATTTCCCCAAAATCAGACCACTCACCTTTGTTGCTTCAACGGGACCCGATAGTGCAGCATGATCGTCGGTTTTTAATGTCAATAATGGGACCATTATTAGCACAATAAATGTGAGGAATATTCCTATTATCCCCAATCATGACACTAGTCAAAGTTTGACTACAACACCCTTGACCCATGGAGCTTTGACTGCTGGCACCTATGTGGGACCTGACCCACACACTTCACGCGCCCTTCCTAGTGTCACTAGGCGTGGTCTTTCTAATGCACCCTCCATGCATGCATGCATGGACGTGGATGATGGAGAATCTAAGGAAATTCGTAAAAGGAAACACCTTCATGGTATCTCTCTTGACAGCTCGTCCTCTTCTGCAACACAACAACCAGATGCAACTGTGTTTTTTTTATCGGCAGGTCCTGGCAGTCAGGCCTGCCAGGAGCAATGTTTATCCTTAGTTGAAATTGTCGGGGGTTGGGTCATTCCTCGGCAATTCCTATGTTAAAAGACCTTATCCGGAGTAATCAACTGGAACTTATTTTTCTTTTTGAAACTTTATCTTATTCAGGCAGGCTGGAGACTATTCGGAGGATTCTGGGTTATGATGGGTGTGTGTCGGTAGACCGTGTTGGACGAGGTGGTGGTGTTGCTGTTCTGTGGAGGAATGAGATGCGGTGTCAGGTTACTAGTTATTCGTCTCACCATCTTGATGTTGAAGTGGATGATGCTACTAGAGGGAAATGGCGCATTACGGGATTCTATGGCTATGTTGATAGGTCTATTCGCAGGGAGTCCTGGGCTCTTATTAGGCGTCTAGCTGGGTTGTCTCGCCTTCCGTGGTGCATCATTGGAGATTTCAATGATCTACTCTCTGCCGAGGAAAAAATGGGATATTGTGATCACCCAAATTATTCGATGAGAGGTTTCCAGGAAGCTATTGTGGATGCTCAGCTCATTGAGTTACCGTTAACTGGGTACCAGTTTACTTGGAGATTCCGGTTGGGTACCCCTTTTGCTATAGAGCAACGTCTTGATAGAGCCTTTGCTACAAATGGGTGGTTGGACCTTTTCCCTCAAGCGAAGTTGCTGAACTTGATTTCCCCAAAATCAGACCACTCACCTTTGTTGCTTCAACGGGACCCGATAGTGCAGCATGATCGTCGGTTTTCATTTCGCTTTGAAAATGCTTGGTTGAGTGAGCCGGATTTGGATGATGTGGTTAGTGGTGGGTGGAGTACGGGTATTGTGGGAGATGTGCAATCCCAATTACGTGGTTGTGAAGGTGCATTGTCTACTTGGGGAAGATCTTTGCGCCTTCGTTTCCATGAAGATATTCGTGCTTGTAAGGAAGCAATGGAGGCTTTGTGAGATTGGTATGATACTCCTAAGGTGTCTCGTTTTAAGAGTTTGAGTCGTAAATTAAGCAGGCTAATTCATCAAGAGGAGTCTTTTTGGAAGCAGAGATCAAAATCTTTTTGGCTTAAAGACGGTGACCGTAATACAAAGTACTTTCATGCAAGCGCTACAAGTAGGCATAAGAAGAAGAAGAATTTAAATAAGTTGTTGCGTGATGATGGTGTTGTTGCTATTGAACCTACAACTATAAGAAGAATTGCAGGGGATTATTTCCAGCACCTCTTTACTAGTCAAAATAGTGAGTACTCTCCGGTGATTAGTGCCTTAGAGCCCAAACTCTCCCCTAGGGATAATGCGCTGCTGGTCCGAGAATTTGAGAAGGATGAATTTCTTGTTGCTATAATGTCAATGGAGGATGACAAAGCTCCAGGTCCCGATGGTTTCAATCCCTTTTTTAAGCGCTATTGGAGTACTTACGGTGATGAGATCTTCACTAGTTGCCTCTTATGGTTGCAGCGAGGTGAGTTTCCTCATGAGCTTAATGATAATTTAGCTTTGATTCCAAAGAATGAGAATCCCATCTCCATGGAAGACTGGCGTCCGATTGCTCTGTGTAATGTGCTCTACAAAATTGTGCCTAAGGTACTAGCTAATCGTCTTAAACTCTTGCTTCCTAAATGTATTTCGGTTGAACAATCTGCTTTTGTGGCTGATAGATCAATATTAGATAATGCTATGATTGCGTTTGAGGCTATCCACTATTTGAAGAATAAACGAAAGGGTAAGAAAGGGGATGTTGCACTAAAAATTGATATGAGTAAGGCCTATGATAGAATGGAATGGGGCTATATTTATGCGGTGTTGGGGAAAATGGGTTTCTGTGATCAATGGATTCAATGGGTGCGTATGTGTATTGAATATGTTTCTCTTTCTGTGCTTGTTAACCAGGATCGGGTTGGTCCTATCTCGCTTGGGCGGGGTCTCCGACAGGGGGATCCTTTATCTCCATACTTGTTTATTCTTTGCTCAGAAGGTCTTACGGCTCTTTTGCACCAGTCTCTTGCCAAGGGTGATCTTCACGGGGTTGCTATTTGTAGGGGTGCTCCTTTGATTTCCCACCTATTATTTGCTGATGATTGCTTTTTATTTTTCAGGGCCACTTTGGGTGAAGCTGTACGTGTAAAATCAATTCTAGAGATATATGAGCAGGCTTCAGGCCAAAAGATAAATTTCCAAAAATCCGAAATCTTCTTTAGTAAAAATGTACATTCGGGGGAACAAGTATCTTGGCTGGTCATCTTGGTGTGAATGTGTGTTTGGGAACAGGGAAATATTTGGGCCTCCCGTCTATGGTTGGTAGAAGCAAAAAATCTTTGTTCAAGTTTATCAAGAACCGGGTTTGGCGCAAGATTAATTCTTAGAGTGGTAGAATGCTCACCAAGGTTGGTAACGAGGTAATGCTTAAATTTGTTTTACAATCAATTCCTACCTATTTTATGAGTCTCTTCCACATCCCGTCAACTTTGATCCTTGAGATTGAGCGTATGCTTAACGGATATTGGTGGGGAGGTGGTGGTAGTAATTCAAGTGGGATTAGGTGGATGTCTTGCGACAAGCTATGTGTCCCTAAAGTGCATGGTGGAATGGGATTCCGAAATTTGAAAGCTTTTAATCTTGTTCACTTGAGTAAGCAAGCGTGGCGCCTTCAAACTCAACCGGATCTTTTGGTCTCCCGCCTTTATCGCGCAAAATATTTCCCTCATGGTGACATGTTACATGCTTCTAGAAAAGGCAATGGAAGCTTTGTGTGGAATAGCCTTATGGAATCTCAAAAGCTCTTAAAGGAAGGTGCTATGTGGAGTATTGGAAGTGGTGCTAATATCCCTCTTTTTGATAATAATTGGGCATCGGCTGGCAGCTCAATTCAGTCTCGGCAGCAACAGTTTTATAACCCCCTCCTCCGAGTTGATTACCTGATTGTTGATGATCGGAAGGTGTGGAATGAACAGCTGGGGTTTGTTAAATGTAATGTTGATGTTGCATTTGATGCGGGTGGTAATAGAGTGGGAATTGGACTCTGTCTCCGTGATGAGGCTGGATTCTTTATTGCTGCCAAAGTGCATAGTTTTCAACCGGTTGTGGAGGTATTCAAAGGCAAAGCGCTTGGTCTCCTATTGGCTTTGGAATGGGTTCGCGAGCTTCGTTATTCTGATGTTATTTTCGAGCTTGATGCCAAAGTTGTCGTTGATGACTTTAGTAGTGGTTTTAAGATTGTTTCTGACTATGGATCCATTTTACACTCTTGTAGGGAGGTTTTCTCCTTCTTTAGCACCAACTCTCATGTGGAGTTTTCTAAGAGAGAGACTAACAAGGCGGCTCACACTCTAGCAGGGGTAGCCTTGTTATCAGTTTCTTCTCGTACTTTCTTTGATTTACCGGCATGTATTTCCCACATTATTTGCAATGAAATGAAGTAATTTTCCTTTGTCAAAAAAAAAACTCAAACTGTAAAAACAAGAAGAAGTGAAAAATTCCTTCAATTTTTTTCGACCAATTACAATTTGTAAAAAACAAGAAGAAGTGAAAAATTCCTTCAATTTTTTTTTTCTGACATTGCACTGTTGCTTTGAAAATGTTATTTTATTTCTCTTGACCAATATTTCTCTTAAGCGCACTCAAGTGTTAGCGTTGAGAGAAGGTAAACGTCCTTTCAAAGCTAAAAAGTGACGTTATCGACGTTATATTATCTGACATAAGGTTGTCGAAGAGAATTCAAAAAACGTCATTTTCTACCTTCACCCACACCTCAGTCGAAAACGACATTTTTGGGGGGAAATTTGTTAGCCTGTATTTTTGACAGGCTAAATAAATGCAGTCAACGATGTTTGACCGTGTGCTTTGAAGAAAGCAGTTTGAGCCTTCGACACTAAGAGGGTATGTCAAAGGCGTGTTTCGATCACTGAAGATATTTAATAGGTTCAAAAGCGCGAAAGGTACGCTTCGACGTGAAGACGAAAGCGAAGAACAATAGCAAGACTGAGCTTGGAAGATGATGTCGAAGAAAGCTGTTTCAATGTTGTCGAAGATCTTTGTGATCAAGCTGTCGAAGATTTAGCGGTTTTTAGTTTAAATTTCAAATTTATTAACCGTTGTAGGTAGTTTATTTCCCTCTTCTTAGTATATGTAGTTTTTCCTGAGAAGGAAAACGGGTCACAATCCCAACATACACATTCTTACGCTCAAAATTCCAGCGACAGAGAAAACTGAGCAACAGAATCAAATGTATGGATCTGTGCACCACCCTTTTACACTTTTATGCAATTTAATTTTATTTCTTTAAACTTTTCTTTATCTTTCTTTTTCTTTTGAGGATTCCTTGGCGTTCAAGGCAATTCGTCTTTTTTCTTTCTTTTAAATTTCGGTGATTTACAAAGAACATGAGAGTGTTCACACAATATCCTCCAATAAATTAACACAATATGCTCCTGAGATTCACTGGTTGATCTCGCAAGTTAATAATTCAGACCAGCGGTTGTTTAGCAAAAATCACTGTAAACAGAGCCAGACTTTACTTAGGGCCTCTTTCCCTTAGACATCAGAGCGTGGTCAAAGACCCTTAGACGAAAAACTTGTTTAAGTTTTACACAATTTTAGGGATGCTTTTGAAATGCCCTCTAGAATAAGAGGTGGGAATTTTAATTTTCTTATGAAAATAACCAAAATTTGAGTAAGAACTAATACTAGACAACTTATAAGAGAATAGAGTTGAAGAAGAGAGAAGAAGAGAATTATAATTTTCACAAATGTTTCTTTACACTAGAATATGAGTCTTATTTATAGGACATAAAAGAAAAGTGAATGATCAAAAATGTAAGTCACTAATAATCTACTCAATAATGTGAGTTAGTGGGAAAATGAAAGAATAAGCACATGGACATCCATTAAACTAAATATTCGTAAGACTCCCATTTGGATGTCTATCGAGGATATGCTTATTAAAACTTTACTAGAAAAACTTAGTGGGATAAAAATCTAGTGAAGGAAATAGAGTACACTATCTTTTCAGTGGGAACTGCATCGCTAAAAGTACACTATCTTTTCAGTGGGATAAAACTTAGGAATATGAATTCCAACATTTAGAGTTTATCCATGAGTGCATATGGAGTAATCTACTCCGCTCTGTCACTTATGATATCCTCTTTTAATGAAGCTTTGCGATCAGTATTATCTTCGGAACATCTTCCTTGAATTGTTGGCCTTTGAGCATGATCTAGATCGGAAAAAGTATTTTGTATCTGCATGGTTAATTTGCATAACATATATTAAATGATTTATTCATTAGGATAGTCAAAAATGAAATATGCATTCCACTTTGTTCTTATGCATTTTGGTTTGAAATGAACTATATTACTACTAATTATCACATAAGATTATTGTTAATCCGACTAGGTTCCCAGGAAAGAGAGGTGGGTCACAATGAAGAAACTTAAATACCAAGTCTTTCCTTAGCTAGAACTTTCCTCAAACAACATTTTTGTTTTAAAATCAAGCCGACGAGATTATTGGGATGAGTCGCAGACTAGGTCGCTCTTTTTAAGACGTTTTGTGGCACTGCTGAGAATTGTGCAAGCATGCTATCAACCACGACGTCCCCAAGATAAAATAGCCCAGTCGAAACTGTTACGATTTTTCACTACACCGTGAGAAATTCACTCTAAGATATACACCCTCAATATGGTTTATGAAAACCACTCAATATGGTTTATAACCACACTTAGCTTGGAAATGGTTCAAACTTTCTGAAAGAATAAAATAGTTTAGGGAGAAGAGAAAAAAACTTGAGGAGAAGGTTGTGTGTGGTGGTTACTTTGTGTGTGTCCTCACCCATCCACAAAATTGGATGCCCCTTGGGGCCCAACCCAATGGATGAGGTTCCCACTTATAAACACTCTTAAAGTGTCTACTCTATCCAATGTGGGACCTTTTCAATTCACACAACTTCAAAGTTCCAACAATTATCATATCAATCCATATAACATTTAGTAATATGCATGTATGTGTTCATAGCGCTAGCTTATAGTCTTTGGGACTGAGATATTTAGTATATTCTTTCCACAACTCGGGTAATCAATTTAAATAATTTATCATAAGTCATACAAGTAAGTTGTAGCAGCATTCATCTTGGGAAAATTAAGCTCTTCATGTGCTACAAGGTTAGTTAAGTACTGAAAAGTACTTGCATCCACTTCAGGTGAATATGTCTCATCAAAATAAATTTTAGGTGTTTGTGAAACTCTTGAGCAACAAGTCGAGTTTTGTATCTCACAATTTCAACATTCTCATTTTATTTTCGCACAAAAACTCATCTGTATACAAATAGTTTCACACCTTTGGTGTTTGGACTATAGGTCCAAAAACTTTTAACTTGTGAGGACAGTTTAATTCTACTTCAATTCCATCTTTCAATTTTGGTCAATTCTCACGATTGTCTACAGTGAAGTGAAATAAAGCTCCATTGAACTAAATATGTTGATGTAAAATTTGAAGGAAAAAAAATATAACGATGCAGAATATTCCTGACATAGTCCTTTTTGAGATACATTAAGTAAAACTAATAACTAAAAAATTGGGAATTTTTTAAATATTTTAGGGAGTTCAGCAAATCAGTTCAATTATTGTTTATTAGATTTATAATTTGTTTACCCAAGAGCATTTGGATGAGATGGTAAAAAGATTTATAATTTGTTTTCTACAAACTTTTGTGTTTGTTTTGAGTACGCGTATGACATACATATATAATATTCTTTTAATAAAAGTTAGATTTTAATTAATATTTTTTAATTAAGGGTAAAAAGTAAATAAAACATATATTTTGGTAAAAAAAAAGAAATAAACAATTATAACACATTACGTTCTGTTCACTATCTAAACAATGAAGTGGAAAAGTCGTTCTATTCCATTTTAAAATTCCCAAACAATGGAATATGATTTGTATTTAATTATGTTCTGTTCCGTTCCACTCCATTCCGTTCTACTCCATTCCACTTCTCTCCATTCTGTTCCGCTTCATTCATTTTAAACTATCCAAACATACCCTAAAACTTCAAAGAATGTTGGACATAGAGAGTGTAATAAGAATGAGCCATAAGAGGGAATGTAATAAGAATGAGCCATAATAAAAGAGTATTGTTCACCGTAATATACATTGTGGTTTCGCGTTTGCAACGTGTAAACAAGTTCATAGCTTGTCCACTGAAGAATCCATAATAATGGAGAGTAAATGACGAGCACAGTATGCCAGTATTGTCCAAGGCAAAAACAAAAACACAAATGCAAAGATAGCTAGTATTTTAACATTTACCTGTGAAACACATCACTGTGTGTGGAGGCTTAGGAATATAATAATGAAAATCATATTCTTTTACACGCGGGCTTGCGGGCTACCCAAAGCCCAGACGAGCTAGCTTGGAAGGCGCTTGCTTTTCCCACACCCCCTCCTACTCGAAACACACCCCATAAGGGTGTGAAAAGATCAAAAGACCAGGCGAAACCTATTTTTTTTATGAAATTTTCACCTGTTCGAACACGGGCCTTCGAACAGGTTCGAACGAGGCCGTTCGAGTGTGTTAAATATGGACAGACACCCTCTTGGGTGTTTTTCACCTGTTCGAATATGGTCATGCGAACACGTTCGAATGGGGTCATGCGAACATGTTCGAATGATGTTGTTCGAACAAGTGCTGCAGAATTGCTGCAGAATGACAGATATTGGACGTCTCAGATTCCACCGACAATTTTAATCAACGGTTTATAATCAGTCAAATGTGTCAGATAAAGGAGTGGATGTCAATCCCTTTGGAAAATGTGCCTGAACGGATGACATTTCACCATGCCTATTATAAAAGGGGGTTCACATCCTCAGATCTTCTTCACCAAACCCTAATCTGCCTCTTCACCAAACCCTAATCTGCTTCTTCACCAAAATACTCAGATCTCCTAAAATGGAATGACAATTGTGCTCAACCCAGTACTCAAATGACAAATTCCTAACGACCCTTCATCACCATGGGATTGTCACCACCGACATGGTGATGTGTTTCGTTGTCCTAACCATGTCTTCTGCAGAATGATTAAGGACATCACCTTCGCCCAACTGAAGGAAAAGGCTGAGAGGAAGATTCGTCCAGAGGGACGTGGCGTAAAGACGTGGAGCGTATACGTTTCAAAAAGTTCAATTGTAGAGATGATGGGACTGTACATTATTCAGTCATGGAGATCCAAAGCGACGACGACGTCCGCGCAATGATGGAACATCTAGCTAACGTTCCGATGGGGCGACAAATCTTAGAGTTGTACGTGGACACAGTACGCACTCCAGAAGAAGTTATTCATCTTCTTCAACAAAGACCACCCACACCACAACAACCCATACCGGAAAGAGTCATTACGTGGACCTGTAAAGTTGACTATCACATAACTGTCCAGTCCAGGCAACAAGCTGGTTTTTTGTTTCATGGTCCTGAAACTAAACATTTCAGGCTTAAGAACAACATCACCTTCGCCGAATTGAAAGAAAAACTAACAGAAAATGTTCACCTAGATGGTGTGGAGCAAGAAATCACTAGTATCGAATGTAGCTCCCCCTACATCTGCGGCATGACCCCACGTAATCGTATTCGGATGTGCCCTGTGCCTATCAAGAAAGACAAAGACGTTCGAGAAATGTTTGAGAAACATGAGAGCTTCCAAGGTTTGATTGAACCTTATCTCGAATTGTGTGTCGAAACACAAGAATCTGCCGAATCCATCGTCTGTAGCATTAGATCTAGGTTGCGTTAGAACTAGGTTGTATTATGTTTTCCTGTCGTTTCGTATTTGGTGTTATGTATTTCGTATTTGATGTATTTCGTATTTGGTTTTCATGTCTTTCGTATTTTGTAATGACAATAAATTTGCGCCAACGTAAAGGAATTTTCAATTTAAAAAACCAAATGAAACAAAGTACTGAAATTATACAAAGATTCCAAACAAATATCCCCCTAATACATGAGCCTACTGGGTGTTGCGCCCCCTCCTTCTCTCATACACATTGCCAAACCTCCTCCTAAACCTACGGAAGGGGTTGAGCAGCCTCTTGATCTTATTTGAAATATGCTCTGGTTGGCTCGGGATATTATCATCGATGGTCCCATCCATGTCATCAACCAAATCCAGACTCTGGTAGCATCACATCAACCAAATAACATAACATTATTATTTAAATAAATAGAAGATTAAGAAACATTATCAATGCAATTAACATAAAAGACACGTACCACACCGACATCAGGCTCATCAGCAAGCTGTACATAATTCTGAGGGAAGAGAAAGGGATGTGAGACCCTAGAGTACCATGGAAAGTAGCCCGACACCGTGTTTGAGGAGTACGGCACACAGGGAGGCCCCCGCGCCACCAAGTGGTCCTTGAAGTGTGTCCACCTCTCATCACACTCGGATAGGGTGTGACCCCCAAATAGTCAATCAGCAGCTGCTCTCCCTGCCACGAAGTCCAGTCTGGCATGTCATAGAACCGGCCAGTGATGGGGATGTGTAGCAGCTGGGATACATCATCAAGGGTGATGCTCATCTCACCCACAGGAAGGTGGAATGATGATGTATCCACCGCCAACGCCTATGAATGCGTTCAGTGACCCACTTGTGGAGAATGGGGAAACTAAGCCCAACCGGAGGAACCAACCCGAAGGCGCAGAGTGTCCCTAATCCTAACATGAAACACTGTCGTAACAGGTCCATGTGGGATTGTTTGTAAATTCGGCCGAACCTGCATTCAGAAATGACACAATAAGCCAAAACATTCAACAACATAATAAACAAATTTACAACAGTCAACTATAAAATAATAACTTACCTGGTCAGAATAGAAATCAGTAAGAATATGTGCCCCGTATGTGGGCAAGACAGAACCATCTTCTGGTCCACCAGGAAATGGGAATGTCGCCCTAAGAGCAGCAGCCTCCTCCTCATGAGGCTCAGCAGCCTCCTCCTCATGATGTCTAGATGATGAAGGCCTAGAAGATGAAGGCCTAGCAGATGAAGGCCTAGCAGATGAAGGCCTAGCAGATGAAAGGCCAGCCAACTCATAGGCCGGAAATTGAGCATCACGCTCAATATCCTGCCCAATATCCTCGGGAAGTGGGGGAGGAGGAACATCAACCATGCCTCTACCCCTAGCACGACCCCGAGCTCGGGAGGGTTCACCGGCTTCTTCCCTCCTTTTGTGGTTTGAAAGCCGTAGGAGGTGGCGGCCGGCTCGCTCGGATAGTTCTGCTGCATGACCACCTCTGCTCCTCACCATATCTGAAACAACAATCAAGAGAACCAATTAAACCAAATTAAGAGAACCAATCACAAAAAAGCTGAGAAACTGTACTGTCAAACGACTGTTCGAACGGCCACATGCGAACATGTTCGCACAACCCCGTTCGAACAAGTCGATTCGATTTTCAAACTCTAACGGTTCGAATGAGGTCGTTCGAACGGTGTTCGCACGACCTCATTCGAACACCTTCGTTTTCATGTGTTCGAAGGAAGTCGTTCGAACAATGCAGCGTTACAGAAAAAAAAACCCAAATGCACAGATGGGGGAGAGGCATACCTTGATGAAAATGGAACGATTAGAGAGTGTGAGAGGAGGCAAAAATAACCCAACAACTCTTGAGAGTGTTGGTGGAGAAGATTGAGTGAGAGATTGGGTGAGATTGAGTGAGTTGGGAGAAGGTGAGTGAGAGGGAGAGTGAAGGTTAGGGTTCGGTTGAGGGAGAGTGAGAGAAGGAGACGAGGGAGAGTGAGAAGGGAGGGGAGGGGTGTGTTAGTTTTTTAATTTTTTAAATGGGGGTAGTTTGGGAATTTAGAAATTAAAGGGGTGTGTTAAAGTAGGAGGGGGTGTGGGAAAAGTAAAAGCCAGCTTGGAATGGGTTTGAGCTTTTTGAACTGGGCTAAAATGCTTGACTATAAAAACATGGGTTTTTTTTTTTGGACCCCCACCCTCTCCCCTTAAACCCCCACCCACACTGAAATCCCCAAAATGCCATTTGTTATCTATTTTTTTTTAAAAAGGCTCATCGTATATATGTCATTTGGGACATATATAAGATGTGTAGTTTTAACACATCGTATATATGCCCTGAGGAAGTATATACGATTGGCCGTTACACGAGGGAAATACCACATAATCCAAGCCTGAAATGCAAAAATAAACAACATATTTAATTCACAAATATTTACCAAAAGTCAGTGTGATTTAAAAAAAATGAAGTTAAAATGTGTACCTGAAATAGGCTGGCATACCCTCCACACTGCTGCGTAGTCCTCAAAGACCCAGTGTTCAAGGACTCATACATGGCAGCTAGTGCACCTGCACCCCATGCATAGCCTCCAAGAACCTCTGAACTCAGATCATCCAGGTAGATCAGCCACTTAGCCTCAGCCCTGTCTCCAGTCTTCGTAGTGAAGATCTTGTAGGTCGGAAAGCGAAGCGAGATAAGCCACGACAAAGAAGCGTGATGTCACCCCCTCCCAAATTACGCTCATACACTGCTCCGACCATTTGAAATCATGTCACGGACCCCACGGGTGTTGTTAGCAGCCTCAACCCGTGACACACCCAAATATGTCTCAGCAAGCTGTGTGGCATACTCCGAGCTCACAGTGATGGCGGGAGGTGTGGCATAGTTCCCCTGGATGGGAAGGTGCAGCAGACAAGAGATGTCATCCAGAGTGATCGTCATTTCACCAAATGGCAAGTGAAATGACGAAGTATCTGAGTGCCATCTCTCAATAAAAGCCGACAGCAACTCATGGTCTACTGTGGCGTGGCCAGTCTGGAGAAGTGGGGCCAATCTAGAGTCCCTGACCACAGTGGTGCGCCGAACTAGGGCCGGGTAATGAAGATGGAGTCTAGTATGGACTTTGTTGCCATGAGCCCATACTTTGACAACACGCTGATACTCCTGAAATAAAAATAAATAAATAATGTAAGCAAAAAGTGTGGACGGACTATGTGAGTTAAATAAATTATTTAAGCAAAAATGTAAAACTTACCGGTCAACGAGTATAGAATCGCTGAGACATGATCGCGGATCGGTGAAGAGAGAGGCCTCGGTGAGGTGATCCTCCTCCGATGCCCCCGATCTCTTTGAAATTTGCTCCTCCGATACTCATACATGGATCGGTTCGAGTAATAAGTATCACTGAGGCTGCTCGCTGGCGATACTCGGGAGGTGGGGATGGTAATGAAGAGGTTGAGGATCGTCTCGAGGATCCGTGGATGATACCGAGGAGTAGGTGAGAATGATTCTGAGAAACCGGCCTCCTCTATGCCAATCCTCCTGTTGAGTCTGCTGCAGGTAATCCCCAAGATAAAACTGCCCATCATCCGAAATATTAGGCTGGGTGATGCTGCTCGGTGATACTCGGTGGTCGACTGTCTCTGTCTCTAAGCGGAAGCATGCGGTGATTATGCCTCCTCGTCACGGTGCTTGGTGTGAGAAGATGACTCACTCTCTCTGATAGGAGATACCTCACGTCTCCCTCTATGCCTACCGGACACTGCAAGCAAAGGAAAAAAAATTATTAAAAAAATAAATTAAATTGCTCATCGTATTTACATCAAAAATGGTGTATATACGATGCTTACTATTTTGCTCGTCGTATATAGGGTCTGCTGGCGTATCTGCGAGTGGATGAATTTCTGGCTAATCGTATATACGCCTGAATAGGGGTATATACGGTGAGTAAAAACTTGCTCGTCGTATATAGGGTTGTGGTGGGGTATATGCGATTGGTGGATTTCTGGGCTGATCGTATATACGTCTCTGTGGCGTATATGCGAGTGAAGGTGGTCAAACGTAGGTATGACCAATTATGTGAAGAAATGGTGATTTTGTAAACAGACAAGGGTATTTTGGTCTTTTCATATGGTGGGTGGGGGTTTAAGGGGAGAGGGTGGGGTCCAAAAAAAAACCCTAAAAACATACTCAACGTTTGTAGTTCAAGTCTTATGTTTTTTAGTCTTTTTTTGCTTGACCCGGCGGACCTGGCCCATTTTGCCACTGCCAATAATAAGATTGAAACAATCATTTTGAAAATGTCAACTTTTGAATCAATGTAAATGCAATAAGCCTAAATTAACGCTCTCCGAAAATGCCACACAATTGCTCACTACACATGTCAACATTCGAATGCCTGGTTGGCAGTCGGTGGGGCTGACATATTTGGCCTTCCATTTTGGTCTCATTCTCAATTGTATTTTATATAAATATAAATATAAATATAAAAGTTTTTGATTGGCCATGAGGCCCACTCCAACAGTTGGACCTGGATCAACTCAATAGTTAGGATCCATATCCAAAATAAATCAGCCCATTCGTATCTATCATGCCTCAACGACTCAGATTCACCTGATCGATCCAACGACTCGGAGCTGACATGGATCCCTATAAATACTGATTCACATAGCCAAAAAAGGTACACTTGCATCCCCTGCTACACTCTACAATTCTCAATACTGACTTAAGCGTCAGAGTGGTTTCACAGGTACCTAACTCAGGATCACTCTGAACTGGACTTGAACGACATGAGACCTACTAGCTGCAGTCCCTATCAGTTGCTAGGTACAGAACATTGGCGACCACAGTGAGAGATATCTATCTTTCACCTTATCTCTACTCTTTGAAGTCTCTTCTGCATTCCAATGGCACCTAGAGGCAGACCCCGAGCTAGAAGTATCGTCGTGGCGCAACCTAAGCCCCAAGACACTCCAGAAGGCGTTATTATTTCAGTGCCAGATGACACTATCCAGGTCCTGGCTCCACAGGCGACTCAAGTCTCTGTCCGCCAAGAGGATGTTGCAACTATCCGGCAGATCCTAGACCTCTTGAAGAGTCGGACACAAGCTATGGTACAGCAAGAAACACATCTCACCCAATTGGAAAGGCAAGTGGCGTCCGCTATAGCCAACACCATGTATGTCCAGTCTCGTCCCCAGTGGGGAACTCCTCCCCCAAGGACAGTGAATTCAAGGCATCGCAGGTCCCCACCTCAACGACAGCTCAACCATCGATCCCCTCCTCGATGGAGACGCAATCATTGGTCTCCCCCTCGATGTAGTAGGCTCCAAAGGTTGGGCTCTCCTCCAAGTACTCCTCCAACTTTGCCCGACAACACCTATTGTCCTGAAGACTCTCCTTCTAGAAGCTCATCACTCGCGTCCTCTGATTCGCGCTAGAGGTCTCGAAGTCGAGCCAAGTCCCACAAGAGGCGCCAGAGATCCAGATCTAGGAAATCCCCGGGCCGACGTGACCGTTGAGATCCAAACCTCTTGTGCAAAGGGAAGGTCGAACCTCTAACAAATAATGTTGTTGTCGCAGAAGTTATGGGCACGACACCAACAACTACAACACCCTAATGGATGACAATGGTTTCAAGCCAAGCCCATCCTCCTGAGACGATGGTCTTGTGAATACATCTCTTGAAGGCAAGATTCACACGGAGTAGGTCGGTGCTGATGTGTACCTTGAATCTTGGTAAAGGAATCAAGTGTGTCATGGCGTGCCGAAACATGTAAAGTATGTCGCATGAATCTGTTAATCACACATTTTTCAATCCTTTTTCAAAGGTGTTTGGAAAGAAGTACTAAGCTGGTTTGGAATTTGTGATGATCTAGACTTCCATGGGTCTCAGCACATTTAGGCTTATTTGGATCAGAATTCACATCTCAACATCATGAAAAATTTGCGGTTAGTCTTTTGGATGACAACAATGTGGTTGATTTGGAATGAATGAAACATTGTTATTTTTATGTAGTTCATAAAGTCTTATTTGGATCGGTAAAGAATGTGTTGATTTCACATCTCAACATCATGAAAAATTTATATATATACAATTTATATATATACAATTTTCTTATAAAAAAAAGGTAAAGTCTGTCGCTAAAAAAAGGGCAGCATGAGATCGACGCCACGATCATTTGCATTTTTTCCTATAAACCGAGGTAGGAGTCTCGTGACTCCCCTCATCTTAACTAATGGTGTTAATAGAAAAAATTAAATTTAAATTTAAACTTTTAAGTTACGTAAGAATAATTGAAATTCAAATTTAATGACTAAAGATCGAAGATCCACGATCATGCATTTTTTCCTATAAACCGAGGTAGGAGTCTCGTGACTCCCTCAACTTAACTAATGGTGTTAATAGATAAATTTAAATTTAAACTTTTAAGTTACGTAAGAATAATTTAAATTCAAATTTAATCTTCGACTAAATGAATTCTAAAGGAAGATCGAAGGGAATCTTTAAATGTTTAAATTTCTAAATATACAAATATTAACAAGTAAGTAAGGAAAGTAAATTAAGACCCGACAATTAATTCTATTAAACTATTATCTTTATATAGTGTTAAAGATAATACTAACTAATCAATATTCATATAATGATTATATAAAAATGGTAAATTGTGAAAATTAAAAAATGGTAAGTTGCGATTGAGAATCAGCGTAATACTGCATAGGTATTAGATTTCTAAAACATATATTATTGCATTTTTCCCTATATATCGAGGTAGGAGTCTCGTGACTCCCTCAACTTAACTAATAGATAAATTTAAATTTAAACTTTTAAGTTATGTAAGAATAATGTAAATTCAAATTTAATTTTCGACTAAATGAATTCTTTTAAAGGAATATCGAAGGGAATCTTTAAATATTTATATTTCTAAATATACAAATATTAACGAGTAAGTAAGGAAAGTAAATTAAGACCCGACAATTAATAGATTAGTCAATAGAAAAATTAATGTAATTAGTCCAAATTTTGAACCGAATACACTAACCTCATTTGATCAGTTTTTGGTTATATAGACGACTAAGGCCTACACTCATATTAGGTGACTCTCTTTCTCTCTGCGTCACTCTTTTTCTCTCCAGCATCAAAGGCTTTGAGTTTCACTTTCACACTCATTTTCTGTCTAAGGTATAATTCTAACTTTTTTTGCATGCATTTCACCCACCATACTTCTTTATTATATTAATCTCTTTTCATTTCTTTCAACGACCAAAAATCACATGCTTTCTTGTATTAAAAAATCACATGCTTTGGTCAAAAGAAAAATCACAAGCTTCTCCCCTCAATCCCCTAAACATAGTAAACGTCCCTCTTTATCTGCAGTACTTTTGGGTTATATTTTTTCTTATATTCTTTTTACTATTCTTAATGTGGTTTTTGCTTTAGGCCTTGAATATATTGCAATTTAATCAAAGTTTTAGTTTTTATGCACCCCTTTTGGATGAAAACTCCAGGATAGATGAGAAAATAATGGATTAGATATAAAACCAGTATTTCTCAAAACATCAGATTAACAATTTCACTTGTCAAAAAAAAAATTAATATTAACTTTTGAAATATTACAACAAAAAGAAACCAAATATATGGCCATTGTTAATTTGGACGAACACTACAAAAAAAACGTGATTTAGCGACGCACAATTCCCTCGCTAAAGCACAAAAATCCCTCGCTAATGTACTTTAGCGAGGGAATTAGCGAGGATCCAAATCCCTCGCTAAAATGCTCCTCGCTAATTTAGCGAGGAATTATGAGGAAATTAGCGAGGAATTAGCGAGGAAATTTAGCGAGGGAATTAGCGAGGAATTTTAGCGAGGAATTAGCGAGGAATTTTAGCGAGGAATTAGCGACGAAAAAATCCCTCGCTAACTAATTTTTTTTTTTAAAAAAAAAATACATCGAAACAAAGATATATATATATATATATATATATATATATATATATATATTTATTATTATATTATTTTTCTGAAGCATATTATTAAAATGAAAATTATATTATTTATTTTTTGTCAACAATGAATTTTTTTTTTGTGGTTGTGGTGGAAGGTGGAGAGAAGAAGAGGGAAATAGAAAAGAAATTCATAGGTGGTGGTGGTGGTGTCATGGGTGGTGGTGGTGGTGGTGGTGGTGGTTGTGGGGGGTGGAAGAAGGTGGCGAAAAAAGAAGAGGAAAGGGAAGTCATAAGAGAGAGAGAGAGGAGAGGAAGAGGAGCTCTAGTGGTGGTGGTTGTGTGGTGGTGGTGGTGGTGGTGGTGAAGGGTGAATTAGGGTAGAGAGAGAAGGAAGCTAGGAGTGAGGATGAGAGGAGGTGGTGGTGGTGAAGAGAGAGGGTGGAGAGAGATGCTTTTGATGAAGGAGGGAAATGGGGTTTGAAGATGTAAAATGAAAAGAGAGTTTTTGATGAAGGAGTATGGTTGGAGTGATGTAAATAAGGAGATAAAGGTGTGATATGATTTATCCAACGGTTAGTATTATCTTTTATCAAAATAATCAGCGGTAGAGAGTACATCTTAAAGTTTTCACACGGATCACAATGTTGAAATTAGCGAGGATTTAGCGAGGAATCATTTAGCGAGGAATTGTGCGATTAGCGAGGAAGCTGTACTCATCATCAAAGAGTGTCGAGTGTGCGTAAACCGTACATTTAGCGAGGAATTGTGCATTTAGCGAGGAATTATTTAGCGAGGAATAGTTAAATTTAGCGAGGAATTTAAAATCGCTTGTTGTGTGTATTATTTGTCTTTGAATTTAGCGAGGAATTACCCTTTTAGCGAGGAATTTTTTTAAAAAAATAAATAGCGTATCATTAGCGACGGTAGATTCCCTCGCTAATTCCCTCGGTAATTGATTTTTAGCGACCCACCTAGATTCCCTCGCTAATTTCCCTCGCTAATACTGTCTTTTTTTGTAGTGGAAGAAGGAAGAGACAGTCTGACAACACAAAAAATACACAACTCTTAATCAATTATTAAATAGGAATAGAACAATTTCATATTTTAGGGGTATTTTGGTCCGTTTGGTCAATTATGAGAGTATGAAGTATAGTGGGGGTGGGAAAAAAAGCATTTTATTGTTGTGTAAGTTTAGTTATAATCATTTTATGTAACCTAATTTACATCTTTTATTTATTTATTTTACTTTTCACTTGAGAAGAACTAGGCTGCTTAAATTGTTTCAAATAGGATGTAATGTAATATAATGTTCCTTTCTGACATTATCGAAAACAGGATATACTAATTTATTCGAACGTATATTTTACACATTTATTTTACTAATAAGGGTTGGTCTGAGTAGTAATTGAGTTCAGGTCCCACCCCAATGTCGTCTTGGGTTCAAATTTTGGTGTGACAAAACCTTTGTTGGGAGGAGAGAACCACACAGACCGGTAAAGCCGGATACACGTGGCCAATTAGGTTCTCTGAGGTAGATTAGTCACTGATAAAACATGTATATTTGACACATTTGGCTTCTTATTGTATGAGTAGGGTTCAAGTTACTCCAATAGTAACTTTTATAGAGTTACTTCACATCGTAACAGTTAACTTGAATCTAACCTAATGGTAACAATACGTCACTATTTAGTGACGTATTGTTACCATTAGATTAAATCAAAATCAAAATCAACGGTTAAGATGTGAAGTAACTCTATAAAAGTTACTGTCGAAGTAAGTCTATATTCAAAATAACTTGTATATTCTAGTTATGTGTGTGCTTTTGAGACATGAAGTGATTTTACATCTGATTTGTTTTTGTTTTTGCAGTCTTGAATTCTTGAATGGGATCAGTGATTGGTAACTCCACCTTATTGTGTCTTGGAAATCAACATTGTTTGAAGTTGGTACAAAATGTAAAGAGCAATGTGACAGAGACAACTTCTGTGACATTAGGTGTAATTAGTGTCACTGTTTGGATGGTTGCTGATATACCTCAACTTATAACAAACTATAGAGAAAAATCTGCTGGTGGTCTCTCTATTGCTTTCTTGTTGACATGGATAATTGGGTAAATTATACATTTTTTTCTTGGCTTTTAAAATTATTCTAATTCTAATTTTATTCATTCCTATGTTATGAATCCAAAATAATTGTTTTTTTTTTCTGTTTTCTATTGTTCTATTTTGGAAATTTATATATATAGGTCTTGTATCCAAATAACAACTACAATAAAATTCCATTATTCCATTATGTGATTATTGTTGAACTTGTAATTCATAGTCATTTAGTTTCATTTACTATTTTTACTGAGTTACCACAGTTATTGTTTTAGTTACTTTTACCTTGTTATTGTTGTATTTGCATTTAGATGCATTTGACTTGCATTTCAATTTGAATTTCAGTTTGTAACTGTTTCTGTTACACTGATTGTATAAGGCATTTCTGAGATTGAATAAACGTAATAATTCTCATTTTCATTTCCATCTCTGTGTTGCTTCTCTGTGTGAGAGAGTGCTTGAGAGTGTGAGCATGGTGAATTTGCTCAGATTGCCACAACAAACTGGTATCTAGAGCCTTGTTTCATCGAGATTCAGGGAAACACGAGTGACGAGAGGTGTGTGTTGATTTCGATTTGCAATTCTTCACGGATTGAACTTCGAAATCGAAAGGAATCTCAATTTTAGATTCCTAGGGTAAGGGTAAACACGAGTGAAAGTGAGTTTCGAGCGATTCACAGAGAACGGAAATGAACGGTGGTGGCGAACGGTGGTTTCAATACGAAACTACCATCATTTGATGGAAAGAACTGGAACAGGTGGTCGATCCAGATGAAGGTGCTTTTCGGTGCTCAGGATGTGGCGGAACTTGTCACCGATGGTTATACTCCGGTAGGGGAAGGTGCGACAGAAGCACAACGAAATGCGCAACGTGATGTGAGAAAACGAGACCAGAAAGCTTTGTTCTACATCCACCAGTGCGTGGATTCAAAGATCTTCGAGAAGATTGCTGATGCCTCTACAGCGAAGGCGGCGTGGGACATACTTGAACGGTGCTACGGTGGTGATGCGGCGGTGAAGAAAGTAAAGTTGCAGTCACTACGCAAGCAGTTCGAGAACTTGAACATGAAGAATGATGAGAAGGTGCCTGATTACATTGCTAGAGTGATTGCAGTGACAAATGAGATGAAATCCTGTGGAGAAACTCTCACGGAGGAGAAGATTGTTGAAAAGGTACTTAGATCCTTAACTCCAAACTTCGATTATATTGTTGTAGCTATAGAACACTCTAAGGATACTAGTACAATTAAGATAGAGGAATTGCAAAGTAGTCTAGAGGCACATGAAATTCGATTGAATGAAAGGAAGGAAGTGAAAGAAACAGAACAGGCTCTGAAAGCATTAACAGTGAATAATGGTAATAAACCTAAACAGAAGAACAATAATTGGAAGAGCAAGAAACAGGCATGGCTTGATAAGAAAAACCAGAAGAGTAATGAAAGTAACAGTGATAAGGGTGAATCGTCCAATCAGAATGGAAATAAAGGGAAGTATTATCAAAAAGGAAAGGGAAAATTTGATAAAAGGAAAATACAATGTTTTAATTGTGATAAGTTTGGCCATTTTGCTGATGAGTGTTGGTCAAACAAAGAGAATAAGAAGGAGGAAGCCAATATAGTTCAAGGGGATAGTGAAGAAGAGCCTGTTCTGCTAATGGTGACTACAAATGAAGAAGGTGTAGTGATAGAAATGTGGTATATGGACACTGGTTGCTCCAACCACATGGCAGGAAACAAACAGTGGTTAGTGAATTTTGATGCTAGCAAGAGAACCAAAATTAGGTGTCTTGATGATAGGTATCTTGCGTGAAGGTATGGGAAATATAGTGGTAAAAATGAAGGATGGAAGAACTGTGATAATTGAAGATGTATGGTATGTCCCTGGTATGAAGAACAATTTGATGAGTGTAGGTCAATTGTTGGAAAAGGGCTACTCTGTAACCATGGATGATGGTTTGATGAAGTTGTATGATAGTGAAAAGAGACTAGTGATTAAATCTACTTTGGAGAAAAATAGGACCTTCAAGGTAAGAATTGAAGCAACAGAAACACACTGTTTGAGTGCAGTGGCTACTCAAAAGGATAGTGTACTATGGCATCACAGGTATGGGCATCTAAACTATAGAAGTTTGGGACAATTGAAGACTAAGAACTTGGTATTGGGGTTCCTTCAATTCTTTGTTTAGTGATAGAGCTTGTGAGGCATGCATGAGGAGCAAGCAAACAAGGCTGCCATTCACATCAGAGCTGCCTCCGAGGGCATCACAGGCCTTAGGAGTGGTACACTCTGATGTGTGTGGACCACTTGAGGTTCCCTCCTTAGGTGGAAATAAGTATTTGTGACATTTGTTGATGAGTTCACAAGAATGCTTTGGATCTATTTCATTAAAAATAAAAGTGATGTGCTGGAAAAGTTCAAGATTTTCAAGGTGTTTGCAGAAAACCAGAGTGGGTGCAAATTGAAGATACTTCGGACTGATGGGGGAGGGGAATATAACTCAACAGAGTTTAAGAATTTTTGTGAAGAAAATGGAATAGATCATGAGGTGACAGCACCCTATACTCCTCAGCATAATGGAGTTGCTGAGAGGAGGAATAGGACAATAATGGAGATGGCTAGATGCATGTTGAAACAAAAGAAATTGCCAAGTAATTTGTGGGGAGAGGTCAGATCTCACAAAGCAAAGATATATTACGAGCAGTGCCCAACCAGAAAATTGAAGAATGTGGTTCCAATTGAAGTTTGGTCTGGTAAGAAGCCTAGTGCAGGCCATTTGAGAGTGTTTGGATCACTGTGTTACAAACATGTGCCTGAGGCTCGCAGAAAGAAGTTAGATGACAGAAGTAGTCCTATGGTGTTAATAGGCTACCACTCTACTGGAGCATACAAACTGTATAGTCCAGAAACAAAGAAGATTGAGTTTAGTAGAGATGTAATAGTGAAAGAAAATGAAATGTGGAATTGGGATAGAGGTGAAATTGATCCTGCAGAAAGTACAGATGTGATATTTGATGATATAACAGATGATATAGATGCACCAAGAACAGAAACAGAACCAGAAATAGGTGAGCAAGAAGAGCAATTGCCACCTCATAATGATGAGAACTCGAGTGATGAGTCTGATGATGAACTTGTGGGAACCAATAGACCACAGAGACACAGAGTACTTCCTGCTAGACTGACTGATTATGATTTAATTGCTGATGATGCAGTAAACAGTGAGGGTGAGTTACTGCAATTAGCTCTGTTAGCTGATGTTGAACCAATCAGCTACACAGATGCATTGAAAGAAAAGGTGTGGAAAAATGCTATGATTGAAGAGTTGAATTCAATAGAGAAAAATAACACTTGGGAACTGACAGTTCTACCTACAGAAAAGAAAGCTATTTCTGTAAAATGGGTATTCAAAGTGAAGTTGAACCCAGATGGTTCAGTGGCTAAACACAAGGCAAGGTTGGTGGCAAGAGGATTTCTCCAAAGGCCTGGTCTTGATTATTTTGAGGTCTTTGCACCGGTTGCAAGACACGAGACAATTAGAATGGTGATTGGTTTAGCAAGTAACAGAGGATGGGGCTTGTACCATCTTGATGTGAAGTCAGCATTTTTGAATGGACCTCTAGATGAAGAGGTTTATGTATCACAGCCTCCTGGATTTGAAAAGAAAAGGAAAGAGAAAATGGTGTACAAAATTTGCACAAAGCCTTGTATGATGGCTTAAACAAGCCCCGAGGGCTTGGAATAAGAAAATTGATGCCTACTTTGTTGAACTAGGCTTCAAGAAGTGCAGTTGAGCATGGAATCTATGTGAAAGGTTCCAATGATGAGTGATAAAGTTCTGGTGTGCTTATATGTTGATGATATGCTGATCACAGGAGGAAATTTGACTGAAATAAGCAATTTTAAGAGGAAGCTAATGAATGCTTTTGAAATGACAGATTTAGGGAAGGTAAACTATTTTTTGGGTATGGAATTCCTTTATGAGCCAAGAGGAATCATACTTCACCAAATGAAATATGCAAGTGAGATATTGAAAAGGTTCAAGATGGAGAAGCGCAAAGCCTCTCGTGACACCATCGTGAGGTAAACTGAAGCTTGAAAGTGATGTGGAGGGTGAAGATGTGGATCCTACCCGATTCAAACAACTGGTGGGTTGCTTGAGATACCTGTGCAACACTAGACCAGACATTTGTTACTCGGTTGGTGTTGTGAGCAGGTATATGGAAAGACCAAAATTGTCTCATTTTAATGCTGCTGCTAGAATTTTGAAGTATGTAAATGGGACTGTGAGATATGGTATCTTATTCCCAGCTAGTTCAACAGGCTGTGCAAATGAATTACTTGGGTATTCGGGATCTTTGATTGGTGCGGTGATAAGGTGGATAGAAGGTCCACAACAGGCTATGTGTTCTTATGGAATGGTGCTCCAATCTCTTGGAGCTCAAAGAAGCAACCAGTAGTTGCTCTTTCTTCATGCGAACCGAGACGCGTTGCGGTCGCGATGGCTGCCGCCAAGCAATCTGGTTGAGCTCTTTAATGAGTGAAATTAAGATCCCAGTGAAGAAACCTGTAAGGTTGATGATAGATAACAAATCAGCAATCAACCTTGCAAAGAATCCAGTCCTACACGGTCGAAGCAAGCACATTGACACGAAGTTTCATTTCCTGCGTGAGCAAGTTGAAAAGGGGAGCATTGAGGTCTGCTACTGCAATACTCAGCTGCAAATTGCAGACATACTCACCAAAGGATTGAAGACAGAACAATTTCTGAAGCTGAAGACTGATCTAGGCATGGTAGCTTTCTAGACTATGAATTAAGGGAAGGTGTTGAACTTGTAATTCATAGTCATTTAGTTTCATTTACTATTTTTACTGAGTTACCACAGTTATTGTTTTAGTTACTTTTACCTTGTTATTGTTGTATTTGCATTTAGATGCATTTGACTTGCATTTCAATTTGAATTTCAGTTTGTAACTGTTTCTGTTACACTGATTGTATAAGGCATTTCTGAGATTGAATAAACGTAATAATTCTCATTTTCATTTCCATCTCTGTGTTGCTTCTCTGTGTGAGAGAGTGCTTGAGAGTGTGAGCATGGTGAATTTGCTCAGATTGCCACAACAATTATAATATAAACAGTACTCTATGATTGTGATTATGGAAAGTGAATTGCAAACAAAAGTAAAAAAAAAAGTGTTGTGGTGATATGAGAACATTAGGGGAGAAGGATGCATGCACAAAAAATTATGAAAGAATAGATTAGGAAAGAATACATTGCAATTATTTAGAAGTGATCAGTCCTAGAGCCAAGCCGAGTTAATGCTAAGTCGGTTGGTTGGATTCGCTTCTGGTACGTAGCTTCGTCGCGTTGTTCTGGTGGGAGGGTGGTACTTGCATACACTCCGACGCAAAAGTCAACTTAGAGGAATAAGTGTCAGACAGTAATAAATGCGTACCTGATGCATTGATTGGACAACATATTTATAGGGAACTGTGCCAATGATGTAAGTTGATATGTCAGGCGCGTGAAGCTGAGATCATGTCTCAACCGTGCGATGAGATGCGCGCAAGATCTCCATTGTTGATGGATATTTTGGCACATGGATCTTGCAGGAATCGTGGATATGGGCCTTGAACTCAGCCCAAGCCCGAAATGAAACGCGACCCAATTCGAACAAGAAGCAAATGGGAGAAACAAAACAGAGCTGATTTGGTCATTAGTAGAGAGAGGCTTACCAATTGGAAGATAGTTTGGTTTTAAAGGTTTTTGTAAAAAGATAGAAAACTTCACAAGAAACCCTTAAAAAGACTTACATTTGGTAATTTTTACTAAAATTTGACTAAGAAGAGCCAAACGAGCATTGATTGATCCATATACCCGACCTACGCCATTCAGCTAACACTTCATGTATTTGTGTTACATCTGTAACGCCTAACTCAACTGATAAATGCCGAATTGTTAAGATGAATATCATGTCTCGGGTTCGAACCCGATACCTCACAATTGTGTGTGTGAGTTTCTAGTGGTAGTAACCACTCCGTCTACGTACCAATTTTTTTTCAGTTTGAGAGTTTAATGTTTTTGTAACCGAATAGATTACAAGGAAATTAATTCAAGCTCCATCTAGGAATATCAATAAAATAATGACACTCGAAAGAGGTGAACTCTAATAGAGAGATATGAGAGAGTTTTTAGTGAGAAGATATTGATTATAATATGTTGGTTGCTTCATTCATTCTTAGTGAAGTTGAAGCAAGAGTAAGTAAACTTTCTCATTATATTGAAGAATCAATAATGTTAACTGAACAAATGAACAGTAACAAAATATATATACAATTGGTTAACTAAAGGTAACTGAATATAACTATAATGGTTAAGTTCTAACTAGGGTAGTTACAATCTAACTAATTGTATTTACAAGTGTGTCCTACCATATGTACAATATATCCTAATATCCCCCCTCAAGTTGGACTATGGAAATTACAAAGTCCCAACTTGGTTACAAAGGAATAGAAGGAGGTAGCATGTAAATGTTTGGTAAACACATCTGTCAACTGAGCAGCAGATGGCACATGAAGTAGATGAATGATTTTCTGTTGAATCCTCTCACGGACAACATGACAGTCGATCTCAATATGTTTAGTGTGTTCATGGAAAGAGGGATTGTGTGCAAGATAGATGACTGACTTATAATCACAATAGACTGAAGCTGGACTAGAATGAGGCAACTGTAAATTTGCAAATAGAAAATGAATCCATTGAATCTCACAGGACAGTGAAGCCAATGCCTTGTATTCGGCCTCCGAAGAAGATCTGGAAACTGTGTTTCGTTTCTTGGATTTCCATGAAATGAGGGAAGAGCCAAGAAACACACAATAACCTGTAATTGATTTTCTTGTTTCTGGGCAGCAAGCCCAATCAGAATCAGCAAACCCAAAAACATTCAAATTATATGATGTACAAAAGAAAAGACCCTGTGTAGGAACTGCCTTTAAGTATCTTAAAACACGAATGACAGCCTTGAAGTGGGATTGCAGTGTGTTAGAAACAAACTAACTTAGTTGTTGAATTGCATAGGCAATATCTGGCCTTGTTGTTATTGTAAGATAGAGTAGTCTTCCAAATAGTCTTTTGTATGCAGATTCATCAGGTAAAGGGTCTGAGCCATCACTAGTCAGTTTGATAGAAGGATCAGAGGGTGTTGTTGCTATTTTGGTGGAAAGTGAGCCATTATCTTGGAGAAGATCTAGAGTATACTTCCTATGGTTGAGAGCAATCCCTTGGAGGATCGGGCTATTTCCAAGCCAAGAAAAAATCGTAGTGAACCAAGGTCCTTAATCTTGAACTTGGCATCTAAAATGCTTTTGACAGACTGAATCTCTGTCATATAATTACCTGCAAGAACAATATCATCAACATACACCAATAAAGTGGTAATAGTAGTTCCTGAAACTTTAGTTAACAAAGAGTCACTTGTGATTGAACAAAATTCAAAGAGATCAATGTAGTAGTAAGCTTGTGATTCCATTGTCGGCTTGCTTGTTTTAGCCCATAAAGGGATTTGTGGAGTTCAATGGTACCATTAGCAAGATAGTTGATTTTGTAGGCCCATTTACACCCAATGGGGTGTTTTCCCAACAGGCAAGTCAACAATGGACCATGTGTCATTCAAATCAAGAGCACCAAGCTCAACTTGCATAACTCTCTGCCAACAGTCATGTTTAGAAGCTTTGAGGTGGGTAGAGGGTTCAGTTTAGGAGGAAATAGTTGCACAAAAACTAGTATAGGAAGGGGAACATTTATTGTAAGACAAAACAGGTGAAAAGGGATAAAGTGAAGAAGAGACATTACCCGAGGAATGATGAGTCTAGCGCTAGGAACATTTCAATAATAGTCTTCTAAGTAACTACGTCGAGTTTTGGTTCTCTGGGAGTGCCTAGTAATTGGAAGGGATGTATTTGGTAAGGGTGGAATGGCTACAGGTTCTGTTGAGGCTGGTCGTAACTGTTAAGGAGGAGAAGTAATGTGTTCAGGTGTAGTGGGGAATGTTGGTTCAATATCTGTTTGGTCAAAAATGAGAGGAGAAGGTTTGTTACTGGTGAGAGCAAGGGAGGGCTGGAGCTGTGGTGAAGAAGAATTATGAATAGCATTAGTATGAAAAAGGAAGTGATGTTTATAGAAAATAACATTTCTAGAGGTGAGAAATTGATGAGAGAGTAAATCATAGAAGACAAAACCTTTGACACCATTGGAATAGCCAAGAAAAACTGTCTTTCAGACTCTATGATCAAATTTAGTTTGATTGGCTTGTAATGTGGAAGCATATGAGAGGCAACCAAAAACCCTTAAATGCATGAAAGAGGGTGGTTGGTCATATAGGACCTAAAAAGGGGATTTATTTTGAAGTAAGAGGGTAGGTATCATGTTTATGAGATGTACAGAATGTTGGATAGAAAAGTTCCGAAGATTGTGAGGAAGGTTAGCTTGGAAAGTGAGAGACCTAGCTACATTTAAGATATGCTTCCATTTGTAGAGGCATTGTTGGCATTATTTGCATTAACTTTGTGTTTGATAACTAGGTGGGAAACCATACAAGAAATAACAAGAATCAACTGTGTGGTTGGTTTTACCACAATTGGTACAAAGCCTGTTTCCACCAGGGTGTCTACCACCTCTACCACATGATCTATTGTCAACATTGTTGTAATTAACCTCCTCTACCATGACCTTGATAACCACCTCTAGCAGAATTAACAAAATTGGCTTTACCAGTGCTAGTACTACCAATATAAATGTTATGTGGTGTTGTTTCAATATCTAAATCATTAGTTAATGGTGCAATAAGTTGTCTTTCTTGGTGAACAACCATAGAGAATGCCTTAGATATAACAGGTAGGGGATCCATCATTATAATTTGCGACCTAACATGAGCATATTGTTCATTGAGGCCCTTAAGAAACCTAATAGTATGATCTTAGTCTTTAAAGGTTCGTGAAGACTTAACAGCACCACATGAACATGGAACAATGCATTTACATTGTGCTAAAGTCCTAAAGTTATCTAACTCGTCCCACATAGCTTTCAATTTAGTGTAAAACAAAGGTAATTTTTACCTAATTTCTGAAAATCGTGAACTGTGACTTCAAATGAAAGAGATGAAAAACGATTTTGTGAGAGAATCGAACGAACACAGACTTGCAGAGAATCAACGAGGTTGAAAGAAGCGAAATCGAATCGGTGAACGGTTACGCAACGAAGGTGACGAACCAAAGCTCTTGATGTGAGCTCTGATACCACCTTAGTGAAGTTGAAGCAAGAGTAAATAAAATTTCTCATTGTATTGAAGAATGTTAATTGTACAAATGAACAGTAACAAAATATATACAATTGGTTAACTATAGCTAACTGAATACTAACTAGAATGGTTAAGTTCTAACTAGGGTAGTTACAATCCAACTAATTTATTTACAAGTGTGTCCTACCATATGTACAATATATCCTAATATTCATGGAACACATGGCCAATATATAAGCATGAGCAATTCCAGAGATCCATGGAAATATTCTAGAACCTTCTCACAATCAACACATCATCAAAAGTAAATGATAATTAAAAGTTAAAATAAATTGCGAGAACCTATGTAAATCAACATAGGATGACTATGGCATTGGTATGGCTTGTTGACAAAAAAATAAAACAGAGTCATTGGCTTCTAAAATAACTCCGAAAATTCCAGGATTTTGATTCAAAAAGGCCATTAGATATGAAATTCCCCATCTCTGTGAAGAGTGGGCAAGTTTTTCCAAATGGCTATTGCTTTTCCCACACCCCTCCTACTCATCGCACGCCCCTAAACTTATTTTTTCTAAAAATGACCTCGCGTGGGACGCTCGTGCAGCACAGTTTAAGTGACTGTTCGAACGACGTTGTGCGAACAAGTTCGAACGACGTTGTCCGTGTTAAGGAATTTTTGTTGTTCGCATAACATCGTTCGAACGTGTTCGAATAAACTCATGCGTGTTAAGGAATATTGCCAACTGATGGTGTGAGGGTGTGTTTTGGCTGCCTCGAATGGAGTTATTCGAACTTGTTCGAAGGGGAGCGTTCGAACATGCGTTCGAATGGTTGCATGCGAACTAGTGTTATGCAGAAATAGAAACTTAATAAACCAGAAACACAGTTTTGGTGTATCAAACTTATAAACCTAACTTAACATTGACTACCATCACTATCTTTACTTAAATCTACACAAGGAAGGGGATGGGGGAGTTGTGATTGTATGAGCAAAGACTTCCACTTTTGCATCCGGCCAATAAAAAGCGAGTCCCAACCCTTTGCTATGAGTGTCTTATTAGTATTCCATATCAAATTCGGCACAGGCATTGGACTTCCAGGCTTCATAAAGACCTTCAAAAAGACAACAAAAAAACATAATGTTATGTAATGTTTTGGAATAACTACATTGAATCTAAATAGAAGACACTTTACTTGTATAAAGTGTTTGTGTTCTGGTACTAAAAGGATGTTGAACTGTCGGACACTTCTGAATGGTGCAACATTGAAAGGAAAAATTGTGTAACAACAATTAGGTGACCAACAAGTCAGGACGACTTTGTACTTGTTACTGATTAGATACCCCATATCTGGTGTAGTCATCCAATTATCTTCAATATTATTCCCATGATGTGCCCTCAACAATGCCTTCATCAAAAATGTGACCTTACCAATACCACCATACAGTCGAGTGTAGGAGTAGGGATTATAGTAGCACTGTCAGCTTGAGTTCTCTTTTTGCTTAGTGATGGATTAGGTGTTGGACATGTTGACAAAGTAGGAGTTGAACCAGAGCACCGTCAGCTTGAGTTCTCTTTTTGCCTGTGTCTCTGTCAGTAAGTATGACTTGTGGAAGTTCATCCTGTTTCCTAAATAAACCCCTCAATTTCTCAAGAACCCATGCAAAGTTATCCATCCTCTCCCAATTGACATAAGCAAATGCAAAGCAGAGTAAGTCTTCTCGATTGAGGTTACACTAACGATCTCAACCAACGGATATATGCATCTAGTTGGTTTTATATGAGGAATCAATCAACAAAACAATTGGGAAGGTGTTTAGAAGCTCAATAGAATCTGGATGTGCCCAAAAGATGTCTTTCACAACCGTAGTTCCTTCTGCAAGTCGAGTCCAGTAAACATAATTATCGCGTTGCAAATAAAACATCAGTTGTTGGAGCTCAGTCCTACCCTCACGCATAGCTGACTGTTGCCTTTGACGACAGTTGTATATTTGTTTCACAACTGTATAGTTATCATCAGGCTTCATCAATTTCAGTTCATTATAGATCAATTTAGGCCGAGTATGATTCCTAGTCATTCTAGCCACTAGTTCATTCTCTTCTGAAGTTAACCTACCAATGTACGGACGTCCATCATGATAACTAGCCATACCATGGTTATGAGTTTCATTCATAACCCTCAAAATTCATCCTCCAAGCTTCTTAATAAATTTCCCTCTCAGTCTGAACGGACAACAACATTTTCTAGTGTTTGTGCCTTCCTCAACATTTGTCTTATAAGATCCAGCTTTATCACAAATCAACATGCAGTATTGTTTACCTGATCGTCGTCCGGTGTCAGATCTTCCTATAACAATCACCATCCCAAGAGATTTTCCAACCGCACGCACCCAAGTCAGCAGCTCCTCACGAGTAGGAAATAACTGGAATTCAATTACTAAGTGTCAGTTACATAATTTGAATAGTTCGCTAAAATTAAAACAACTAATTCATTCTTACCGTATCAGTTTTGAACGAACTAGTAAAATCTTGGGATTCTACGACGTCAGTTGACATCTCAACTGCTCCAGATGTACCCTCATTTTCATCCATTTAACCAACAAAAACCTGCACAGAACCTGCAACTTATCAGTTGCTGTCATACACCTGTTCGAACGGCCTTATGCGAATAGAGTTCGAATGAGGGTGTTTGAACAAAGCAAATTCACATCCCATTTAACACCCGTTCAAACACGTTCATGCGAACGTGTTTGAACGACCCTGTTCGAACTGAGTGCGCTTGCAGAAAAAAAATGGCGTAAAAAACTCAAAACAGAACCAAAATGAAAAAAGTTTGGTAGGTTATTACCTTGAACTAATTGTCAATCTTGGGTAGTTGAATGAGAGTGAATGATGAAGGTTAGGATGAGTGGGTTTTGGAGTGGAGAGAGGGGGAGGTTTGGGGTTTTAGAGGGAGTGTAGGGATAGGGGTAAAGGGGGGAATTCTATTGTAAGTGGGGTTAGTTTGGTAAATGTGTAGGGTGAGGGGGTGTGTTTTTTGAGTAGCAAGGGGAGTGGGAAAAGCAATAGCCCAAATTAGTGAGGAGGCCCAAATCAGTGAAGAGACCAACTTGGCCATGTACCCACGGCAATCCAAGCTGGTGGTTCTGTCGTCGGAAAGTCAATCATCGCCGGAGACTTCCGTGACCGAACTGAAGAAAACAGGAGTATGATTGACGGTGTTGTTTTGGCAGCAATGAAGAAAATGAAACTGAAAGCCACCCAGGAAGTAAGTAGTGGCGGAAATCTGAGGTTGTTGAAGTTTCCTCGCATTTTTCCGGGGATTGAAGGAGACTGGATCTGAAAAAGGAGTTGAATCGCTCGGCAGAGAAGAGGCTGAGATTTACGGTTTGATCTTCATTTTCAGGTTCCTCTTCCTTCTCCAACACAGCGAGTCCAATATTCTTATGTGCCAATCGGTGTTCACATAAAGCGGGAACTAGATTTTTGATTTTTTTATTTTTTATTTTTTATATCTGCATCAAGTTCTGTTCTGACCACATTGCATTCAACATTTTGATTCATTTTATTTATTATAATTTGCAGAGATCTGTTCAACCTCTTTGGATGCTTGCTGGAACCTACTACTGTAAGTGTTTCTATTGTGTCTTGAAGATTTTATGTGACTTTGTTTTCTAATAGCAATCTGTAAAATTTGTTCTTTCTTTACTTTATTATTAGCATTCACATTATAGTACTGTTAAACAAGATATAAGGGACATGGCAAATGAGCATTAGCCAAATAACTCAATTCATAACTCAAATGTATCGATTAGAGAAATAAAATTTATAGGAGGTCTTTTAAATTTTGATGATGCCTTTTTTTTTGTTAACCTTAGATTTTGAAGATGACCGCTGTAATGTAATCCCAGAGGTAATGCTCTTAAGAGAAAATGACACTCTCTCTGCCAAACCTATAAGGATCCTAACAAAATAGTTATTCAATGCCCTCACTCTCCTCCATCCTCTCCCTATATTTTGTCGCATATTCTAACAACCTGCCATGTCATTCAAATCTTCTCTACCTTCCTTATTCAACTTAGTTGTTGGGCTTAGGCCCAAGCCCAGAGTCCTCTTAGATACACTAACATGACGTTTACTCCTTACTTAGTCTCCATGTGCATAAATATACACAATATTGTATATATATGCATTGAAAATAGGTTTAGTACGATCGTTGTGCCAGTACTATAAGTGGAAGACATCATTCATCTTACAAGCCAATTTTGTAAGAATGAGTTAGATGCAGCTCTGATACTAAGACGGCGTGAGGCGGGTGTGCTGAGAGTCGCACATCGGATGTGATATAGATTGAAAAATTGTTTATAAATGGGAGACATGTATCACCTTACAAGTTGGTTTTGTAATGACGAGTTAGGTCCACCTCAGATACTGAAAATAAAATTATTTTCACTTTTCTTGGATGGGTATTGTTGAAGTATCAGGATTATTATTTTGTGCATTTTCTGAATGGCATTTATGTTGAACTTGTAGTTTCTTAAAACAAGGATTGATGCAATATTGTTTTGTGTCAGCTGATATGCCATGAAGCAATATGCCAACTGATCTCAAGTCTGGACATATTTTAATTAAATTGCACCTAGTTGAAGCCTTATTAGCCCAATATATATTTCGACAATATAGAATTTCTAAATACTTTAATTAAATTGCTCTGACTTAAAGGTTATTGTTTTTCTGCCTATCTGTTTATAGCCAAAGTTTGGTTGGTTTTCCAGTTCTCAGGATTGTTTATCTAATTTTGTTAGTTTGCTTTTAGGCTCTTGTCTAGCCTTTAGGCTGCAGTGTTTTAGAGACTCTATTAGGAGTTCTCTATTATTGTTTTGGTTTGAGCTTTCTGATGGCAGGGGTTTTGGTCTAGTCCCCCCCTGCTTTTCCCTTTTTTTAATAAATTCGGGCCGTCTGCCTGTTTGCTAAAAAAAAAGAAAAAGAAAAGTGGATTGATCTTATTTCTTGTTTATGCAGCTTCAAACTCAACTATATACAGCAGTGGTAAGAATCTAGCTGAAAATTAAGGTGTTCTAATATCTTAATTTCATCTTACTTTTCCAGTGTTGGCTAGATGAGTGACCTATTTCCCGCTGTTTAATGTGCAGTTGTATACCATTATAACTCTTTCAGTTTGCTCACAAGCCATTTACTACAGACATATATATCCTCGACTTAACTACAACAGACAGTCCAAGGTGAAATCTCCTATACTTGATGTTGTATGTGAAACTTTTTGACATACTGTTATATGTTTGGTGATGAGTATTGCTATTTCAAGATAGGAAATATTTGTTAAATTATTCTATGTAAATATAAGTATGCAGTTAATGGGAAAATACATTTTTTTAATTTGAGGTGATGCTAACTGCCCTAAGAATGGACTCCAGACAAATTCTGTTCCACTAAAAAGTATATAATTACCGAGTTCCTATATACTTGGGGACAAAATTGGAAGCTCAAGTTCAATAGGAAATAATCTGTTGGCGTGTTGAACTCGGGGGCAGTGTCTAACATTGCATTCCAAATGCATGGAAGCAGCACGTGTATCTGGTTGTGTAACAAGCTATTGGGATAAGACTAAGAGTGTAGTATACTTCAAGAGTTCCTTTGCTGTGTCTTTTTACTTAAGCATGTTTCATTTATGGACTATCTTTGTGTATACTTATAATCTTATTACTATGTGAATTAACCTTAAGGGAAAACATTAAGCTGACATTTTTACTCTGCTATTATTGAGTTATTTATTTTCTTAAAAAATTAAAAGGTTTTTAAATCCTTATCATTAATTCGCACAATAGATTACATAGTAGAAGCAAAACTTTATTAAAAAATAATTTCGTTTTTGTGTGCGTTTTACTTTATCTCTTGGAAAAATCTAGTTTCATACAGTTTTGAGGGATTTTTCCTTCATCACATGGGACTACACTGTTGTAGTAGGTGGTAGAGAAATACAATACACTATACCATTTCTTCACTAAAAATGCAATTATAGGCAAGTAGAGATATTTTTAATGCACTCTAATTATCTAATGCATTGATTCAGCTCATGTTCTAACATTCTGAGCATGGGCAGATTGACTCACTAAAAGAGGCTGGACAAAACAAGGGTGGAGTGGAAAACGCCAATGACGCCAATCCGTTAACAAGAAATTATTTGAGTCTTCCAATTCCTCTGCCAGCACTTACCGACAAGAATATTGTTGGAAGTCAACTATACTACAAGTAATTAGTCTTTCTAATTGAAATTTTTGCATGATGCCATTTTCTGGTGTAGCTTTTCTGTAAGGATCTTGGTATGTTAGGCACACTTTTTTTTTTTTTGCTGATGTCCTCTATCTAGGTAAGTAACATTTGAAAACTTTGGATTGGTTAATGAAGACAGTGATTTTCCACTTAGAGCATCTCCAACGAGGGGTCTCTTAATAATTCACTTTGGGTATGTTTGGGAGAGGGTTTTGGAGGGAAGAGCTTTGGAGGGCTAACTCTGTATTTCAGTATATATTTGTGATTTTAAAAAATTGAAAGATTAACATGATATATGATTGTCTAAGTGACGTTTACTAAATTTAAGGGACAACAGACGCCACACAGAGGAAGTCCAATGGTAAAATAAATAAGAGTGGTCAACTATTAGTTAAAGAACATGCTACGAGCCCTGTGAATGGAGATGCTCTTATTGGGAAACTTGAGTTTGGTGTCTGCTGTCAACCCTACTTAATTCTTTGGATCAGTTTTTTTCAGTTAGGTTCTTTATGTCTCTATTTATTGAAAGAAAGAAGGAATTGTTTAAACCCGTGCAGTAATTGTAAATTGCAGAAACAATAGATAAATGTGTGAGACCGTTGACTGGGAAATATGTAAAAACACAGCTGTCAAACGCTAACAACACCCAAAAGATAATTTGAATTTTTGAATATATGATTTTATCGCATGATCATGTACAAATATCTGATTGTAAGGAGCAACTTTTTTGTTTTGTTAGAACTATCATGCGGAGTTTATTCGGAGCAATGTTAATATGGTTGCTCAGAAGTTAGCGAACGCAGGCATATAGAAAGCTAGTCCTCAACTATATTTTGATATCCCTATATCTATGTCGCATGTGATTTTAGATGAAATGGAGCGAGCTTTTGCAGTTAACAAATAGCTCCAAAATCTCTAATGTTTCTGTTGATTTAAGCTTCTCTCAAATATGTGCACTTTTGTTATCTTTCCTTTTTATATGTCACCAAGACTTAGCTTTCTTCTCATGGTCTTGTATAGCATGTGATTTCAGAAAATTTTGTGTCAAAGCACAGAGAAGTTCTTATAACTCTTCTTTGGAATTCATTAGGTCAGCAAGATATCTATCTACAAGTTATACTCCCAGAACAGAACCTCTCTTATCCCAAAGATTAACATCTCAAAATTCGAACCCTCTAGAAGAGCCTTTGCTTACTTCATCTGTCTTTACACATTCTGCACCACATTTAAAGATCAAGAATACTCTTTGTTTGGTAAACTTTTTTACTGTAGCCTTATATAACTAAGACACTGCTAGCATTGAAATCTAATCATATTAAGCCTTCAGGTGTCAGCATTAACTTTTCTTGGTGCCTTAAATCTGCTCCATTCACAAGATACAAGATATCATTCTTTGGTCTCAAAGCCAAGACAAGAATTTGTGATTTATGTTGGCCGAAAGCTTTTTCAGGTAATGCATCCCATGAATTAGAAATAACATAATTAGGTGCAAATTTATTTATTTTCTTGGGTGCCTTCTAAGGTGAGTGATCAATTAAGTCTCTCACCGATGTACTGGTCAAAATGACCATAAGATATAATATAAAATGCTATGAATAGTAGAGATTATATCAACCATAATGAAATCTCAACCATTCATAATATTTTATATTAAATTCAACGGCCAATTTTATCTAAAGCACTGGTGAGAGATTTAGTTGATCCCTCACCCTAGAAGCCACCATTTTCTCAAGTCATATTGATGTGAGACAGTTTGGTTATATTTATTAGAATCTTTGTGTATGTTGACATTAGTAAATCATTGGTTAGAAAGGAAATAATTTGTGGATGACTAATGATTCAACTTTAACCATCATGTCATATTTCGTAATTTGTAGATTAGTGGCTATCAGTTGCCAGAACATGATGTTGAAGGGCACAGTGGCATTGGGACTTATCTTGGTTGGGCAATGGCATTTATATATATGGGTGGAAGACTTTCTCAAATTTGGTTAAATGCGAGTCATATTTTCTTGAAGTATTAATTTGCTTAAATGAGAATTGTATTTTCTTGAAGCATGTGCCAGAAATTCTTCTAATAAATTTCTGTTACATGAGATAAGAATACACACAAACCTGCATGCACACATACACACATATTTGAAGTTTTAAACCGATACAGATTTATTTTGAGCAGGATTAATTTTTCTAGATCATACATGTTGAGCATGATTAATTTTTCTTGTTCTTTTTATATAGTTGTCATTGACTTAATAATTGTTTTCATCAATTTGCAGATCAGAAAGGGTAACTTTGAGGTTAGAGCTCCAACCATTAGAGCTATGATTATATATATCTTGTTTCTTATTAATTGTCTACCAAGTGAAAAATTTAGGATTATGGTAGAGTTTGAAATCTCTTTTATAAATGTAGGGCGTCAATCCTTTGATTTTTCTCTTCGCTGTAGTTGGGAATTCCACTTATGTAGCAAGGTATACTGCCAATTTTACATTATCTCTTTAGCATATTGTTAGAATATAATGAACTATTTCAGAATACTTTGATATTATTTAGATTTGATTCCTAATTTTCCTATTTAATTAGGATCAGGGGTGTTGTATCCCTATAAATAGGGATCAGTGTTAAGTGCTTTATATCAAGCCTGAATCTACCTATTATCAATCATATTGCATGTTTAAAGAATTCTTATTCTTTCTATTCTCTTTATTTTATCTAAAACGCATAACTTCAACAATATTCAAATAACATCAATTTTTCTTTTATGCAGCATACTAGTGAGAAGCTTGGATTGGTCAAGAATTGGTCCAAATCTACCATGGCTTGTAGAATCAGGAGGATGTACCCTTCTTGATTCTTTTGTATCCTTTTCTTCATACAGATTGTATATAGAATTAATTATTGTAGGATCAGCAAGGATAACCTTCCTCTCTTAGATAGACATGCATATCTTCCCATTACCTAATTAGTAAGAAATCTTGTGATAAGCACCAATGAAGAAATATTTAAGGACCATTTTGATTGGAAAAAAAAATTGGACATACATATGATAACCCCAAAATTTTCAATTTTTGACCAAAAGAAGAAAGAAAGACACAATATGAGATTTTTGTTGAGTCATAGTAAATGGGTGGATGGAAGAAATATGTTTACCTATACAAGTTTTAGATTATGATGCAATATCTATATTTTCGCTATTGGACGTCGGAAAGCCTGGAGAGTAAGTACAAACATCAAAGTCTTGCTTAGATGTTGATTTGAAGAAATGATGATTCTCAGGTCAGTCTCTCTCTCTCTCTCTCTCTCCCACTCTTTGTACATGTGCGCGCTTGTGTGACTCCCATATGTTTCTGCATGTCTTCTCTGAGTTTTCAATAGTTGCCAGCTTGAATGTTTAAGATAGACGTGTTATTATTCATATAAGTAAAAAACCAAGAAAGAATTGGGCCCTTTTTTTAAAAGCAAAAATGGCATGCAAAATCATCCAGATAATGCAAGGCATCATAGTTATGTTGCCACCCTAGCCATTCTCTATCATTTGCAGCACACCATAGTGTTATTAAAAATAGAAATGAACAATTGGACCCTGTCTCATTTGGCTAGGAACCTGAGAGGAGCCACAAAGTCAAATTAGCAACAATTAAGAAAAGTTCTTTCTCTGGCTAACTGGTTTGCTGCCCTAAATGAGTCAAGATATTCTGAACTGCACGTTTATGCAAAAAAAAGTTGGAGAAAATTTAGTGGTAGAGAAGAATTCATTCAAGTAGTTTAAGGGTGAAGAGGGTGTCCATGGATAATACAGGGTCAGGAATATATAGTCTCATACTCAGCTTGGGTTAGTATTGTTCAAATTCTACAATAATCTAACTATTTAATAAGTGTTGGTTGTTTAGAATAGAAAGAAAATTCAAATACTATGATCCTAAACAGAGTTGCATTGAATATGTGATTGAAGTTTTTTGTATTACTTGGAAGATAGTATGCACTAAAACTAAGGGTAATTATATTTTAGCCGTGAAAAAACTAAACCTAGATGAGCTTGAAAAGTACAATGTTTGAGAAAAATCCCATCACTTGTTTTGATCATTTATTTCTATTGAAGTCCCACATTGACTAGAGATATGACCTTAGTAGTCTATATCTCTAGCCGATGTGGGACTTCAACAATTTCACATGGTTTAAGTCACTTCTTGAGACAAGAGTATCACCTTACAAGCCTGTTTTGTGCGGTTGAATTAGAACCCCTTAAACCATATCTCTAGTTGATGCCAGACTTTAACAATTTCAAGTAAAAGCAAGCCTTTTATAGACTATTTATGTGAAAACAAATAGGGCCCATTTGGATAGAGCTTATTTTGAGCTTATGAAAATAATTTAGGCAAATAAATAAGCTTTTATGTATTATTCATAAGCTTGTCAAGGTAGTTTATGAAAAGAAAAACTTATGGAGATATAACTTTTGTTAGTGAGAACTTATGAATTAACATAAAAGCTAAGTCATCCGGTGGTTTGTAGAAGTTTCACGTGGTTTGAGTTCCTTGTTGAAATAATAGTATTACCTTTTACCTTGAATGCTAGGGTAGAAGAATGCATTTTTGTCTCTGCAGAAAATTAATTACTGCATTTCATGCTACTCTTGAACACTTGTTTCACTCATGCTGATATGTCTATCAAGAGCTTTTATTTATGACATGGGGTTTTGCAACATTTCACATTGTAGAAAAAAAAAACTGATTCAAACATGCAAGAAACATTGTATTCCTTGGATAATAATGTATGTTCTTAACAGCCAGCCATTCAACATCCACCATGCCGATGCAGACGTGTACACGGGCATAAAGCTGAAATGGACTCCGGCGAATGATAACAGCTGAGATGTCCTTTTGAGCATAAAGAAGAAGAAAGGACAGGAAAATGGTCTTTCATCCCGGACCAGCAATCTTGTATTTTTGTTTGATGCTCCAATTTTGAATCTCCCTTCAATTTTTCTGTTTCTCTTACATGTGAATTTTCATAAGACAATAATTGAATCTGTTCATTTTTACTGTCACAGAAAAAGTGCCTAATGAAATAACTGTCAAGAAATAATAAATTAATCGATAATCCAAATGCCCTTAAATCAAATTGTGCTAAAGTATTTTCCCTTGCCATGAAATTGAAGTACGGATTGAGTGCTCAATTATCAACAAATGTGTTCTTTTGTTTTCCAATGTATTTGCACCTACTAGTATAAGGTATTGTGCATGCATAGGATCATATATTTGCACCTGTTTCAAAAGAATTGGACCTCTTATTGGAAGAAAGGATTTCTTATTGTTTAATGAATGAGAGAAAGACACTGAAAATATTTCTAACATCTCAATCCTTTACAATTTCTAATTATATTACTGTTTTTTTTTTTGGATACTACTATTATATTACTGTTTAGCTGTAAATCATAAGTAATTACAATCATAATATTGTCCACCTATGCATCCACCTCAAACCAATCAAATAATTCCATGCACATCTCTGCCTAAATACGTGGCATGCCACATAGACTGTCTCATTTAAAACTGCGCTCACGTTAGTGGCTTGCGATTACAGATCCACGATTAATGAACTATTAAAATGTTCCTGAATTGCAACCAATGAAGCTGTTTACAAAATAAGGTAACTAATCATTAATGCAAGTCCTAGAGAATTATTGCCTACGCTTCTTATTCAAAGGCACTTTTATGCTCCCAACCACTCTTTGGGAGGAGCTTTAGAGGATGATTAATTCCTTTTGGTGGGGTAGAAATCAAACTTCACGTTAATTGGTTGAATTGAGACACGTTGACAATGAGGAAGGAGCATGGAGACATGGGCTTTAGGCACTTTCATGGTTTCAATTTAACATTGCTAGGGAAGAAAGCGTTGAAAATCATTACGCACACAAATACTATAGTAGGTCAGGTCTTTAAAGCCAAATATTTTCCAGATTGTGGTTTTATGGGGCCCGCTTGGGCCATAATCCCAATTATGTGTTCTCAGGTGGTGGTAAATTTGGGAGCAAGATGGCGTCTAGGGGATGGTGGTAATGTCTCGGTGTGGCTTGATCATTGGATCAAGGGTAGGAAGGATGCTTTCGTTCATTCTCCGGTGGTGGCCGAAAGATGCTAGAAGGTTAGAGAGTTGCGGAGTGCAACTAATGGAGGATGGAATAAGGATATGGATGATGAGTTTTTCAATCACCAGAAGGCAAGTTTGATTAAACGAAATCTGTTATACAAGAATCAAGATGAAGATAAGTTGATATGGTGGAGGATTCGAAATGGTTTGTTTTCAGTAAGGTCGACCTATTTTGCTGTAATAGAAGATCTTATTGATAATACTAACATTTGTGTCTTAGGGAATTGGATGCTTATATGGAGACTTAAAATTCCACATGAAGTTAGAATCTTGCTATGGAGAGTGGCACGTGGATATCTTCCAACACATGATAACCTTAGGCAACGCCATATTCCATGTGAACATTTTAAGTGCCAACATGCTGTTGCAATTTGGGATATTAGTAGCATTTCCCATGTTGTTAAGAACCCTTTAACACAATCTGTCTCATTCAAAGATTGCTTTTTTAATTTGCTGGAATTGCTCACACATGAACAACAAGTTACATTTGCTATGATGTTTTAGATATTGTGGAAAAGAAGGAATGAAAAGGTGTTGGAAAATATATCCAAACCAGACGATGTTTCTATTCACTTGGCTATGGACCATGTGCATGAATGGCAATTAACAAGGAGGAGGCAGAACCAGTCACAAGAGACCAACGACCATACAAATGCGCAAAAGCGGTGGAAGAAGCCCGAAGCAGGTATGTTAAAGACACTACCAATGATCATGCCACACCGTTTAACAATGTGGTTCGGAAAACAAATATGGTATTTGTATGTGTATAAGCGATGAAAATGGTTGCTTCATGGAACGTAAAACAATGTGGTTTAGCGGAGTACCAGAACCTCAAGAAGCTTAAGCAATGAGATTATAAAAAGCATTTAAGTTTTGTCAAAAAAAAGCATTTAAGTAATTGAAGGACTTAGAGTGCGTTTGATTTGCTAAACTATCAAGACTGGACTTGACAATACTAAATTGGACAGAACTGAGCAACTGTTTGTACGGTGTGTTGTTTGATGGTTGATGCACACGGACTAGACAAGATTATCTGAAATTGACTTTAATACCCCTTACATTATTTAATGTCTAGTTTGTACTAAAAAGAATATACTGAACAAAAAGTTTTGACTTTTAAATTGTGTTATTTAACTTTGATTATAAAACTATTATTTATAAATCTTTTAACAATGTAATTATAAATTTAAAAGAATAAATTAGCCAAAGATTGACAACAAGCATGTGAACTTAAAACAAATAATACACTTTGATAAAATAAGATGCACGTGTCATCTTCTATGATAAAAGAAAATCATTTTGTTGACGCAACTTGTGTGAACTTCAAAACAACCATTTCACCGACAAGCCATGATTAATCAACAACATAGAAAAATCATTTCATATTGTGACGAGTGAATCAAATTTAGCAACTTGTGAAAACTCATTTTTTAAATCAAAAACTGGACACCTACTTTTGTCCAGTCCTTTAAAATTTAACAAATTAAACACACCCTTAGACTTGGAAACAATTACTATTGAGATGGACTTTATCTCGGCGGTTAACACGTTAGCAAAAGCAACGCTCGACAATACAAACTTTAGTGTTTTAATATGTCATTGTAATGCTCTCACAATGTTTAAGCTATAGAATTAGCTATGTAAGGAGCCAAACAAATCTTGTTGTTCATGTTCTTGTACGAGCCTCAGGACTATAAGCCAGTTCCCAAGTTCATTATTTCAGTCTAACTGTATTGAAAATATTATTACTAATGAAATGAATTAAGTTCGTATGTTTGGGTAAAAAAAGAGTACTACTTAAAGAAAGTAAGAGTTGAAAAAATACTTATGTTTGGCTATTCTCTTTATATAGTTTTAAAGGTGATATTAATTAATCAAGATTCGTATAATGATTATCAAAATGGTATATTGCGAAAAAAATTGTGAATCAAAGTAAAACTTACCAGATTTCTAAAATATATTCTTTTCCTTAAATTTCAAAAGTTTATGTTTATTTTTCAGAGCATTATTAATGAAAATTTAAAATCTTTTTATAGAATACATTTAACTACTACTTTATATTGGATCCGTTTGGATAAACAGCTTAAATAAGCGCTTATGACATAAACGCTTATCATATAAGTGCTTTTGCATAAGCTATTTATGGGTCCGTTTGATACGGATTAAAAAATAAGTGATTTTGTTGTTAAATAATTTAGAGATTAGTTTTTAGAGATTTTTAAGAAAATGAGAAGTAGAAGTTGTTTTGTGTTTGTATAATATACAGAAAATCACTTATTTTAAAAAAATCATTCTTAAAAAACTGATTTTCATGAGAAGCTACTCAAAACAGCTTCTCATATGAAGCAGTTTTTAGATTATTTCAGCTTCTTATTTTTTTAAGAATTTGTAACAAACAGACAACAAATTGCCATAAGTGATTATTTTTTAGAAAGAAAAAGTGATTTTTTTTTTAAAAATAAGTCGTAACAAACAGGCCCTATATAATAAAAGATGAAATAATGTTAAACTATTTTTCAATAAGTCATAAGCTATTTTCATAAGCTATCCTTTGGAGCTTATGGAAATTAGCTTGAAACAACTTATGAGCATGTCATAAGCTGTTTCCATAAACTCCACCAAACAATTTCACAAGTGATTATAGCAGTAGATAAGTCCAAATAAGCCAATCCAAACGGGCCCATTATCTGTTCGCCCTCTACCAAAAAAATATCATGTGTTCGCCTAAACTTTCTGTAAAAAAAAGCATGCTACAACCCTCCAGCTACTCACTTCACACCCCTAACTCTATGAGAAGACCAAAATACCATTAATGAACAAAATATTTTCAAGTGCGTCGCTTTTTTTTCTAGCTTTCAACGGGTACAGTACTTTAGTATCGAACTGGTACTAGTGGCGGATCTTGAAAAATATACTAGGGAGGGCCGTAAAATAAACTATTATAATATAAAATTAAATACACAGTTCATATTAAGCACAAAGTTGATCATCAAAACAATAAACAGTGTACCTTAAAGTAATGCTCTACGCGATCCAAGTGACTTGAAATCTTCAATAATAGACTCGGAACTAATGTTTTCACTAATTTCCCTTTCAAAGTAAGCTCTTCGTATTTCATCGACTTGATTTGGTGGATATGTCCATATTGGAGAACGCTTTCCAGGATCACGTTCTAAAGATTCAAAAAATCATCTGTGCTATTCAATTTTTCAATTCTTGGAACTTCAAGAGGTTGAGGAGTAGAAGTTATCACTTCTTCAACTCTCGCAACTTCAATAGGTAGATGCGTAGAAGTTATAACTTCTTCAATTCGTGGAACTTTAAGTGGTTTGGATGTAGAAGCTATCCCTTGTTCATCTCTTTCATCCTCACAAACTTTCCTCTTAAAAAAATAATCAATTGTTCTAGTACTCTTCATCTTTAGAAATCTAAAATCAACAATAATCAAAAATCAAATTAAATTATGAAAAGAAACAAGCAACAAAATCAAGTTAAATTGTACAAAGAATCAAACAAAACAAAACCAGCAACTACAATCCAAAATCAGCAACAACAACTCATAAATAGAATAACTTAGGTCTCAGCAATAGCAACAACAATGAACAATAAATTAATACCAAGTTGCAGATTTGTTGCTTCATAAACAATAAATTAATAACAACAATGAACAATGAACAATGAACAATAAACAATAAAGTTGCAGATTTGTTATCAAGCAAAAGCAAGCAACAACAACAACAATGAACAATAAATATTATTACTGTTTGTGGAGAGGAAACGAACGGAGTCGGAGAGGACGAACGGAGTCGGAAAGGACGAACGGAGTCGGAAAGGACGAACAGAGTCGGAGCTCGGAGAGGAAGCGAGAGAGAAAGAGGAACGTTGGTTACGTTGCAGAGTGAGAAGTAGGTGGTGAGAGCCGAGAGCGGGAGAGAAAGAGGAAGTGAAGGCTGTTTGTGTTGTCTTCTTCTCATTGGTTGATTGCTTGTGTAATTTTAATTTTTCATTAAGGGTATTATTGTAATTTCCAGCATATGAAATTTTTTATTTTTTTTTCTCAAGGGCCATGCCCCCGCCTTGACCAGAGAAGAACCGCCATCGATCGTACGATGCTATAGTACTGTAGCCCAATATTTGTCAAACACCCCCCTTTGCAAGATTTTTTAACAGGTACGATATTATGCTACCGTGTATTTATTTTTTAAAAAACTCAGTGCAGTACTTTAGTACCGAACCGGTTCGGTATGGAAGTACCGTAACAAGCCAAAATGCAGCACGGGGTTTGGGAGCACGTTTCACGTAAATGTATTTTTGGAATATTTGGATTTGAGAGTGACAGCTAGAGGTTGTAGGAAGTATGAGGAAAGCAAACTTATGATCTACTTTCTCTGTTACAAAATATAAGTAAAAACTGATCAACAAAAATTAATGTATTTAATTTAAAATTTAGACCAGATATACATCAAATTTAATTGACCAATTTTTGTTTATATTTTGTAAAGGAAGGAGAGTATGAAAGTTAGCTTTTTTGACAATGACATACGTTAATTTTTTTTTTTTTTTTTTTGACGATGATTGGAAGTTAGGTTTGACAATGATACACTCAAATGAAGAGTCATCGCGCGGAAAGAATCAAAATTTCAGTGTGCCGTTTTCTTATTATTTTGTGAGTCTCTCTCTCTTTCTCTGTCTCTGCGTCACTCTTTTTCTCTTCAGCATCAAATGTAAGTAAACCTTTGATTATCACTTTCACTTTCACTTTCACTTTCACTTTCACACTCATGTTCTATCTAAGGTATACAACTTTTTATCTTCTTTTCCATGCATTTCACACCCACCATAATTTTTTATTAAATTAATCTCTTTTCATATTTTTCAACGACCAAAAATCACATGCTTCTCGCTTCAATCCCCTAAACATAGTAAATCCTCTTTATCTGCAGTACTTTGGGATTTTTTTATTTTTATATTTTTTATATTGCACTTTAATCAAAGTTTTCGTTTTTATGCACCCCTTTTGGCTCAAAACTCCAGGTAGAAAAGAAAATTATGGATGTAAAACTAGTATTTGTAAATCATCAGGTTAACAATTTCTGAGCTTGTTATTGTATAAGTTTAACTATATTCATTCTATGTAACTTAAATTACATAATTTTATTTTTACTTTTAACTTAACTAGGCTGTTTCAATTGATGAAAAAAGATTGAACTGAGTGGAATGGAATCATTGATAATTTCTTTTGGTTTTTAGATTGAAACTCGACGTTCGAACCCGGAACCTAACAATTTCAGCATTTGCTAGTTTGAGTTAGGCCTAACGGATGAATCGTTGATGAATTTAATATTAGAAATTGTTTCAAATATGATGTAATGTAATATAATGTTAATGGATTCCACCTCATTCAATTATTTATCCCATGTTTTTCTTTATCTCCATACTTTATTCCATCCTTGACACTCTGCATTCCATTAAAGTATTCAAATAGAAGTTTATCTCATATATGAACTTTATGAAACAATAGCTGGTAAACTCAAATGTTCCTTTCCGAGATGATTATTGTCAACAGGATATACTAGTTTATTATAAAGTATTTAACACCTTTGGCTTCTTATGCCCTGTTCAGAATAACTTGACATTTGGTATATTCTAGTTGTGTGTGTCTTTTTGAGACTAGAAGTGATTCTGCAACTGTTCTGTTTCAACTTTTTTTCTGTCATTAATTCTTGATTATATTGCAGATAGAAGTTCTTTGAGACACAATGGGAGTAATTTCTAACTCCACCTCATTGTGTCTTGGAAATCAGCATTGTTTGCAGTTGGTACAAAATCTTATGAGCAATGTGGCAGAGACAACTTCTGTGACATTAGGTGTAATTAGTGTCGTTGTTTGGATGGTTGCTGAGATACCTCAACTAATAACTAACTTCAGAGAAAAATCTTCTGATGGTCTCTCTGTTGCTTTCTTGTTGACATGGATTATCGGGTAAGTTTACATTTTTTCTTTCTTTGCTGTTAACATATTTAGCACCGAAACTTCAGGTTGAACACGTGTTCGGTGTCCGACACATATGTGTTGAATACTGATACCGACACCGATACTTCAATTACTTGTATTTTTCAAATTAAAATCCATATTTGCTTGTTCGATGTTCGTGTTTGTGTTAGTGTTTCATAGCTGTTAATTATTCTAGTGTAATTCATTCCTAAGTTATAAATTCAAAATTGTTCTCGTTTATATTTGTGTATTCTATTGTTCTATTTGAATCTCTAACTAGTGTACCGAAAAGCTGCCACCCTGTATAATGTACCAACGCCTGAATTTGACGGACGCGACGATGATAGCTACGAAATGTGCCGAGCCTATGTCCTTCCCAATCTAAGGGACATCAGAAGCGAACTTACCGATTCTTCCCGAATCTTTTTGGACAAGGAGGAACAACATCCCGGTCCGATGTTGGTTTTCCAACCCGACAGGACAGTCTTCCCAAGCGCCCGACTCAACGAGAATATTGCCTCATAGCTGGCACGGCAAAGCGTATCGTCCCCTATCTTTATAGCACCCCGGACACCCAATTGATCATTTGGTACATAATGGAAACCCTTCAACCTTTAGTTGGCTATATCAATGTGTGGTCTATGCATTTTGTTTTGGTCTAGAGGTCTTTGACCCTACTCCAGTATCCAGGGGAAAGGGACTTTCACTAATCCGGAGTTCGACTGGGAGGTAAATAAAGTCAGGCTTCAGTTTGTTCCATCGTCGGAGATCGAACTCGAGTACTAGTCGTGCCTGTTCCTTTAAATGAGTGGGTTAACCACTCGCACGCAAGTTTGGAGTTATTGTTTGGTCTATGCATTGAGCTATCATTTAAAATTAACTGAGCATAGAATTCAAAATATGGGTCAAAGTGTTTGGAGACATTTAGTTTGAAGAACATTATGCATTGAGCTATCATTAAATTTTAATGGGGTTAGGAATATAATTGGATTTGATGATGCAAATGAGGATCACATTGTACCTCAGGATGCATGGTTTATATATATATATATTGGTCTTGGATCCATCTTAGAAACAGAAAAGCTATTTAATAGTAATTGTGGTCATGAAGTGCCTAACAACTACAATAAAATCAGGAAATATAATTGGATTTGTGGTAATATGATAACATTCAGGGAGAAGGGTGCATGCACAAAAAATCTAGAATATATTGCAATTATTTAGAAGCAAATGGAAAAAAAATCAGAGGTTATTAGAGGTCATTAGTAGATAGAGGCTTAATTACCAATTTGATTTGGAAGAGCCAAATGAGCATTGATTGATCCATATAGCCAACCTGAGCCATTTGGCTAACACTTCATGTATTTGTGTTTCATCAATATTCAGTTTCAGAGTTTAATGTTTTTGTGTGATCCTCACTTTAGATCCACTACATTTTTGATTTTTTTTCTATCTGCATGAAGTTCTGACCACATACATCTAACATTTTGATTCATTTTATTATAATTTTGTTTGCAGAGATTTTTTCAACGTCTTTGGGTGTTTGCTGGAACCTACTACTGTAAGTGTTTCTATTGTCTCTTGAAGATTTAAAGTGACTTTGTTTTCTAAGATCAATCTGTAAAATATAAGGGACATGGCAAATGAGCATTAGCCAAATAACTCTATTCATAACACAAAACACAAATGCATCAATTTTTGAATTTTGATGGTGCCTTTTTTTGTTAACCTTAGATTCTGAAGTGGGAAAATCACTTGAAAAATAATGAATTTACCTCCTACTCCTTGACAAATTGACAACCCTCTTAAAATCACAAACTTTTAGAATATTGTAGACACTGAATATATTGTAGCATTGCATAGCAGTCTCTAGGCGCTACGCAATTTGTCGTTGTGTTGCAGTTTTGAGTAGCGGTTATAGCAACCAAATAGCGCTCATTGCGGTCGGTATAGCGAAATTGCATTAAAAATTCATTTTTTCCCTCAACTTTTAACCATTACCTCTTCTTTTTAGGCTTTTTGGTCAATTTAACTTTCTGCCTCTATTCCTCTTTCCCATTTGTTATTTTTGTATTGTTTTTCTTCTCTGTTCACTATTTTGCATGGTTCCTCCATCTATGCTGCAATTTGTTATTTCTCGCAGAAAAGTTGTTGAATGCCCTCACTCTCCTCCTTGCTCTCCCTATATTCCCTCACATATTCTAACAACTTGCCACATCATACAACTCTTCTCTACGTTCTCTATTCAACTTAGTTGTTGGGCTTAGGCCCAAACCCGGAGTCCTCTTAGATAGACTAACTTGACACTCCTTACATAGTCTCCATGTCCATAAATATACCTAGTGTATATTCATACAAAGAAAATAGATTTAGTATGATAGTTGTACTGGGCTTAGAACACTAATCAACATAATCAACTAAGAAATACGTTAAGAGTCCCACATTGGATATGATATGACCTGAAAAAGTGTTTATAAGTGGGAGGTATCCGTTACAAGTCGGTTTTCTAAGAATGAGTTATCTCTAGCTCAAATACTAAGATGGCATCATAGCTTATCCAAGATCCTTTGACCCACTTGGGTCACGGTTCAGTTGTCTAGTCCTGGACGTGAGGAAGGTGTGTTGAGATTCACACATCTGATGCGATATAGTCTGAAATTGGTTATAAGTGGGAGACATGTCTCACGTTACAAGCCAGGAGTATTCTTTTGTGCATTTTCTGAATGACATTTATGTTGATTATATAGTTTCTTAAGAGAAAGATTGATGTTTAGTTGGCTATTATGACGATTATGTCAGATTCGTCGCTCCTGACCCTTCTAAGGCTTATGTGAAACAATATGCTAACTGATCTCAATATAGTTGAAGCTTTATTAGCCCAATATGTATTTTGACAATATAGAATTAGTAATACTTTAACTAACAAATTATACTAAGTGGTTTGATTTTATTTCTTGTTTATGCAGCTTCCGACTCAGCTATATACAGCAGTGGTAAGAATCTAGCTGAAGATTGAGGTGTTCTGATACCTTAATTTTATCTTACTTTACCAGTCTTGACTAGTTGAGTAACTTTTTCCTGCTGTGTTAATGTGCAGTTGTATACTCTTATAACTCTAGCGCTTTGTTCACAAGCCATTTACTACGGACATATGTATCCTCGACTTAAATACAAGAGACAGTTCAAGGTGAAATCTCCTATTACTTTACTTCATGTTGTATGTGAAATTTTGACATGCTGTTATATGTTTGGTGATGAGTATTGCTATTTCAAGATTGGAAATATTGTAAGTTATTCTATGTCAATATAAGTATGCACACTTATTATGTTATGAACATGTGATTATCCTATTGAGTCGGAGGCCTTATCTATATTCTAAAATGAGTGAGTCTATCAATATCACTACGGATGTGATATGACCTAGTAGAGTATAATAATAATAACTAAAGAATATAAAAAAAAGAGTTATATAAAGAATCTAAATATCAAAAAATTTTAAAATATGAAAAATAGAGAAAAAATATTCATCTCTCATATTATAATAATAACATTCATAATTTCAACTTGTCAAAAAAAACATTCATTTTCAAAAAATTCATTATATTATAGAATAATATAGGCCTAATATCTTAATTCTATAAATTGATAAATAAAATATCTAATCTAATGAATGAATCGTTATACAATTCAAATTGGGCCACAAATGCAAGTGATTATTACAAATGCAAGTGATTATTAATAAAAAAAATCATTTGATTATATTCCTATATGTAATGTAATTATGTATTAAAAATTACAAGAAAAAAAACGTAGGAGGATTTGAAATCCGGCTGCAAGTACTCTATGGTTAGCGGTTTTAGCAGGTCTCTTGATAGAAATCAATCGTTTATTCCCGGATGCATTGATATTCCCCTTTTTTTCATTCTAGTTATTGTTATTGGCACTGGAAGGTGTGAGGCGACGTTTTAAGAGTCCCACATTAGATGTGATATAGCCTGAAAAAGAGTTATTAAGTGGAAGAAATCCTTCACCTTAGAAGATCTAATGCATTGATTCAGCTTGTGTTCTAACATTCTGTGCATGTGCAGACTGACTCTTTAATAGATGCTGGACAAAGTAAGAATGGAGTGGAAAATGCCAATGATGATGACCAGAGAAAAGGCAAACTTTTGAGTCTTCCAATACCTTTTCCAGCACTTGCTGACAGGAACAATGTTGGAAGTCAATCATACTACCAGTAATTAATCTTTCCCATTGAAATTTTTGAAAAAATGTCGTTTTCTGGTTTAGCTTTGAGTTTGGTTTCTGGTGTCAACCCTCTACTAATTCTGTGGATCAATTTTTTAGTTAGGTTCTTTATGTCATTATTTATTTAAAGAAAGAAAGAATTGTTAGTGTTAAGATTTTTTACATTGAAAGAGCATGATTTTATAGCATGATCAAGTACAAATAGCTGCAACAACTCCAACTTTTCTGTTGATTTAACTTTTCAGCTTCTCTCAAATATGTGCACTTTTGTTATCTTTCCTTCTTTATATGATATCATTTGATGTTGTTTAAAGGCGACAAACATAACTATTCTCAGAAAAGTTTGAGTGATTTTATTTGTCAAAGCACTGAAAAGTTTTTATGACTCTTCTTTGAAATTCATTAGGTCAGCAAGATATCTATCTACAAGTCATACACCTTCTTATAATTTCAACCCTCTAGAAGAGCCCTTGCTTACTTCATCAGTCTTAACACAATCTGCTCCACATTTAAAGATCAAGAGTACTCTTTGTTTGGTAAACTTTTCTAACGTAGTCTTATATAGCTACTACTCTGGTCCTATTTATAAGAAAAAATTATAATTTTTTTAGGTTCATTGAATATCTAATGTATTTGACATATATTATAGACTATTTGAACCTAAAACTGCAAATTTTTCTTATAAATAGGATTAGAGAGAGTATGGCACTGCTAGCATTGAAATCTAATAATATTTAGCCTTTTCAGGTGTCAGTGTTAACTTTTTTGGGTGCCTTAAATCTACTCCAGTCACCAGATACAAGATATCATTCTTTGGTCTCAAAGCCAAGACAAGAATTTGTGATTTATGTTGGTCGAAAGCTTTTTCAGGTAATGCACCCCATAAATTAGAAATAAGATAATTGTGTGCAAATTTACTTATTTTCTTGGGTGCCTTCTAAGGTGAGAGATCAATTAAGTCTCTCACCGGTGTACCAGTCAAATTGACCGTAAGATATAACATAAAATTCTACGAATGGTTGAGATATATCAACCATAATGAAATCTCAACCATTCATAATATTTTATACTATATCCTATGATCAATTTTAACTGGTACACTAGTGAGAGACTTAGTTGATCCCGCACCCTAGAAGCCACTATTTTCTCATGTCCTATTGATTGAGACAGTTTGGTTCTATTTATTGGAATCACTGTGTATGTTGACATTATTAAATCATTGGTTAGAAAGGAAATAATTTGTGGATGGCTAATGATTCAACTTTAACCATATGTCATATTTTGTGATTTGTAGGTTAGTGGCCATAAATTGCCAGATCATCATGTTGAAGGGTACAGTGGCATTGGGACTTATCTTGGTTGGGCAATGGCATTTATATATATGGGTGGAAGACTTCCTCAAATTTATTTAAATGTGAGTCATATTTTCTTGAAGCATTCATTGTGTCTTACTTGGAAAATTTTATCATAGAAATCAATAAAAGAATCAAAAGTCTCTATTTGGCAAGAAAAGATGTAGCAACAGACTCTCCAACCCTCTCTATGATTGGTTTAAATTCACGTGGACCCAACTAAATTAGGTGGGTCCCATTTTCCGTCTCTGTGACCAATTTTCAAAGTGATGAGATCCACGTGGATTCCAACAAATCATGGAGGAAGTGTTGAAGAGCATTACAGAGTTAGAGTTTGTTGTTAGCACTTTTCATTTGACAACAATGATACAAATACCAAAAATTTTCATTTTTTGGTCTTTACTGGTAGAATATGTAGCATATTTGTAGATCATACACATGTTGAGCAGGATTGGTTTGTCCAGTTCTCTTTATATAATTGATATTGACTTAATCATAATTTTCATCAATTTGCAGATGAGAAAGGGTAACTTTGAGGTTAGAGCTCCAACCATTACGACTATGATTATCTATATATCTTTTTTCTTACAAAGTGAAAAATTTAGGACTATGGTTGAGTTTTAATTATTATTTATGAATGTAGGGCGTGAATCCTCTGATGTTTTTCTTTGCTGTAGTTGGGAATTCCACATATGTTGCAAGGTATGCATATTGCCAAATTTACATTATCTCTTTATGTAACATCCTAGATTTTAGTCGACAATAAAATCCGAAATATTACCTCTTAGACATCTCAGAGATATAGTTTGATAAACTGGATTAAGATAACTGAATAACTAACAACTGTAACCGACTAAGGTTGATAGGTTTTCGTATGGATTTGATATTCAAAATATAACTGATAAAAATCATCCATCGGAGTCGGTATAAGTACTTAATCCAAAATACAAAGTACATATATCCTAATACATCTTTAGGCTAAGCCTAATACTTCAACATGAAACATAATTCTCATCAAATGAGACTTAGCACAAAATAATATGCTACACTTCCAAACATCAAGGTCCTCCAAGAATTGGGGTCCTTTCCTTTGCCATTACCTTCATTGACCTTAACCTGCTTGTCTGAAAAACAACAACAATTAGGGGTGAGATTACATAATCTCAGTGAGTTCTTTTGAGACTCCCTTATAATTTACCTATGATGCATCCCCTAACGCAATAGACTTACATAATATAAATGCTACCACGTAAGCATTGGGGAACCCCCTCTTCAAACATTTAATTTTGAACCATAACCTCTTTGTGCCTTGATATAGGTTAATGACACCCATCCCAAGTACATCATCCGTTCTTTAGTCCATTCGAAAATAATTTTAACACGACACAAAAACCGTTTAACCGTGACCTCCAAACACATTACGATTAATCAAAATGAGTTCAAACAATTGCAGGTTGGGTTAGGGTTGCAAAATAATGGATTTGAGGGCAAAATAGTGAAAATTGGGTGGCCAAACTGATGCTGATGCGGGTATCCGTGTTAGATAACACGGACCTTGGAAGCTGGTTTGCAAAATAAATTGCTAGAACCGAAACTGCCACGGTACCCGTGGTGGTTGCCATAGTCCGTGGCAGAGCATCAGATGCCCTGTTTTGCTGTTTTGTGTTTTGCCTTTCAACCCATTTGTTTCCAATTGTTCCCCAACTCGAATCACAACATGAAAACAGATATATAGTAGCCACTATAGCAATCAATGCATACTTAGTTTCTGTTTTGTTGTACTCTATGAGTAATTATAATCATTCATAAAAGTATCAATCAATCAAAAACCATCAATATGAATAATCATATCCTTAAATATAATTATAATCATTCAAGTATCAACCAAACCTTTAATCATGAATTATGATTAGCACTGGAGAGGAGTTGGTACCCAAAGGAGGAAGAAAAAGGATAATTTGAAATGAGGCACTAGATAGGCGCACGGTCCGTGCCACTTGGGTGCACAGTCTGTGCCACCTTCCGGTAGAAAACGAATTAATAGGAAAAACGGAAGTGCTGAACTCGAACTTAGAGGTGAGCAGAAATTTCAGAACTTTGAGCTTGAAAAAGCTCCTTTTGCATGAAAAGCTCCCTATCTTGAATAACCACAGAAACTACCTTTCTTTGTTCCTCCTCTTGTAGAACCATCAGTTCCTGAATCTACCCCCAATGGTGACATGCAAACGAGTTTTTGAGGTGTTAGGGTGATTTCAAAATTCTGCTTTTTAACAGAAACTCCTCTTTCTCAACTTCTTCTCATCTTTGCTCCTTATTTTATTTTCCTCCTCGAATTTGTAGAACCTAGGAGCGCATCACTTCCAGTTCCTGAATCTACCTATGTTGGTTATAATATGAGATTATCACCTGTTTCATATTACATAGTTATTATTCGATTTGATTCTAGGTTTTATTTTTTTATCCCTAAAAGGGATTAGTGTTAATTAAGTCTTTTATATCAAACTTGAATCTACCTATTATCAATCATATTGCATGTTTCAAGAATTCTTATTCTTTCTATTCTCTTTATTTTTTATCTAAAATGCATAACTTCAACAATATTTAAATAACATAAATTTTCCTTTTTATGTAGCATACTCGTGAGAAGCTTGGATTGGTCAAGAATTCGTCCAAATCTACCATGGCTTGTAGAATCAGGAGGATGTACCCTTCTTGATTCTTTTGTATCCTTTTCTTCATGCAGATTGTATATATGATAAGAAAGACACAATATGAGATTTTTGTTTAGTCATAGAAATATGTTTACCTTTACCAATATTAGATTTTGATGCAATATCTATATTTTCGCTATCGGACGTCAAAAAGCCTGGAGAGTAAGTACAAACATCAAAGTGTTGCTTAGATGATGATTTGAAGAAATGATGATTCTCAGGTATCTCTCTCTCTCCCACTCTCATTGTACATGTGTGCGCTTGTGTTAATAACACCTTAGAGAGAAAATTCAAAATAATATGATGTTAACACCTAAACAAACTTGCATTATCCTAAAATTTGGCCTTGAATAAGTGTGATTAAAGTTTTTAGTATTACTTGAAAGGTAGTATGCACTAAAAGTAAGGTTAACTATATTTAAGCTGCAAAAAAACTAAACCTGGATAAGCTTGAAAGTACCAAGTTTAAGAAATATCCCATCACTTGTTGTGATCATTGGTTTCTGTTGAAGTCGCACACGACTAGAGATATGACTTAAGTGGCGTTTATAAGGCTTGGGGCACTCCTCACCTTACGACCTACGACCTAGCCAAATCTCTGGTGTGGACTTAAACAATTCAAATAAATACAAGCCTTTTATAGACTATTGATTTGAAAAACCAAGTCATCCAGTGGTTTGTATGGTTTGAGTCCCTTGCTGAGACAATAGCATCACTTTACAAGCCTCTTTTTTTAGGGTTGCGTTTGAACTACTTAGGCTATATCTCTAGGAGATGTTCGACTTTAACAATTTCAAATAAATGCAAGTCTCTATAGACTATTGATGTGAAAACCAATAAGGCATTCAATGGTTTGTTTGTGTCCCGTGTTGAAACAACAGTATCACCTTACAGTCCATTTTTGTGGCGTTGAGTTAGGATTACTTAGATTATATCTCTAGTAGTCAATATGTGACTTCATCAATTTCAAATAAATGAAAGCCTCTCCATACCATTGATGTGAAAACAAAATAAGTCATCCGATTGTTTGTAGAAGTTTCATGTGATTTGACTCCTTTATTGAGACAGAAAATAGTATTACCTTGAAATGCTAGGGTAGATGAATGTATTCTTGTCTATGAAGAAAATTAAATACTTCATTTCATGCTACCTATGAAGCATCGACAAAGACACCAGACACGGCACAGATACATAGACACCAATTTTAATTTGAAAATTGGAAGTAGCTGAAGCGTCAGTGTTGGTAACGTACCCGACACATGTCAGACATCAGACACATATTCAACCTGAGGTGGTGTTGGTGCTACAGAGCATACTACTCTTCAACACTAGTTTTACTCATGCTGATATGTCTATCAAAAGCTTTTTTTATGACATGGAGTTTTGCTACATTTCACATGTTAAAAAAAACCTGAATCAGACATGCAAGAAATTGCATTCCTTGAATAATAATGAATGTTCTTACTTCTTAGCAGCCATGCAATCTCCACCATGCTGATTGCAGACAATTACACCAGCATAAAGCTGAAATGGACTCTGGTGAATGATAACAGCTGCGATGGATGTCCTTTTGAGCATAAACAAAGGAGCAGAAAGGACAGGAAAATATTGGTCTTTGATCAAGGACCAATAATCTTGTATTTGTTTGATGCTCCAATTTTCTGTTTCTCTTACCAATGAATTTTCACAAGACAATAACTGAATCACTTCATTTTTACTTGTTTGTGCCATGTTTTATTATATCAATTGGTTTTGACTTTGTTTGCTTGATTTGTTTATTACCATAAAGGAAAGCTTTATTCCAACAAAATGTTAATAATAGAAAATTTTATTCCAACCAAATGTGAATAATAGAAAAGTTATTTCTAACCAAAACTTCTAGCAAATTGCTAAAAACTTTGTATACATTTGTCCAAAAAAAGAAACTTTGTAATATAAAAATATATGGGTGGTTATGATTCGAAGTTATTTAGTGGTTACATGACCATTAGAAAAGTCACGACCTTTTGTTTCAATCTTGATCATTCATGATTTTGATTTATGGCCATGATTGCTTTACACATTAGAGAACTTTTTATAGACATTTTAAATTAATCCAACTATTAAGTTGAAAGTTATTACCAAGTAGTCAATAAAATTTTGAAACTACTTGATATTTAATCGAATCTTCTTATTTTAACGTATGTAAATATCGATTGTTAAATCTTATACCAATGAACCTCTAAATTGCTTAAAACTTTGTATACATTTGTCCCAAAAAAATAAAGGAAACTTTGTATACATGATGATAATAAGAAATGATTCAACCGTTTGATTCATTTAACATGTCACCTTTAACGAGTTCTTGAAGTTTGGTAAAAAAAAGAGTTCTTGAAGTATGCTAACTCTTATTCTAAGTGCAACGGCGCCAAAAACTTTTTAACAATTTAACTTCTAAATTGAAAATGGACTAATTTGGATTTGTTTGACAAGAAATTAAAGTGAAAAATAAATATATTTTTGTAGTTTTAATTTAAGAATAACAAGAACACAAGTGTGAATTTGTATGAATTAAAAAGCGTTGGGGACGAGTTTCAATTTACTTCACTCTTATATCTAACGAATTATTGAACTTATGTTATGAGCTATGATCAAATTGCTATAATTATTCTAATCATAATTTCTTAGGTAAAAGAACCTTTATTTCTAATAAAAGATCCCTAATTCCTTAAGTGACCTTAAAAAGAAATAAGTAGTAATAACAACAATTATCCTATGATTCTGAATACCAATGACTATTCCTAGACTAGAGATAAACAAATTTCAACTCTCAAGCATATGTAATTCAAATTTTCATTCACAATCACATACATAAATCATCCTAAGAGTGATCAAATCCTAGAAAGCATTAAGGACAGAGATTGAAACATAAATCATAACATTAATTCAAATAATAGAGGTTTGATTCAACAATATAAGAGATTCATAAATTGTTACTCATTCCCAACAACGGAAAGTTTAGCTAGACATAGAAATAGTGATAACAATTAAAAGAGAAAAAGAGAATAGAAATAACTCCATGAAAAGATGAAGATGATCTGAGTTCCGTCAGCTCTTCTACTATCTTGCTCACGGTGATGTGCTATCTTCCTATATTCTCTTCTTTTCATTCATCTCCAATGCCGCTGTCACACACTTCATGAACGCATGACCTTGCTGTTTTTTCCCACGGCCTGATCCTCCCTCTATCTATCCTCCCAAGCGCTCCCTTCATTACCCTAACAGCCTTGACAATTATTTGGGCTCAAAGTAATGATAATGGGCCTTAATTCTTCACCTCATAATTCTTGGCTAATACTTTTCCCACACCCCCTCCTACTCTTTCACACCCCTTCAATCTTAAAAACCCCCAAAATACCCCTCTCACTTTTCCTCACACCCCTTCACTTTTCCTCACTCTCTCACTCACCCAACCCCTTCGAACCCTTTCTCTCCCTCCCCCTCTCATTCAACTCCTCCAAACTCACTCAATCTCCCCAAATCTCTCACTCAATCTTCTCCACCAACTAAATCAAGAGTTGCTGGGTTTTGTTCGCGGCCAATCACTCTCTCTATTCGTTCCATTTTCGTCTAGGTAAGCCTCTCCCTCTTCCTCGCATTTGGGTTTTTTTCTGGGCAACTGCATTGTTCGAACGACATCATTCGAACAACTAAAAACGAAGGTGTTCGAATGAGGTCATGCGAATACCGTTCGACGACCTCATTCGAGCCGTTGTGAGTTGGAATGTGAAACTGTCTTGTTCGAATGGGGTTGTGCGAACATGTTCGCGCATGGGGCGTTCGAGCAGTGTTTGTGATCTGTTTCATTATTTGTGATTGGTTCTCTTAATTTGGTTTAATTGGTTCTCTTGATTGTTGTTTCAGATATGGTGAGGCACCGAGGTGGTAATTCCCAACAACCATCCGAGCGAGCTGGTAGGCCACCTCCAACATTTGGCTGATTGTAAGCCGTTGATTAAAACTGCCGGTGGAATCTGAAACGTCCAATATTTGTCATTCTGCAGCACTGGTTCGAACACCCTCATTCGAACATGTTCGCATGACCCCATTCGAACAGGTGATAAAACGCCCAAGATGGTGTATGTCCATATTTAACACACGCGAACGGCCTCGTTCGAACCTGTTCGAAGGCCCATGTTCGAACAGGTGAAATTTCGTGAAAAAAATAGGTTTTTCCCGGTCTTTTGGTCTTTTAATTTCACACCCTTATAGGGTGTGTTTCGAGTAGGAGGGGGTGTGGGAAAAGCAAATGCCTAATTCTTTGGACCAGCTTGCACGATCATGGGCTAGAAGGGATGCTTGCAATATTACTTGGCCATTGCTTTTCCCACACCCCTCCTACTCTTTCACACCCCCTTAACAAATTTTATTCCAAAAATAACCTCGCGTGAAAGCGCAACTCTTATTCTAAGTGCCAATGGACTGGTTTATATATATATATATATATATATATATATATATATATATATATATATATATATATATATATATATATATATATATACTGTTTTCAAAAAATAACATATGAAAAGAGTAGTATTTTAATCCCTTTGGTCCACAAATATAAGAGAAAAAACACATTACATAAATTAAGAAATGACATTGAAATTAATTATTATTATTTAATAAGGCTAAAAGCTTACTCCCCATTACATAATATAAGTAAAATTGGGTCAACAAAAGTTGACTTATCTAGTCCAAACATCAACTATTGTTGACTCACTTTTTTCTTATATTGTGGTCCGGAGGTAATAATAGTTTTTTCTTAGTAAAAAAAGAGTAATTTTTTATAAAGACTTATTATTTTTATAAGATATAGGCAATATGATATATAGCTTGATAGAGGTAGGATATGATAAATAAATGATAAGCACTATTGTTGTCATCAAACTCTCGATCTCGATGCTAGTTGAGGGATCGACTAAGAGCTTAACTCGTTTGACTCCTCTTGGTTCAAACGATTGCGTTGAGGAAGGAACTTTGTTCTTCGGCTATCAGTTCCCTAACTCCTCCAAAGAGTGTTAGGTTAGGTGAGAGACGTGTAATTGGACTACCTACTGGCATAAAGCATAAAGATAATCGGCCACACACACACACAAGTATGCAAGTCTTATTGCCTCGGTCAAAATCCACCTCAACTATTCAACCTGCTCTATCCTCAGCTACTAGCTCCGTAGTTGAGTTGTCATCTAGCCAAGCTCTTCCTCAATCGAGTTGTTACCGCTCGGAAAGCTTCATCGTACTTTTGGCACTTCAGCCTATGATTTATCCATAGGCATATTTTCTTCATTGATGCTCAGATATTTCAACTCTCCCCTTGGTTATATTCCCCCGAGGCTATTATCATAAGTTGTATGGTTGCTCTCACCAGAATCAATAGTATAGAATCTAGGAGCATAGGGTAAAATACGCCCAATAGGTGACTTGCCCTTCCTTTTATTTCAAATATGAGTGTCTCGGGTAATGCCTACTCGACCATTCTCTAGCCTCAGCTAGACTTTTTCCCTCGGCCAAAAATTTAGCAGATCTTAGGTGTTAACAACTATATATCACGTACGATGTGCATCTGATAAGAAATAAGATAACATTTATTTTTATTATTTTGGTACAAAGTTATGTTATTCTATTTGTGTCTAACCCAGTTCATATTTAGGATAAGATTGTAACTATGCAGGATATGGTAGGTGACAAAATTAGCTTATCATATCTTTCTAGCTTAGGGGCTTTGGAAAAAATGTCCTCTCTGCTAGGGTTTTGAAAATTCGTCGTTTCAAGCTGTCATGGCTGATGGTGATTGGCATGGATTTGCCCCTGATGCGCGTCAGTCAGTGCAGAGCCTTTTTCCATAAGCTTTTGTTTCATCTTTGAAGAGACCGCTCATAACTGCCAAACCAGTCGCCGACACATGTCACTTTGGCGCCTGTGAAAACTGTGCAGGAACAACGTCTGTCCAGTGGGACCCCCGGCGTACACACAACACATGCATCAAATCGCCTGTCAGCGCCTTCCCATCTGTCACGTCGTGCTCATGTGGACAACAACCTGCAGGAACACGATGGGACGGAGCGCCTGCTCCCTGACACGATGGGACCTGCAGCAACGCATCACCTGCAGCCTTTTCTGCACCCTACGCCAGCCTCTGCAGCGCATGTCACTTCGATCCTTCCAGCACCTGCTCTGGCAGAATTAAATATGTTGTTTCCTGATTTGATCCCAGTTCCTGTTGATCAGACTGTATCTTCCAAAGAGGCGACAAAAGTCAAATATTTTGCACAAGTTTTGATGGGGTCCGAAAATAAGACCTGTGATATTCCAACTAGTCAACTGCCTCGTCCGTGCCTCAAAGGAGAAGACTTATCAATCTCAATTTTGGAAGAGGAGTATATGACAGGTTTGGAAGAATGCAAAACACACCTTCTTGGCCGTATTTTACTTGCTAAGGGAGACTCTCCTATCAAGTTCAATGCTTTGAAATCCAATCTACAAGCGCTCTGGAAACCAACAGGTAAGTGGGGACTAATTTCTTTAGGGAAAGGATACTGTGAGTTTTCCATTTCTTGTGCTGAGGATTTTCGAAGAATCTAGTTGCAGCCCTCTTGGCAGTGCAAGCCAGGTCTCCTTTGTTTGTTTGCTTGGCAGCCTGATTTTAATCCTTCGAAATTTAAACCCACAAATACTCAATGTTGGATTAGGATTACAGGACTGGCTCAAGAATATTGGAGACCTAAAATTATTTTCTCAATTGCTATTTGTGTTGGAATTCCAATTAAACTAGATGATACAACAAGCAAAAGCTCCTTTGAGAGATCTTTTGGTCATTATGCGCGCGTCTTGGTTGATATAGACCTGAAGTCAAAACTTAGGGATCACATCCTAGTTGAGAGACTGGGTTATGCTTTCTCAATTGGCATAGTATATGAAAACTTGCCTTCTTTTTGTTCACACTGTAATACTGTTGGGCATACCAATGGTGCTTGCAAAGGAAGGCCTCATCAGGTAAAACAGGTTTATGTTCCCAAGCATAAGGATGAACAACCTCAGCAGCAAGGGGACTCTTCTACTCACGTCAACCAGCAGCAAGGGGACGCTTCTACTTAGGTAAACCAACAACAACTGGATTCTGCTTCTCTGGTAAATCAGCAGCAAGGGAACTCTTATGAGCAACCCTCCCAGACTAATACACAACATGGGGTTCCCTCACCGATTGAGCCTAGAGAAAATGTCACGCATTCTACCACGGCTTCTGCTGAGGAGTCATTTATCCCTGCCTCGGCTACTACGGGTGTTGGTACGGCTATCATCGGCAGCTAGCCGAACGGGTAGTGATTCCACTCAGCCTCCTACCACCAGGCTTGATTCTGCTCTGAGTTCTCTTGTTAACTCCTTGGAGGAGGTTTCTTCAACCCAATCCCCCACGACTCAGCAAGATGCCCCCCTTGTAACGCTGTGGCGGTTCCTGACATGAGAATTTTAGGGAATAAGTGGGGGGATGTCTCTGGAGATGAGGATATGCCTCCTGCCCCAGAACACGTTGCAACATCGAATCCGGTAGTTGAATCTGACATGAACGTCTTACGAAAGCTCTGGGATGGATCTTCAGAAGATGTTGGTGATCCTGTGATTTCAGACTCGCATGGAACAGCGGTGCCTGTACCAGTTGGTCGTTTGTCCAAGTCTCAAAAGAAGAAATCCAGACAGAAACAAAAATTGGTTGTTGGTTACAATACTCGCTCAAAGGCTAATTCTGCCTCTGAATCCTTTTAATCTGGCTTGTTTCTAGCTTGTATATCTAGCTTGGGTACCTTCTATCTACTGCTAGTTAGATTGTTTATTGTCTAGCCTGACGGCTACAATGTTCTAGGGGCTATAATAGGGCCTTCCTATTATTGTTTTTTTAATGGCAAGGGTTTTGATCTAATCGCTCTTCTCTATCTTTTCATTTTTCCTTTTTTTTAATAAATTCGAGCTATCTGCCTGTTTGTCAAAAAAACTATAATACAAAATATGATAAGCTTTTTATGTTTTGTCTCCTCATTCAGACCCTCAAATAGACCTTTAAAGCATGATACATTAAGCGACATTCAACGGTTTTCAACAATTTCTATCTTAGATTAAATCGTAAATTGCACCTTAAACTCTAAGGTATGACATAATTGCTAAATTTTTCAATAAGCATGCAATGTTTAATGATATAGCCACCACCTAATTATAAAGCAGGACTCTTATTACTTTACACCCATCCACCTCTTGCACTCTTTTTTTTATCATATACTAGCGGAGGGCCGTCTTTCCTGTGTTGGTGTGTTAGTGGGTGGTTATGTCTATTAATTTTTTTTTACTTATACTAAGAGTATTTTAGTTAGAAAAATCTGACACCAAAAGTGACGTTTTTTTTTTGGAATTCCCTTTATATATATAAAATATGTATATTTGTTCTTAAAAGAAAACTATAATTATTATTTAAATTTCAAAAAAAAAAACCACAAAAATATAACCATTAGTCGAGTAATAAATATGTTTCCATTATACTACGTGCTTGCTAGTTCGATTGTGTTCTATGTAGACAACTACCAATCAGGGCCGGTCATTAGGCTGTGTATCACATGCTACCGCATAGGGCCCTAACCCAATGTCAATTTTTTAAGGCTCAAAATTTTAGGCTCGTGCTTCTTAGAACCCCCTACTCTCTAAAACCCCTAACCTACCATATATTCCTAAAATGCCCCCATCAATTTTTTGTTTTTTTGGTTTAAAAACCCCCCAACCACACACACACCTTCACATTCCTCCTCCACACTACAACCCCCAACCACAGACACCCCTTCACATTCCTCCTCCTCCTCCGTTGGTCGTCCTCCTCCCTCAAGGTAAGACTCCATCTCCCCTTCTCTCTCTTCCATTTTTCTTATTGTTTTTCACTGTCTTGCGACGGTTCGACGGCGCAGAGGCCGATCTAGGTCGATCAGGCGTGCGCCGTACCGTCGTCTTTGCCATTTTTTGCATCTGTTTCTGCACGGTTCACTAAAGCGTGCGCTGATCTGCGTCGATCAGGCATGCGTCGAACCTTGCTATTTTGGTCGGATCTGCCAAGGTCGAACGTGACTGATTATGCTTTTTTCCTTCCTTTTTCAAGTATGGCTAATTTCTTCGTGACTGTTGATTGCTACACTAGGTGTATCACCGTCCCAGATGAGCTGGATCTTCTGCCCGAGTCAGTGTCATTTTCTATGGATATTGGAGGCACGGGTTATGGCTCCAACGATGGCACTGGCATGAACTCGGTTGACACCGGGGAGTTCGTTGATGCCTACACCTATGGCGCCCCCAACAAGGTTGACAGTGTTGCTCTCATCCTTGTCTACCGTGGTGAAGAGCGCCGATGTCTACGGCGCCCCCGCTGAGTCTGATGTATGCACTGAGTCTGAGAGGTCACACAGTGATCCTGACTCAGACTCTACGAGTGATGAGTTCCGGATCTATAAACGGACCCGAGAAGCTACTGAGTCCAGTGTATGCAGTGACTCCCACCCTAGTGCCGGTTCTGACGACTTTGACAGAGAGTCAGGTTCCGGTATGGCACCTCTACAGAGTCTCCTGTCATTTCACTACAACAGATCACATCCAAAACATTTTTAATAGTGATATCTATGAATTTGATGTATTTAAACACGAATTAAATCATACATCATAAAAAAATTAAATCATACATCCAAAATACATCCAAAAATTAAATCATACATCCAAAATAACAAAACATGAATAAGAAAATGAGACCATAAGAAATTGCATCTGACTTTCCCAATTTTTAGATCAAGATCATACTCCATGTTTACCGCAACACAATAAGAAAATGATCAAGTTTGTGTCTGAAATCCACAACCAAAACAGCTATAATTAGGTACACCAAATTTAAGTCTTGTGGGATCAATAAAAACCACAAAGCACCCCACCAAAAAACTCCCTTACAAAATGAGACCATAAGAGCCCTAAAACTATAAGGCCAACCCCAAGATACAACAGAGCAAGGAAGGAAAAACAAGACAAAAAAACAAACTAGCTATTCCACTGAAGCACTGAACAAGTTTTCTAGTAGTGAAGTATATACAAATTAAAACAACATTTTTGTCATTAGATTATCAATTTACCATACTACAATGTATCAAGATAAATTATCTTCAACAGGAAATATAATCTTCGAGTTGGATTCAAAGATTGTGGTGGATAGCTTCCATGCTAAAAATATAGAAGCTACCGAGCTTGGAGATATCATTGAAAATTATAGATGTTTGTGGTCTTTTTTTTCTTCTCAAAACTCTTGCATAGAGTTCTCTAGAAGAGAAACTAATAGAGTTGCCCATTATCTTGCTAAGGTGATCATTAACAATGTTTGCTCTTAGCCTCTCTCTGATCTTATTGTTGTATTGAGCATTTGATTAACGATATGAATTTGATTTATTTCCTAAAAAAACAATTGTTTTAAATGTTTACATATACTAAACACCAACCATGCAATCATAGTCACAGATTATTTTTCAATGAATTTGATTTCAAATCATAAAGTAAACAATCAATAATAACTTCAACAATTGCATAACAACCTTAGAGACTCAACTATACAAGGTGAAGACAGCACCACTGACAAATATACAATTTCAGATGAAAAGAAAAGAAAAAAAAATGGGAACAACTTTAAGCACCAACCATTGAGATTTCTTTCAATTGACAAATAAACATACCCCAAGCTTTGAACAATTAAGTTCAACTATATCTTGTGATGCAAAATAATGGTCAAGCCTTTATCTTTTGAACTCCAACCCATCTAGCAAAATCCACCCACCTACACAAAGATGAGTACTGAATAAGGAGAATGAAGTACATAGATTTTGAACTAAAATAATAGAAAAATGGTTTTTTACACTGATACTTCACAAATCTTTCCTTCTTGAACCAGCTTTTTAAGCTCTCCCATCTGTTATTCAAAAAACACCAAATAGAAACAAATCAAAGACACAGTTACTTACCTAATTATCTACAAAAATTGCACTAGAGTTTCATGGTACATTACTCACAGTGTCTTCAATGGGTACTGTGGTGTCAATTCGGTGCTGATAATAGAGATCAATGTATTGCACACCAAGGCCGTCGGAGGCAAGCTTCACAAACTTTGTAGCAATTGTATTTGATCTCTAGGTAAGTCCTTTAGCGCCTGTGAGAGTTCAAATGATGTTACAACATTGTTGAATACGTGGTGTCTAATCTCTTTGAGGTCCAGGTCATTAGTTCGTTGTTGCTCCCGCTCCCGGACTCTCCCAACAACCATGTTAAAATGTAAGAAAAATAAGAGAGACCTTTTGCTATTAAAAGTGTTGACTTAAACTAGAATTAAAATCTTGTAAAGGAAACTAAAATGAACATCTATGCTGTATCAAAAAAGTAGGATTTGGATTATATCTAGATCTAAACAAACAGAGATAAAATGATAACAAACAAGGGAAGCATGTGTTGTGTTGGTGCAGCAAGTAGTCAAAATTGTATCCATAAGTTTAATATGATATAGAAGTGTAGAAGATCAAGAGAATGGCAAAAGAAGGATATTATACCTCGTTGTTGAGGTTGGTGGTTGAATTGGAGTCCTCCTCTGTATTATCATGCTTGGTTTTTTGCTTCTTCCTCTCTCTAATTTTTGTTGTTTCTTTTGCTCTATCGTTCTTCTTATTATTATTATTATTGCGTTGGTTCTTCTTGCTTTCCCAATGTCACTGTTCTTAGACAACAAAATAGCCAAAATGAATCACAAAGCTGTCAAAAAACAGTGAAGCCAATCAAGATGCTATTTGTATCTCCTTCTAAATGTAAACATCAAAAACTACTCACTGTAATCACATTACTATCACTATCAAAATTGAACAACTATATATTCATTCAACCCTTCAAACCCAAAACACTACAACAAAAAAGAAGCTCAAAACAAAAGAAGTTCTAGGGGAAAAATAACTTGTTAAAAGGGGATCCTCAAATTTTTGCTCATTTTGCACAGGAGTACTTTGAGTTTAAGACATTTCAAGGTAATAAAAAATAGAGTATGATGTTCTTAGAATCAGAGTATATCTTAATAAGGACTAATTATTTTACCAAAATGGGTCTCATTATAAAATAAAACAAGTAGCCGCATTGACAGAGAAGCAGATAACAGCAACCATGGAGAAACACGTTTATGGTCAAAATCGATTTGGTTACATAAGATCCAAACACGCTGAAATGAAGAAAAATGGACTATATTATTCAACCTAAAAAGCTTATAAAACGTGCAGTTCTTGTTATCAAAGCTTCAAGTTTGGGTTGAAGTTTCTACTTCAAGAAATGCTTCTTTGAAGAGCTGAAAAGTACAGAAACTAGGAACTTGAGTGAGGAAAAATGGTGTCAAAATGAAGATTATACAATACAAAGAGATAAAACAAATAAAGTTGCTCAATTTGAACACCAATGATGCATGATTAGCAGAGAACAATATTTCAAAAAAAGCTGTAACTAATTTGCAATGTAAAAACAACTCCAACATACTCAACAACCTTGTCCAATTCCCTGTCAGTAGTTTGGTTGCTATACAGACCTCTAAGAACATTCTTGTATCCAACAACAACTTTGTGCACCTGTAAAACAATTCGACCATAAACTTTCAAACAAAAGGAATTTCTCCTCCAACTAATTTGGTTAAGAGTAAAATTGGAAGTAATTCAAAGTACCAGATCTCCTCCAACTCCAGCTAGAAAAGACTTGGGTTTCCCTCTCATTGTCCACTTGATACTTAAAACACTCACTCCTTGACAACATCATCATTTCCTGCGTACATCTTGTAACAAAAACCAAACAGATTTCATAATAATCCTACATTCCATTTATCAACTTCATTTACAAACCTTAATAATTCAATAACTAAACCTTGAATCAATCTCAGAAATCAGAATGAAGGAAAGCAAAAATCTAAAACTAAAACCTAAAATCAGAATCTTAGAATTTCAGAAATAAAAAATCTAAGAGTAAAACCTAAAATTAAAAGCAGAACTTACGAGAATGAGCGGGAAAATTAAAACAAGATACAAACGCTCGTTTGCGTCGGTGTTGGTGGTCGTGAAGCGAACATCTCTGCCGCCGCACCATCGTCATCGTAGTTGTGCTCCATCGATCATTGTCGTCTCCTTCTCTCTCTTTCTTCGTCACTTTCTTTCTCCCAATTTTTACGTGTCTCAATCTTTTGTTGCCGTTAGGAATTTCAATCCTATTCTAAGAAGACGAAGAGCGAAGAGAGGAGAGGGGAAGTGGAGGAGTTTGGCATGACGAGTAAGAGGGGAAGGCGAAGAGTGGGGGAAGAGAGGAGAGAGGGGAAGACGGAGTAAGAGTGGGGAAGAGAGGAGAGAGGGAAGACGCAGAGTAAGAGTGGGGAAGAGAGTAAGAGACGGAGTGTGAGAGAAGACAATTGAGGGAAGATAGAAGGTCCGTGAGAGAGAAAAAGAAACTCGGTGTTTTTAAAAAAGCGGGTATTCGAAAAGCAGAACGTGACCCCATACTGGCGTTTTTAAAAGCGCTGAGGTATTGGGAGAACGCTGCGTAACCCAATACCCGGCGTTTTTAAAAAATCTGGCGTAGTGTTTTCGACTGAGATTTTATTTATTTGTCTATTGTAATTGTAGTCTACGTAATGAATGAAATTTTAGTTTTTTTGTCTATTTTATTTGTTTGTTTTCCATTGTGAATTTTATATTTAAATAGCGTAGCCATACATCAAAATAAACAATTTAACCAAATAAACGAAACGAAACAACTTAACCAAATAACCAAATAAACTTAAACAAATTAACGAGTGTAGCCATACATCAAAATAAACGACATAAAAAAAATAAATGAAACTACTGAGAGAGAGTTGACTAATTTTTGAGAGCGTGCTCTCCATAATATAAATCACATCTTTCGATGTGCGCATCGTTTTGTCAAACAACTCAATGAGCTGACATCCCAAGGGGGTGTTAGAATGATGTCCATCATTGCGCGAACATCGTTGTCTGCTAGGGTTTAGTTCTCTTAGAAGTGGGTTAATGGCGTGCCATTCTAGCCGTTATCCTTGGTTTACCCAGCGGGTTCACCCGGAGATCCATGTTGCTTCTAAATCTTCTTTAGTTTATCTGTGTCAATCTAATCTAGTGTGTCTAGTCCAAATCTTTTCAACCTAAATCCTAAGATTTATTTCTTCCTAGTTGTTGTCTTTGTGAATCGAGGCTGTCTAGTTTCCCTGTCAATCTTCTCTAGCGTTTCAAGTCCAAGGTTTTCTCTTTATTTTCAGGTTCAGTCTTTAGTGTTTTTGTCTTCCTCAAGGTTTTCTTTTAATTTTCAGGTTCAGTCTCTAGTGTTTCTGTCTTCCTGGTAGGTGTTTTAGCGAGTCACTTACAGACCCATCTCTAGTCAAGGTCTTTTTCAGTTCTCAGTTTCAAGTTGAAAGAGTCCATTCATTGCGTTTTACAGTCTTTACTATCAGTCCAGTCCTTAAATACTATCCAGTCTAACTTATTACAATCCATATTTCAAAAAAGAGAAATAGATCTATCTGCTATAGGCTTGTTCTTCTAGTCAGATCTTGTAATCCTTCAGCTTGCCCAGTGGTTATCTGTTTTGCTTCTGTTTTCCTAGCTTCAATGGCTTCTTCCTCGGCTAATATGGGACAGGGGAGAGAAGAAGATCCAGAAATACTGGAAGAACTCTTTGATCATAACGTGAAGTGTCAGTGTGCTGCTTCCACATATTCGTTCACTTCTTAGTCCACTTCTGCAGTTTTGTGTTTCACATACAAACCATTTATAAACCGGTATTGAACCAATTCCAATTCATATTGTAAAAAGCATACCGGTTTTTATAAACAAGTACACCTAAACTGCTTTTTAATATTGGTGTGGTACAATATGGTATGGTTTATTTACCATGCACATGCTGTTTCTCTCGGTTGTTTTTTTTACCAAGTTGGTCTTTTTTTAAAAATTTGTTTCTTTTTGAAATAATTTAGAAAATAATTAAATATATTATATTAAATTGTTTTGGAGTTTTTGTGTGATTTGGAGGTTGTTATTGTCAATGTTGATGTTGTATTGTGAATCCTAGCCAAGCTCTTTTTGCCACTGCTTTAGAAATTTTTGACATCATTTTTTGTTCTCCTTGATAAATACTCCCACTGTCATTGTTCGGTACCTAGACCTCGGTTGATGACAGTACAGTCCGGAGATTGAAGGTACGATTGAAGATTTTGGGGATTTGCTGAATACGGAGATTGAAGATAGACTTGAGACGATTGAAGATTTACATCAAGCGGAGTGTTGTACGAGGTTGCTTGCTTGAATACGTCGAGGGGTGGTACCTGCAAACACTCTGATGCTTAAGTCAGCAAGGGAAATAGAGAGGTATGCAAGAATGAAAACGTAAGGAATTTCATGGGAAATGGAGAAGGTGCACCTTTATTTATCATGCGGACAATAAGTGATTTAAGTCGAGGCGTCGGATACGACCGCTTAGATCTGGACCGTAGTTGCTTGCCTTTCAAAATTGAAAATGGTGTTGATTGTTTCACTAATTTCTCTATTATCTTTCTTGCGGGGGTGTCTACAACAACTTTGAGTGGTACGAATAGTAAAGCCCAATTGGCCCAACCCAATTCATTGTTGCAAACTGTCTGCCAAACAAAAAAACACTCCACCGGGTTATTGCGGAACCCAGACCCAGTGGGAGATGGATATACGCGGGTTATTTTGACTCGGCGTATATAAAGCGTTATATAAAGCTTCTAATTCCAGGTTCTTCTTGATTCTCTAGGTTCTCTCTCTCGAAACTCAAGAATTCTCTCTCTCTCTCTCTTCTTCTTGATTCTCCGGTTCTTCTTGATTCTCCGGTTCTTCTTCTTCTTCTTCTTCTTCTTCTTCTTCTTCTTCTTCTTCTTCTTGATTCTCCGGTTCTTCTTCTTGATTCTCCGGTTCTTCTTCTTCTTCTTCTTCTTCTTCTTCTTCTTCTGCTCCTCCTCCTCCTCCTCCTCACAGAAACAACTGCTAGGGTTTTGAAGCTCTGTTTTTTGCCAACTCACCGATCTTGCTTGAATATTGTAACCAAGCTTCTAGCGAGGTATCACAAACGTGAGATTAAACCTCTAATCTCACTTTCATTCACAATTTCTTAGTTTCAGTCTTTCACCAGAAACCCTAACTTTCTGATTGTTGATTTGCAGGTACTCAAGTTCTCAATTGAAGATTTCAAAGACTTCAATAAAGGTAAAATCACAAAACTATGTGATTTTCCCTTTGATGTCAGTCTTTTCACTGAAACCCTAATTTTGCTCTTGATGAACACTAACTCTCAACACCTCACAAATGGAGTTTCACACAAATTCAGAAGGTAATTTTTCCCTTTCTCACTCTCTGTTTTACTATTGGTCCTCAGTCACTGAGAACTTATTTTAATCACTCTCTCTTTCTCTTGTTTGCAAGGTACAACCACGGTTGAAGAACTCACAAACCCAGAAACATAAGTGTAGAAGGAGCATTCGGTTTAACATGGAGTATAGGAAACATAGAGTGGCAGTAGTGTAGTAAATATGTAAAACAAAACTTGTAAATCATTATAAACTATAGAAAAACTATAAACTGTACATGTATTTATATTGCTTTCGCTGGTGAATTTAGCTGTTAGATTGGAGATTGGAGTTTGTTGCTTTCGCTGGTGAATGTAGCTTTTAGACAACAAACTCAATTTGTTAGAATTTTGTTCCAACCAACTTGTAACATATTTTTATTCCAACGGTTCTAATTTGTAAAAATAGCCGTTGTAGTTTGTTTGATTAGTTTAGGGTTTAGATTATAATTCCAACAAATGGACTCAATAAAAAATGTGGTATTTATACAAGTGTTTTTATTAATAACCTTGGAGCTGTTTCCATATGTTTTTTTATATATATATATATATATATATATATATATATATATATATATATATATATATATATATATATATATATATATATATATATATATATATATATTATATATATTTGTATTTGAAAAATCCGAGGATGGATTCTTCGAAGGTTCAAAGGAAGCCGCCACCGAAATTCTAGTTTAAGGGCAAATTTGGAAAATCCCTTTAGGTTTAGAACAAGGAAAGTTTAAGGTTCGGGAGTCGTCATGCGTGGGGAAGGTATTAGCACCCCACGACATCCTTTGTCTAATTAGTTACACTTTATTAATATTTTACCCTTTTATTTAAAATTATAGAGAAAGAAGAAGACTTAATTGAAATTTTAGTTTTTTAGCGCTTGATAATGGTGGACCCTTGCTCCTACGTACCTCCGGATGCAATGGAGGAATCAATGCTACGTAGTTCTTCTTGAAAAAAGTTTGTTGGTTGGTGTTTTTTAATGTAGGAGTTTTAGGACTCTTGAACTGTACAGCTCATTCGTCTTAGAACGCTGACTAACCCAGTTGTACAACCGACTTAATTCCCTACTTTTTGAAAATGATTTTTTGAGTTTTGAGAAAAATTGATTTGGTGTGAGGTGGTTTGATTGTAGAATAGGTATTCTAGAACTCTTGAACTGTACAACTCATTCGTCCTAGAACACATATTAACCCATTTGTACAATTAACTTAATCCCCTATTTGTATTTTTTGAAACCAAATATTTATTTATTTGTGAGTCTTTTAAAAAGAATAAGTAAAAACGAAAAAGGATTGTAATAGTAAAATGAGTGTGCAATTAGCTGTGGGGGAGTTGTATTATTAAACAGAAAAACAATGAAGAGGAGTACATAAATGAAAGAGAGGTGTGAAAAGTGTCCTGAGTTTTTTTTTAAAAAAAAAAAGAAAGAAAAACAAAATAAAAAGGGATGAGGGTGTGTAGGTAGGGGGGAGGCGTTGAATGCTAAAGGGGTGGTGTTGTTAATGATCTGTGTGTTGTTTACATTAGTTCTGCAGTAGTATTATATTTCTTTAGAACGTTGGAAGGTTTGGTGGGAAATATAGTAACATGTTTGATTTGTTTAATTTAAAATTGCAAGAAGATGAACTAATATTATGGCTGGTCGATGATCAGGATTGGCTTAAAGATGGAAAATTTGCTGCTATAAAAATTCTTTCAGCTGAATCAACACAAGGGGTGGATGAGCTCTTTACAGAGATTAATGTGATATGTGAAATATGTGGTATATATAGTATTTTGGCTAAAAGAACCGTTGTTTTTATTGCAGTTACTGACTTGGTCTTTGCTCATCTCTATTATCTTGGTGATGAGGTTAATTTATCAGTTTCTCATTTCGCATATTGATTAATAAGTATAAATAAGGCAAAATACTATCTGAGGTCCCTTAACTTATTTTCTGTTTTCGTTTAGGTCCCTTAAGTTTTAAAGGTAACGAATAGGTCCCTTAACTTTAAAAAATATTGCACCACTATCCCATTTAACGTTTTAACACTAACACCGTTAAATAGTCACTTCTTTGACTATTTGACCGCTGAGTTGGCGTGCCACCCAGGATAATTTAACTAATTATATAATTTTTCAATTATTTATCATTAAAACAACATTTAATCAGAACGCTGGTAAAAAAAACATTTAATCAGAACAAGATTTTCTTCATCAACAAATCTTCACCAATGATGAACAAATCTTCTTCAACATATCTTCATCAACAGATATTCATCATTTTTCTTTCCATATTTTCGTTTCTGGATCTTCGTTTTTCCGTTTTGAGATCTTCATCTTCATCAAAAGATATTCAACAAAATCGAGAAGCTTCAATCCCACCCAGATCTTCTTCAACATATCGTTTTTCCGTTTCTGTTTTTCGTTATTGTTTCCAGATCTTCATTTCTGTATCCCGTTTAGTTTCGTTATTTCATCTTTGGGTTTCAATGTTGTTGAGAAGCTTCAATCCCAAAATCGATTTGAAACTTTGTTTCCATAATCGTTTCCAAAAATTAAGCAAATCTTCCATGAAATTTTAATTTCAAACTTCAATCCCAAAATCGATTTCAAACCCATTAAAAGATCTGCCGGGAAAAGGAGGAGAGGAATAATTTGTAGTTCTCTCTGTTCTTTGGGAAGACAGGATTCAATTACTGAACATGCTTTAATAGATTTAGGAAAATGAATAGGTTTAAATGAAGATGAAAATGGAGGAGAGGAGAGGAGAGGAGAGGGTAGTTCAGTGATGGAGAAGAAAATTGGGGAAGATGATACGTGTTTTTTAGTTTTTTTTTATTTTTACCTAAAATAAGTAAATAATTAATGAGTCAGCAATGCCACATAAGCATGTGTAAGAGACACATCATCCCAATAACATCCACATAATCAGTCTGCTAACGGTGTTAGTGTTAAAATGTTAAATGGGAAAATTATGCAACGTTTTTTTAAATTAAGGGACCTATTCGTTAGTTCTAAAACTTAAGAGACCTAAATGAAAACAGAAAATAAGTTAAGGGACCCCGGATAGTATTTTGCCTATAAATAAACTCTGTTATGAGAATTTAGAACACCACACACACTAGGTTTATAATAATATGTCTCTTCCTGATGATTAAACTATTAATAGTTTGATTAAGAAATTCATAATTTTTATAGTGTGGTTATTCATGATTTGTTTCTATCAAATTGTTATCCGTCAGTGATTAATTTTATATTTTTGCAGGTTCATTTCTCTATGTACGTGTGTATCTTCTCTTGGGAGAACATTATGGGTTTCATTGAAATTTAATCATGTTCGAAAAAGAAATTAATTTGCTTGACAAAAATTGAGTTAACTGCATTTGAAATGAATCACTCAATTCATAGATTTTGGTAATTAAATATATTGTTTCTCTACAACAATTGGAATGGATGATAATTAATGTGTAATAAGTCACAATTTTTAAAATTGGATAGACTTTTTTTTTGTTACAAAATTCCAGAATCATCTATATTAGACGAAAAAGTTTATAATTATATAATATAAATATAATAGTCAAAATTATAGCAATAACAAATACAAATTGGATAACACTTTTAATAGTTATTTGAAAATTTACACTTTTGCATATTTAAATGCCACAAGATAGTATATATATGCATATGAGTTAGTAAAATTACGAACTCATACATAAAAAAATTAGTATTAGTTAAGTTGTTCAGGATAAGGAGAGTCACTTCTGAGGAGACAATTCATACCAGTGTGAGGATCTTGATGGAGACTGCCGCACAGTGGCTTGTGAGTGAAGAATTTTTCCATGTGGAGATAGAGACGAGAGAGATAATTCCCCCACTATCAACTTGGGGATGGGGATGGGAACGGGGACGGGTACCTTTTCGCTGTCTGAGTACATTATATGTGTTTTTTAATTAAAAATATTAATAAAAAATAAAAATGTGATAACTGTTATCTTTTATTCTTAATTTTATTTTTTTAATATCAATAAATAAAAGGACTAAACTTTATATTAAAATATTAACCTATGATTTTTTAGTTTAGCAATTGTATTTTTTCCAATTTATTAGATTTTAATTTACATCCGTAGTAAATTCCTGATGATTTTACGAGGTCCCCACGGGGACTATGGGGACGGCGTCAGGGAGAAAAACTCTATGTGGAGGAGATCGGGGGAGTACTCCACTGACCCCGCCCACATCATTGTCGTCCTTAATCACCTTCACAAATTTACGCATGTTTGTTCTCATTTTATATGTTCAGCTCGACAAAAGTACAGGTTGAACTTCGTATTAGCGGCAAAAATTTGGCTAGCATCACCATACGTGGTTCCTTATCGGATTCAGTTTCACTACACCATCAGAATGATTCGAACTATGATTTGACTCCGACTATTTAGTAGGTAATGTGATATTTGTATTGCATATTTGTAGTCTTTATGTTTAGTTCGATATTTAATTGTTCATATTATCTCTAAATTATGTTGTGTCTTGGCAGATATGGTTGGCATACTGAATGGAGTTGGTGCTCCGTGTGATTATTAGAAAAATAACACCAAATCTACGTTGCTATCGATTGACTTATATATCAAGGGGTGTGAATGCAATACATATACGTTTTATACAAATTTAACAATTTTTTTTTTGACAAGAACAGACTCATATCATTTCATTACTAACAATTGTTTCAATACAGGATGGAATGCAATCAAAAACTTGGGAACTAGCATTACATCTTGATGCTCTAGCTAACGTATGAGCAACAAGATTTGCTTGTCTCCGAACAAAGCTCACTTGAAAGCTTGGAAATCTAGATAAATATTATGTATATGTATCGTGGATCGATGTTTATGATTAGTAAAAAGATGAGTCTTATTTGATTATGGGGAAATTTAATTAAATACAATTGTTAACAGGCCCTCGATCCGTTACTGAGTTTGGTTTGCTTTTATCTTACTCTAGGAATTATTTATCTAGATTTCCAAGCTTTGAGTCCGGTTTACATCACTAAATGACACATTTAGTGATAGTCACTACAGGGATACAAATGTAATTTACCAATTAATAAAAAAATAATAATTTAATATTAGCTTTTATGTGGGTTCCGATTAATTAGGCATTAACTTTGGAATGTGTAACCGTCGGAATTAATGGCCTTAAACATAGGAGATAATGATTTTATTAGTTATTTATATTTAATTAATTATTATAAAGAATATTTGATACTACTAAATTACCCTCTTATAATAACAACCATTGGATACAATTTAAGTAATATATTTATCATCCAACGGCTAATATAGATTTAGTGACTAGTTAACTATTTTTGTGTGTCTCCTATTTTGTTTATAACTTCTAGTGAACAACTAATAATAAAGATAACAAAACAATAATAATAACACCAAATCGCTAACGACTTTTGAAAGACGCGCGCAATTAGATTGGTTCTCGTATGGCAAACACACACTTAGTTAGCAAATTAATACGCACTATGAGAATAATCACGCGCACCCAAATAAACACACATCTAAATAAACGCGCGCAATTAATTAGGAGCAATACGCAAACACAGTATACGGTAAAGAAAAGACACGTAGACACAATGATAATGAAGCGGTACAAGATCATTAGAACTAACGCGCATACGCGGTCAAGAATAATGTGCGTGTACAACGACACATATTTTGAATTTCTTTTCGACTGCCAGACAAAATGTCGTTAGAACTTCGCGTCCACGGAAAGGTAATTTTTATTTTGTTTTTGATAAACTAGTTGGACAAAATTAGAGTATAATATATATATATATATATATATATATATATATATATATATATATATATATATATATATATATATATATATATAGTGCAATGTTATCAAAACCGGGCCGAATGGTTCAATCGGTCCGACCGGGAAATAATTGTTATTTAATGCTTTATATTAATTATATATACTATCATATTGTTATTTAATGCTTTATATTAGTTATATGTACTATCATATTGAATATTGTTTCCAATGAAACCCTTTTTGTCTGGGAATATCTTTGAAATTTGTTACTTCTGTTTTGGCCATCCTACTGTTTTGCTCAGCAATAGCATTAATAGGTGGATAAAGAATAGAGTTAAATCTGAATTTTCCATAAAATTTGTAAAAATAATGAAGTCTTGATAATCTGAAAATATAAACAAAATCATAGAAGTGCGAAATTATTTTGATGTGTCAGCATGACAATTCAACAAGTTGTCTGATTCATTGTTTTAAGGAGATAAGCTCTTATAGAGTTATGCATATTTCCGACTTGGTCAACTCATAAAATTTACATATCCTAAGGTATGAGCCAAAAAGGGAAGTACTTGAAAAGACAGATGAAAATAAAGTCAACAATAAACAATTGTGTGACATGATTACATAATTTCTCTCCTGTGAGAAAGAAGACTTGAAGTGTTTGGAGTTACTCTTGATGATTTGGAGGAATCGAAATGACTTCATCTTCAATCAAAAATTAAGCATAGCCACTGCAATAATGTGATGGATCAATTTGGAAGCTCAATTGTGATGGATCTGTGCTACTCTCGATGAATTTGGAGATGAATTGGACCCCCCCCCAAGGGTTTTGGAAGTTCAATTGTGATGATTTATAACTTCTATTCATAGTAAATGACTTCTCTGAAAAGATGGTATGCAAATTACCTTTAAGAATACTTTTCATTTTCATGATTAACTGTAAAGTATCTAAAGTACCCATATCTTAAGTATTAAGATCAGGAACTCAGAATCAAGATCCTGTTGTTTCCAAGATCCCCCAACCAAACTTTGTAAAGGTAGATTTGAGAGTAAAACGTGTGTCTATTCATTGAGCAAGCAAAATGCTTATATAGAGAGTACATAGAGAAAGAAGAAGGAAACAGTTGCAGCAACAGACTGCTAACAACCTCATAAAAGAAAAATTAAACCGACTAACTAACTAGTAAAGTGACTAGCTAAAACAAGTTTACACCTTAATATCCAATTAGCTCAATAAGCTCACTAAACACCTTTACAAACTTGACTATCCCAGCACCTAGGAGAACTGAACTGAACCAAACTACAATAATAGTTCGGTTCACAATTTTTTATTTCCGAACCGAACTGTTTAAAAACTGAATTTTCCGGAACTGAACTGTTAACAGGCAAATTTTTCTGAACTGTTAACCACGGCAAAGTTCTACTGAACTGTCAAAATTACAATTTTCTTTTACTGAACTGTCAAAAGGTAATAACTAAGGTATTGAATTGTTACAGATTTGCAGCTAGTGCAAAATGAGCTAATCCTCTCTCTCTCTCTCTCTGCCCTTGACACTAGCTGAACCCATTCTTCATTTTGCAAGTGATGCACCCATCATTGCTGCATTCCTGAAATATGACGACAAGAAAGATACATTATTATATAACTTCAAAAAGGGGGATTATACTTAAATAGTTAAATTTGAGTTCCATAAAAAAAAGTTAAATGTGACAAGCAAAGAATGTTTCCTTTTAAGATTTAATCATTGAGTGAATGTTCTAAAAGGCCAAGTTAACCCCTTAAACCTGAAAAGGCCATGGCCAATCCTTCAAATCCTCATCTTGCTCCATATTACAACCATTACCCTCAACATAAGCATATAAAATACTTCAAGAAAAAAGCAAGTGTAAGAACAACCCATTCCAAAAAAATGATCAAAATAGTAAGTCCTTTCCTTTCAAAAAAAAGATCAAAATAATACTTCAGAGATGGTTCACAGTTCGATTCACAAGATTGTAGAAGCTTACCTAACTGATCAAATCAGAAGCTTCAGAGATGTTCACAGTTGGATTCACAAGATTGGACCCCTTTCCTTTCCCCTCTTTTTCCTGTATCAAAGTTTTTGCATAAATATGGTGCAGTGCACACTAAATATATCAATAAAACTCATTTGGTTAGTTAATCTCCTGGAAATTTAATTATGAATCATGCCCAGTGTAAAAATAAAAATAAAACACTTACGCAGAGGAAGAAGAACTTGCTTCAGAAGAAGATGTTGGCTTTGAAGCAACCTCCTGCATTTCAATCTCCTGAAGCAAGTTTTGTTCTTCCTGAAAAGATAAAAAAACTTGTCAAGCATTCAATCATAAATAAATTCATAATATGAAATGAAACAATTGTGGTGGTTTACCTCTATTTCCACATCCTCAATGGTTTCTTGATCATCTGAGCGGACTACCACCTTTCGATATAGTGAATATCGTACTACTAACAGTACAATAGTAACTAAGGCCGGCACACCAAACATCAATGGCTGAAAATAACAATTATTCAATATTTTTAAAATTCTATATATGAACTTTAAAATAAAACAATGATTTTATATATATACATACATACCAGAATCACAACATCCCCTATCAAAACTCCAAAGAGGATCCAACAAGCTGCGTTGCATATGTTGATGATGCTGGGTAAGAGTCGTATACTCTCTAGGCTTTGAATCTACAAAAATTCACAAGTTCATCAATCATATATATATATATATTAATTAACCAATTTAATAAATAAATTAATATTTCAATATGCTAAAGATTACTAACCGCGCTCAAAACTGGAAGCACAGCACCCACAACTATGTTTAGGATCACTAGTGTCAATCCAACAAACATAGTTCGCGCATAGAAGGTTCCGATCGACTTACCACCTATGCCCACAGATGCGGCGAGCATCACCGCCACCACTAAAAGACACCCAGTAGTGAGCCTCCTCCTTGATGAGTCCAGAGTGAGGAAGACCAAGATGGAGCAGCATGGGATCACAAGCCTGATCATATGAACTAATGCCAAAAGGTCCTTGTTCACAAACATCTCTGCGTATATAACTCCTACAGCAGCTCCCAGGATTCTAACTACGTCTAGTTGGGGCCGGTACGTAGCTTTTACCTCATTGAAATTACATATAAGATGCCATAGCTGAGGGCTGCATAAAATAAATTAAAGAAACTAATCTTTAGTTGGTTTTCTCAATTATGTATATGTATATGTCTATTTGTTGACTTGAAGCGAATAAAATAGATTGATAGTAGACTTACACAGTAAAAAAGCTGATGATGATCTGCAAAAGGTTGCCTGAAAGAAAAAAAGAAAGTGAAAATCTACAAATCAATAAAATTTAAAAAATAGGGAAAACAAATTTATAGACAAATTAAATTGACTCACCTATTGTGCCAGAAACAACGATCACATAGTCCGCGAAACTGTACGGACTTTCTTCATATGAAGCTGAAAAGGAGGAGACAAAAAAAAAACACATAAACTATGAATCAGATATAATAGTAGTTTGTAAAAACAACATCAATACTACATGCAACAATATAATGAACGTAGCACATAGGGTAGGAACATTATTTAAACAAATGAATGTGAATTGAGAAACAAAACTACGAATCAGATTAGCTAGGAAAACAAGATCAGTAAAGCTTTTGAACATTGAAAAGGTGGTCTTCATATCATAAATAAATAAATCACACTCTAAGTAACAAATATCTTCCTTAAAAACCTTAAAACTTTGAAAATCTATAAGTTAGATCTTTTTTTCTTTTCTTTTTCCACTTAACTTGTGTGGCAAATTAAGCTGCACAGATAGATTTCCTTTGGAAAATGCATGAGTGTTCATCTATATCTTCCCACCCAATTCAGCTAACATTAATGAATTGTTTTAATTTTTTTACTAAAAGGTTACTAAAAATATCCTTGAGTTCATATCCTTTACTATCTCCTCGATTCTAAGATCCTTGATTCTATACACCTCTTTATTCCACACCTTCAAGTTCTCCTTTAGAAATTTAAGTTTCTCCTTCACAATATGAGCCATCCACCCTTCCACTTTTAACTCCTTCCACTTCTCCTCCATGAAATTCTTTCCTTCTTCATGTTTGAGCCACCCATTGAAGAACCTAAATGGTTTAGGTCCCCAATTCTTATTAGATGATAGAAGCCATACCGAACAATGATCTGAAATGTCCCTATCACCTATCCATTGAGCTTTTATCCCCCAATCATCAACCAACTCTTGTGATAAAAAAATCCTATCTATTCTACTTGCCGCCAACCCATTAGGTTGAAACCACGTGTACTTCTTCCCCAAGCTAATCGGTTCCATCACCCCCATTTCTTCCATAAAGAACTTGAAATCTTGACTCTCTCTTTCTCTCTCTCACTATATCTAATACTTCTCCCTCTTCTTTCGGATCTACTCATGACCGAATTAAAGTCCCCCCCAATGACCCAAACCCCATCACTCAACCTTTCCTTTTCCTTGATCAATCTTGCCCACAAATCCCTTTTACTTCTAGCAGAACACCCAAAATAAACATTTACAAACTAGCACACCCTATCAACTACCTAAGCAGCAACACCAACAAACCCGGACTGAGAGAAAGTATGAAGAACATTGAACAAACCTTTTCGCAAACATGATAAGATCCCTCCCGAAAGGCCACTGGATGGAGTCCAACACCACTCCACATCATCACTTCCCCACAACCGAGAGACAACTGAAACATCAATCTCCAATCTCTTAGTCTCTTGAAAGAAGACAAGTCAAATTTTTATCTAATGATAAGGCTACTAATCCGCCTTTGTTTGGAATTGCTGCCAATCCCCCGTATATTAAAGGACATAATCTTCATTTGGAACCATGGAGGTACGCCTTCTTCTTTTTCGCATCCTTATCTCTAGCTTCCATTTATTTGATCTTTGCCATGAATAACTGATCATTCTCATTGCCATTCACACCAATCTTCTTTGCTAGAGACCAGGCCTTTTCTTCCTTAGACAGACTAGGATCAGCCCAAAAGGAATTAGACTTAGACATATCCAGCCCTGAACTAGAGGTAGACCCCTCTTCCGCGCATAAACTTTGAGTTGTCCCAAGTGGAGTATCCATAACAAGTATTATTGGTTGGTATTCAAGAGGAAGAGGGGTAACGAGGGGAAACAGGGGAAGGTTACCAAAAAGGGGGATAACTGGATTCTCACTTGCTGAAGAGGTCAAAGCACCATCGGTTACCATGTTCTCCGATGGGTGAGGGATGGTGTCAGGGATAAAAGAGGAAGATGAGGTTGAGGACGACAAATCAGAAGGTGAAGGCAGCAAAGTAGGTTGAGAAAGAGAAGGTGAGGCTGCAAGGTTATCATATTTTTCCAGAAGAGAAGGTAAGGTTTCATGGGCAAAAGAAAGAAGGGAGGGTGTGCAAGGAAAAACGGAGGGTGAAGAAAGGAATGGGTCAATATCTGTTTCAGGGTTTTTCTTGGCATCACTGGGTTTAGAGGATGGGCTATTGCAGGCTGGTTCGATTGTGTTCGGGGGTTTACTTTTCCCACACCCCCTCCTACTCAAAACACACCCCCTCACCCTACACATTTACTAAACTAACCCCACATTTACTAATTTCCCCCTCTACCCCTCTCCCTCTTCTTCTCCAACAACAAACACACTCCCTCTCCAACACACTCCCTCTCCAACACCCAAACCTCCCCTCTCTCCACTCCAAAATCCACCCATCCTCACCTTCATCATTCACTCTCATTCAACTACCCAACAATGGAAACTAGCTCAAGGTAATAACCCTACCAAACTTTTTTCATTTTGGTTCTGTTTTGAGTTTTTTACGCCATTTTTTTTTCTGCAAACGCGCTTCGATTCGGCTGGTCGTTCGAACATGTTCGCATGAACGTGTTCGAACAGTGTTAAGCGGGTTGTGAATTTGCTTTGTTCGAAACAACCTCATTCGAACTCGTCGCATAAGGCCGTTCGAGCAGCGTATATACGTAAACCGATAAGTTTCGTGTTACGTCGCGAGTTTTGTTGGTTAAATGGATGAAAATGAGGGTACATCTGGAGCAGTTGAGTTGTCAACTGTAGCAGCTGAGATGTCAAATGTCGCAATTGACATGTCAACTGACGTCGTCGAATCCCAAGACTTTACTAGTTCCTTCCAAATTGATACGGTAAGAATGAATTAATTGTTTTAATTTTAGCGAACTCCTGGAATTCCGCCATCCTGATGTGGCTGCGGATTGTTCTGATCAGCGTTGGCTTGATTGTTTTCCATGTTTCTTGCTTGTAGACGCGTCCAATAGCGATGATTAACCAGCTTGCCTGATTTTCTGTTGACGGAACACGCCTATGAACACAAGAACGAATAAATGAATACAATGCGAATGAATGCATGTTTGGTTTGTCTTGCCGAGAATCGCAGTGTATTATGTCTTGTCATAGATACGCAGGTAGATCTTTGATTATTTTTATTATATTACTTTCTTTGGATCATACTGAAATTGGAATCTGGAAGCGAAACAAGTGTATTCCATACATTTGAATTTAAACAAAATACTTCAAGATATGAATCCAAAAGTACGACATTCTGATACAATGATTGAAAAAGGAAAGGTACAATAAAAACAAAAATGGAAAATTACAATAAAGAAGCTCAAATACAAAGAGCTTTGACATTTCCACTCCTTTTCCTTTTGTTGTTGGTAGAGGTACTTCCGGCCTTCTCTTTGGCTTCCTCAACTAGGGCTCTGCAGTACTCCACAAATTTGTACACCTCAAGCGGGGTGTTGAGGGGATACATCTCAGTTTCAGCTTTTCTTAATTTCTTGGGCACATCCGCAAGAGAGCACGGTTGACCAACTCGATAGCTTGGAGAACCTATCCTTCCAAAGTGTTGAACTTCATCCTCACTCAATGATGATTGCACGCTCTTCAATCCTACAGAGCATTTCAACATAGCGATGTTCCCAATCATCGACTTTCATCCTCACTTGCCGGTATGCATCATTGATGTGACAAAGGCGTCTCTTCAACTCATCGAGAATCCTCTTGTTTCGCTTTTAGGGCCGCGTGATATTCTCTCGAGGATGTTCTCAAATGAGTCTCTCTCTTGCACAACACTGTCTAACTTACTCTCCCATTCATCTTGTAACATGCGGGATTCTCTTTTTGACTTGGCAAGCAAGCTTTTCGCAGTTCTCTCTTCCATTTTTGCTTCATCCCACAATTTTTTCCACTGATTGGCTTCTTCCAGGGCCTTCTTCTCTTTCAAGCTTCGCCTCTTGATTTCCTCCTTGGCTCCTTGCAGACACCTTTGAACTTCTAACTTGCTCTCCTCTTCCCCTTTTAGTTTCTGACTGAACTTCTCAATGGTAGCAGACTTGAGGGCATTTTCTTCTTTCAACCTTTTGTTCTTCAGAGCCATCTTCTCTATCTCAGTTTGCAAAGCTCTCTTCTCTTCCTCTGCTTTCATCAAAGCCAACTTAACCTCGCCCAACTCTTCGACAACAGGAACACTAGCGTCTACTACTTCCCTCTCGACTTGCAATTCTTTTTGGTAGGGCAATTGAACACTCTGGATTCTTTTTCCAAGCCACTGAGCGAAGGTAATACCACTAGTCTTCTGAGCAAGCTCTACTTTTCCCATGCAAATCACCGTACTCCAGGCTTGCAAGACCTTTCTAAGCAAACTGTCATCTTTTGGTCCTCCTTCAAAGATGTAAAACGGGAATATCATCTCTTGATGGCGAATTCCTCATCGGATATCCCAACCGCCTCCTCAGTCGAGGCGGGTTGTAGTTGATGCATCCCTTAGTGCCCATCAGCGGGACATTTTGAAAACCACCACAGCGGAAGACTACCGTAGGCCTATCTTCCCAGCAAGATGAGAGATACCAACGAATTGAGTGCTCATCTAGACCCCCTAGAAACTGGATCCACTCTTGAATACTCATAGCTTTCACCTCACAAGTTACAGCGTAGTCAATCAACTTTTCCACTCGTGTTGGATTGGTGAAGGCGTGAATGAGAAGCCATGCATACAACAGGTGAGAAGAGCAAGAGATTTTCTTCCTTCTCAGGTCACAATGATGAGTAAGAGCAGAATAAGTGTCAGCAAGGACAGCGGGGATTGGATTAATGGGGCTCCTCCCATTCTGAAAAGCTAGGAAAATACCAATAACGGTCACATCCACATACCTCTCAATCTGCGGAAAGAGAACAACTCCAAAAATTGCCAAGGCCAAAACTCGCTTGAAGACAACCCAATTTTTATTTCTGGCATAGGCTTCCATTAAACCCTCAAGGTAGCTCTGCGGGAAACCTATCACATTGTTTCTCTTCTGCTTTTGGATCTTTAGGTCCTCTACCTTCACCTGCAACAATGCAGCAAATTTCTCGTCCGTGTAATACTGCTCTTTATACTGGTAGGGAACGACTCCTGCCTGAGGGAAACCCAAAATCTGATGGTATTCTTCCAACGTAGGGGCCAATTGGAAATTCCTGAAAAGAAAGCATCTGATCCCGGAGTCAAAAAATCTGCTCAGAGCCACGATAGCTTCAGTCTGTACTTCTAGCGATAACAACTTCCGAAGATTCCCATAAGCATTGTCAAACGATCCCTTTTCAATAGGTCCCATCAGGTCAACACATTTCTTCAGACTGGCAACATCAACCTTACTTACAATCGGATATCTCGGGGCGTACACTGTCTCACTTCTTGATTCCAAAGTACCTATGGCAAGATTCTTTGTCACTTTGGGATTCTCGGCAAACAAACGTTGATGAAATGCAAGGATGCATGCATGAGCTGTTAAAGCTTATGTCAGATGCAATGCGGGGATGCATGCAAAATGATGATGATGTTTTATGCATATGCAGATTAAGGCAAAATTTTTATTGGCACTAATTCAAGTTGTTTTTTTTCTTTTTTTTTTTTTTTAAAAATGCGGGCCGTACGTGGCTTCATATGGACCTAGTAAGAGAAAGGCTACAACGGCAGCTCTTTCTCTCTTTTTTTTGAAAAGAATGGGCCACATGCTACCTCGTACGGACCGGCAAAAGAAAGGCTACAACGACAACTCTTTCTCTATTTTCTCTCTCTTTTTTTTTTCTTGAAAAATCTCCTTTTTTTTTGAAAGCGTGCCTAGTTTACAATGCAACACACAATTTAGTATGTCCCTTGTGTCCTACGAAGGCGGGGACCTAAGTTCTAGGACATCTCAAATGTTCCTCCCATGTGGGTTCTAGTCACTTCCTCACCAGGTTACCAAAGCTAATTCTCTCTCACAATAGCACCCACAACGATGGAACGCCATCTGGTGTGAGGCATCATGAAAGAGCATACTCTGGCTGAAACTTTCGTGAGAGTCAGAAGGACAACGGTCCAATTGCCAGTCACTACTCGTTTCCACTCTCCTAAGTTTTGTCAGACCTTGGGTTTTAGGCCCCTCTCAAAGCACATAATCATAAGGGTGTGAATGTGTGTGGCGAGGACATACCGCCTAAAGCTACCCACATATATCCCCACCTTCGAAGGAAAATCCAGAACAGTCCAGACAAATAGCAAGCAATAACATGTTGTCTACACTAGGGTTCAATATCAAATAAGCTAGCCTAGGGTTTCAACAACAATCAAGTGCATCGCTTACCTCAAGAAAGGGAGCCAAGAAGAAGGGAACATAACAAGATGGAGGGAAATGCATGAGGGTACTAAGCACATAAGCAAGGAGGAAGGAAAAACAAACATGGAAGAAGAGAAAACCAATGCACATGCATACAACATGATAAGAAAAGGAAACCGAAAAGGGATAGAAGCAAATAAAGTGTCCAACTTAAATCGATAGCACATTAAACCACACATTTAATTAGTTAGGCTTGACCCACTTAAAAAAAGAAAGTCCCCAGTGAAGTCGCCAGCTGTTGTGCCTCGACATATATTTTTTAGTCTCTTTTCAACTACGAGAAAAATACTGTTTGAACCTCGCGTTCGCGAAAAGAGATGCTATTAGATGATAACATGAGGTAAATAGTAACGATGATAATAGTAATAACAATAAATAATAACAAACGTAAATAAATGAAAAGAAGTGGGTGCTGAACAGAGATAAAGGGAGTGTGACTAACATTTTTAGAAAAAACGTGAGGGGATTCTGGGTTAGTAATACTGGGAGTGTTATTAACAATCAGATGTAAAAGAAAATTTTAAAAAAACGTACAGGCCCATACCCTATATATGCATTTTTAGAAGATGTAATATTAACAATCAGTGTTAATACTGGGTTAGTACATCTATATATGCTTATTATTCATTAACCATACTAGATGTTTCTAGACTATAAGATTATCTAGATACTAGTGGAACAATCTAGAAAATTGCATCAACCTCAAAAACATCTAACTTCTCCATATATAGATCTTTCGCATAGTACTCTTCCTTTACACACAACATTTCACATTTCTTTAGCACATTCTTGAAAAGGTTTCATTTTTATGAAGATTGATTTCTTATATTCTTTTCTTCTACTTAAATGAACTTACTCTTTGATTTGATGGAAGGAAATCAACTTTTGCCTCTTGAAAGCCATGGAGAAAAATGTTTTCCTTCTACTAAAACGAAAATGTTAGTGTTTTCAACACAAAAACTTCTAGTCTTGAAAAGTTTTTGGTTTTTATGACTTTATTATAATCATTTTAATGTTCTTCTTTAAAAAAGATAAATAATAGAAAATAAAAACATGACCTTTAAATATGAAGCTTTGTTTCTCACAAAAAAAAAAAAAGGGTTCCTGTAATTAGGTAATAATATTGGTGCCAAAAAAAGGCTTTTACCTTCCATTTTCTTCCAAAGTAAACTATCAAACAAATACGAAAACAACATTTACAACCTTTAAATATGAAGCTTTTGTTTATCACCAAAAAAAAGGGTTCTTGTAATTAGGTAATATTGGTGCCAAAAAAAGGTTTTTACCTTCCATTTTCTTCCACTGCCACTGCTGATACCCTCTGCTACTAGTATTTCTTTTCTTTCTGCCATACAAAAGCAGTAGAGAAATTAGAGAAGGAAAGAACTAAAAATTCTTCAAAAATATATAAATCAATCTTTCTCTTCGTTTTCTACTTTGGATCTATCTATGTGTTTACAAAATGGATGAAAACATAGTGAAAATCACATCACTTGGATAAAATCAACAAAGATAGAAAGAACAGGGTAAAAGGAAACTCACCCTAGCTTGGAGCACTAATTAGAAGAGGAAATGACAAAAATTGAAGAAGAATGAGGAGGTAGGTGGTGGTTGCTTAGTAATTGAGTGTAACAATTCAACAATTGTTAAGTGAAGAACAACAAGCAATTCGTGTAAACACTGTATTGAATTGAATTCCCTTCAAGTATTACAAATGGAAATGAAGTAAGAAGGGAAGTTGAGTGAGAATCCTTCCCAGAGCAAATTACACGAGAGAGAGGGAGGTAGTTAGAGGAGGGAGAAAGAGAGGATTGACTTCAATCATTTCATTTCATGCCCTTTTGATTTCACTTCCTTTCATATATATCCAATACTTTTCTTTGTTGTGGAACTTGGGGTGATTTGCTCTTCTTTGGGCTTCTCCTAGATGATAGGTTCATTACAATACCTTCCCTTTAAAAGCAACCTTGTCCTCAAGGTTGTAAGAATTTCTCTTTGGAAGACATATCCATGTGCCCCACTGCTTGAACTGGAATGACATAATTGTTGTAGACATATTCAAATGTCCACCAGGATCCCATTGTTGTTCTTTCTTAATTCCCACCGAAAAATTCAACATCTATTGCAGGAACATGACACCAAAGATGCAAACAATACTGAAGTCGGAAAGAGTTAACTGTGACTTCAGTTTGAAATGGAAATAAGTGTTGCCCAGCATGTGCTCAAGAAGTGAAGTATTCTGAATAATAATTCCATCCTGTTTTCGATCTCCACCCTCACCAATTAGACCAATAGGATTATGTCCATGTAGTCTACAAAACACCATATTTGTGCCTGCAAATAGTGCTCTAACTGATACAATTCCTCCAACAATACCATCAGAATCACAACCACTAGTGATGATCAGTCTAATCAATTTCATAGTGGCATAAAAACGAATCGCTAAATACCAAAGTGCTTGGTAATCAAAACTCACAGTAAGGTCACAAGTTATTTGGGCTATGTTCAAATGATCCTCATATTTAGAAATGGATAAATTTATATGCTCAAGCATGCCAAAGAACACTATATTAGCAAGGTCCACTGCACTAGAGTTATCAATTCCTGAACCTGGTATTACAATCCATCCATGATGCAATTTTATTGAAGGAATAAACTTGTAACCAGCTCCACAAAAGGCCAAGGATCCAATTGACAAAGGAGTATCAAGAATGCCTGCAAAATGAAGGTAGTTTTCATAACCCACATTGCCCATTTAACAAAGTGAACAACTCAACCATTTGCATAAATGAGCAATCCATCCTCCACATCGTTTGCTACTATAAATCCCACCAACGATTGTCATGTTGAGCGAAACAATTTCAGTATGATGTATGACAAAAATTGATTTGAGAGCAACTATATCATGAATAGTTATAGGCATTCTCACTAAACTTCCCTGAAATTCAACTTGAAAATAAAAAATCCCAATTGCTCCTTCTAGTTGTTGGAAATTGTCGTGAGCATTCCACAAGGCAACAAACCAATTACAAGCAGCATAACTATTGTTTCTTATGACACTACCACCCACAATGACAATAACAATTGTTTGAGCAATAAAGAAGAGAATTTCAGTAAGTGTTGTACCAAAGAGTTTCGTCCAAATTAGTCTCATCTCATTATTAGAATCTAATAGAATACCCATGAGAACAACTTTGATATGCATGCACCCTGCTGCCAACAATACCTCAAACCAACCAATTATCTTTAAAGCTACAGTCCCCACATGCTGATAGCAGTACTCTTGAGCCACAGGAAACAAAATTGTACCCTTCCCAAGACCAAAGAAGAGATAACCTTCCAGCCATGGTGCATTTGGAATTAAAAACTTGGGACCAAAGAAGAGATAACCTTCCGGCCATGGTGCCTTTGGAATTAAAAACTGAGAAAAGTTTCCTAACAATAGAAAAGCTAGGTCCTGAAGTACTTTAAGACACAACCTCATTTGCCAACCATGAATTCCACCCCAAAGTCTACTTATGGTGAACATCACTAATAGAATTGGAGTTAGAATACCACCTCCAACAATCATGGAAGGGCCAGCCACCACTAATAGCAAACATAATTTCAAATTTGATTGTGTTTCTAAAATGTCCTTAATGTGTAATTCCTTTGTCCACCTTGGATTATGAAATTTAAGTCTAATATCAGATATGTGCTTAGTAGTCATGATACAATTTGTAATTTCGTTTCCATCATATATGACTAAAAATAGTGTGCCTAAGACATTAACATCTAATTCAATTGAAGTCTTATTGGAGATCTCCGTAAAAACATAGAAATAACTAATGTCCAAAGCACCCTGTACCACATCAATAGTGATTAAAGGAGAAGTATCGTGGTAACCCAAACCTGCTAGAGGAAGCATTGTGTCTGGTGTTGGTGCAGAACGACAATTCTGTATGAATTCATAATTTGCAGCACCTAGACTCATGTGATACCTTCCAGCGAACACCTGTTGTGCGACAATCCGGGCTCTAAGACTGGAATCTGGCGGCTCCGCAGGTGGAGGAGGCATGGTGTGCTTGACTAAAGGCTGTGTGAATGGTGACAACAGATTTGTCACTTGCTCTGGTGGTTTCGGTGGCGGCGACTGTGTCATGACATTTTGTCGAACACAAGACATGCATGATTGCGTCTCACATACCAGAGACATTATATGATGTTTCGGAAGGGAAATAAGCACCTCTTGTGTCCACGAAGCAATTTGCAGCAACTCACCATCATCGTTTATTGATTTAGAGCTTTCTTCGATTGGCTCTTCTAAATGGTTTTCACCCAAGGATTCTTCTGTCTCCTCCATAAGCTTCGTCCTTGAGTCTTGGAGATCCACAACTTCGTCATTGAGATCGCTCATTGGAGTAATCGTTGACACATTTAAATTTGACACTTGCAGTGTAGGCACATCAACATGTTCCGTGGATGTAAGGAACTTGTCCCAAGCTAGCAGGACATCATTGAGTGAGTCCTGGGAATTGCTATTGACCGATGGCAATTCTTGATTCGGTTCCTCCTCGTTGTCAACTATCGGCAGAATAACACGATCTTCAGGCTTAAAGCGCCATAGAAACGAGAGTGTGAATGAGTTCCATGTAACCTCCGGATGACGAGGATACCACCAACGCCACCATTTGAGAGCACAGCCATTCATTGCCATTGCAACGGTCACCATTTTCTCATCCTCTAGTATACCTCTAACCTTGAAATATTTATCAGCACAAAGAACCCAGAAGTAAGCATCGTATTGTCCATTAAACACTAACAGCTCCATTGTTTTAGAGGTATGAGATCATCAATGAAAGCACCAATGTAACAATTCAACAATTGTTAAGTGAAGAACAACAAGCAATTCGTGTAAACACTGTATTGAATTGAATTCCCTTCAAGTATTACAAATGGAAATGAAGTAAGAAGGGAAGTTGAGTACAGAATCCTTCCCCGAGCAAATTACACGAGAGAGAGGGAGGTAGTTAGAGAGGGGGAGAAAGAGAGGATTGACTTCAATCATTTCATTTCATGCCCTTTTGATTTCACTTCCTTTCATATATATCCAATACTTTTCTTTGTTGTGGAACTTGGGCTGATTTGCTCTTCTTTGGGCTTCTCCTAGATGATAGGTTCATTACATTGAGTGAGTGAGAGTAAAAAGATGCTGAACTATGTATGGTCTTCAAGCAAATCAGAAGTACGTTGATGTACAACGAGAGGAAAATATTGAGTGAGAGTAAAAAGAAAATATGAAGGGCAAACTACAACTAATACCACTCCTGATTTGAAAAAATAATCGCATTATATGCATGACAGCTCTGTTGAAAAGGATCTAGCTATTTTGGTGCAAAACACTAATTTATCCCATGAAAACCATGCATGGCCAAATATGGTATATATATTTATCAAACAGTGAGAGGTGAAATAGTATTGCTAAATCTTCTTTTAATTAAATCATTAAAATCACACACACACACACACACACACAGTATCCCCCTATTTTGTGTATCTTTTGTATAAAATAACTTTTTGCGTTGTGTATTTAATTGATTTCACCATATTTTAATAATTGTTTTTAATAATATAAACTAGCTTATCCGTCATCGACTATCTGCTATAAATTATCCACTATCAACTAGCTTATTTGTATCAACTATAAACTCATCCATTATTTACTAACTTATCAACTTTCTGCTATAAACTCATTTACTATTCACTAATTTATTTGCTATCGACTAATTTTTGTCAAGCAGAGCTAAGACTTTTGAATTAAGGCTAGTCGCACAGATTGAACAAAACATGAAGTGATGCAATGCTGGCGTGCCTTGATTGGAAGCTAGTGATAAACTAGGCATTAGATGGCAATGAATTAAATGCTCAAAATGGGAAAGCATATTTTCAGAAGTAGTAAAAACTACCCTTCTCAGGCTTGTGTCTAAGAAAATTGCAAATTTTCCATTAATTGTTTTTTTCCAAAAGGCCTCATATATGCTACACCTACACCACTACTCTCGAGAATTAATTAACATCATGGTAATAATTTCACCTCTATTCCCCCTCACAAGTAAAAACTATAGTATTGTCCGTTACACAATACTATAAGCTAGCGGATAGTGGATGAACTGAGTTTATAGCGGATAAGTTATCTGATATCGGATAGTTGAGAACAAGTGAAATTTAATTTTTGAAGGTGATATGTGAGTCTGTGAGGAATATAACGGAGAGGGAGAAAATGGTTTTTTTTTTTTTAAAAAAATAGGTTTGATAACTTCACGATGAAGTATTGTAAAATATCTAGATATTTACTTAAAATAATACTATAATAATACAGTTAAGCGATAGTTAGCGTTTTTGCGGAACTAACATCGCATCGAATGTTAACTAAATTATTCTAACTGTCGATTAAAACCTTAACGTCGAACATTTTCATATTCGGGTCATGGTTAGAGTTTTTAAGCGGTTAAGTTTCGTCCGGCAGGTCCAAAACGCGTCCAAATTCCGGTGGAGCTTTGAAACGAAAATTAAACCTCAACCTAATATAATATATTAGGTACTATATCTACTTTCGGTTTGGTGAAAACACAAACAAATACCGGGGCTAAATTCACACGCGCTAGCGTGAGAAAACATACAAGTGAAAACACGTAAAAGCAATTACATAGAAAATTGAGGGTGTTACAGGCACTACCAAAAAAGCGGCTTTTAGCCACGGTTAGATAGCCACGGTTAGATAGCCACGGTTAATTTGACCGTGGTTAAGACAATAAATTAGCTATCCTTTAACTGTGGCAAAGTAACCGAGAAATTCCCAAGTAAAAGTTCACGGTTAGCTACCCCTTGACCGTGGCTATCATAATAAATTAGCTACCCTTTAACCGTGACAAAGTAACCGAGAAATTCCCAAGTAACAATTCACGGTTAGCTACCCCTTGACCGTGGCTAACCCAATTGAGGACATGCTTATTAGCTACGTTTAGACCGTGGCAAACCAACCGGGAAATTCTCAAATAAAAATTTCATTCTCCCTCTAAACTTTATTCGCTCCAACTCGTTTTCCCACCTTGTTTCTTTTATCTCCCTCTACCCTAGGGTTCCTTTCATTCAATCACTAACAGTTGCACCGTAGGAGAGCCTTCCAAACTATTGTGTTCTGCTTTCTATCCATTCTCCCTCTGCTGAGCAAGAATCATGGAAAGAATCATTCTCCTCTCTATTCATTCTCCCTCTAACCTATGGTTCCAAACTATTGTCTTCTCCCTTTTCTTTATAGGTGAGAACTCAACAGAAAGGAGAGGAGCATCGCTCTAACCTAGGGTACGTACGTCTCTAAATTCAATTGAGATTGATGCCATTGATGTGGAACATTAGATTGAGATTTCTGAACATTGTCTATTGATTTCTTGCTTTTCGTACTTTTTTCTCTTTTTCTCTATTGATTTTGCCATTCCTTGTAGCCTGTGGATAGAGTTTGATTAGTTGTTGAGATTCTTAAAATCGATTTTGTTATTCTTTCTTTGGCTTATTCCATTGAATCAGTCAAGCTCTAGAAGTATGTGTGTGTGTGTGTGTTCATCGTTTCTAACCTTTCAAGTCAATTTATTCTTTTGCCTTTTATTAGATATACTCAGGGGAGCTTTGCTTAGCTTGGTATAAAACCTCATAATCTCAAGAGGTATAAATAGCAATGAAAACACATAGACTTATTTTTGCTTTTCTTGATGTGCCATTTGTATTTCATCATGTAGAATAGAGGATAGTGGTTGGACATGGCTTGTTTGGTAGCATTTTTTACCAAAATAATGTCTCGTGATGGTGTTTGTGTCATTCTTTAATAAAAAGTTGGAGCATCCCTGAAAGTTAGATTTTAATTGTATAGATAAATTAACTTCTAACTGTGCAAGGTTCTGCTGATATCAATTTATTGGTTATCAAAATAAATGTAAATAGTTTTCAGTTATTATGATATTACAGTTACTTGAATTGAATAGTTGGCTACTTATATGTACACAATCAATTTTTGTGCAGATATGCTACAATGATTAAGCAAATGCTTTATTTTGTGAAGTTTCTGGATCTACGGTTTTAACTTTTAAGAGCTCAAGTTTTGTGGAATGAAGTTGGCTCTTATGCAGTTTTATATTGTTGACAGTGAATGTGTATCTCTTGATATAAATATTGTTATAGTTGGATCTGTTTTTCACCTTCCATAGATTTGTATTCTATGGTGCCAATAAAAGTAATACTGCAAGATCTCTCCTGCACTCTGCATCACATGGTACACATTCTGCACAATTATCTGAGGCACAACCTTCCCATTCTTTATAATTTACTGCCACTGCAGTAAGTTGTGTTTCACTTGCTAATATTGTGAAGTGAATGCCTAGTAGTGCTACTATTGCTAATATTGTGAATGTAACAATAAATTTCATCATCATCTTTTTTGTGTTTTTGTTGTTTTATTTGATGGACTTGATGTATGGTGGAGGAAGTGTTGGGATGATGGGATTAATATCTCACAGTTTATGATAGATACTGCAATGTTTTAGGGTGTATTATGCATAAAAAGACTTGCTTTTTGGTGTTAATTTTACCAAGGGTGTTCTATTCATCTCCTGCCATTCACAATGTCTCACCATTTGTTTACTTCTTCACATTTTTCTTCTTTCCTATACAGGGTCATTCCAAAAGAGGTCATGCCTCTTGAGGTATTTTTGCTACTATCTCTTGAGCTGTTTCTGCCCAATTTCCATGTATTGTTAATTTGTTTATTTGCAATGACCTGATTAATGTTTGATATAAGTCTCTGCTGGTGTTCCTCTCTTTCTCGACATCGACGACTTCAAGGTTTGTTTCTCATTTTTCCAGTTTTATTTCTTCAATTTCAATTAAGTGTGGCTAAATCGATGTCTCCGCGGTTCCATTAAGTGTGGCTAACTGCTTTCAAAACCGTGGCTAAAATTTCGCGACGCCACGTCCTTTCACGGTCGCCATAACCGTGGCTAATTGTATTTGCCACGGGTTGTTTATCATTTAGCCACAGTTAAAATCGTGGCTAAACGCCGCTTTTTTTGTAGTGAGATATACTAGGTGAATGCCCGTGTGCTGCACGGGTTCTCATCACTTTTTTTTTAATTTATCGAGATTTTATATAAAAATATATTTTTTAACAGAAAATATGTTTATTAAAAAATAGTATTATTTAAATATGTTTTTGCATTTGTTATATGAAAACAATATTTATTTTACCCAATATTTTATATAGTGTATGCATTTTTTTAGGAGGTAAATTTTTGAAAATAAAATTTTATGAAAGTTTAATGAATCTTACAAAGTTTGTTTAATAATTTATTGTTTAAAAATTTGTAAATAAATTTCCATATTAGTTCCTAGAGGAATATTTATGGACGTGACTTTTGATGATAGAGTCATATCAATTTTTATGGCAAAAGATATGAAAGAAAACAAAAATCTATTGGTCTTTATTGTTTTATTTTTTCATCACCAATTAATGAATCATAAATTTAAAGTAAAACTAAAAATGAATTTCAAAATTAAAGTGGATTGAAATTTTTTTAATATAGATAAATTTAGAAAAAGAAAATGATCAAAAAATCTATTATTTATTTTAACTTTTTAAAATTAATGTGAATGGCAAAACATATATTTTAAAAAACAAAAAGTTACTGAATTTCATCACCAACTAATAATTTATGAAATGAAACTAAAATTAAAAATTCCAATTAAATAATTTAATTTATGGTAAATTTAGGGAAAATAATAAATAAATCTATTCCTTATTTTTTAATTTTTATAATGTTGTTAAAAAATTGAAAAATGTATGGTATTCATAATATTAAAATAAATGTTATTAATATTTTGAAAAAACATGTTCGAAACGATGTGTCCCTAACATGTTTTTTTCTTTTATAATGATTTTTTTCCTTTTCTTCTTACAAATTTCAGTTACAACCTCTTAATATTATTATTACGTAAAGTTTGAAAAGTAAATTGAACATTGACTTTTATTGTACATATAAAAGGGTTTGATAATTTAGTATTTTTCCTTTTGTACATGAATTTTAATAAAGGAAGCTAATGAAGTTTTGCACAATAAAACATAAATAATAGAAAATAAAAAAGTCACTGTTCTTTATTTTGTCATCAAATTATAATTCATAAATACTAATTGAAGAAAAATTAAAATTAAATATAAAGTGAAAATAAAGACTATAGATTGAGAGAAAGGAATATTTTTGAAACAACCAGAGAGAGAGAAAGAAAGAAACACAGGGATTAGAGGGAAGAAGGATGGAAAGATAAAGAGAGATGAATCACAAACCAGAGAGACGGAGAATGGAGGGGGATTCGCGGCGTTCGTCGGAGGCTCGCTGGCGTTTTTGAGACGATGGGGGTAAACCGAGAGGGAGAGAGGGCGTCTGAGATGACGAACGGAGGGAGATGCTTCAGTTTGGGTAATAATCTATCTATGTGTGTGTGTGAGATCTGATATAATAATCTATCTCCTCTTTCTATTGATGAAGATCTGATATAATAATCTATCTCCTCTTTCTATATATGTGTGTGTGATGAAGATCTGATATAATAATCTATATAAAGAGGGAGGGAGCTAGGGTCATTGATATTATATATGGTTATAATTAATGCAATACAGTTATCGCTGCTTACTGGGTGAGTATGGAGGAAGGGAATCAAATGTTTATAGAAACATTTCTTTGCATAGCAAATATGTACACTTTGCCATATTTTGGGAACGTTGCTTGTTTTGTTCACTATGGACCACTCATTAGATGGAGAACTCATTCATTAGATGGTAAATTTGCAAAAGTGAAAAAAAAATTGGAAGATTACCGAAAGCAGCTGAGAGAGAAACACTGAGTGCAAATACCAACAATCGGTCACTCTCACTCAGTGCAGCACAACATAATTAGCCCCTAAATTTATTTCTTTACTGAACCAAGTTTGCATCATCAGCATTGAATATTAATTTTAACACCGTCTTTACAATTTTTTGTATTAATTTTTATTTTTTACTTTTTCCAGTGATTATCATGGTGGTGGAAATCCTTCTTTGCCCCAAGTCTTGTTGGGATATACATACATCTCTGTTTTGTTTATAGCTGCCTATCCTAACTTTGATGATGTCAAGAGTTCAAGTGATCTTATGTTTGGTATTGGATTACTTTTTGTTGTTGTTAGGATACTCACTCTTGTTTGTTCTAGCAATAATTATGTTGGCTGGCTAGTGGTACAATTGGGTTCTTCGCTTCCTTCTACTTCGTCTATCACTAATTATATGATGCCTACATGTTGGAGCAAACAATGCAAAGTCTCAATGATGCTTTTAAATGCTTTTCCGATTATCATGGTATTATGAAAAAGTTAGTAATCTTATGAATTTTGAGTGTTTCTTTTAAATGCTTCTGTAAGTCAGTCATTAAACAAATTAGCTTTATCAGTTTACAAGTTATTATGTTTGTAAAATAGAAATTTAATTGGCAGCATGTTGTGCTTCATGAATGCAATTCATCAATTGCCCTGTTTCATACTAAATATACTGATCAGCAGTGTTATTGCTATGTGGATATTGCAGATTTCATGTCAGTAATAATACATTTATGTTCTTCAAATAATCTGTTATTATTGGGGGATAATCTCAAACTCCCATTTGGCATCATGACACTAGTAGTTATATTATATTATAAGATATACTTGTTGCTTGACAATTACATGTGGCATGGAGGATCTTTTCCATCACTCTTTGACCTTTTTATGGCCCTAAATTGCAACTCCAAACAGGTTCACATACTGAATTATGCCACATTCCTTCACCTTTTTTCCTCCTAAAACCCAAAAATAATTGCATTTTCATTGATCAACACTCATCACAACACAATATATATTTTTCTTCTATTTCTGACTAGAAATCTTGTTACCTAAGATGGACTTTACTGCATCCATGTAGGACAGAGTCACTCACCAGTCCTGTAACACTGTGTTAATAAACTGGAAGTGTAAAGATTGACCACTGCAAAGAGAAGCAAGTGATTATATGTGAAGTTGCTGTCCAAAATGTCCCAGCTGCTACCAACACAAAATAGATTCTTATTAACATCGTAAGATTATGTTGATTTTGGTTGTATTATGAAGAGGCTAAAGCAGTTAGCAGAACCCGTTCTCTTCAAGCGACCATCATCGTCACACTTGGAAAAGTTGGACTGGATGGATTGTAAAATAACGTGAAAACTTTGAAAGATTTTCATATTTCATTTTACTCGTTCATTTTACATTTGGGAAAAAGGCACCACATGCATCCTTCTTTCTATACATCTACATGGACCTCTCATAAATTAGATTTAAATAAATATATATTCAAATAATACTCATCTTCCCAACATACACTTAGTCAGAGCCCGACACCATACAATGACATGGACATGAGAACTAGTGTCCTATATCTAACACCATCCCACTGAAACTGGACTTCCAGCCAAGGCACATATCTCATCACAATTATCTGAAAAAGTTGGTTGTACGGTGAGAATCACATTCAAACCATATTAAGACCATAAAATAGACATTAAGGAAGACATTTGTCCCGTTTAATTAAGCACAACAAAAATCATGGAATGACATATGTGTGAGACAACCTGTATTTTGAAATACACATAGGTTACAACTTCCTTTCAAGTTTAATAAGCTCTTATATTAGGTAAATCAAGCAATGCATTACAAACATCAATTCCACATAGATAACCACATGTTATAAATCGTCATAAATCATAAATACTCACAAGTCACGAAGGTATGATATGCATGTCTCATTCAGCACACACGAGGATGTCTCTCCCTTAGACTCAAGGGGAGAAAGAGAGAATCATCTTTGCCTCACCCTAGGGTCAGATGACTCGGACTCAATGACACATAAACATAATACCACCTGAGCACCATCTTCACCTCTCACAGGCTAGGTAGCTCAGACTCAATGAAACTAAGTGAAGTTATATTATCATTTACTCAATAAAACTAAGTGAAGTTATATTATCACTTACTCAGGCTTGAAGACTCTATTCGGCTCTCACATGCTAGCTAACCGAGACTCGATCACACTAGGTCAACTATGACATTATTTGAGTACCACAGATTTGATAACTCAGACACAAAGATGGTGGGTTTGTCATAGCACGACTCAATTATATTCTCACCTCTCACTTGACAAGGGCAATCCAAAAAGACATTCATTTTTTAGATTGACAATCATGGTCGCAAGGGCATCGGAATGTGTATTAATTCTCCAAAGGAGAATGAAGGGCTCGCTTAAATCAAAATTGTGGCTGAACATGAATGCCATGGGGCATGGGCAATGAAAATTGAGAAAGAATGATGACTAACCAGTACATAAAGTCTGCACAAGAGTGGTCTATAATGAAGGCATGGGGTGGATAATTCAAAGTCCTCAAAGACCAACCAATGAGAATAAATGCTTCAGCTATTCATTACCGTGAAACAAAATAATGTTGGCTTTTATTTTTCACACCCCCCTCATTATCAATCTCACCCCCATAAATTACGTTTTGGACAAAAATGCCCCAGCAATATATAAAATTTCGGAATTACCTTAGCGAATGGGTAATTCCGGTAGGGGGTTAAAGATTTCCGGAATTACCTCAATTTTTGGTAATTCCGGAAATCCTTTTACCTCTACCGGAATTACCTAGTTTTAAAGGTATTTCCGAAATTTTTTTTTAATTAAAAACAAATTAAAATTAATTAAAGACGCGTTTTCGATCACGAAACGATACAATACATGAAATTGATGAAAACAAATAACAACGCAACAACAAACGAAATAAAAACACTGTAGAAACTAGTGAGATGGTGGTTGGAGACGTCGAAGGACCTCGAAGTGGCGGTCTTACGGTTTCGACATATCTGGTGAATAGGACTCGCGATCGAAATATGTCAAAACGGTCCATCATCACTCGAAGCGTCATCGTTGTTCTTCACATCCATGGTGGACAATCGAACACGATTATTATCGCCCATAGTCGGGTAGCGATAAATGATCGGGTGACTTCTTGCTCGTCACCTCCATTTGCACCTTCGTTGTTATTTTTTCTTTCCGAGCTTGAAAGGTGATGTCGTCGTTAAGCCTGCATAAAATGGGGTTTGGACTCTCGAAATAGACACCATTTTCTCTGTTTGTGATTGTGCCCTGATGGTGAAGGGCAGTGAGTGCAGAATCACGAGAGTATTGTGTATTCAGAGTGTCCATGAGAGTGTTGTGTGAAATAAGTGAAATGGAATGGTTTATTTATAGGGAAAAATGAAACCCTTGAATGGATTTCCACCGTTGATGAAAAGTGGTCGGCAAAATCTGGACCCTTTAAAGTGTCGGCAAAATCTAGATCGTTAAAAGTTGTCGGCAAGATCTAGGCCGTTAATTAGTAATCAAATAAAAAAATGTTTTATTACTTTAAAAAAATGACTTTTTAACTATGTTCTGGTCAGTTTTTACCATGCGTAATTTTTTTTAATTTTTTTTTAAAAATTACAAACTTGTAGAAAAAGTATAATACTACGATATTGATGTCAAAAAAACGAGTTGCAAAATTATTTACGAGCTGTAAATGTAAACCAAAGTGCCATAAAAAACATGTTTTTTAGTGTTAAAAATGACTTTTTAACTAGGTTTTGGTCTGTTTTTACTCGATTTTTTTTGACACGTGGACATATTTTTTTTCGTCGATTAAATTTCTTTGATACTTGTTTATTATTTCTATCCGTTACTCGATTTTTTTTTGACACGTGGACATATTTTTTTTCGTCGATTAAATTTCTTTGAAACTTGTTTATTATTTCTATCCATTACTTGATTTTTTTCGTCGATTAAATTTTTTTGACACTTGTTTATTATTTCTATCCGGTACTCGATTTTTTTTGACACGTGGACATATTTCTTTGACGAGTATTTAAATATTGTACGACTCTTAACGTGTACAAAAAAAGCAACAAATAATAATGTAAAAGTATATAAACAATCAAGTTGTGATGTCTACATAATCATATGGTGTCATTGGAACATAATCTGGAACAAAAGAAGACCATAACTGCATGCGTCCAATGTATGGATATTGCCACGATCTAGCTTCATCTGAGGCGTATCGACCCCAAGAAGGATGTGCAGGAGGGATAGGGCTAGTGTGGTTCAACTTGACAAGAATCCAATGATTCCTATGGATGAACCCAACACAAACCAACTGACTCTGACTGGAAACACAATCTCCCCTCAAAGGGAAGAATGTCCAGTTCTCATGAGGCGACAACATAACCAGGGTCTCTCGATATCTAGTAGCTATGACATGTCCCGTATCCGGCATGGTCATCCACTTCTCAATAGGTTGTTCTTGTCTGCATTTGGGATAGCAACTAATGAATCTCTTATGTTACGAACATTGTCACCTATAACCCGTGTGTGTCTTGAAACCGGTTGGAGTCCATCTCACTAATTAAATCATTCTGAACCATCTACCAACTGTGCTCCGACCAGTCTAGTGAAGTAGAGATGCATCTAAAGCCACAGTTTCCATCCCCCTCCACATTGATAATGTCGTCAATATACCTATGTAAGAAATGCGGAAAGTCGGTTACCAAGTGGATGTCATGTTTGTGCCGCTCTCCTTTCACGACCTCTGTGACGGTAGCTCGATGGTACTTGTGATGCTAGTTGTAAGGACCGTCGGGGAGGTATCTTTGTGATGCATGCGATGGTACTTGTAAGGACCGTCGGGAGGTATCTGTGTGGATTTTTCTAAAGATGCATCCACGTGCTCCCACGCAGATGGATCTCTCTTCACATCATACTCTTTCTTCTTCTTCCCCTTCTTCGGTGCACCCCTAGTTTTGACTTTGTGGCTAGGTGGAACCATGGATGTAGTGCCTCTGAATACATAATCATCAAGACCTCTCTTCCACGGGCCACAAAATCTTTCCTTGTGAGGATACAACCATTGCTTCTTCACATATGCAATAAGCTGGGGTATGTCAGTAGACGATTGCTCCAAATCATGCAAAGCCTCACTAAACTCATCATCAAATGTAGCATCAACTACATCAGTGAATCCACTCTATCTCCCTTCACGAACTTCTTAATTTGAGCATGAACATTTTTGTTGATATGATATCGACAAAGCAAATTCATTGCCTCCGGAAAGACAACCTTGATAGCACTCATCAAAGCCTCCTCACAATCAGTGAGGATAACCTGAGAAACACAATCCACACGTTCTATTAGAAATGGAAAAAATAAAAAAACAGTAATGTAATGGCAAAAACTAAAGTCAGTTAGCATTGACTTACTTGAGGAAGTGCAATATCACACAGCATCAAATCTCGTAGGCTCTGCATCACCCACGTGTAGTCATCATAACGCTCATGAGACAGATATGCAAACGCAACAGGAAATGTCAATTCAATGGAAGTGACACCAATAATCTCCAGCAGAGGCAATGCATACTTGTTGGTCTTAAAGGTACAGTCCATAATCAAAACAGTCGGAAACATCCTCAATAACTTGATACTATCAGGATGTGACCACATGATCTCCTCAACAATATCAGTACCTTTAAGTCGTCTCGTCCAACACAAGTAATGGTTCGCCTGAATCAGTGTCATAAGCTGATGCATCTCAGTCATATTACCTCTCTTTCCCTTCCGGATATTGGTGCGGGTTCTATACAACTGAGTAATGTTGCTCAAGTTGTTCTTAAATCTGGTCTTTAATGCTTCAAGACTTTTGGATGCTTTCACTCCCAAGGACAGATGCTCCCCAAAAACTGACCGCTCGTCCTTGGTAAACTTACCAAATATAGCTGCTCCAAACAAAGTCTTATGAGGCTCATGATTGTGAATCCCATCCACCACTCTCACCTTCCAATCAGAACTAGGAGGTAACATTGGTTTAGCTTTCAATTGAAACCTACAACCACATCTTTTAGAACTCTTGTGTCTACCAGCAGAACACCCAACATCTACTCGACTATATGTGCCCCGTCTCTCACAGCCATAAACAACCTTGTTCTTTTTCCCTTTCCCATTCTCCGTCGTCTCTGTTCGAACAATAACCACACTCCGTTCGCTTTCCCAGTATCTCTAACCCAACGTGTCATTGCATCTCGAGTGGAAAATATCTCAGATGTCGTAAAGGCACCGGTTAAATCCATAATAACCATCTATTTAAAAAAAAATTAAAATGTTAAAAAAAAAAAATCGGAAATACCTTTTTAATAGGTATTTCCGGTTCACATATTGTGAACCAGAATTACCTCTGAAAAAGGTATTTCCGAAAAAAATCTAATTTAAAAATACAAAATTTCGGAATTACCTTTTAGGGGATAATTAGGTTCAAAAATCGTGAACAGGAAATACCAATTTTTCTCACGCTTAATTAGGAAAAATCACCTCCAAACTTCCGGAAATACCTCTTTTTTTAGTAATTCCGGATTTTTTTTATGTAGGTCCGGTTCGTTTTTTTTTAAATGACAGGGGCATTTTCGGGATATTGCTACTTATGGGGGTGGGATTGATGATGAGGGGGGTGAGAAAAATAAAACCCAATAATGTTGGGTCAAAGCGTGAACTTTAACAAATTGGAGTTAAAGAAAAAAAAAGAAGCGATTGTACCGAGAGGAATTAAGGCTCTGTTTGGTAAAAAGTAGCGGATAACGGATAAACTAGCGGATAGCGGATGAGCTTATAGCAGATAGCGGATAACCTAGCTGATAGCGGATAGCTTATAGCGAATAGCTGATGGCGGATAAGCTAGTTGATGACGAATGAAGTGTTTGGTAAAACTAACGGTTGAAGTAACTGATATATGTAAAATTACATAAAAGGACACATTTAATTAATGGTTAGATTTTTTTTTTGAATCAATGGTTAGATTTTTTTAATCAATATAAAATATGACAAAATATGTATAAATTATCATTGTTATAAATCCATAATAATTAAACAAAGATATTTACAAATTAAATTATAAAATTTTATATTTTAATAGTCTAATTTATATATCAATTAATTAGTTATTTTAATAGTATAATTTATTTATAAGAAACAAAAATCATCCCATTCTAATTTTTAGGTTCGTTGGATTAGATAAGATGACGTTTACGTAAAAAAAATGTCAGCAAAAAAGAAAGCAAAGTATCATTGTCATAAAAAAAATAAAAAGGAAGCGAATAAAATATCAAACCATACAAAACAGTAGAAGACGTATAGAACTCGTAGTGGGTAAAAAAAATTATTTTAATTTATTGAGGATAGAGAAAGAATATTAGAAAAGTAATGAGGGTAAAAGAGGCAAAAAAGATGAAACGCTTATGTATATATTTATGTTCTCAAACGCTTATTATTTGAGTAGCGTTTCAAAAATATTATAATTTCACCTCAAAAACGTTCTCCATTCATCGCCGCAAAACAACTCTAATTTTTTCCATCCGCTATAAACTAGTCAAATCCGCTAGTCAAATTCCGCTATAAGCTAGCGGATTTGGTTTGTCAAACAGAGCTTAAATTGGATGCATACTAGCATCGGAGAGGGTGCGGCGGGCTGGCGACGGTCTCTATCACTCATTCAATTTATTTTAGAAATATATTCAAACTAATTATATTTTGGAGCACATTTTTTTTTTACAAAATTTTGGAGCACTTTTAAAACCCGTAACTCAATTTTCTTATTCTCTAACTGATACAAATTATAAAATCTTATTAATGTTAAAAGGAAATTATTTATAAAAATAATTAATCAAGAACATAATATAGTTAGAAGTCATAATAATATAACTAGTGATATATTAATTTCAAGTCGATCATATACTAAAATATCACAATAAATATTATGAGACATATACACGTAAAATTAAAGAAAATAATAGGACGTAGAAATTTGGGTGTTACAATCTGTGGCGGATGCAGCTTAATGGTAATGCGGGCATTTGCCCCCACCAACAAAAAATAAATCATACACATATAGTTAATAGTTTTTTATTTGCCCCCATTAAAAAATTATCTTTGCCTCCATTAATATCTCATTACCCAAACACATAATTCGAACTCACTTTAGTGCACAATCTCAAGTAAAAAATAGACTTTGCTTCTAGGAATTAAGACCGTTGAAAGATGTTTCTCTGTATTGAGTTGAGTTTTGTAAAGAGTGGACTGTTCAGTTAGGATAGATCAATAGTTGAATAATTCTTTGGTTATATATAATAAAATAGATATTTTTTATAGTATTCATAATGAAAATATCATACAACATTTTTAAAATATAAACATGCCTAGATAACTAGTGTAATTAGTAAAAGTTTGGATATCTTTTTTGGAGTATTTTCTTCAGGTGCATTATCTCTTATTTTCTAAAAACTTTTACTAATATTTTTCTTTTGAGAAATATTATAGATGAATTATTTTCTTACCCCCATCGATAAAATTTTCTGGATCCGCCACTAGTTACAATCCTCCCTTAACCAAGTGTTGAGGGTTCGATCTCGCCTTGGGTATGAAGCAACTTTAAATCCCTGACCAATTGTCTCACCTTTTGAGGTGCCTCCAACTCAGCGAGGAGATTAGTTACTACGTTCGACGGTGGATACCCTGGTCTAGACCAAAAAACATATGTTGATTGTTAGGATGATAAAACATATAATGAAAAAAACTTAGGTACAATTTTCGCAGGATTTGTTGTGTTATTTACCAATCATAAAATGACATGTGTATTATTAATTCATTAATTCATATTATTTGTGGATTAGTTTTCTCCTTAATTATATAGTTCGAAACTAAGAAGCATCTTTGGTCAAAAAGAAAGAAACTATAAGGCTCTATTTGGCAAAATCAAACCGCTAACTTATAGCAGATAAGCTCATGAGAGCTGTTTGGCAAGACAAGCTTATAGCGTTTTATCACTTGAGCTTATAGCTAGTTATAGTGTTTCACTTTTTCTAACACTTTTACCCTTATTATTTTTATAAAATTCTTCTTTTGTCCACCATTAAATGATTATTCTCTCTCTTATTCAATCATTATTTACAAATATCTATTTATGTCATTTTATATTTATAAACTAGTTCAACCGCTACTTTTACCAAATACTTAAAATTCAATCCGCTAGTTTATCCGCTTATATAATTTTATACAAAATTTATCATTATAGAGTGGGGTATATTTCTTTTTGTTGTAAAGAGCTTAAGAAGCATCTGTCCTTCAAAATGAAGGCCACGTTCGTTTTGGGATGTCCAATATTTTTGGGAATATCTAATTTATATTCTTTAATAAGTTTTTGAATCTTATGCTAATATATTCCACTCAATCATATTTATAAAAAAATGGTGGCATGGCGATCTTTTGAAAACAAGCGTTTGGCATCTTGACTGATGTAGCTTAAGACCCTTTTTTTGCTTTGTGTTGGCCGAAGTGACTTTATTCCTGTAATGGTTTTGGCCACTCCGAGTGGAGCTTCAAGCATCGAGTCGAACTAATGAGGTTTCGGTCCAAACTAATGAGGCTTTGCACCCTGTTAGAATCGGTGACGACGGAAATAAGTTCGACCTCAGACACTGCGGAGACAGACGTGGTTCTGCCGTAGATTATCATCCTTCTCCGGCCTCCGGAAGACGTCAAAGAGAGCGAATAAAACTTGCACAGAAGGAGTTCGGTCCATATACTCCATTATGAGCTCAAATTTTTTTGACATAACTCCATGCATATGGGGCCAGCTGTGTGGGGGTCGACCTCAGGTAATCCAAGACCCTCTGCTGGAACTCTGTGAGTGGGATATGAATTCCCATGGTGTCCATAAGCTTCCCATAGAAAAAGAAGCCCATTTCCCTCTCAAGAAGCTTGGTGCAAACTGCAAGCAGTCTGGCCTCCTCTAACCTCCATCGTTGCCCCTCTAGGGCGACGATATACTTTTCGAATAAGGTTAGAGGCGCATCCTTTTTGAATTTCGCCTTGGCATCAAGGACTTCGATCAAGACCCAATAGTATGACTCCGGATCATCAACATATCCCTCGACTTCGGCATGTTCTTCGTTGTTCTCCGCTGATGTCGATATGGCCCCGACATCATCGGTCTTGATAACCTGCGTGATTATGTTCTCCGCCGAGTTTGAAGCCTCTTCCTCGTGCTCAGACCCCCCTGACGACGATGCTTAAGGGGAAGAGGGAAAACCCTGGCTACCCTCGGGGGCCGACCCCGTTCTATTACAACTCAACATTCCAAACTTGGAATATACACCTGCAAAAAGAGGATGCTTGCGTCAGTACGACAAATAGGGATAACTCCACCGTCGACCCAGTTCGGGCCGAGACTATCTGTAACACCCTGATTTTTGCAGGTCAAAAACCTATAGAGCTAGTAGAAAAATTTATCAAATAAAATAGATATTTTGCAACTTTATAGTATGAAAATAACCTTCATAAAAGCTAAATAATATAACAAATCCTATCTCAAAAAGAAAATTTCAAATAATATATACACGATGTTTACAAAATTGGGTGTATTCTAAAAGTCCCAAAAATATGTCCCTCTAGTATCAACGAATTCTTCACGTCTCCATGTCATCAGAAAACAACACTCTAATATTGAGATACAAAATCCCAGTGAATAATACACACGATTTTAAAAGGAGTATTGTTTTCAACCGCTGCGATAACCGGAAAAATCAACCATGGTACCCGCTTTCTTCAAACACAATCTTTAGAAATAATATGAGTAGTTGGAACACCTTTTCACAATGAAATATTTAATTTAAAAGAACCGATAAGAAACAATCCGCAAAAAAAAAATCAATAATACTTCACTTCACTTTCATAATAGTAAAAATAAATGAATAACTGAACAAATCACACCTCATTGTAATAGAGAGCTCGAAGCTCGTCTAATATGGGGTCCCAGACCCATCCGTGTGGAGCACCACCATTTCATGATGGCGGATCTTTATGGGAGTATTTGAGCTCCCATTAAGTTAATATATACATAGATATATTTTATACTCAAAGTTAGAATATATAGAATCAAATGAACACTAAGCAACAAATGTATCAGTAGCCAAATGGTTAAGAGCATTATTTGTGTATTTAGGGTCCCCAGTTCAATTTTTGTGATGGTCAAACCTCTTTTTTGTAGTTATTTGTATATTTTTCTCAAAAATTAATATAAAAAACTGCACTAAGCAATATTTGAACTTAGAACATTAAAATTGACATAGATAATTTTGACCACTAAACCAAACAAACTATTATAAATACACCATTAATTTTGTTTTATATATTTTATACTTATTTTGTTTCCTCCAATTTTTTTGAGCAAGATCATGCATCGCAAATTGTCTAATGTGGGGTCAAAGACCCATTTATATGGAGCACCAACTCGTCTAATGTGGGGTACCCATCCATGTGGAGCTCAGAACTCATCTAATTTGAGGCTCTAGTACCCATCCCTTTGGAGCACCAGCTTATCTAATATGGGGTCCGAGACCCATCCACGTGGAGCTCGGGGCTCATCTCAAACAAATATAGCAAATATAATAAAACTCATTACTTACATGTAAATCTATCTAGAATAAGTAATAGGTATATCAATCCAGCAATCGGTAAATTTTCCCAAACAGTGTAAACACTAAAATCCCCTTTCTATAAAATAAGACATATTTTGTCCTAACGAAACAAGTACGAGACTCACATCATGTGAATGAGTTTTCACCAAAGAGTCATCCAATTGAAAACACACAGCAGTAATGTTCAAACTTAGCAATTCATCAAAAACAAACACAAACGTATAAGACAATTAAAATCTTTGAAAGTCATAATAGAATGAATCAACAATATCACGTGGGGGGTGACAATCAGGTCTTAACAAATCAAAGTGATTCAGAATATTAGATAGACAATTTTTATGGTTTCCAAGAAATCATATTTCATAAAATTCCCAATTTTGTTGAATTAAAACTTTATCAAAATAAGTTCTATTACATAATAAATTACTCCTTGAAATCTGTATTTCTTTTTCATTTCAAAATTAATGTACCAATGGAAGAGTTAAGAGGGTGTGATTACTCACCTAAAACAATAAGAATCCTAGACATTGTTTGTTGGTATTGTATTCCCGCTTCGTGTGATCTTCTATTCTCGCAGTCTCACATAGTCTACTACTCTCTTGTTTTCTCCCTCCTCTATCTTGATCAAAATATTTCCAGTGACATGCGAACAAGCCAATGAAGAAACAAGCATTGCGGCTGTAACTATTTGTGCATCCTAACCCTATTGGCTTATCTTGGTATTTATCAATTCATGGCTAGCAGTAAATCCCTTATTTATTTATTTATTTATTAAATTGACTTCCTTTCCTTTATTTATTGGGTTTTTTTACCTCCACTACTTCCCCATCTACTCCTAGAAGAATTTTTTGGACGAAAATACCCCTAAATTTTTGACAATAATCGTATATACCCCCAACTTAGATATATACGATTTGTATGTTGTAAATCGTATATACCCCCACACCTTGGTATATACGATTTGTATTTTAACAAGTCGTATATACCAAAGTGGGGGGTATATACGACTTGTGTTTTTTTTATTTGTTAATATGATTTGTTTTACTTTTTAAAAAAGAGTTATAAGAAGGCTACTAAAAATTCGTTAAAGAGTCAAAACTAATCCAAAAATTATAAAAACACCACTAAAAATCTAACAAAACCAAAATAAATCTATGCAATTTTTTTTAGATTTTTTGGGAATTTGAGCGTCGTAGTCCCGTAAGAAGTCCAATCTATGAGAGTCTTGGTCCTTGATTTTTTTCGGATTTAATGGTGGCGTTTCATTACAATTAGAGTAGGTTGTCCAAAAACCGATTTTTTAGCCTAAATTATTCATATATAATTTATTTTTATTTAAAATATATAATTAATTTTTTAAATAATTTAATTATATATATATATATATAAATTGTAATCGTATATACATAGTCGTATATACCAAAGGTGGGGGTATATACGATTTCTATTTTTACAAATCATATATACCCCCACATTTGGGAGGTTCGACCCTGCCAAGTGCGAACTGGTTTGAAGCACACATGGTCGAACCACACTTAACAGGTTCGGCGCACGCATGACCGAACCGTAGTTAATGTTTAAAAAATAGTTTTAAATGCAGGGGTATTTTGGGTATAAAGGGTGGTATAGGGGTTTTAGTAAGTAGCTAGGATATTCTAAGAAGCATGGCCCCTTCAACTTTGCCAAATTGTTCTCCCATGTTTTTCCAGGCCCACATATTTAATTACTTAATTTATTTACTACTACTATTTAACAATAAAATGTAGCTAATCTGAAATATTATAACTATTTAAATACTATTATAATAATTGTTTCCACAGTTTAAAGAAGAAGAAGTCGAGATCGATTCTACATCAAATAATATTAATTTAAAATGCCCATGCCTAAAATTTTGGGTGTTACACGATCCACTCCCCAGGGAAAGCAGAGCGCAGGCAATCGCTAAGATGAAAACGGTGACCTTGGTCGCGTTCAGAAATAAAGGTTGAAACACTAAAACGGGTTGAGAAACTAACCTCGATTCGAAGACGTTGATTGGTTCGGCAAAAATAACACAAGACTCAGACCAGAGGAAAACCCAGAATAACGTAGTGTCGCGCAAAGAAGATACACGTTGGCACAGTGGTCGGAAAAGAAAACTGAGCTTCTGATCCGGAATCAGAAAGTACACTAGCTCACTCAAAATTTGCAAAGTGGAGACTAAGCCCTTCGCAAGACTTATATAGCCTCCCAGAGGTCGAGTACTAAACTGACACCTCCAATCAATGCGTCACTTCAATGCGTAGGCATTGGAAACTGCACCACAATAATGACAAATCTACCTCGGTCTCCCAAGCGCCGCATCGATTCCGTCAAACGTCACGTCAACCAACCTACTCCTGACAGGATAACACGTGTCATATCATCCATGTCATGACACATGGCAACTCAAGCCGAGGTCGACCTCCTCTCTGTAGCCGACCTCGACTTGGGGGGCCACTGTTCCGGATTGGGCCGAACCTTGATTTAACCTTAGGCCCGGCCCAATCCAGCGTTCGCTACGGACCAATTGGCTCTGCTCAAAGTGGGACGCCATTTGACGGCCCAGATGGAAACGGCCAGATCCGATGGTTCAGATACGACACCCGCCTTTATAAATTGAGAGAACCCCTTCAAGATAAGGTACACTTTCATCTCTTTCATATCTCTCCACTTCTCTTGCTGACTTAGGGATCATAGTGTTTGCAGGTACCACCACTAGGCGAGCTCGACCATGGTTACCTCAGCAACAACTTCGGCGGACCCCGATCTATCACAGACGCGCCCGAGCCATTTCTATATCTATCCGAGACACATTTCCAAATTACCCCAGGTCGAATCTTCTTCTTGATCCAGGTATGACACTACATATTAACGGTCATGTGTAATTTAATTATCAACACTAAATCTTGGTGTACACACAAGCACTCATATAGATTAGAGTAATATTTTTTGTTAGGCATGTAGTTATTTAAGAAGTAAGCTCGAGGGACAAAGAAACGAGGGCTTCCCCGAAACCAAATTTTTTTGTCATCTCAAATCCCCTATAACACTCACTCTTTTTTTTTTGACAAGATATAACACTCACTCTTGGTGCACGCACAACCACTTTCATCGATTCATTTTATTAAGCATTTCCATGACCAAATTTTTTTGTCATCCCAAATCCTCATACCTATTTGGCTGCCTGGCCTCATGAGAGAGTATAAAATATCAGTAAGATCTCCACATTTAGCCAAGAACAAACATATGAGTGGTTTAAACTGCACATCTTTCTCACAAAACCCTAAGGTATTGAGTATATGGATCTTATATGTTGTTCAACAATATCTTTATTTTCATCTAATGTTATGTTAGATTTCTTACTCATATTTAATACTCCAAAGCACCTATTACTACCATTTGTTCTTACAACAATTGAGTTATAGTGGAAAAAGAAAACCATAACAAAAAAGTTACATTAGCTATCAAGACACCCATAGATACAAATTATCACAAACCTTGGTCACTCTAGAGAAAGACATGGTACATAGGGAATACAAGAAGAGCATTTCCCTATTACATTTTTGCAAGATGCATAAATATCCTCTCCTGTAGAAGAAGTTATGTTAATTCCCTCCAATATAATGTTGGTGAAACTTATAGCTTTATCACAATGTAATTGGATTGCATGTTTTGAAAGAGATGTTCCTCTTATGTTTCGAAAAGTTATATCGCTCACTTCCACTGCATGTACATGATGGAGAGTATCATAAGAGTTGTATTCTTGATCAATAATCACAGGGTTATGAGTTTCCACAACTATAATATCTTCACAACTTATTTGCCTTGCATACCCATGTCCTCCCTTATTCAAATAATACACAAAACATGAAAGAGTTTTAGTCACTTACTTCAATGGTAGTAATAACAGGGGAGGGTGGGTTAAACAATCAGAGGGGTGAAAAATATAAAAACAATGTTATTTGCCTTGCGTTTAGTCTTTATTGGCCCAAAGTTTTTAATGGGCCCAAATTTTCAACTCAAACCTAAACCTAAATCCAAAAAGGTTTGTTTTTTTCATACCCCACCCTTTCCCCCTCATACCCCACACAATTTGATAACCCCAAAATACCCGTTTGAAAACTAATTTTTTTTTTTAAAAATAAATCGTATATACGTTTTGAGTTTGTATATACGATGGCTATTTTATGTCCAATCGTATATACGTACTCAAAACGTATATACGATGGTTTTTTTTTTTTTTTTTTAATGATTTGTTTTAATTTTTTTTACTAAAAGGCTACTAAAAATTCGTTAAAGAGTCAAAACTAATCAAAAAATTATAAAAACACCACTAAAAATCTAACAAAACTAAAATAAGTCTATGCAAATTTTTTTAGATTATTTGGAGACTATGAAAAATTAAAAAATTAATAAAAAATAGAAAACGATGGAATTTGGGATTTTGAGGCCGTAATCCCGTAAGAAATCACTTTTACGGGAGTCGTGATTCTTGATTTTTATCGAATTTAATGGCTGTGGTTTCATTACGATCGGAGTAGGTTGCCCGAAAACCGATTTTTTAGCCTAAATTATTCGTTCGACGTATAACATCGTCACGTGTTAACGAACTACACATTAAACTTATTTTCAGGCCTTAATTAATTTTATTTTACTTAAAAAAAATACCATAGGGATCGTATATTTGTTCAAATAAACATATATACGACCCTATGTCATAAACCATCGTATATACACCCCCAGACGTATATACGATTAGCCAACCCCCACATCAATCGTATATACGCCTTGGGGGGTGTATATACGATGGTTTATGACATAGGGTCGTATATACACCTCCCCAGGTGTATATACGATTGGTCTTAATTTAAAAAAAACGTTTTGTCAATGGTATTTTGGGGTTTCACTATTGTGTGGAGAGTATCGTTATGGGGGAAGCTGGTGGGGGTAAAAAAAAACCATCCAAAAAACAATGTTGATATGTGGGTTTAATTAAGACATGGTGTAAGTAGAACATAATCTAAATAAAACTATTTGATATATCTATTGATTTTCAGAGAAAATTAGTTAAAGAATTTTTCTCAATAATTTAAAACTATAATTTAATTTAGTTTACTTTCAAATAAGTAAATGAATACAACTAGGGGTGTCAAAAATCAAAATAGATGGTTTATGATTTGGATTATAATGGGTGGATTTGAAACAATCCATTAGTCCATTTATATCCGTAATTAAAAACATCCAATCTAATCCATCCATTAAACATAAAACACCATCTAATCAATCAATTAGCAACGTTTTTATGGATGGATATCCAATCCATCTATTAATATTTATAACAAATAAAAAATATTTTAATAAAAAAATATTGTCAATTATAATTTTTAATCTAGAATAAAAACTTTTTTAACTATGATTTTTTTAATCATAAAAGTAACCTCTCTTCCTCTATCTCTAATGAATTAAATGAGAGAGAGAGATACAATAAGGAATTGATTTTATAATATAATTATCTAATAGATTTAAAAATTTTATTTAGTATAATCCATTGGATTTAAAAATATATTTGATGGATCATAAACCATTCACAAAGTTATTTTGATGGATTGGATGATGGATAAATTGATTAAATTGACACACCTATAAACACAACAAATTAAAATTAAAAAACACAATATGAGTTTGATATCTAAAATAACTCAGTCTAGGTTGGGCTATCACTTATCATGCCAGTCTGTGTAAAATATTTAAGGCCCCCGACGTTTTATTTTCTCTATTACCATTTGTACTAGACACAAAAAAGTATTATCTTTATATTTCAAAACAAAAGTCCTATGCCAATTGTGTTTCAATCTGAAAAATAATTCTTTCATCTCCTAAAAATAAACCTCCATCTAGTTTTAATCATTTTTTGAAACAACATAATTGTTCAGTGCGGATAGCATTTGTACGAATTGTGAGAAAATTATTACTTTAAGTCTGTTTTCATAAAAGTATGTCATGCACGTGAATGATTGAAACTCATGTCACACTCTTGCCGTACATTCTGTTTCATAATAAAAAAGATTTCTGTTTTTAAAAATATCTCTTTTTGAAGCTCATTCTTACCATCCATGTCTTAATTCTGGCTCCATTTGTTGTCCCATCGATTAGCAAAGCATGCAACATTATAAATACAATACCAATGGTTCATTACAAAGATCCGATCAATCCAACTCAAGGTGTTTAGCTCATGTTTCACATCATCAAAGCAATACAAGATAGAACACTCATATTACCTAGAACGAGGTGAGAAGAAATGGTGGCAAAAGATACACACCGAATCTTCCAACTCATTCACCGAAATGATGCTATCACGCCGAGTTAACACCGAAGAGAATGATAAACTAAAAATTACAATAAAAACGAAAGCTTGAAAATGTTTTACAATGGAGAAAATCTATTACAAAAACTCTCTCTAAAACTCTGAATATCTGCGAATGTATTCCAATGTATATTTGTAGAGAAGAAGGAGTAGTTGTAGTGTCCAGAGTTAGTGAAAAAGGTGGTATGGCCATCTCACCAACTGAAGCTAGCCTACCACCCACACAATGCCATGTGTCCTATAATATCCATGAAAATCCGGCCGTGTCAACGAGATTTGGAGTGAAGAGCTTGACGCCAGAAGTGCACTTTTGCTTTGAAGACTTAGCCGAGCTCAACGACTTGGTCGACCTGCCGACCTGCCCTCTTGCCGCTATAGCGTTAGACGCTATAGCGCTTAACACTGCAGCACTCACAAAACACGTTAAATTGCTCAAAAGGGTGTAACACCCAAAATAATTTAAGTAATTATTTAATTGAATTATTTAAGTGTTGCATTAATATAGTATATTAAAATATTAATATATTGTTGTATTTTTTTTCTAAATGAAGGAAGCGGTGTCAGTAATTCCGGGGTGGTAAGGAATGGCCCAAGAGCCCAAGCCCATTGACTTAGGCTCCTAGGCACTAGGGTTGATGCATTTCGCATCAATTGAGAAAAAGAAAGAAAGAAGAGAACTTGCGAAGAGAGAAGAGAGAAAAGAAGAAGAAATCGGCGCACCAAGGGAGAGAAAGGAGGGTGCGATCGTGAGCAAGGAAGGAAGAGGAAGAAGGAGTCCTTGTTGCTGTGGTTACTTTGGAAGAGGAAGAAGGAGTTCTTGTTGCTGTGGTTACTTTGGTGCTTTGTAGAGATCACTTCGTCTTCGGAAAACTTAAGGTAAGGGGTGGGTCTTACCTTATAATGAGGTCTATAATGAGATGTATGTAGATTGTAGGATTTATATTGATCTCTATTTGTTGTAATTGTTGTTTTTGATGTATGATTGAATGTGTGATGAATCTATGCTTTATGTGAATTATGAGAAGTGTGTAAGAATTGTAATGTATGTGAATTGATTGTTAAAACGTGTATATGAGAGTGTTAGAATAATTATAAGGTGTTTTTGAAAATATTGTTGATGATTGAGTATAGGGAAATTGGGGAAAATTTGATTAAGGGAACCCTAGGCAACCTAGGGCGCCAAATGCTAGGGAAAATGGCGCCCCACTGTGTGTTGCTGTACTTGGCACCAATGGCTGCCCAAATTGGCGCCTGTGTGCGCCTGGTGTCTAGGCAAGGGCACCTGGTAAGGCGCCATGTTGCTGTGTAGGCACAGGGCGCCAAAATGTGGCTGCCCATGCGCCTGTGTTGTTGTGTCTAGGCACAGGGCGCCAAAATGTGGCTGCCCATGCGCCTGTGTTGTTGTGTCTAGGCACAGGGCGCCAAAATGTGGCTGCCCATGCACCTGTGTTGTTGTGTCTAGGCACAGGGCGCCAAAATGTGGCTGCCCATGCGCCTGTGTTGCTGTGTCTAGGCACAGGGCGCCAATGTGGCTGCCCAGGGCGCCTGGTAAGGCGCCATGTTGCTGTGTGTGTGTTGTTGTGTGATAACTCTATTTTATATAGAGTATTTCATATGTTTAAACTTAGTATTTGCTCTCTTTCAAGTAATAATAAAGAGTTTATATAGTATTTAGTGTGATATATGATATCTTGAGTGATTTGAATGGTTATAGTTATTATTAGACCATTTTGGATATATTGTGGTATGTTTGATGTTTTTGTTGGTGCGGTCTCAATCTTTATGCGCATCAATGCTCTGACCGATCTTGCATCAATTCTGCGCTACTTGGTGAATAAGCGACTGTTTCATATGCATCCACATGCAAAGTGATGACCTCCTGCTGCTTCCCGATGCCATCCAAACTTGTATAGTAGGCGCTACCATTCATTCACACATAGCTATAGGCATAGCTTTGAAGAGTCACCAACATAGGGACACTTGTTCTATCACCATGGAACCGCCCTATGTGATTAAGTCAAAGATTTCAACATGGATAAACCTCTGGAAAGCAACTACAGCTATGATCCACTCAAGATGACTTCAACATGAAGGAAGGAAGCACCTCACTTGAAGGCTATAAAAGGACCTCACATCTTCATTTGGAAAGATATCACAATCCATAAGTTAGATCAAAATTTCAATATACATAGTTAGTTTTTATATTTGTTATACCTCAATTTTGTCCGTTTTCTTTTTCTTGTTTTAGTCGTTTATTTTATTTTATTTTGAGCAATATATATGGTCCAAAAATGTCAAAAAAATCTATTTAATTTTATTGACAACTTAAGAGAGTCCAAATATCCAAAAGTCCAAAAAATGCAAAAAATAATATACCAAAAGTACAAGAGAAAAGGAAATCCGAAAATAATAAAAAAAATACAAAATAAAAGTAGCTCTAACCTAAATATCAGTTGGGCTTGGATCCTCAAGATCTCCTAAAACCCTAATCTTCCTCTCCAATCATCTGAAAACAAACCAAATCAGGGTGAATCACACATTAATGGCCAAGACCTAATTTTCTAATATAAATAGGCAGTCTGCCTGAGTCAAAAGGGGACACAGACAAGAACACTGCAAATCACCTAAAAAGGATTAGGGTTCAACATTAGAATCATAATCCACTGAAACACACATTCGAATTTCTAAGTAAAAAAGGAGAAGCAGTCATCAACAACAAAAGCAAAGAGATCTCAAAAGCGATGTGATCATAATCGGTAACAAATAGGAGTTCTAACAACAGATGCATGATATTAGGTTGGTTCCATACTATTAAAATTTGAGAATATAAAGTATGTGTTTAATATGTATTATTTTTCATTGAAATAGGATTAAGGTTTCGTTTAAGGATTAAATTACTAATTAAGCTTTGTAGTTAAGTTTGTAACAGATCTATGCTTGTCGTATTAGTATTAGTTTTATGTTCAAAATAGTCTCTACATATATCAAAATCACAGATCCATTAGTATTTAGTTTTTATGAAAGCAGTAGATTCATGTTGATATGTCTGAAAATTCGTAATTAGTGTTAGTAGAAATTAGGATTAAACTGAGATTGTATTGTTTTAGAAATTAGTGTTATGTTCTGAAAAATTAGTGTTAGTTTTTTTGTTCTGAAAAATTGGTAAATAGTGTTAGTTAGAAATTAGGATTAAACAGAGGTTGTTTTAGAAACTAAAAATTAGGAGAGTAAAATCAATGCCAATAATGTCTCATTGGATATTCTGATCCCTTGTGCTTTTATTCAATTTTTAATTGCTTTTATTATAATGATTTTTTCTTTAATACTCAGATTTCTACTCACCCCCTACCAATTAATGCACACACACCACCTTCTACTGGCTATGCTTTTTGCACCCCAGTTTTAATTATACAATCCCCCTGCAGCTAACTACACCCCATTTTACTATTTAACCCCTTTCTCATTTTTTCTTAATTCTTTTTAACAAACAATTTCTTTTACCAAAAATTCATAAACAAATAAATATGTTCTTCTAAAATCAAATAAAAGACTAAGTCGGTTGTACAAACTGAGTTAGTCATCATCCTAGGACCAATGAAAGTACATCTGAGTTCAAGTAATCCTAAAAACTCATAAAAATATAAATAAATCATTTTTCCCAAAAATAGGGACTAAGTCGGTTGTACAACAAGGGTTAGTCGGCGTTCTAGAACTAATGAGTCATGCAGATTCAGAGTTCTAGAATACCTATTCTAAAACCAACTCACCTCACATCAAACAAACTTCTTTCAAAAAAACCTCAAAAAAATACTTTCAAAAAGTAGGGGACTAAGTCGGTTGTACAATCGGGTTAGCAAGCGTCCCTAGAATCGATGTGGTCATGCAGTTCAAGGAGTCCTAGGACCCCAACACTAAAAAACACCAACCAACAAACCTTTTCAGGAAGAACTACGTAGCTTTGATTCCTCCATTGCATCCGGAGGTACGTAGGAGCAAGAGTTCACTCTTGTCAAGCACTAAAAATTAAAAATTTAATTAAGTCTCTTTCTCTCTATAAATAAAAGGGTAAATATTAATAAACCATAATTAATTAGACAAAGGATGTCGTGGGGTGCTAATACCTTCCCCACGCATAACGACTTTCGAACCCTAAACTTGCCTTGTCCTAAACCAAAAGGGATTTTCCGAATTTGCCCTTAAACTAGAATTTCGGTGGCGGCTTCCTATGAACCTTCAAAGAATCCTATTCTCGGATTTTTTGGTCGCTACAGCTGGCGACTTCACTGGGGACTTAATTCTTTTTAGAGAGTCAAAACCTAGTCTAATTATTTAGGATTAATTTAATTTTTACCCTTCCCTTATTTATTTATTTTTGCATGTTATACTTTTATGTGATATATAAACCCTAGGGTAGAAGACGATATTTGTATAAATGTTTGTTTTGTTTGCAGCTTTGGGTTATTTTAAACTGCTCCTACACACACTACACCTCTACACATCACACACATGTGAGAAAAGTCCTCTACCCGGACTCGAGTGCAAACCTAAGTTAGAACGAGATTGCGTAGTGATGGCCTGCGGGACGTACGTCTCGTTGGGTTGTCATGAAAATCTCACCTAGAGTTTGATTCCTTTTAAGGATACTATCTCTTCTAATAGCTTGCCTATTGTTGGGGTCAGTATTCTTGACTGGGGTCCTTGGCTCTAGGGACCATGTGTAGGATTCTTGAGAACCATCCTTGTGAGGTTCACTATAAAAGAACCTTAGACCCACTCCATAGGATACCTTCCTAGGGTCACAAAGGAGCTTCATGCATTGAAACAAATATTGATGCATACCATCTTTTATCAACAAAAAAAATCAAAAAATCAAAAAAACAAAAATTGTTATATTCCACAAGCTTTTAGAAGTTATGCCTCATGCATTTTTTCCTTTTCTTTGCAATAAAAAAATCTCATGTCGCATGTATTTTTATGACCGTCTGAGAATTAAAAGCTTTATTTTGGAGAGAAGCCATGCATGCTAAAGTCAAAGTCAAACTTTGAACTTTACTCTCCAAACGTAAAACTTATAATTCCCCGACGCGATAAATAAAATCATATATTATCATTTCATTCACATACATTATCATTACATTCGCATTTCACATACATTCATTCGCATTTCATGCACACTCATTCATTTGCATACTTACATCATCCATTACAAAAAAAATGAGCATAATTCTAGAAAAAAATTGTGATGAGAGGTGAGACATTCTTGTGAGGTAAATCATTCTTTTTGAAAAAGTTTAGCCATACTTAGTTGCAAGCTCAAGGCGCACTCAATTTTTCAAATTAGCAGCTCGTTCACATTTATTTTAACAAAGCGTTGCATCCCATGATGAATGACCGAAATAGTCTGCCAAAATTTTCTTTCATGTGTTAACTAATGTTAACTCTCTACGAAGCATTCATGTAGTAACTTGTGTGTGACATGTGACTTCATTCTTGTTTGAGTCAGTTAATATCCCTACCTTGTCATTACCCCCGTCCAAGTCTAATCCCACCCCGACCACCCTAAAGTACCTACTCCCCTACTAGTCAACTTTTTGGTTTGTTCTCACTGATGAAATAACACTTTAGGTCCTCCATACTGGGGCAAATTTGTGATCTCTAAAATACCTTATCAACATTGTATTCCCTTAGTGCAAGTCCTTTACAAAAAATCAAAAAGGCCCGTTAGGTTGAAAACTCGTAAGAGCGGCCTAAGCAAAAATTAGGGCACACAAAAAAGGAGAAATAAAGAAAAAAGAGCAAGTATATAAAATAAGTAAATTATTGTCTTTAAGTTATTTTTTGAGAAAACAAGCAATCATGATTTGAAATGAAGTTGAACCAGCTTTCCATATCCTCAAAAATCCTTTACCACCTACCTTAAGCCAAAAATCCTAAAAATCTCTCAATCACCCTAGACAAGGATCAATTCCACATAAAAATGGTGTATCATTTTTATCAAGTCACTCAGCTCGAAAGAAAGAAAAAGAAAAAGAAAAAATCAAAAAAAAAACTGAAATCCAAAAAGAGGATCGAGAAACCACGAAAAAGCAAGAGTGATACAATTATGAGCTGATACTTCTTACCATTAAATGCATAAGAAATCCTTGTCTAAAATAAACCCTCAAACACTTCCTTTAACCTCAATATCCTCCATAAACCCTTAGCCACGTTACAATCCTAAACAAGTCCATCCTACCATGAGACACATCAATTACTGTCTCAATAAAACTTCAAACACTCCTTTGAGCCTAACAACCATTTCCCTCATAAATCATCACCCATTAGCCAAGTTACATCACCAAATCATTTGTCTCATCAATCATCAAACACTTCATTAAGCCTAATAACCCCTTCTTTCACAAACCACAAACCATTAACCATTAGCCAAGTCATACTGCCCAATAAAAAATCATCCGTCCCATCAATCCCCAAACACTACTTTGAGCCCAATTACCATTTCCCTCATAAATCACTAAACCATCGGCCACGTTACAACCCTCTAGAGTTCATTCCGATCAATGACTGATTGCTTTTGTTTTCTCAAAATTTTAATTTTATTTATTTACAATATGTTTGCTCAAAAAAAAAATATATCTCAAAAAAAAAATCTCAAAAAATATATAAAAAAAATAAAAATAATCAAAAGGCTTGCACTACAAGATTCATTCAAGTTACAATTATACCAAGACAAGGTCTAGTGATCACCAAGCGAAGTTTCCATCATATCAAAAGCTCAAGACTGTCATTAGTCTTCGGGATTCCATTTTAAAGAGAGCCAAAAGTTTGTACTAGGACCATCACCTAGATTTCAAGGTGGGGCACTCCCTTCACTGTTCATTCCACTGTGGGAAGTTTGTCTGTTGTCCATCCCACCATATAGCCATATTGGACCAATTCCAAAAGCCACTACCTCAACTCCGCCACCTTTCCCAATCTGACTAGAAGCAACCATTCCGAGTGGGGCAACCCTGTCACTCCTCACTCCACCTACAATTGGGGACATTCACCATACACCCATCTCATCCCCTTGCTATATCCACAATAACAAAACTATACTGGGGCAATTTCTCAACTCATTACCCTATATGCTGCTCGGGGAAACCTTGTCCTTACTACAATTGGGGCAACACCAAACCCCATACGTTGAGATAAAGTCCCTTGCTTTCCCTTTCATTCCAAAGTTAGGGCATCCCCAACTCATCATTTCCTCTATCTCCTAGTTATTGTCATCACTAGACAGGGGCAAACTGTCGATTCCTCATCATCGAAAGTCTATATTGGGACAGTCCTGCCTTTCTTGAGTTGGGGAGAAAGCTACCTTTCATGGCTTTGGTAATAATCATGTCCTTCGTGTGCAACAAATGTCCTCACCCTAGGTCTCTAGAACCCCAAGTTAACTGACTCATTCATCTGTATTCGCACTACTATACATCTTCACTAAACAATGCTTCAGAGAGATAAAACACAAGTTTGACTGTGTGGACCAAAACTTCGGTCATCATGGGGCATCATAATGGAAGAGAAAAAGAAGCGAGCTTGCAAGTACTTTTTCACATCAGTGTCTGTAAATAACAACCTTGAGATTGCCGAAGTTTGAATCAAATCTAATCTTTCCAAAGAATTATCAATATTCATCTCCGCCTCTCGCATCCAAAGTCTCACATCTCATCATGACAAAAAAATGTTTCTGCACTCAATCAGTTATTTCATATCATCACACCATGCACCATAGCATTTGCATTCAAACATTTCATTTGCATCATATTAACATTCATACTTTATGCATCCATCAGATAAATAAATTTTTTAAAAAAAAAGCAAGCAAAAAAAGCAAAAAAACAAAAAGAGAAAGGAATCACCTATTTCATCCATCACCCCACCAAAAATCACCTGTTGCATGTGCATGTATTATTGGCGTTGTATATCCATTACATGATGTATTGCTTCTGAATCGACTTCAAGTGTCGATACCTATATTTTGTTCCTCTAAGATCAAAGCTCTAAGCGTTGATCCCGTATCGTATCACAAATAACCAAGTTGATCCCAGACCCCGAGTGGTCCTTCAGAGCACTACGGTCCTTCAGTGCCCTAAGTGGCCCGGGTCGCAAACGTCGTAGTCGAGCCCGACGGACCTTCCAGACCCCGCGTGGTCCTTCAGACTAGCTGTGTCAGCCTAAGACATAGTGGACGTCCTCTATTGGTCAACATATCGATTCGGATCGATCTTGACCCTGGCGCTCGAATATAAAGGCCCCTCAGACCGTTTTACTAGTACCGTAGCTAGTAGCGCTCCTTCAGACCACGATGGTCCTCTATTAAGGCCTAGGCAGCCTTCCAGACCCTGAGTGGTCCTTCAGAGCCCTAGTGCTCCTTCAGGTCCTTGATGACCCTTCATTTAGCTGTCGGTTAATGCGCCAAGTGTTAACCATTCCCTATTATTCCTCAAACTTTCTGCTTCCCCCTTAAACAGACAAAATTAGCGTCTATTCTATCTTTATTTCTATTTCTACTACGAAAATTTGGATACACTTCACCTTTTTTAGTAAAATATAAATAAAGAGGGGCAGCTGTTATACCTCAATTTTGTCCGTTTTCTTTTTCTTGTTTTAGTCGTTTATTTTATTTTATTTTATTTTGAGCAATATATATGGTCCAAAAATGTCAAAAAAATCTATTTAATTTTATTTACAACTTAAGAGAGTCCAAATATCCAAAAGTCCAAAAAATGCAAAAAATAATATACCAAAAGTACAAGAGAAAAGGAAATCCGAAAATAATAAAAAAAATACAAAATAAAAGTAGCTCTAACCTAAATATCAGTTGGGCTTGGATCCTCAAGATCTCCTAAAACCCTAATCTTCCTCTCCAAGCATCTGAAAACAAACCAAATCAGGGTGAATCACACATTAATGGCCAAGACCTAATTTTCTAATATAAATAGGCGATGCTTTGAGTCAAAAGGGGACACAGACAAGAACACTGCAAATCACCTAAAAAGGATTAGGGTTCAACATTAGAATCATAATCCACTGAAACACACATTCGAATTTCTAAGTAAAAAAGGAGAAACAGTCATCAACAACAAAAGCAGCAGATCTCAAAAAGCAGTAGCAGTCATAATCGGTAACAAATAGGAGTTCTAACAACTGATGCAGGATATTAGGTTGGTTCCATACTATTAAAATTTGAGAATATAAAGTATGTGTTTAATATGTATTATTTTTCATTGAAATAGGATTAAGGTTTCGTTTAAGGATTAAATTACTAATTAAGCTTTGTAGTTAAGTTTGTAATGAGATCCATGCTTATCGTATTAGTATTAGTTTTATGTTCAAAATAGTCTCTACATATATCAAAATCACAGATCCATTAGTATTTAGTTTTTATGAAAGCAGTAGATTCATGCTGATATGTTCTGAAAATTCGTAATTAGTGTTAGTAGAAATTAGGATTAAACTGAGATTGTATTGTTTTAGAAATTAGTGTTATGTTCTGAAAAATTAGTGTTAGTTTTTTTGTTCTGAAAAATTGGTAAATAGTGTTAGTTAGAAATTAGGATTAAACAGAGGTTGTTTTAGAAACTAAAAATTAGGAGAGTAAAATCAATGCCAATAATGCCTCATTGGATATTCTGATCCCTTGTGCTTTTATTCAAATTTTAATTGCTTTTATTATAATGATTTTTTCTTTAATACTCAGATTTCTACTCACCCCCTACCAATTAATGCACACACACCACCTTCTACTGGCTATGCTTTTTGCACCCCAGTTTTAATTATACAATCCCCCTGCAGCTAACTACACCCCATTTTACTATTTAACCCCTTTCTCATTTTTTCTTAATTCTTTTTAACAAACAATTTCTTTTACCAAAAATTCACAAACAAATAAATATGTTCTTCTAAAATCAAATAAAAGACTAAGTCGGTTGTACAACCAGGTTAGTCATCATCCTAGGACCAATGAGTCAGCATCTGATTCAAGTAATCCTAAAAACTCATAAAAATATAAATAAATCATTTTTCCCAAAAATAGGGGACTAAGTCGGTTGTACAACCCAGGGTTAGTCAATGTTCTAGAACTAATGAGTCAGCATGATTCGGGAGTTCTAGAATACCTATTCTAAAACCAACTCACCTCACATCAAACAAACTTCTTTCAAAAAAACCTCAAAAAAAATACTTTCAAAAAGTAGGGGACTAAGTCGGTTGTACAATCGGGTTAGCCAGCGTCCTAGGAATCAGTGAGCTGTACAGTTCAAGGAGTCCTAGGACCCCAACACTAAAAAACACCAACCAACAAACCTTTTCAGGAAGAACTACGTAGCTTTGATTCCTCCATTGCATCCGGAGGTACGTAGGAGCAAGAGTTCACTCTTGTCAAGCACTAAAAATTAAAAATTTAATTAAGTCTCTTTCTCTCTATAAATAAAAGGGTAAATATTAATAAACCATAATTAATTAGACAAAGGATGTCGTGGGGTGCTAATACCTTCCCCACGCATAACGACTTTCGAACCCTAAACTTGCCTTGTCCTAAACCAAAAGGGATTTTCCGAATTTGCCCTTAAACTAGAATTTCGGTGGCGGCTTCCTATGAACCTTCAAAGAATCCTATTCTCGGATTTTTTGGTCGCTACAATATTTTTAGAGGAAGAGGAAGGAATTCATAAATCCTCCTTAACTCATTTTCATAGTGTTTGTATAGTGCTAAGGAGTAATGCTAGTGCATTGCTAGAAGACTTCATACAAAGGTTTTCAACATTTGTAACCTTACTCTTGTTGTTTCTCTTTTGTGAATTCTATATATATAAACATGGTCTATTCAGTTTATATATATCTTGCAATGTCTCTTGTTAGCTAAACCTTTCTTAGTTGGAATGTTCTAATCATTTAATGAGCTTTTAAGTAAGTATGTTGCATGTATGTATGTTTGTACTTTAGTTCTTGCTTGATAATCTTTTCAAAACTTATTTTGAACTTGATCACTTAGAATAAGTAGATTTGTAAATGACCAGACATGGCTTACAATTAAGAACTCAAGAACTAATATGGGTGAGTGTTTTACATAAAGAAAACTTTGTGAAAACCATGCTAAGTCCTAGACATAGGATAGTATAGTCCATAGGATAATTGTGGGTACTTAAAATACAAGAGTGAATTCACTTAAGCAAAGTGAATACTTGTTAGGAGGCAAGATTGGCACTAACACCCCTTTCTTTCTTGCATAGAACAAGGATCATAAGATTTGGTAATGATACTCTCGAAGAAAGTGACCGAAAGGCACATAGCTAATGCAACAAACATTGGTCTGTTTGCATCACATACTGCATCATACACTTATAAGTAAATTACTTGATGAAGACATTCCAACTAGCTTTTCTCTTTTACACTATCAACATTTTTTTACTTTGCTTTCTAACTTAGTTGTGATCATCAAACAAAATCCAAAATTATTTTGTTACTTAGTGACTTTGCACTTTATTACTTTATATTATTTTAAAAGTGAGTTTTTCAATCTCTGTGGGTTCGATCTTTTACTACTTGTTTTTGGACAAGTGTATACTTGCACTCAAGTGTATGTGGCATTTCCACACACCAAGTTTTTGGCGCCGTTGTGCCGGGATTGAAGTAAATTCTTTTAAAATTTTGATATTTAGTAATTTAGTGTTGTATATAAATTCTGTTTTTAAAGTTTACGTCAACCAAAGTACATGGTACTTAGTATATGTACTGAGAAACTGAAAGCAGAACTCGAATATAGTTTAGATTTAGAAATAGAAAGAAAATTCAGGAGATTGCTAAGACTCGAAAGCAGAATCAACAAGCTAGCAACATGTCATTGGTGAAGAACAAAGCTCAAGGCCACACTCGGTGAGAGGAGGCCACGGTTCACAAAGATGCTATTGAAGAAGAAGTTCATAGAGAAAATCTCATCCACATGGATCACATAGGTATGATTAATGATAGAGATAGACCTATGAGGATTATGCTCGATTTGATCATCAAAACATGCAAACTAGTATAAACAGACCTCATATTGATGCCATGCATTTTGAATTTAAGCCTATGATGTTTCAAATGCTTCAAACTATTGGTCAATTTGGAGGATCTCCTCATGAAGATCCTCATTTGCATTTAAGGCAATTTCTAGAAGTATGTAGTAATTTTATTTTACTGGTGTTAGTGAAAATGCATTTAGATTAAGGTTATTTCCATATTCTTTGAAAGATAGAGCTAAGGCTTGGCTAAATTCTTTAGAGCCTAACTCTATTCATTCATGGAATGAAATGGCTGAAAAATTTTTAGGAAAATATTTCCCACCTATCAAAAATGCCATGTTAAGAAATGATATTACATCTTTTAGACAAAAAGAGTTTGAGTCTTTATTTGAAGCATGGGAAAGATGGAAGGAACTTTTGAGAAAATGTCCTCATCATGGTTTACTGTTATTATTCAAATGGAAACATTTTATAATGGTTTAGAACCTCAAACCCAGAATAATGCTTGATGCATCATCCGGTGGAGTGTTATTAAATCGTCATACAATGAAGCATGTGAATTAATTGATAGAATAGCGACTAATAGCTCTAGTTGGCCCTACCGAGAGGGTAAGTGCCCAAAAGAAACCATCGTGGGTACATGAAATTAATGATATATCGCCTCTATCCGCTCAAGTAGCCACTCTAGCTAATTTAATGAAAAACTTCACTTACGGCAATGCTATGCATCTAATGCATTTGCATCACCGAAAGCTTCTTATTCTGCAAAGATAGAACAAGTACCTCGGGCACACCTAGTTGTGTGTACTTGTGGAGGAGGTCACTTGTATGAGGAGTGTTCTAGCAATCCTATCTCTCTGTAAATTATGTAGGTTATAATAGGAATAACAACCCTTATTCCAACACTTATAATCCCGGTTGGAAAGATCATCCAAATTTTAGATGGAGCAACAATAGTGCACTGCACCTAGAAGCCGCTCCAACTACACCAACCAACCCACCAGGATTCCCAGCTCAAAATAACCAAAGAAACTCTCAACCTACCACTGAGAATTCTCTAGAAACCATGCTTAAAGCATTTATAGGTGAATCTAGAACTGCTAGACAAACCCAAGATGCTTCCATTAAGAACTTAGAGAATCAAGTTGGTCAATTAGCCACAGCTCTGTATCAAAGGCCACAAGGTGCCTTGCCTTCAAATACAGAAGCTACTCCTTCCCAAACCAAAGGAAAAGAGTAGGTTAAGGCTATTTCATTGAGAAGTGGTAAGGATTTGGTAGAGTTAACTGAGAAGGAAAGTGTAGAAAAGGGAGAAAAAGCCAAAAATCAAAAAGAAACCAATGCAGAAGCATCTAGTGCTCCTGCATCACAAGAAGTTCAAAGTCCACTACCTAAGTTAGTACCTGAATACCCTCCTCCTCCTTACCCTCAAAGACTGAAAAAAGCACATGAGGAGAAGCAGTTTGGTAAATTCCTAGAGGTACTAAAACAATTACACATCAATGTTCCCTTAGTAGAAGCCCTCCAACAAATGCCAAATTATGCAAAATTTATGAAGGATGTGCTTACTAAGAGAAGAAGATTAGGTGAGTTTGAAACATTGCCATGACAGAAGATTGTAGTTTGCTTATGCAAAATAAGATCCCTAGGAAATTGAAGGATCAGGTAGTTTTACAATTCCATTTTCTATAGGAAAATCCTATCTTTGGTAAAGCTTTATGTGATTTAGGTACAAGCATCAACTTGATGCCTAAATCTATTTTTGACCAGTTAGAAATAGGAAATGCAAAACCAACCACTGTGACACTTCAATTAGCAGATAGATCAATAGCCTATCCTGAAGGTATCATAGAAGACATCCTAGTTAAGGTAGACAAATTTGTATTTCCTGTAGATTTTGTTATCCTTGACTTTGATGCAGATAAGGAAGTGCCTATTATCCTAGGTAGACCATTTTTAGCAACTGGTAAAACCATAATTGATGTGCAGAAAGGTGAACTCACTATGAGAGTGAATGATCAAGAGATAAAATTCAATATAATGAATGCTATGAAGTATCCTGCAGAGGATACAGAAAAGTGTTCATCCTTATTCTCTCTAGATCAATTGGTAGAAAAACAATTTTACAAGCAGTATGATCACTTAGCCAATGCAGATGCATTAGATGCAGCTGCATTGCTAGATGATGAAATACTAGAAAAGGAAAATCTGCCAATAGAAAACTCTTGTAAGGAAGTATGGGCTAGGACTTATGAACCACTCAATCTTGAGGATCCAATTCTCAAGAAGAATTTACCCTCAATAGAACAACCTCCTAAGTTAGAATTGAAGATACTGCCTGAACACCTTAAGTATGCTTTCTTAGGAACAAATGAGACTTTACCTGTTATCATTGCTTCTGATTTAACATCAAAATAGGAGAGTGAGCTCATTAGTACTCTCAAGAAGCATACCAAAGCTATAGGTTGGCAAATGGCAGATATCAAAGGAATTAGTCCTTCTATATGCATGCATAGAGTCATTTTGGAAGAAAATTCCAAAAACAGCATAGAGAGTCAAAGAAGACTAAATCCTATTATGAAAGAGGTTGTGAAAAAGGAAATTATTAAGTGGCTAGATGCTGGAATCATATACCCCATATCAGACAGTGCTTGGGTAAGCCCTGTCCAATGTGTACCAAAGAAAGGGGGTGTGACAGTAATAGCCAATGAAAAGAATGAGTTGATATCAACTAGAACTGTCACAGGGTGGAGAATCTGTATGGATTACAGAAAACTCAACAAAGCTACCAAAAAGGATCACTTTCCTTTACCATTCATAGACCAAATGTTAGATAGATTAGCAGGAAAAGAATTCTATTGTTTCCTAGATGGTTATTCAGGCTATAATCAAATAGCCATTGAGCCTAAGGATCAACACAAAACCACCTTTACATGCTCTTATGGAACCTTTGCCTTTAGAAGGATGCCATTTGGCTTATGTAATGCACCTGCTACATTCCAAAGATGCATGATGTCTATTTTCTCAGATTTCATTGAGCAATCAATGGAAGTATTCATGGATGATTTCTCTATCTTTGGAGAAACATTTCAAGTTTGTTTAGCAAATTTGGAACAAATTCTCAAGAGATGTGAAGAAACAAATTTAGTCTTAAACTGGGAAAAGTGCCATTTCATGGTACAAGAAGGCATAGTGCTAAGACATAGAATTTCAAAGAAAGGTCTAGAAGTAGACAAAGCTAAGGTTGATGTCATTGAAAATTTACCACCACCAAATACAGTTAAAGGTATCAGGAGCTTCTTAGGCCATCTTTGGTTTTTATAGGAGGTTTATCAAAGATTTTTCAAAATCTCAAAACCATTATGTATGCTTCTCGCAACATGATGTAGAATTCAACTTTGATGAATCTTGTATAGAAGCTTTTGACAAGCTTAGAAAGGCATTGGTGACAGCACCAATTATAGTAACTCCAGATTGGAGCAGGCCATTTGAATTAATGTGTGATGCTAGTGACTTTGCAAAGTAGGAGCGATCCTAGGGCAAAGGTATGATAAGGTCTTTCATTCCATATATTATGCTAGCAAGACATTAATTGAAGCTCAAGTGAACTACAAAGATTCTGTAAAAGGAATTATTAGTGTGGTCTTTGCATTTGAAAAATTTAGATCATACTTAGTTGGCACTAAAATTATTGTCTATACCGATCACTCTGCCATTAAGTATCTAATTTCAAAGAAGGATGCAAAGCCAAGGTGATAAGGTGGATTTTACTCCTACAAGAATTTGATTTAGAAATTAGAGACAAGAAAGGAGTAGAAAATCAAGTAGCAGACCATTTATCAAGGATTGAAGGAGAATCACTTGGTACACAAGGAGAAGAAATCAAGGAGAGTTTTCCAAATGAGAAGCTATTGGCAATCACAGTCAATGCAAAACATGAAACCGCATTTGCTATAAGCAATGCAGAGCATCAAATGCATCCGCACCATGGTTTGTTGATATTGTAAATTTCCTTGCAAGCAAAGTGGTACCAAAGTGAGTATGACATATCAACAAAGGAGAAAATTCTTCCACATGGTTAAACAATACTATTGGGATGATCCATTCCTTTACAAGATGTGCCCCGATCAATTAATGAGGAAATGCATACGAAGAGGAGCAACAAGCAAGCGATTGCTTACGCATTGCCATTCTCGCACCTTATGGAGGACACTTTGGAAGCACTAGAGCAAGATGCTAAGGTATTACTGATGCAGTTATTTTTGGCCTACTTTATTTAAAGATTCATATTTTATGGTCAAATACTGTGATAAATGTCAAAGAGCAGGAAATATTTCTGATAAGCATGAAATGCCTAGAACAAATATTTTAGAAATAGAATTATTTGATGTTTGGGGCATGGATTTCATGGGACCTTTTCCACCCTGTTTTGGCAATTTATATATCTTAGTAGCTGTTGATTATGTGTCCAAATGGGTAGAGGCAGGTATGCATTTGGAACTCCTAGAGCTATCATTAATGATGAAGGTTCACACTTTTGCAATAAGATCATAGAAAACCTTCTAGCTAAGTATGGAGTTAAGCATAAGATAGCTACAGCATACCATCCTCAAACTAGTGGACAAGCAGAACTATCCAATAGGGAAATTAAGAGAATGCTAGAAAAAATGGTAAGTCCAAATAGGAAAGATTGGTCTTTACATTTGGATGATGCTTTATGGGCATATAGAACAGCATTCAAAACACCCTTAGGAATGTCCCCTTACAAATTAGTCTATGGAAAAGCATGCCATTTACCTGTAGAATTGGAAAACAAATCTTATTGGGCTATCAAGAAGCTCAATTTCAATTTGAACAAGGTAGGTAAAAAGAGAATGATAGAGCTTGATGAGTTAGAAGAAATTAGGCAAACCTCTTATGAGAATGCTGAAATCTACAAAGCTAAGACTAAGAAATGGCATGACAAGAAAATTCACAATAGAGAATTGAAAGAAGGAGGACTAGTTACGCTATACAATTCTAGGTTGAAGCTATTTCTGGAAAACTAAGGTCAAGGTGGTCGGGACCATTTAAGTTGATAAAGGTTTATCCACATGGAGCAAAAGAGAATTATTTGATAAATCCTCAAAACATCGCTGTCTCAAGGTGAATGGTCAAAGAGTTAAAATGTACTATGGTGAACATGTGGTGAGAGACAAAACCACCACCTATTTGAAAAATCTCTAAGTAAAAAGAGGTAGTCAGGCTGACAAGACTCTTAAAACAAGCGCTTAATGGGAGGCAACCCATTGTTTTTAATTATTTTTGTGCAATTTTATGTTTTTAGTTGTTTTTTGCAGAAATGCAGAGAAACTAATGCAATTTGCATCAAATGCACCGCATTGAGGAAAAACGTGCCCTGCATCAGAAAATTATAAACTTGAAGAAAATTGGTTAAATGTGAATCATAAAGCTTCAGGAAGATCAAAGGAGGTTAAGTAAGATTAATGACACATTGGTAGCCAAAGCAAGACACTTGGCATGATGCATGCGCAGCACGCAATGCTAACGGCTACCTAATAAATCCACTAACTTCCCTCTTCCTGAAACATAAAGCCTTCATTGTTACCGTTACCCCTTCATTCGCAAATTCTCACAAATTTCTCTCATCTGAAACACGAACCACATTTCACATTCTCAATCCAATTTTTTCTCAAATCACACAAGCAATCAAAAACCTAGAAATTCAAAGCAATTACAATGGTGAGGAAGCAATCAGCACAGAAATCATCAGGCAAGCAGGCCAAAACTCCCCAAAAAGAGAAGAAAGCCATGCATGCAGGATCATCATCAACAAGGAAAGGCAAAGCCAAGGATTCAACAGCAAGAAATGATGACAATGTTCATCTCTGGAACATGCATCTATTGCCCGAGAGAGGGTATGATTTGAAGAAGGCTAGCCCATCATTCATGTCAACAGTGGCCAATCTCAATTGGGACCACTTCGTGCTACCAAGAGGAGGCTACATTGAAGACATAGTAAGAGAGTTCTATGCTGGAATCACACCACAAGAAGGAGCAGAACATTCCTACACTTCGATGGTGAGAGGTAAAATTGTACACTTCCATGCCAAGAAATTAAATGAACATTATATGCTGAAATATAATGGGAATGATTTTGAGAATAGAGTGGCCAAGGCCTTTAAGAAAGAAATGGAAGAAATAAGGAATAGGATTGCTATACCAGGGGCTGTTTGGGAGAAATTCACACCTAATGAGATTAAGCTTAGAAGCAATTATTTGATAAATGCATTAGGTAATTGGCATTTGTTCATAGCCAATTCAATTCTGCCTACATCACATACATATGCTATGACCAAAGAGAGATTGATCTTGCTAAATACAATTCTCTCTGAGGGAAATGTAGACATAGGCAGATTGATAGCTAGGGAAATTCTTGCATGCTCAACAAAATCAAAGGGATTTCTGTTTTTCCCTTGTCTTATAACTGAATTATGCATGAAAGAAGGTGTCCCTATAGCTGCTAATGAACAAAGGAAATTTCCCCCTGGTAATTTGAGTGCTGAAGTGAAGGAGAAGTTGAGAAATGTGAGAGGCTCCCGCACTGCAATGCAAGAGCATTACATGCAGAAGCAGAGGGCTGTCTGGAAATTTCAAAATGATCAACATGACTGGCTTCAATTGGTCTTTGACAAGATCTTTGATCTTGTGGGCCAAGTGAATGCCCCTGAATTCCCAAGTTGGGTATTGAGATGTGAAGGAGAAGAAGAAGAGGAGAAAGAGGTAGAAGAAGAAGGAAAAGGTAGAGGAACCTAGCACCAAGAAGAAAGTGACTAGGAAGCAATACAAAGTACAAAAGAAGGTTGTGGTAGAACCTGTTGTGGAAGAATTATATGATTCTGAATCTGAAGCTGAGGATGAGGAATTAAAGGAAATGGATGAAGAAATAGAGGAAGTTGAAGAAGAAGAAGAGAGTGATGAGGAAATTGATGAAGATGAGGAAGAACATGCTAGAGGAGTGATCTTAGAAGAAATTGCTAGGCAAAAATATGCCAAACCCTCAGCATCAACCCAACCAGAAACCCCTATCACTTCACCAGCTACCAAAACACCCATCATTTCACCAAACCAAGAATCATCCTCTATCCCAAAATCACCATTACCCTCCCTCAATGATCCACCAGTCCTATCACAATCACCACCACAAACAACCCCTCCACCACCCTCCAAGAAATGAACCACGAAAACAACTCACACGGAAGAACCAACCCTCGTTATGCCAACAGAACAAACAAAAGTACTTTTCGACCCAAGCAACATTATTTCTAATATTGTTTCTGCTCTTGAGAAAGAAATTGTGCAGGAAAGAGAAGAAGAAGGACTCAACAAGCAACACAAAGGAGAAGAATCATCTGCACAGGAGCCTATAACTCAAACTGTTGAGATGTAGAGTGATGCTCCTGCATCACTTGCTGCTGCATCACAACAGGCAACAACTGTGCATGATGAGGCAACAATTAAAATGGTTCTGGAAGAAATGGCTAAACAAAAAAGGGAAGCATTGCACAACACTCAGAAATTCTTCAAGCAACCTGTAGGAAGGCAGGCAAAATTAACACCTATGAGGAAGAAATCTGATGCAGTCAAAACTGATGCACCTGCATCAATTCAAGAACAAATTCCTGCAACTACACCAGAAGTAGGAGGTGCATCTGCACCTACAGAAGCAACACCAAGCAAGCCCAAGGAGAAGAAGCAGAATGTGAAACACACTCCTCCAAGCAGACAAAGCACCAGAATTAGGAGTGGAGCAAAGAAATGAGTATCAATTTACAAGCTTTCACCTACTACTACTAATGTTTGTTTTGTTTTTTCTATCTGAACTATTTCCCTGGTTGTACTAATCCCTCTCCCCTATTTTTGAACAAATGGTTTGTTTTTTCTGAACAAATTTGCAGTGAGGACACTGCAACCCCTTAAGTTTGGGGGGGGGATTTGCATGTTATGTTATGTTTAAATTATGTTTGTTTCTATCTAATATGTTGTGTGTTTAATTAATATGTTTTAGATAGTAAATATATATGTTTTAAATAGTTTTTAGTTTGTTTAAATATTAGATGTACTTAACAAAGTAGTATCTAAATATTTTAGTAGAAAAGATCAGTTTTTCAAAAATATGGTGAAAGCCCTATGGATGGAATTTTTATGATAAAAAAGAGAAAAAGAAGCCTTATTTCTCAGAAAAATCAAAATTATTTTTACTTCAACACTTCAAAACTGAGTTTGTGAAAAGAACCTTGCTATTTAAAAGATCAATCTGATGCAAGGGGAATTTTTGGTAAGCTTAGGTCAAAACAAAGCTTAACTAAAAAGAAAGAAGAGCTTAAAGAATTAAGTTTGGGGGTGTTTTATGAAAAACAAAGGCTGAATTTCAAAAGTGAAGAGTAAACAATGTAGAAAAAGAAAACAAAAATGTGGACAAGCCATATCCTGAATCTTTTGAAAACTATACCTGTGCCTAAGTACATGAATGCATCTGGAGGTCAAAGACATGTGCCATGCAGGAATAAATGTATCTGGAGGATAGTTCAATAAACTGAACCTGTGCCAAAGTGCAAAGAAAAAAAATATATGCATCTGGAGGTCAAAGACCTGTGCCAAAGTGCATTTGCATCTGGAGGTCAGTGAGGAAGGTAATATGAGCTAGAAAAAGAAAAGCATTATCGGGGCGTTTGCATCAATGTAAACCGTGATCAAGAAAAACAAAATGCAGAAAAAAATCAATGCACAAAAACACTTCAAAGAAGTATTTGCATCTGCTCAAAAGATCCACACAAAAAAATAGAAAAATGCATTGGCTCAAAAGCTTTGAAAAATTCAACCAAAGCCCTTTTGATATTAGAACTCCCCAACACTTGAGAAAATTTTGTGAGTCTAAACTCTCTTTTGAAAAATATTTTGGTGTGACCAAAGATGAACCAATCCTTTCAAAGGCTAGGAGGAAATTTTTCACTTAGTCTTGGAACCAATCTCAACTCAGTGGGTTCACACACACACAAAAGAGTTTGAATAGCTTTGGTAGTTTTGAAGAAATAAAGGCACAAGAAAAATTGTCAAGAAATGAAGTTCATAGGGAACTCCTCATGAAAATCCAAATATCAAGCTGATCTATCTTCTAGAATTTTAGTTTTAATAGTTTGTCTTTGTCATTACTTGAGGACAAGCAATGGTTTAAGTTTGGGGGTGTGATAACTCTATTTTATATAGAGTATTTCATATGTTTAAACTTAGTATTTGCTCTCTTTCAAGTAATAATAAAGAGTTTATATAGTATTTAGTGTGATATATGATATCTTGAGTGATTTGAATGGTTATAGTTATTATTAGACCATTTTGGATATATTGTGGTATGTTTGATGTTTTGTTCAAGGTCTGCAGTCTCAATGTTATGCATCAATGCTCCCCGTGACCGATCCTCGCATCATTTCTGCGCTACTTGGTGAATAAGCAGCCTGTTTCATATGCATCCACATGCAAAGTGATGACCTCCTGCCTGCTTCCCTGATGCCATCCAAACTTGTATAGTAGGCGCCTACCATTCACACATAGCTATAGGCATAGCTTTGAAGAGTCACCAACATAGGGACACTTGTTCTATCACCATGGAACCGCCCTATGTGATTAAGTCAAAGATTTCAACATGGATAAACCTCTGGAAAGCAACTACAGCTATGATCCACTCAAGATGACTTCAACATGAAGGAAGGAAGCACCTCACTTGAAGGCTATAAAAGGACCTCACATCTTCATTTGGAAAGATATCACAATCCATAAGTTAGATCAAAATTTCAATATACATAGTTAGTTTTTATATTTTTAGAGGAAGAGGAAGGAATTCATAAATCCTCCTTAACTCATTTTCATAGTGTTTGTATAGTGCTAAGGAGTAATGCTAGTGCATTGCTAGAAGACTTCATACAAAGGTTTTCAACATTTGTAACCTTACTCTTGTTGTTTCTCTTTTGTGAATTCTATATATATAAACATGGTCTATTCAGTTTATATATATCTTGCAATGTCTCTTGTTAGCTAAACCTTTCTTAGTTGGAATGTTCTAATCATTTAATGAGCTTTTAAGTAAGTATGTTGCATGTATGTATGTTTGTACTTTAGTTCTTGCTTGATAATCTTTTCAAAACTTATTTTGAACTTGATCACTTAGAATAAGTAGATTTGTAAATGACCAGACATGGCTTACAATTAAGAACTCAAGAACTAATATGGGTGAGTGTTTTACATAAAGAAAACTTTGTGAAAACCATGCTAAGTCCTAGACATAGGATAGTATAGTCCATAGGATAATTGTGGGTACTTAAAATACAAGAGTGAATTCACTTAAGCAAAGTGAATACTTGTTAGGAGGCAAGATTGGCACTAACACCCCTTTCTTTCTTGCATAGAACAAGGATCATAAGAGTGGTAATGATACTCAAGAAAGTGACCGAAAGGCACATAGCTAATGCAATGACATTGGTCAAATTTACCGCATCAACTAGCTTTTCTCTTTTACACTATCAACATTTTCTTACTTTGCTTTCTAACTTAGTTGTGATCATCAAACAAAATCCAAAATTATTTTGTTACTTAGTGACTTTACACTTTATTACTTTATATTATTTTAAAAGTGAGTTTTTCAATCTCTGTGGGTTCGATCTTTTTACTACTTGTTTTTGGACAGTGTATACTTGCACTCAAGTGTATGTGGCATTTCCACACACCATTGTGCGTGGGTGTTGGGCGCCAATGTGGCTGCCCAGGGCGCCTAGTGAGGCGCCAAGTTGCTGTGTGGATGTGGGTGTGCGTGTGTGGGGGCGCCAATGTGGCTGCCCCAGGGCGCCTAGTGTGCGCCCATGGCTGTGTGGGTGTGTGTGGTGCTGCCCAGGGCGCCAAGTGGTTGCCCTGGCGCGCGCCTATTGTTTTGCCATTATGCATGCTAGCGCGCGGTTGGCTGCCAGGCGCTGTGTGTGCGCTTCGAGTCCGAGCGTATGTCTCAGTTTGTGTCTTAGTTTGTGTCTAGCTGTTGTGTTGCGTTTCTAGGCGCCAGTGTTGCCCAGTTTGGCGCCTGTGTGGCTGTGTTGCCACTGGGCGCCAGATTCCTGTTGTTTTGGCGCCTGTGTGGTTGTGTTGCCACTGGGGCACCAGTTTGCTGCTGTTTTGGCGCCTGTGTGGCTGTGTTGCCACTGGGCGCCAGTTTTGGCTGTTTTTGGCGCCTGTTGCTGCCTGTTTATGTCTTATGTGTTGTTTTAGTGCTGTGAGCTGATGAGGGCATAATTCTTATGTTGCCAATGTTGTTAAATGACGATGGGTCTATTGACCAAATTTAAGTGACGATGTTATTGATGATGGGCGTCAAGCCAAAGTGATGATGATGTTAGGTGTTACGTATAAGTTTTCCAGTGCGTGAAATGAATTAATATATTTTTGAGGATTGCATCCCACTTGATAGGTGTTACGTATTATTTTGACTTATAAGATAATTTGTTTTATGTTGTCGTTGTTTTAAATGAAGTAAATGTAGCACCCCGTTTGGATGAATTGAAAAATAATTTTTAAACTCTGATATTTTAATTATAAATTGCCGGGTAGAAATGGGGTGTTACATTAGTGGTATCAGAGCAGTTCGGTCTGTCCGGCCAAGTCTTTCAGTCATAGTGTTTTATGACACTAAGTGTTGTTAGATCAGTTCTAAATTATTGTTTCGTGCTGCAGTGCTAGGTTGAAATGGCTGGGAGAAACAATGTTGCTCTTCTTCGCCGCTCTCGCAAGCTATGGCTCATTTGTTGGGAAGCCGCGAGAATGATGGTGAAAATATTTGGAACACTTGAATCGGCACATTTCAAAGGGAGAACCCTCCTACCTTCAAGGGGAGGTATAATCCCGATGGGGCTCTTGCGTGGCTGAAGGAAATTGAGAGGATTTTCCGGGTCATGGACTGTAATGATGCTCAGAAGGTCAGGTATGGTACCCACACACCGCGTAAGAAGCGATGACCGTGGTTGGAAGTCGCGAGAGGTTAGAGACTGCTAATGAAGAAATCACTTGGGCTGTATTCCATAGGGAATTTTTGAGGAAGTATTTTCCAGAGGATGTTAGGGGAAAGAATGAGATTGAATTCCTTGAACTGAAGCAAGGAAACATGTCTGTAACAGAATATGCTGCCAAGTTCACTTAATTGGCCAAGTTTTATCCACACTACACTGATGTTGGTTCTGAGTTCTCAAAATGCATTAAGTTTGAGAATGGGCTGAGGGCTGATATCAAGAAAGCTATTGGGTACCAGAAGATTTGGGTATTCGCTGATTTGATTGACAGTTGCAGGATCTTTGAGGAGGATAGTAATGCTCACTCCAGGGTCATGAGGGATCAAAAGGGTAAGTTTCAGAACCGTAGTAAGCCATATGAGGTTTCTAATGGTAGGAGTAAACAGAGATATGCTGATGGTAAGAGGTCTGCTGATGGTAAGAGGTCTACTGAGGGTAAAAGGTCTAGTGGGGGAGATGCTCCCGCTAACCTTGTGTGTTTTAAGTGTGGCAAGTCTGGTCATAGAAGCTACGACTGCAAGTCGGGAGGGAGAATGTGTTTCCGTTGTGGCAAGGAGGGGCATTTGGCGTGTGATTGTGACCGCAAGGATGTGGTTTGTTTTAACTGTGGTGAGGTGGGTCATATTAGCACCAAGTGTTCTAAGCCGAAGCAAGAGAGGTCTAGTGGAAGGGTGTTTGCTCTAGCGGGATCAGAGGAGGCTAATGAGATAAGAGGTACATGTTTTATTAATGGTACCCTGTTGCTTGCTATTGTTGATACTGGTGCTACGCATTCCTTTATTGTTGCTGTGTGTGCTGATAAATTGAAATTAGTTTTATCTTCTATGAAGAGGGAAATGGTTATCGATACTCCAGCTAAGGGTTCGGTAACTACCTCTCTTGTATGTGCTAAGTGCCCTCTGTCGGTCTTCGGCAGAGATTTCCTGGTTGATCTTATCTGTTTGCCGTTGGGTGGGTTGGATGTCATTCTTGGTATGGACTGGTTAGTGGATAACCATGTGCACATTAACTGTTTTAGCAAGTCTGTGAGCTTCCTTCCTCCCGAAGAGGAAGAGTCTATTTTATTGTCTGCGGGTCAGTTGCATAAGGTAATGAAGGAGGGAGTTCATCTGTTTGCTTTGATGGCGTCATTGTCTGTTGAGAATCAAGCTATCGTTGAAGAGTTGCAGGTGGTGCGTGAGTTTCTCGAAGTGTTCCCTGATGAGATTCCTAGTGTTCCGCCAGAGAGGGAAGTGGAGTTTGCGATTGATCTGGTACCTGGTACCATGCCTGTGTCTATGGCACCGTACCGGATGTCAGCCTCAGAGTTGTCTGAATTGAAGAAGCAACTAGAAGATCTACTTGAGAAGAAATTTGTAAGGCCAAGTGTGTCACCGTGGGGAGCTCCTGTATTGTTAGTGAAGAAGAAGGATGGAAGTATGAGACTTTGTGTTGATTATAGGCAACTGAACAAAGTGACAATCAAGAACAAGTATCCGCTCCCGAGGATTGATGATCTGATGGACCAGTTGGTAGGTGCTAAGGTGTTTAGCAAAATCGATTTGAGGCCGTGTAACACCCCCTTCTTATTACTAATATTTAGCCAAATTTAATATCAGAGTTTTCAAAAATATTCCACGCACCTCAAAGAGAGTGCTACATTTCTTCAAAAACATAAAACGACAATTGAATTTTCATAAAACAACCTGTGCGTGATACATAGCACGTCAAAATGGGGCGAACCCTCAAAAACACTTATTTAGTTATTTACAACATCCTGGTTATAAATCACCAAAGACAATGAGTAACATCGACCAGTCTCAAAGTATTTAATACAACATCCTATATCAGACTGAATACATCAGAATAAATTACTAAATGTCTAAGACTTCCCGCCCCCGGTGCTACATATCAGAGCATGACCATCACTAGACTACTTCATTGGCTATCACCTGCAGGTTGCCGACATACAAGGCAACACGACGCAGTAGGGTGAGTCTCAATACATAGATAATAATAAATAAAATAGGAAACACAGTAGAATAGGCACACCAGAGATACAGTCAATTCAAATACATCATTAATGCACTTACACCAATTACAGTTACGCCAAATATACAGTTACGTCAAATATACAGTTACACCAAATACAGTTACACCAAATGCAGTTACACCAAACACACCATTAGTTCATGAACACCCAATCAATCACCAGAGCATGCATGTAATGTATGAAATGCAATATGCATGTGGATCCATCATCACCGCAATAAGCCCTGAGGCACTCACCGCTTTGGCCGAAGCCTACACACCGCTTTGGCCGAAGCCTACATCACCGCTTTGGCCGAAGCCTACATCACTGCTGAATGCACATGATTCATGTGACACCATGACAATGCATCACAACACAATACATCTACCACAACAATTATTAAACTCACCACTTTTCATTTCACAACTCACCGCTTTTCATTTCACAACTCACCGCTTTTCATTTCACAACACAATATAAGCCTTAAAGGCACTCGCCGCTTAATCATCACCACAATACAACACACCTCATTATCGGACTAAATGTCACACCAAGGACTAAAGTCAACGCCGGGGACTAACCCACACCTAAGGACCATTTTAGCACTTAAGGACCAATTCAACACCACAAGGACCATTTTAGCACCTAAGGACCAATCCCACACCATAAGGACCATTTTAGCACCTAAGGACTAGTTTGACACCTCGGGGACCATTTTGACACCTAGGGACTAGTTTGGCACCATAAGGATCAATTCAACACTTAGGGACTATTTTGAACCCACACTTAGACACCTTTGCACACCTAGGCGCCAAAATAGGCGCACAGGGCAGCCAAATGGCGCCCCTGGCACTGTTCACGCCAACACAAAGCAAAGATTTGCTTTGCACACCCAGCGCCAAAACTCCCAGCAAAGTCAAGGCGTCCTCGCCTCTGTTCATTCCCCACCCAGCCACACTGCACACACACAGGCGCCAGTTTCCCTGCAACTTGGCGCCCTGTGCACAGACACGCCCCACCCTGCACACACAGTGCACCAGGCGCCCAAAATCATGCATTTTGGCGCCCCCTCCCCCAACACACCTGCCAAACCGAAACAACAACACCCAGGCGCCATTTTCCCAGTAATTAGGCGCCCCTAACACTATTCACAGCCCACCTAATTTATTTTCTCAACAACAACCTACACTCTCCAACCAAACTCTAATTCAAACACTTTATCAAACACCTAACAAACACCAATATTTCTCCTAATCAATTATATCAATTAACACCAATCACCTCATTATTATTTAACACCTATTACACACCATATTGCATTTAATTCACATAACTCACCTTAACACCCAACCAAGAACAACATTCTCGTATAAAACATCACACCATACCATCTTATAAAACATATTCATGTTCATTCAAACATATCTTCAAACACCTAGCCATCACTTTAATTCTATTTATTATTCTTCATTTAATATCATTTCATAACACCATATTATCAACAATCAATACAATCACATTTCAATCTCCATACAACAATTAATATAACCACATATAAAATCAAACAAACACCCAAACACTCAATTACTTCATTAATTAATTAAACAACTACTCCTAACACCTAATCCATATGATTTCAAGGTTTATATATTATTAACCATGAAAGAGAGCCCCCATACCTCCAAATTGGAAACCCAAGAAGCTTCTCCTTCAAAAACACAAGAAAACACCAAAAATGGAACTCCTCTACTTTGAGCACTTACCCAAGCAAGAAATGACATTTTCCTCTCCTCCCCCCTACACAACCAGCAGCTGCCGTCCCCCTCTCTCTCTCTATTCCTCCTCTTTTTCTTTTTCTTTCTTCAAATGAGAGAAAAACCCTACCCCCAAAGGTTATTCTTTAGTTTGGGCCTATTTAGTGGGCTTGGGCCCCTTATTTACACCCTCTAGGTACTTTCTCACATCCTCCCAATCTAATTAAAATACTCCCCACTTAACTAAAATACTCACCATTTATTTACCACACCTCACTCCTTAATTTAAATTAATCACCCTACATTTATTTTAATATAGACAACTAAAATATTACTTAATTAAATTAGTCAAATAATCACTTAATTAAATTAGTTAAATAATCACTTAATTTTGTTAAATAATCACTTAATTAATTTTGGGGCGTTACAGGCCGGGTTATCACCAGATCAAGGTGAAGGATGAAGACATTCAGAAGACAGCTTTTAGAACTAGATATGGGCACTATGAGCACTCTGTGATGCCGTTTGGTGTTACCAACGCACCGGGGGTGTTTATGGAATACATGAATCGTATTTTCCATACTTACTTGGACCGGTTCGTAGTGGTGTTTATTGATGACATTCTGGTGTATTCTAAGACTAAAGAAGAGCATGCAGAACATTTGAGGTTAGTACTAGAAGTGTTGAGAGAAAAGAAGTTGTATGCGAAGTTGTCAAAGTGTGAGTTCTGGCTGAATGAAGTGAGTTTCATGGGTCATGTTATTTCTGGTGATGGTATTGCTGTGGACCCAGCCAAGATAGATGTAGTGTTGCAGTGGGAGAGCCCGAAGTCGGTTACTGAGATCAGAAGCTTTTTGGGGTTGGCTGGTTATTATAGGAGGTTTATTGAGGGTTTTTCTAAGCTAGCCCTTCCGTTGACTCAATTGACGTGTAAGGGAAAAGCTTTTGTGTGGGATGCTAGATGCGAAGAGAGCTTCAATGAGTTGAAGAAGAGGTTGACAACATCTCCTATTTTGATATTGCCTGTTCCGGACCAACCATTTGTAGTGTATTGTGATGCTTCCAAGATGAGTTTGGGAGGTGTGTTGATGCAGGATGGTAAGGTAGTAGCTTATGCATCCAGACAGTTGAGGACCCATGAGAAGAACTACCCTACCCATGATTTGGAACTAAATGCGATTGTGTTTGTGCTGAAGATTTGGAGGCACTATCTTTATGGTACTAGATTTGAGGTGTTTAGTGACCATAAGAGCTTGAGGTACTTGTTTGATCAGAAGGAGCTGAATATGAGACAAAGACGTTGGTTAGAATTGTTGAAAGATTATGATTTCGGCTTAAACTATCACCCAGGCAAGGCTAATGTCGTGGTTGATGCTTTGAGTCGGAAAACTTTGCATATGTCAGCAATGATGGTCAAAAAGTTGGAGTTGATTGAGCAATTCTGGGACATGAGCTTAGTTTGTGAAGTAACACCGCAGAGTGTTAGATTGGGAATGTTGAAGATTGGCAATGACTTTTTGGCTAGTATCCGGGAAGCCCAGAAGACAGATGTGAAACTAGTGGACTTGATAGTTGCGAGTGATCAAGTTGTGGACGGGGATTTCAAGTTAGATTCCCAAGGTGTGTTGAGATTCCGGGATAGAATTTGTATTCCTGACGTTACTGAGATGAAGAGAATGATTCTTGAGGAAAGTCATAGAAGCAAGTTGAGTATTCATCCGGGGGCTACAAAGATGTACCAAGATTTGAAGAAACTGTTTTGGTGGCCGGGGATGAAGCGGGATGTGGCACAGTTTGTGTATGCATGTTTGACTTGTCAGAAGTCAAAGGTTGAGCACCGAAGCTGCGCGGGTTGATGCAACCATTGGATATCCCAGAGTGGAAGTGGGACAGTATTGCTATGGATTTTGTGACGGGTTTGCCTCATACTGCGAAAGGGTATGATGCCATTTGGGTGGTTGTGGATAGGTTAACAAAGTCGTCCCATGTTGTTCCTATCAATATCACTTATTTGGTGCCTAGGTTGGCAGAGATCTATATCCGGGAAGTTGTGAAGCTTCACGGAGTTCCTAGTAGCATTGTTTCAGATAGAGACCCAAGGTTTACTTCAGAGTTCTGGAGAAGTTTGCATGAGAAGTTGGGATCAAAGTTGAGATTGAGTTCAGCCTATCATCCTCAGACAGATGGTCAGTCAGAGAGGACAATTCAGTCACTGGAAGATTTGCTGAGAGCTTGTGTTTTGGAGTAGGGAGGTTCATGGGATTCCTACCTTCCATTGATAGAATTCACATACAACAACAACTATCATTCTAGTATTGGGATGGCACCTTTTGAGGCGCTGTATGGTCGGAAGTGTAGAACCCCACTATGTTGGTATGAGTCTGGTGAGAGTGTGGTGCTTGGACCAGAAATTGTCCGCGAGACAACTGAGAAGGTTAAGTTGATCCGTGAGAAAATGAAAGCGTCGCAGAGTCGACAAAAGAGCTACCATGATAACCTGAGGAAGGATTTAGAGTTCCAAGCAGGTGACCATGTATTCTTGAGAGTCACTCTGATGACTGGTGTTGGGCGTGCCTTGAAGTCGAAGAAGCTCACTCCTCGTTTTATTGGTCCGTACCAGATTACTGAGAGGGTTGGAAGTGTTGCCTATAGGGTGGCTTTGCCGCCTAATCTTTCGAACTTGCATGACGTGTTTCACGTGTCGCAACTTCGGAAGTATGTTCCAGACCCGTATCATGTGATTCACATGGATGATGTGGAGGTACGAGATAATCTCACCGTGGAGACTATGCTGGTGAGGATTGAAGATAGAGAAGTGAAGGTTCTGAGAGGGAAGGAAATTGCTTTGGTAAAAGTGGTTTGGTTAGGAGCTGCTCGTGAGAGCATGACTTGGGAGCTGGAAAGTAAGATGCGGAAGTCTTATCCAGAGCTGTTTGAATCAGGTAAGAATTTCGAGGACGAAATTTCCTAAGTGGGGGAGAGTTGTAACACCCAAAATAATTTAAGTAATTATTTAATTGAATTATTTAAGTGTTGCATTAATATAGTATATTAAAATATTAATATATTGTTGTATTTTTCTAAATGAAGGAAGCGGTGTCGGTAATTCCGGGGTGGTAAGGAATGGCCCAAGAGCCCAAGCCCATTGACTTAGGCTCCTAGGCGCTAGGGTTGATGCATTTCGCATCAATTGAGAAAAAGAAAGAAAGAAGAGGACTTGCGAAGAGAGAAGAGAGAAAAGAAGAATAAATCGGCACACCAAGGGAGAGAAAGGAGGGTTCGATCGTGAGCAAGGAAGGAAGAGGAAGAAGGAGTCCTTGTTGCTGTGGTTACTTTGGTGCTTTGTAGAGATCACTTCGTCTTCGGAAAACTTAAGGTAAGGGGTGGGTCTTACCTTATAATGAGGTCTATAATGAGATGTATGTAGATTGTAGGATTTATATTGATCTCTATTTGTTGTAATTGTTGTTTTTGATGTTTGATTGAATGTGTGATGAATCTATGCTTTATGTGAATTATGAGAAGTGTGTAAGAATTGTAATGTATGTGAATTGATTGTTAAAACGTGTATATGAGAGTGTTAGAATAATTATAAGGTGTTTTTGAAAATATTGTTGATGATTGAGTATAGGGAAATTCGGGAAAATTGATTAAGGGAACCCTAGGCAACCTAGGGCGCCAAATGCTAGGGGAAATGGCGCCCCACTGTGTGTTGCTGTACTGGGCGCCAATGGCTGCCCAAATTGGCGCCTGTGTGCGCCTGGTGTCTAGGCAAGGGTGTTGCGCCCGAAAAAGTCCCCGGGGGGTTTTTCCTCGTTTGCAACCTTTTAAAACAATGAAGTCGCCACCAATATTTTTTATAAGGAAAATATTGAAGAAAAACCTTTTTGGAAGGCAGGTGGTCTTTTGGAAAACCGAAAGATTTGGGTTCGGGAGTCGGTTAGGTATGGGGAAGGTATTAGCACCCCCACGCCTCCTTTCTACTGAAAGGGAACCTTTAATTAAACGTGTGATTTTAAGTGTTGATTTGGAAAATATTTAAGTTTGCCTCTCGATTGAAAAGAACTTAATGAAAATATTTATTTTCGGCGCTTGACGAGAGTTAGCCGCTTTAGTTTTTTTGAAAGGAAAAATGTTTTTGCTTCGTTGTGCTTGACGGAGGGGATCCGCTCCTACGTATCTCCCGGTGCGATGGAGAATTCAAAGCTACGTAGTTCTGGTTTTTTTGGTTTTTATTATCTTGTTTAATTGTGAAAAATTAGGCATTCATGATGATCAATTGAGCAAAGGCTCCAAGTGATCACCACTAGTTCCTCGTTGTTAATAACCTTGCAAGCAAAGGCTTCGCAGGACCACTAACAAAGTTTTTTTTGATTTGTTGAAAGTTTTGAGAAAAATTAGGCATTCGTGATGATCAATTGAGCAAAGGCTTCAAGTGATCACCACTAGGTCCTCATTGTTAATGATCATGCAAGCAAAGGCTTCGCATGACCACTAACAAAGTTTGATTTAATGAGAAATTATTTGAGTTAAAAAAAAACGAGAAAAAGGTAAAAATTGCAAAATGGGGGTGTTATTAGTTACGGCGCCGTGAGAGAGAAACTGAGAGCTTGATGCCGAAATCTTTGGCGGTTGTCCTGGGAGAGAGATGGATCAGAGAGAGAGAGCTTCGTGAAGGGTGGGAGGAAGAGAGGAAACAGAGGGAGAGATCGGGTCTGACAGAGAAAAAACGAAATGAGGGAGAGAGAGGGACGGTGGTTGGTTGTTGGATCGGTTTGGGAGAGAGAGAACCGAAGCATGAGGGAGCCTTGGCCATGGCATCCACGCCGGCCTGAAACGCAACGGTGGACGGCGAACGGCGCCTCCCCGGCGACAGGGAGCACAGAGGGATGGTTTTCGGGATGTCTCGGTGCGGTTTTGGGGGTGATTGTGACGACCAGGGGTTCGTTTTTAGAGGTTTGGGTATCGGCTTCGTGGTGGCTCGCCGGAGCTTCGCCGGAGAAGATGACCGGAGGGTCACCGGCGCCGGAGAAGACGACAGACAGAGGTTAGTTTTTTCTCTTACTCTTAGGTTCTGGTTTCTCTGTTCCTCTTTCATTTTAATTTTTTTTTTGTTCTCTAGTTGTTGGTTTAATGTGTTTCTCATATTCTTCTTCTCTTCTTCTATTGTTTCTGGCCTGATCATGTTTTCTCTGCTACTCTTATTTTGATTCTTTACTCATTAAGACATACTCATAGATATTAAAATTGCAAACAGTGGTAAAATTGCAAAAAAAAACGATTTAACAGTAACTTAGTAACCAACCTGACTTTCGATTTGTTCTGAAAAAGAAGGAAAAAACGAGATCTACACTGTTGCTTGTTTGAGTGACTGATGTTGTTGTTGTGGCTCTGCTTTATTCTTCTTTGTTATCTTCTCTTGATCAAGCTCATTGTTTACCTTTTTCTTGCTTTCGAGATCTAAACAATCTGTTTAGGTGATTAGGGTTTCAGTGTAAAACCCTAATCTTGTTTTTTGGTGGTAATTTCGAGGTCTCCCCTTTGACCACTGTCTGATCCTTCTTTTATACCTGAAAACTAGGTTTTAGCATTTAATTTCGTTTTTTTGGGCTTTGACTGTTTTTTAGGTTTGGAGCGAAGAGGACCAGGCCCAACTACTTGGAGAGCAGCTGCTGGAACCCTAGATTTGCTGCCTTTTGCTATTTATTATTTTTTTGCATTTTTCGGATTTAATTATTTTTGTATATTTTGTGTTATTATTTTTTGTATTTTTGGACATTTTGGACTCTTAAACACTTTTAAATTGTAAATAAAACTAAATAGAACTTTTTTTTGACATTTTTTGGACTATTAAACACTTTTAAATTGTAAATAAAACTAAATAGAATTTTTTTGACATTTTTGGACTATATATATGCTCAAAATAAATTAACTGCACAAAATAAGATTAATAATAAGAAAAAGAGTCGGGCCAAACACAAAGACGAGAACGGGCCAGACTAGACAAATACGCTAAAACGAGACCCAAGTAGAAGAAATGGGCTCATTAACTAAAAACCCTAAAATTAACTCAGAATTGCATTCTTAAGCCTGAATTGAAAAGACAAGCCAAATTTCTAGAAAAAATGACTTTTGGTAGACCTACTTATGTACGACTAAACCCAAATACGAAGATTAAATTGAAGAACGCACGAAAAGATCGATCATTCGCGTGCCTGCCTAATTTAAACAACAGTATTTCGATTTAGTTGAGCTGGATAACTGAAATTGGCTTAAGTTAAAAAGGACGGACAAAATTGGGGTATTACAGCTGCCCCTATTTATTTCACATTTCGCCAAAAAATATGAATTGGCCTTTTCATATTTGTTGGTGAAATGGAAATAAAGATATAGAAATACTACTAATTTTGTCCGCTTCATGAAAGTTCACACTTTTTGTTATTTTCCTTTTGAGAGAGGGGGTTAACACTTGTCGCATTAACGAGAAAGAAATAAATTGAGAAAAACTGTAAATTGGGAATTCGGAGGTTGCCTAAAACCTTCTAACGGACTCTTGTCGAGTCCGAGCTCTGGGGGTGGCCTTTTCGAGCGGCCGATAAATATCAGGTCCGGAACTGATTTGATCAATGGATTTACGACATGCCTTAGGCTGACACAACTAATCCGAAGGACTTAACGAAGTCTGATGGATCCATCGTGTGCTCGTACACGATGTTGTGATCTGTGGAAGGAGTTCACTAACTCTGTGGGAGTTCACTAACTCTGGGTTGATGGAGTTCACTAACTCTGGGTTGATGGAGTTCACTAACTCTGTGCTGATGGAGCTTACTAACTCGGTGCTGAGGGAGTTTACTAACTCGGTGTTGTGGTGGTTTTCTAAAAATGAGATTTTTGGGACTCTCTGGTCCGTGGTAATTTTTCTCTTGGATGGTGCATGGAATGCATGCACTTGGGTATTTGGGGTGCACATGGATGCAATGATTGATTTTGGTGGGATGCTTCGTCTGTTTGATTTTTTCATTCTCTTCTTTCCTTTTGTTATTCTTTCGCTCTTCTGAGATGCGAATTTGAAAGCGTAATGTACTGTTTGATGCCATGGGGTGATGAATGGTATGGATGATATGAGAATGATGAATGATATGAAGATGTTGTGTTCTTTTGTGTTCCGTCTTCTGTGATTTTTCCTCTCTTTTGTTTTTTTTGCTTATTCTGTTTTTCTTTAAGAAACTTTCTTTTTTCTGCTTATTTGTTTTTTTTTTGCACTCTTTTTCTTTGGTTAAAGCGACCACGGACGGAGGTCCGCCCCAAGACGATGATCACGCGAGGATTGCGCCTTTGGTTCAAATCGCATTTTTTTTTGTTTTTTTTTTTTTTTTGCAATTTTATTCACTTGGAAAATCATTTCTTCTCGTATTTTTCAAAGATTTACATAATGATCTGTAATGCTCTGAATGTGCACATGTTTTGCAAATCAATTTCAAAGAATCATAAAAGTTATTATTTTGAAAGAAGCTGAATAGATGAAAGCGAGAGACACGAAAAGCACATATATGAAAGAAAAGTTGGACTTTTATTGATATAGAAATTGGGCGTGCGAAAGTCACGCCAATTGAAAGTGCATTACAATATTTCTTTTAAACTGAGAAAATACAAGAGAAACGAACAGATCTCGCGATTTCATCTCTGAAGTAATGGTGCCCGCCGTCCATACTCATAACTCTGATCACCCTCTTATCCAAACCTTTGGGAGTGCTGATTGCCTTTCTTTTTCTCAAGTCCAAGTTTTTTCGACCTAATTTTTGCTGGATCGCCGCTTTGCGGGTTTTCAATCCACCAGGGTCGCTCACGATTTTGCCTAAGCCGCCCTTTGCGGGTTTTCAACCTAGCGAGCTGATTTTTCCTTGGCTTGTCTTTCTCTTTTTTCGTCTATTTTTCTAGGCATAATACTTCTTGACCACATCTGAGTTCACTGGGTTTGGAACCTCGTCTCCGTCCACTACAAGAAAAACTTGATTTAGCCACCAACAATTGCCACGGAGCTTATTCCGTCAGTAATTTGCGACGGATTTGCGACGGAATGTGTAAAAAATGAGAGCGCGAAATTTCCCGCTGGTGTTTGCCACGGATTTGCCACGGACATACGAAATGTCAGAAATTTGCGACGGAGATGCCGTGGCAACCCAATGATAAAAATAAAACACCCACGGGATCCCTAAACAGAACGTTCTCCTTCTTCTCCTCACCCTCTCGCTCTCTTCTTCTCCTCACCCTCTCGCTCTCACCTACAACCCGCCTCCCTCACTCTCAATCACCACCACCTCACCTCCACCCACACTCCCCACCGTCATGCTCATTTGCTCCATCATTCTCCTCAACTTCGACGAAACCCTCAACACACATGTAGCATCGTGAACCAGGACCACCACGCTCCACCAACGTCCTCCATGCTCCGTTGTCGTCATCTTCTCCGTCATCAGCCGCTACTTCTGCTCAGTCAGTTGTTCTTCAAGTTTCAAGGTTAGATTTTCACTTCTTCATTCCTTCTTCATTTCTTCTTCGTTTTCTAGCTTCTTCAATCCGTTTTCCTTTTTCATTTCGTTTTCCTTTCTCTTTGATATCGTTTTCCTCCCTCTTTAATTTCATTTTCATCCTTCTTCTTGATTTTGAATTTTAGGGTTTGTGTGATTTGGGATTTGGGAATGGATTTTAGGGTTTGTGTGATTTGGGATTTGGGGTTTGTGTAATTTTACTGTCATAATAATAAATCTTCTTTGTTGTTTTTCTAAGGCTATTATTACTACTTCATTTCTGAAAGGAGAAATGAAATTCTTCTTCTTCTTTGCTCCAGTTGTTCCAAATGTTCTGTTTCTATTGATGTATCTCTGGTAAATCGGATGGAATGTCTGTTTCAATGGACGAGACAATTACGTTTTCCTTGTTTTGAATGTTGCAGTGTTATATAACATGATGTTTTATTTGTGATGAACTAGTTTTGTTTATGATTTTTTGTTTACAATTTCATTGAACAATCGTTTGATTCGTAGGTTGTTTTGCTTTGAAAAGAAAAGAGGGTGGAAAAGGAGTTTATTGTTCAGTGCAGACATCGTCACCACCACAGCTTGGCGGGACGAGCTATCCCAGAAGTAGGTCACAAGACTTGGGAGGCAAAAACCTATTTCCATTGTCGGTTCTACTGGTTCAATTGGAACTCAGGTATTGCTTTGCTGCAATCTAATAATATTATAACAATTGAATTAACAACTTGTAATGTAACAAAGATATATTGGAATGACAATTGATCTAAAGCTAACTTGCAAAATTATGGTGTTTGCAAACATTTGTTAGGAATAACTCACGTTTTTTGTGCTTCTGTACTAGTAATTGTATCTTATAGATCTTTCAAATGAAGCTATTGTTGTTTTTTTGCTTTTAATTTGTTGTTTAGTCCTTGTAGGGCAGCTGGATTCTCCTATTATTTGATGTTAATGTATCTTTTCCCCTTTATGCTTTTATAGATCTTAAATGACAAATCGTAAAAGACTAAACAAGTTTCAAAACTAAATTAATCAGTATGGTTTAAGGTTCAGTCAATGAATCTCATATTTTCAATATACTGACTAGGAAAAAGAAAGATTAATCTCTTTTGATATTTATGTTGCACAGGTAAAAAGATTTAAGCCACAACTTGTTGCTGTTAGAAACGAGTCTCTAATTGCTGAACTTGAAGAGGCGTTGCGTGATGTTGAACAAAAACCCGAGATCATCCCTGGAGAGCAGGGAGTCATTGAGGTGGACATCTGGTTTGTTCATATGGATGCTATTTGGCTTAGAATACCAATATTGTTTTATAAGATATAGCTTATATGTTGACAATAGTGATATTTCAGCTGTGGGTTCTATTGAGAGGAAGACATTCTGTAGTCTTAATATCTCTGATGCCAAACACTCATCAGGTTTAAAAAATATCTCACTGGGTTGACTTTTTTTGTATTATAAAGAGATTAACTTCTGATTTTTAATGTAATATTATTGATTTGTTTGTTTGCAGGCAATATTTGTAGTAGAGACATTCTTGTTGAGTTGGAAAAGGGGGAGAAAATTGTCAATATTGATAATGATTACAGAGATCCTCAGCTCTGTGCAACCTTTGCTTGTGATATCTACAAACACCTTCGTGCATCTGAGGTACATTTTCATTTTCCTTGTTAGCAAAGCAATTATCTCTGCTATAGTGCTATGTTTACACACTCTATGCCAAAGGAAAATTGATTATCGATATTGTATGTTCATATGTTGTCCAAGTATATGAAGTTTTAAAAATAATATTTGGATCTATCAAAACTATAAAATAATGTGATTGAACTTACTTTCACTAAATAAATAAATTTAGCTATACAAATGTTTTCCAAGTATAGACTTACACGATACATTGTATTTGTGAAACTACATAGATCGGTATCTCTCGGGAATGTGATGAATAGGCAAAAGTTACAATTACTTGGTGTTGCCTCCATGATGATTGCCTCGTAAGGAATCAAACAAGCTCTTCTTCTTTTTTTTTATTATTATTCATGGGATTTCTTCTTTTAAAATGCTAGGAGCATCAACTTAGAGCCATGTACTAGTATGTAGTAATAAGATTTTGTTTTTCCTTATTGTTGGCGAGTAAAAACTGAAGAGATTTGTGCACCTCAAGTTGAAGATTTTGTTTTTCCTTAATGTGAGTTTCAAGTATCCATCTAGGCACGATATCTGATTTTCCGAGACCTCAACTTGACTATCCATTACGGCAAGGTAAGTAATCATATAGTTTGACTTTCATTTTAGAAAAAGCACTAAAAAAATGCATGTAAATTGCATCATGGTTAATGTCAAAATTGTTTGTTACATATATATTATGCGATTGTGGCACTTGTTGGTGAAAGTGGAAGTGGGAAATCCACAGTGATTGCCTTGTTGCAAAGATTTTATGATCCCGATGCGGTGAAATCACACTTGATGGAATAGAAATTCGTGACTTAAAGCTCAAGTGGTTAAGGCAACAAATGGGTCTTGTAAGCCAAGAGCCAAGATTATTCAATGACACTATCCGTGCCAATATTGCATATGGAAAGGGTGGCAATGCAAGCTGAAGCGAGAAATCATAGTCTGCATTTGAATTGGCTAATGCTCATAGGTTCATTAGTGACTTACTGGCGAGTAAAATCATATCACTCATTTCTTTGTTTTTTTGTGTGGACTTTTTCACATTGGAGATGTGCATGATTTGACAGGGGTTATGATACTATAGTGGGAGAGAGGAGCACAATTATCCGGTGGGTGAAACAAAGGGTTGCGATTGCACGTGCCATAATCAAAAGTCCTAAGATATTGTTACTAGATGAGGCTACAAGTGCATTAGGCGCCGAGTCGAGAGAGAGTTGTTCAAGATGCATTAGATAAAGTTATAGTAAGCGAGGACCACTTTCGTGGTTGTGGCACATCGTCGTGCGTCTACAATAAAAATGCGAGATGTGATTCTTTGTTGTGAAGAATGGAGCTATAGTGGAGAAAGGAAGGCATGAAACACTTATTAATGTTAAGGATGGATTTTATGCTTCATTAGTCCAACTTCACACGATGCTTCAACAAAGATGAGTGCGAGCTTATACCACTTTTTTGCATTAAGCGACACCGAATTTGCCACTACCTAAGTCAAATGTGGGAGCATCATGTCGACTCTTCTTGTCTCGAGTAGTTTATACTCCTAGATCAATGTGTTAGTTTTTATTATGATCCTTTCTTTTATTTTTATATATACTCTTTTACTAATTTTGAGAAATTTAATTGAACATCAATACCTAATATTTGTTTACCTTTTGATGTAAGTAAATTGATTGATTCAGAGTTATCATTGATGTAATCCTCAATATATGAATAAGGATATTTTTATATGATACACACATTTCTCTATTTTTAAAATGAAGTAGTATCTAGTTATAGCAAATTTCTTGTAGATGCTTACAAATCAGGAGTTTATGAAGGCTCTATAATTTGGAGTTGGCCTAGAAACACGATTATGTTTGTTATTTTTGTGGTTATGCCTTGGTGTGTGGTTTGATAACCCAATTTGTGAAGAAGTTGGAGTAGTAGGAAACTCATTGCTCCATTTATTTTTTTAATTTTTTTTTAAAAATTTGCGACGGATTTGCCACGGAATTGCGATGAAATTTGCCACGGATTTGCGACGAAAATTTGCCACGGATTTGCGACGTAGAATTCCGTGGCAAACCGTTTGCGACGAGCGTTTTTGCCACCAATTTTTGTCCGTGGCAAATCCGTGGCAAATGTTGTTTTGCCACGGAAATTTGTGCATTTGCCACGGAAATGTCCGTGGCAAATCAGCAATTTTCTTGTAGTGGTCCATGTTCGCCAGGATTAAAGCTCCTCCTGAGAATGCCTTCTCCACCACATAAAGTCCTTCATATTTGGGAGTCCATTTGCCCCTGGGGTCCGTCTGTATCGGCAAGATCTGCTTGAGTACAAGGTCTCCCTCTTGGAATTCCCGAGGACAGACTCTTTTGTCAAAAGCCATTATCATCCTTTGTTGGTATAACTGTCCATGACACATCGCGGCTACCCGTTTTTCGTCAATGAGGTTCAACTGGTCAAGACGGGCTGAACCCATTCTGCTTCATCAAGTTTTGTCTCCATTAACACTCGCAGGGATGGTATTTCAACTTCAATGGGGAGGACTGCCTCCGACCCATAAACCAGTGAGTAGGGGGTTGCCCCTGTTGAGGTGCGCACCGAGGTTCTATAACCATGCAGGGCAAAAGGGAGCATTTCATGCAATCCTTGTATGTTACCACCATCTTTTGCACAATCTTCTTGATGTTCTTGTTAGCTGCCTCAACCGCCCCATTCATCTTTGGGCGGTAAGGAGAAGAATTGTGATGCTGTATTTTGAAGTCTTTACACAAGTCCTTCATCATTCTGCTGTTCAAATTACTGCCGTTGTCTGTGATAATCTTGTTTGGAAGGCCGTAGCGGCAAACCAAATCTTTCTTGATGAACTTAGCAATCACTGAGCTTGTTACCTTGGGATAAGAAGCAGCCTCCACCCACTTGGTGAAGTAGTCAATAGCAACCAAAATGAAACGGTGACCATTTGAAGCTTTGGGTTCAATGGGACCAATGATGTCCATGCCCCACATTGAGAATAGCCATGGTGCTCTCAAGACATTCAGAGAAGTCGGAGGTACATGAGTGTGATCTGCATAGATTTGACATTTATGGCATCTTCTCACAAAATCGTAATGATCGACTCCATCCGCAACCGAAGAGTAACCATTTCTCTCGGGATTTTTCTAGCCATTGCGTGCCATTGGAATGAACCCTAAATGAACTCGATCGTACCTCGATCACCAAGTGTTTGTTGTTTCTTTCGCTCCTTCGTCCCGTCGGCCGATGTTGGTGTGGAGACCGGTCTTGAGCACCTCGTGGTACTCGCAAAGACACTCTGGCGCCTAGTCGGAGGTGTGCTAACGCGGCGGTATCACGGGGTAGGAATTACGTGCACTGACAGTGTGGATGAAGGTGGTATTTGTACCACTGAGGCGACCTGGCCGTTGCGAGAGATGCGGCCGGTCGCCGAGGATTACGGAACAAGACACGGTCTTGGGCCGTTTTGTAGGATTGGGCCGCTGGCCCATTGCTAACCGCGCCTCCGTTTCCTTGCTAATACACCCTGCATCGTTTCCCCCAAGCCTAGGTCGCTTTAGAGCGGGCTGAGGCTTGAATCGATGCCCCCTAGTGGGTAGGAAATGAGCGGGCTGAGGCTTGAATCGATGCCCCCTGGTGGGTAGGAAATGTTTATACTTTCTGTAGAACGTCGTCCGGTCGTGCGCGGCGTTTGGGCTTCGACCCTGCCGTTAATGCGCAATGATGGTACTGACTTTTGCGTGTCTCGAGGTGCCTTTTGGTGTTCCCCACGCAACGGATGGGGGAGGCGTGCAGCAGACCCGCGATGCTTCGTCTAGTGGGCCCTCCTATAAATAGGGCCCTTGGTCAGCACGTCTTCAACACCTGAAAAGCATTCCTCTGCTGCCGACCGAGTTGTCTGCCAGCGCCCTGAAAGCTTTCGTTCGAGAATCTTCCGTCTGCTCCTCTTTTCTCCAACTGCTCTCTTGCAGGTAAGCCGCTCCTCTTTGCCTTTATTTCTTTATTTTCCGTCGCTTTATTGCTTTCCTTTTGTTTTCCACGCCTCGTGAAAGGGGAGGCGTCCGATCGGGGGACGACCACGTCGCCCCCTTTCTCGAGCGCGCTGGCTCGGTCGACCTTGACGTACTGTCCCCTTCTCAGGTGGATCTGGCCAGAACAAAACAGACCGCTCGAATTTCTGGTGCGCCCCAGCAGAGTCTTGCGCTCATGGCGACGCGTCCCCAGCAAGAACCAAAGCGGGTCGAGTCCGTGTCCTCTGGAGGGTCGCCCGGACCTTCCCAAGCCTTTGAAGAACAGAGGCGTTCCCCTGCGGGCGCTTCCTCGTCAAGCTCTTCTGATTCTTGCTCGAGCGATAGTGTTTCGCTATCAACCTCGACGGAGTCATCGAAGTCAAGGGTCCCCGCCCCACTGAAACAACCGTGCCACCACCGGAACAACAGCGTATGCCGTCGGCGAAGGTAGCGACCAATTGATCGACATAGTGGGCGGCGAGAGGAGATGTGAGGTTACTCAATATCAGGTGCGGGAGTCTTCATGACGAGGTGATCGACTTGGAAACCGACCCTCTAGGGCCCGAGCCGATGCATGTTGAAGAAAGAGCGGCCGTTGGGGAAGAACGGGCCGGCGAGCCAGTTGAGGAGGCTGCCGGTCCATGCGAAGTTGCTGGCGAACGTACGGAGGAAGAGGCCGGGCAGGATGCCGTTATTGATGTGAATGATATTTCCTGGGTATCTGAAAAGATGAGGACTTTTAAGAGTTTCATCGGTCCGGAGGCCCCCTGTATCGACGACCTAAATGCCCTCTTCACCAAGCCGGGATGGAAGGTGAAAGGCATGCGTGAAGAAGAGAACATTGCGACCGTCCCTCCAAAATTGAAGTTTACTATGCATCGTGTCGTCTTTGAGAAGATGGGGATCGTCCCCCCCTTCACTGATTTTCAACAGGACGTGCTCAACTACTTGAATGTCGCCCCATCTCAGATTCATCCGAACGGTTGGGGATTCATGAAGACGTTCGAGCACCTGTGCGACCGGTTGGGTCGAAACGTATCGACCAAGCTTTTCTTTGCCTTATTCGAACTGAGTTGGCATGGTGAGTATGGCACCAACATGGCCCGCAAGGAGCAGGTGTCTTTCAAGAATCAAAAGTCATTTCCCCGCAAGTTCTTCAGGGCTTACTCGGATTCGTTGCCGGGCGGGTGGAAAAACCAGTACTTCTGGGTCATCCCCGGCGCGGAGGCCGCTAAAGATATTGCGGAGGTTCTTCCGGACGGCACAGCAGGGGGCTCTTTCTTTCCCATCTCATGGCGGGCGGCCCACTTTACTCCAAAGCCGGGCGATTACACTTTCGCTGTATCTTCATTGGAAGAGGAGGACACTGCCACCTTGGGTATGATCACGGAGCCGTCCGCGCCCATCGCCATGAGAATCTGAAGGGGATATCCCCTGCAGGCCGTTCTGCCTATACGAAGGGGATAAACTAGTGTCCGAGCTCGGTCGGTGAACTTTGACTTGATTTAATTTGATTGCTTTTTTCGGATCGGTCGGCTAACACCCTTTATCTTTTTGCAGGGAAAACTTTGAAGATGTCAACCTCGGATTGGCTTAGCCTTGAGAAGCTCGTCACCGGAAGCGGCCAAAAGAAGACTCCTGCCCCCGGCTCTAGGCAACGCCAGAACACCCCCAAGCCGGATAGGAATGTTGGGGGAGGTCAACAAGATAGGAATGCTGGGGGCGGCCCTCAGGGTAAGGACGGTCGCACTCCACTCAAGCGTCAGAGGAGGGAGGAGGTGTTGCGCTTGTGTAATAGTGTGATTTTTCGCAATTATAGTGCAAGTATACACATCGTACAAGTAATAAAGTGGATAAGAGTAAGAGATCGTTCCCACGAGGATTGATATGCTTTCAAAGTTCAAGTTTCAAAACACAAGAGAAGTAAGTAACAAATCGGCAATAAGAGTTGGTTTTTAAGCTAAAGATGTAAATATAACAAGTAAACAAAAGTTGGTTGTGAATATGGATGAGAGATGAGTTGAGTTGTTGCATGCAAGTAAATCCTTCCTAGCTAGGCGTTATAACGTTTGCGTTATGACGTTCAAATGTTATTCTGTATAGGCGTGGCCACGTTTGAGCGGCTGTTGCTTGAAAAGAGCTATGATTTTCAACACAAAACGTCGAGTTTCAAGTATAAGAGGTCCTATGTCTAGGTTCTAAATAGGCCCACTCCCGTATTTTAAGCACCCACCAGCAATGTTCTATGAACTATTATCCATTCTATGTCTAGACTTAGATAAAGATGCCTAAATGTCTTTAGTGCATTGTTCATTCATATAAATCTTTGATTTCTTTTCATAGACCATGTGCTGTACTATGAATCTACCCATTTTAAGAGGCCAACCTCAAAACAAGTTTGGAAATATTTTTACACAAAGATTTAAAGCAGTGCAACGACAATACTTCATAACATTAACTAGAAATTCATTATAAGCAAAACAACAACTCAACTACAAAGTGCTTAGCTCATCTTTGAGCATCTTTCTGAATGAAAAGGATTTAACATCCAAATACCATACATAACGAGAAAAGAACCTAAGTGCAAAAGATACACCTAAGTAACTTTTTAGCATGTACGTTGTATAGACGTTACAACGTCCGAGCTTTACAACAATGCGAGAAAAATAAAACTAAGTTCGGACAAGCAAAATATAGAAGTCTGTTTCCGGATCTTCTTTACAAAACTACTTACGAATTTAATGGAGGATGATGAGGAGATGAAGATGAAGTGATTCGAAGATATGTAGAAAAGATGATGCCTTGAGAGAGAAAGTGAGCCTTCCTTAAATAGCCACCTTGCTTACGCGTCTTGATGTCACTTGCCCACCTACGGATCTGTTTCTTCCGACCACTATTCGGTCTTCTGGTGTTTACGCACGTCGGCTCATGGGGAATAGAAAGATCTTACGACTTTATATCTTTGACTATCATTGCTTAGCGCGCAAAAGTGAGATCTTTCACCCTTGCTCTGCTTTGCTCTTGATGAAGGCGTGGTGAGGGCGTGGTAACGTTCAAAGCACTAAAATTCTGCACAAGCACAAAAAGCATCAAAATGCTCTCGAGGGCACCACTTGGTGCCTAAATGCCAGATTTATCACTTTATCCACTTATTTGCTAAAAACTCGGAAATTACATAAAACTAATTTAATAAACCTTGTATTGCTAGAGAACTTGCATGACTTATTCTTTGAATGAGTATAAATAACTCATATAAATATGAGTTATCACACCCCAAACTTAAATCATTGCTTGTCCTCAAGCAATCAAGACACAACTATGAGATATGCATGAAATCAACTACACTAGCAGGTTATGCTCTACTCAATCAACAGATCAAAAATTCATTCTCAAGGGGCTAATTCTTCACACACTCACGCACCACTTGCATGATTAAATTCCAGATTTATTAAAGCTCAAAGTGAGTGTGTGATCTCTGCATTTAATTCGTCCTCTAGCTAGTTCAGAACTACTTTAGCCTATGAAAGAGTGGCTTCCCAAATGGTGATGATAAAACATCTTTCAAAACCAAGAATAGGCTAACATTTTCACATAAGAAATGGGGTTCATTTAAAGCATGACAAAGGGTCTTAATTGGGTGCTAGGACTAGGTTAGTGCAACTAATTTATTGACTCACACACGCAAAAAAAGATCAGTAACCCCCTCATTCTTGAGCAACTCTCTTTTATTTGCTCCATTTTGGAGTGTTTTTTTTTTTTTCAGAGATTGGAGTGCTCAACATTTGTTTGTGGTATTACAGGAACACAAGATACATGTGGATTTTCCACTTATTTGTATCAATCACACTCTTTTTGGTACTTTTGGGAATAGGCGTTACAACGTTTATGGGTGAGACGTTGCAACGTCCCGAACACACAACCACGACACACACGGCATACGTTATAACATTACGGGTAGGCGTTACAACGTTGCACTCACGCTACACACCGCACTTAACCATCCTACTGGTCTTTGCACCCCGGCCTTAGTGCGACTTGACTCACCCCCAAACTTAGCTTCTACTGCTATTCTAGGTTTTTAATCAAGTTTTATTCTCACCAAAGTTTACCAAAACTAGCTTCAACACAAAATATTCCCTAGCTAACTAGATTCTTTCTTAAAAACAGAGTTTGTGTAGGAGCAACAATCAATTCTTTTCATCTAATCATGCATAGGCTACTCACACACATATTTTCACTATCTTTAGCCCAAAGAGAATTATTTTCATGCTTTGACAGAGTAAGAACAGAAATTGCTTTTGCATTTGATTTCATGTACAACACAGACAGAAACTTAAAACATTGAGATTCCCCCCCCCCACACTTAAGGTGAGCAGTGTCCTCACTGCTCAAAGATATACAACACAGAATTTTTTTTTTTTTTTTTTTTTTTTTTTAGAGGGGGGTCTCATTCAGAACATGAAATAAAACTACTAAAACTTCAACTAAAATTAAAACTAAGAAAAAGAAACTACAACTACTATTGATTTGAATGGGGGACTTACTTGTTTGCTGCACCAGATCTAAGCCTTCCGCTTTGTCTGGTGGACACTCCTGCCTGACCTTCTCCTTTCTTCTTATCCTTCTTCTCTTTCTTCACCTTCACTCCTCCTTGCTCGGTTGTGGTGGTGGTTGTTGTTGCTTCATCAGATTCCTTCTCTTTTGAGCTTGCACCCACACTTGTAGCAGCAGCACTTGAGGCTTCAGCAATCCTCTTTTTAGCCTCCTCCCACATCTTCATTGCCAAATCGTGGGGTTGACATGCATTGGTTCGTTGGGGATCACACAGGCTTTTTCTACCTCGGCTCTTTAGGCGTTGCCACGCGTCGATGATGATCCTCAATACCGTGAATCGTACTCTGAGCTTGCTTCAACAGGTGCTCTGCTAGCTTCTGAGTGGCTTTCTCCATTGCTTGCTGCTTTACCTTTTCCAACGCAACTTCACGCTCATTGGTGATTTGCATTTCTGCAAGTTTGGCTGCGGCCTCTTTTTGTGACGTTGTAACGTCTGCGGAGCATTTCTTCAAACAATAGTAGGAAGAGCTTACGCAGAAACACTAGTAGCAACAAATCTTGCACTAGTAATGAGCGAGTTTCCTGCGACACCTTGACCTTTTCTCTTCACAGGCAGCTTTTGCCTTATTGTTGTGGGGGTTGCAACTTCCTCTTTATCTCCACTCCCTTGAGCTTGTTTTGACTCAGCAGCTAGCTCTTGTCTTTTCTTCCTTCCAAAGAGATTGTATGTGAGTGCACTTTTCACTCGTGTTTTCTTGGGTGGGGAAATGGGTTGGGCATCTGGGTTACTCCCTGTGTTTGTTGGCTCGAGGCACGCCGCCACGTCACGGTTCTTTGCACTTCGGGGTGATGGTTGCTTTTCAGGCTCAGGTTGGGGTGGGGTTGGTTGATCTTGGGCTTTGGATTGCGGGGTTTTGGGTGTGTTTTGGTCATGGGTGGAGGTTTCTTTTGGTGAAGATGGTGGTTGTGTGGCTTGTGGGGATTGTTGCTTGGATTTTGTTTGGGCTTGCTCTTTGTTTCTTTGAGGATTCACTTTCAGTCCTCTCACTTGAACTTCCTTTTGAACTTCCTTTCTCCTCAGGGCTCTCCTCCTCTTCCTCCTCACTGATTACTTCCATGCTTACTTTTCTTGATTCATCTGCATCAACATCAGAAATATCATCCAAATCATCAGAATTAAAATCCTCTTCACTACTTACCTTCTTTTGTTTCTTCATTTAGGCTTTGCCTTTTGGTGGGCTTCTTGCTCTCTTGGCCTTTTCTTTCTTCACGGCTCTTCTTTGGATTGTAGGCGGGAACATCTTCATCATTTTCTTCCTGCATCGATCCACCGCAATACTGAGCTCTTCAATTGCTTTCTTTCCTTTAGACACTTGGGCAAATACCTTCTTTTGCCACTCAAATTGTTCCTTGACAAACTTGGCCAGGGAGTTCTGCCTCTCCTCCAGACGTTGCAACGTCTGCGCATCAACAGAACTTGAAGCTCCTGCAGATTTCACCCTAGGCTTGAATTTTGTTGAAAAGGGGCCTTGAGGTCGCTCCCTTAGCTCGAGGCTTCAATCTCTACTCCCGCCTCCATACACAAGTCGGCTTATCATACAAGTGGAAATACAAATAGCCATCCTTCTGTTCTTCCATTTGTTGAGCTCACGGTTGATCAACTTTCCAACCTCCACTTTGTCTCTTGACATGATTGCATCAATCACAATCAGTCTCTCTTTGTCTACCCAAGATGTGTGAGAGGTGGGGATTAAGCAATGCCTTATGAAATGAAACCAAGTGTTGGCTTCATCACATAGGTATCTCTTCATGATCTTGAACTCGCTTCCGTGTTCACCACTTCTTTCCCAGACAGCACCTTCGACAAATATCCTATCCTTGATAGCATCCATTTCAGCCAATCCATAGTTCTTTTGCTTGGTTTCCACAGCTTTCCCATAGTACCCTAGCCCAAAATAATCATTGATGACTCTCACACCAAACTTTACTTCCTCACCTCGCACCTTTGACACAATGGACGGCTCTCCTTCAGGTCTCTCAACGATTCCCTTGTAGAAATCGTGAACCAAAGTAGCAATATATTCCTTTCTGTGCACAACAAATTTCTGCCAGCCCAACGCTGCGACGGTTGCGAGAAAGTCAGGATTGGGGCCTTCTTGACTGAAACCCCTTTCAGGAAGTAGGGCTTTCTTTTTGGATGGGTTGGGTGTTTCAGGGATGGGGGCTGAGGATGAACTCAGGTCAGCATGTTTGCCTTTCCCAGAGGATTTGGTGGCGGATTGCTTCACTTTTGTCATGGTGATTGCGCAGAAAATTGTTTGGAAGGAAATGGGGGATTTCTGGAAATTTTAGGTTTTCAGAGAAAGAGAGGGGAGATGTTGGTTTCAGAGAGAGAGATTAGAAAGAGGTTGCAGGTGGTGGAATGGTGGTGAATGGTTAGATTTTTATGGGGAAGTGGTTATGGGGAGTTGAGAAATGGAAGAGTGGAGTAATGGAGGAAAGTAACCGTTGATTAGATGGGTTAAGTAAGGGGGATGACGTCGTAGATCGATTACCGCGTTAAGTGGTTGAGAGGAAATCATTTCTGACACGTCATTACTTACGCTTTTGACTTAATTTAAATCTGCCCTGACTGCCCAGACGTGCCCACGTCTAATACATTCTGAGACGTTACGACGTCTATCATCTTTTGCTTTTTACTTTAATTGTTATTCCTGCAAAACAAAAATTAAAAAGGACACAAAAATTAAAAAAAAATCATTGGGTTGCCTCCCAAGAGCGCTTGCTTTAAGAGTCTTCATCCAGACTTTTGTCTCTTTCATTCAAGAATTGTTGAAGGACATTTGGATCTTGTCCCTTTCCACATGCTCTCCATGATATTGTTTCACACGTTGGCCATTAACTTTGAACATGGTGTTTGTCTTTTCATCAAATAAATCCACTGCACCATGAGGATAGATCTTCATTAATTTGAATGGACCTGACCACCTTGACTTCAACTTTCATGGGAACAGTTTCAGCCTTGAATTAAATAGCAACACCTGCTGTCCTTCTACTAGTTCTCTCCTTTGGATTCTTTGATCATGCCACTTCTTGGTCTTTTCCTTGTACATTGCTGAGTTTTCATAGGCATGATGTCTGAACTCTTCTAGCTCATTTAATTGTAACAACCTTGCCTCACCAGCCCTTGTATGATCCAAGTTTAGTTGCTTCAATGCCCAGTAAGCTTTGTGTTGGAGTTCAATTGGTAGGTGACAGGCCTTACCATAAACTAGCTTGTAAGGAGACATGCCCAATGGTGTTTTGTATCTTTGTCTGTAAGCCCAAAGTGCATCATCCAAGTGTACCGACCACTCCTTCTGTTGGGACTAACCATCTTCTCCAAAGTATTCTTTTGATTTATCATTTGGATATTTCTGCACGACCACTTTGGTTTTGGGGTGATAAGTTGTAGCAATTCGTGTTTCACTCCATACTTAGCCAAGAGGTTCTCAATTAACTTATTGCAGAAATGAGAGCCCTCATCACGATTATGGCTCTTGGAGTACCAAACCTTGTGAATATATTCTTTTCGTGAACTTGCTCTTGATTTAGCCGTTGTTGGGTAATGCCACCGCTTGACCCACTTTGATACATAATCCACAGCTACGAATATATAGATTTCCATGAGACATAGGAAATGGTCCCATGAAATCCATTCCCATACATCAAAAGCATTTCAACTTCCATAATGTTTGTGAGTGGCATCTCCCGCTTGTTTGATATATTTCTGTTCTTTGGCACTTGTCACATCTTTTCACCAACTCATGTGCATCCTTGAATAGTGTTGGCGAAGAGTAGCTTTGATTGTAGAACCTTTGCGGTATTACGGTACCTTCAAAATGTCCACCATAAGGTCTTTGAGTGACATTATTTGCGACACATGGAGTTGTTCTTCCTCGCCTAGACACCTTCTTAGTAACTGATCTGGACACAGTTTGTACAAGTATGGTTCATCCCAGAAATATTGCTTTATGGTGTGGAAGAACCTCTTCTTCTGTTGATAGTTGAATCCTATAGGCACAATCTTGCTAACAAGGAAGTTAACTATGTCAGCATACCATGGTGCAGTAGTATCAGACGTTATGACGTTTGATGAAGGTGTCATAGACGTGGTAACGTCTTCAACTACTGAAGCTACTGACAATAGTCTTTCATCAGGGAATTTTTCTTTTATCTCTTCTTCACCTGTACCTGCATCAACATTCTCAAGCCTAGAAAGATGATTAGCAACTTGGTTCTCCACCCCCTTTTTGTCACGAATTTCTAAGTCAAATTCTTGGAGGAGGAGAACCCATCTAATAAGCCTTGGCTTTGCATCTTTTTTTGAAATTAAGTACTTAATGGCTGAATGATCAGTAAAACCAATAACTTTCGCACCCACTAAGTAAGATATAACTTATCAAATGCAAACACAATGACCACATGGCTCTTTTGATCCACGCAGTATAATTTAATTGGGCATCATCTAAGGTTTTACTGGCATAATAAATAGAATGAAAAATTTTTCCATACCTTTGCCCCAACACCGCTCCTACAGATAATCACTTGCATCACACATCAACTCAAATGGTTTGGACCAATCTGGAGTGACTATGATGGAAGCGATCACCAAGCGGTCTTGATTTGTTGAAAGCCTCATGACATTGTTCATCAAAGTTGAAGACGTTGTCACGTTGTAACAACAGAACCAAGAGGTTTTGAAATTTTTGAGAAATCCTTGATAAATCTTCTCAGAAAAACCCGCATGTCCTAAGAAACTTCTGACTCCTTTGATAGTTGTTGGTGGAGGCAGCTTGTCAATAACATCAATCTTTGCTCTATCCACCTCTAACCCTTTCTTTGATATTCTATGCCCCAACACTATTCCTTCTTGTACCATGAAATGGCATTTTTCCCAATTGAGTACTAGGTTGGTTTCTTCACACCTTATCAGAACTCCTTCCAGATTATCCAGGCATGCTTTGTATGAATCTCCATAGACTGAGAAATCGTCCATAAAGACCTCCATGGAATTTTCAATAAAATCAGAAAATAAGGCCATCATGCACCTTTGAAATGTTGCAGGAGCATTGCACAGTCCAAATGGCATCCTTCTGAAAGCAAAGGTACCATAGGGACAAGTGAATGTTGTCTTTTCTTGATCTTTAGGTGCTATAGCTATCTGGTTGTACTTTGAATAACCATCAAGGAAACTTGATAGAAGTCCTTGCTGCGAGCACATCTAGCATTTGATCAATGAATGGAAGAGGAAATGATCCTTCTTAGTTGCTTTGTTTAACTTCTACGTAATCCATGCATATCCTCCACTATTGCATTGTCCTTGTTGGAATTAACTCATTCTTGTCATTTGTTACCACCGTAACTCCTCCTTTCTTTGGTACACACTGCATGTCTCTTTGGACTTACCCCAGAGCTATCACTAATAGGGTAAATGATTCTGCATCCAACCACTTGATGATTTCTTTCTTGACCACCTCCTTCATTATGGGGTTGGTCTCCTCGTCCTTCAATACTATTCTTGGCATTTTCCTCCAAGACAATTCTATGCATCTGATTGTGGGGTGATACCTTTGATGTCTGCCATTTGCCAACCAATTGCCTTTTATGTCTCTTGAGGTAGTAATGAGATCATTTTCCTGCTCTTGGGTGAGCTTGGAAGAAATGATCACGGGCAGGGAATCATTTTCCCCTAAAAAGACATACTTTAAATGATTAGGTAACACCTTTAATTCCAAAATAGGTGGCTCTTTAATGGAAGGCACATTCTTCTTCAGATTTGACTCCTCTTGCCCTAAAGATTCATACCTCTTTGTCCATGACTTTGGTGCGGGGGCTCGGGCGTGGCCACGTCTGCAATGAGACGTTACGACGTCTAGAGGAACAACTTCTTCTGCCAATAATTCTTGTATTTCATTGTTGCCCAGAATTTTCTCCAAATGATCATTATCCTTGTTGAATTGTTTTTGAACCATATGATCAATGGCAACCACATACGAGCACTCCTCTGTGTTTGGATCTGGATATTTGAGTGCATTGAGGACGTTGAACTTGACCTCTTGGTCATTGACTCTCATGATTAATTCTCCTTTCTGCACATCAATGATTGTTCTTCCAGTAGCTAAGAATGGTCTTCCCAGGATGATGGGGACTTCTTTATATGCATCAAAATCTAAGATAACAAAATCCACTGGAAACACAAACTTGTCAACTTTAATCAAAACATCCTCTAATATGCCTTCAGGATAAACTCTACTTTTATCAGCTAAAGTTAGGCTTAAAGAAGTAGGTCTGGCTGTTCCTATACCAAGTTTATCATAAATGGACTTGGGCATCAAGTTGATACTTGCTCCCAAGTCACACAAGGCTTTTCCAATGTAAAAATCTCCAATGGAGCATGGTATAGTGAAACTGCTAGGATCCTTGAGTTTTCTAGGAAGTTTATTCTGCATAATTAAACTACATTCTTGATTAAAGCAACGATTTCAAACTCCCTAGCCTTCTTCTTTTGGTGATGATGTCCTTCAGAACTTGGCATAATTTGGCATCTCATTGTAATGCTTCAACCAAAGGAAGGTTGATGTGTAGCTCGCTTTAACATCTCCATGAACTTGCTTTGAATGCTTATCTTCATGAGCTTCTTGGTCTTTGAGGATATGGTGGAGGAGGATACTCGAGTACAAGCCTAGGTACGATCTTGATTCCTGGTTCAAAATTAGGCGTCGTAGTAACGTCGGCTTAGACGTCACGATATGCGGAGTATCCTTCACGCCACTTGTGCTTGTTTCTTTCCCTTTCTTTTTCTCTTTCTCTGGTACTTCTTTTTGCTTCTCCTGTAATTTTTCCTCCACAGGCATAGTTGGTTCAGGATATTCAGTACCACTTCTTAAAGAAATTGCATTTACCTGTCCATTTACCCCATTATTACCATTAGGGGTTGATGATGATGGTGTTTCTGTTGTAGAAGGAAGAGATCCATTCTGCCTTTGAGTGAGAGCTGAAGCTATCGTTAATATTCTTGCAGGTTCTGAAGAAGAAGCTCAGGCCATGGCTGACAGCCCTCCAAGGAAGGTAGTGCACGGCCCAGTGCCATCTGGCACACCAAGCCGTGTTCTGAAGGAGAAGCACGTGGCAACAAAGAGGCCAACATATGTATCTGCCAGAAGGAGCCCAGGAGCAAAGCTTGCTGTGATTGAGGAAGAGGATCAAGAAAGTGTGCAGCCAGAAGCACAAGAAACTGAAAAGGAGTTATCTGATCAAGAAGCTGAAGCTGCTAGCAAGTTAGCAGAGATGAAGGCCGCTAAAGAAAAGGAAGCCCCCAGTGGAAGCGCTATAGCGTCTGATGCTATAGCGCCTGAGCAAGGCCAGAAGGAGAAGAAGAAGAAGAAAAAGGCTACAAAGCCTCTTCCACCAACTCGTGTCAGTTCAAGGACCAGGTCTGGTCTAATAAAAAAATGATTTTCCCATTCTGTTGTAGTAGTTTCTGGTTGTGTTTTATGTTCCAATAAATTGTGAAGCGCTATAGCGTCTGTCTTGCGCTTCACAAATGTTAAAAACTTGTTTTATCTTGTTTCTGTTTTGTCTTAGGCATCTCCCTAGTTCTTTAAGAGCAGTGAGGACACTGCTCACTTTTGTTGTGGGGGGAGGGCCTAAAGTTATCAATGATCTGTTTCATGTGTTTCATTTTTAAGTTTAATCATTGAGTGCGTTCTCTTTGGGCTAGTTTTAATGATGATTGTGTGAGTGAGTAAGAGAGCCATGCTTTTAAATAAAATCTTTGTTTATTATTGCTCCCACACATAAAAATCTCTGTGCTTAAGGAAAAACTTAGTTAGCCTAGGACTATCTGATGCTTAGGTTAGTCTGGTTAACCAAGGTGACATCAAGGCTTGACTAAAAACTTGAAGAGTTTTTGAAGCAAAGTTTGGGGGTGTTTAGGCTATATAAAGGTTAGGTACGAAGGTCTTAGGGTGGTCAGTGACTTAGAAGTTCAGTGTAAATATGTTGTAAAGTCTGTAGTTGCAGAAACAAGAGCTCTACTGTCCCAAAGGCAAAGAGGCAAAGCCTCATTCTTAAAATATATATATATATATATATATATATATATATATATATATAATATATTCTATATATATAGAGTAATTCTTTGTGGGTAGCTAGTAAATGAAAAATAAGACTAGTAAATAAATCTGTTATCGGTGTTAAAGCGCTATAGCGCCAAACGCTATAAGCGTGAGTTGTTCGATTTCAATAAGTTAGAGCGCTGACCATAGACTTGAAATGCCTAGTTAAACCCTTTGTCATGCTTGAAAATCCCCATTTACGTGTGAAAATGTTAATCTAGTCCTTTGTTTTGAAAAAGTTCTTGCTTTCACCAAAAGAAGGCCATTCTTTCCAAGGCTAAAGAGAAATCCAAATCTAGCTAGGAATTGAGATGAGTCAAGAGATCACACACACACTATTGAGCAGTAATAAGCTTAGAAGTTGAGTAAAATGCATTGGTGTGTTGGTGTGAGTGTGAATCTGAATTGTTAGCTCATTGAGAAAATATTTGAATGAGTATGCTTAGAAGTGAATTGCTGATCAGGTCTTGTGTTTGTGAATAAGTGTCAGTTTGTTTTGTCTTTGCAAGTGTCATTACTTGGGGACAAGCAATGGTTTAAGTTTGGGGGTGTGATAACTCATATTTATATGAGTTATTTATGCCTCTAATTGGCATATTTATGCCTCTAAACACTGCTTTGCTATGAAATTGGCACATTTGGTGCCCTTGTGATTATTTTGATATATTTTGTGAAGTAGTGCAGTGTTTAGCGCTATAGCGTCTAACGCTATAGCGTCAAGAGGACAGCGCAGCTGAGCATCTAATGGAAAAGTGAAATTTTGGCGCCAAGCTCATTAATCCATGTTCCATATCTTGTGTCCACAGTGCTTGCTGACATGTGCGGATTTTATTGGATTTGTGTGGACACTTGTCATTGCATGCGTAAAGGAATAGTGGAGTTGGTGAAAAAGTAAACATCACTTTTGGAGGAGAGTTGTACCTCATGCTAGATATACTAGGAAGCTGATTTCCCTTCCCATACCTTAGGATTTTTCAGAGTTAGAGAGAGTATTGGTAGAGAGAGAGAACGTGACATTTTCTTCTTCTCCATTGATACACTTTTGAAGCTTTTGCAATTTTAGTTTTCTTTCTTTGTAATCTTTGTATTTCTCACGGTGTAAGGCTGATGATGCACCATCTATGCGTGGATGATTAGGAGATTTCAAGCTTGTATCTTTTGCACTTGTATTCCCCTTCTTACCTACGGTAATGCAAGTGTTTGTATTTGTGTTATTTTGATGATGCTCAACATGAGCTAAACTCTTTGAGTTGGGTTGCTATAAGCTTGTAATGAACCATTAATATTACGTATATAATTTCTCACGTTTTGTGTTTTAATCCTTGTGCTATAATTCTTTCAATCTTGTTTTATATTTGGCCACGTAAAGCAAGAACTTCTGTGGATTCAGACATGAACCATAGAAAGAACTCAAGGGTTAATATAAACGAGAAGGTTGGTTAAAGACATTTAGCCAACTTTTGCTTCCTCTAGACATAGAAGTTGCAATAGTTTATAAAGCTTAGGCTGTGGGATCTTGAATATACAGGGGTGAACTTATTTAGAACCTAGACATAGGCATCTTGTAATGAAACCCTGGCGCTAGTATTTGAAAAGCACAAAATATTTTACGCTTAACGCTATAGCGTGTGATGTTATAGCGTCTTGTTTTAGGAATTTACATAGTGAAGGCAATCAACTTATTTCTCTTATAGTTTAATTCCTTTGTTAACTTGTTACTTTAACAACCTTTGTTCAATTGAAACTTTGTTACTCAAACTATTTGCTACTTGTTCCTCTAAAGTGTAATTCCTTTTTAAACTCTAAAATTAATATCAATCCTGTGGAGAGCGAACTCTACTTATCAAGTATATTACTTGTTGCGATTGTGTACACTTGCACAACTACTTTTCGCACAACAAGTTTTTGCGCGTAGTTGCGGGGATTGCATTTAATTTTTATTGTTTAGAAATTATTACATCCTTAGGAGGTTTTACCTTGGCAATTTTTACATTTGTGTGTTACGAGGAAGTGCTATAGCATCGATGCTATAGCGTATGCCCGCATCGAGAACCACCCACTTTTGAGTTTGATCTGAACCAGAGAAGATTCGGAAGGTTAAGGCGCCAACAAAGGTTACAACAAATCGGACTAACTATGTGCGAACACTCTCATCATCTTGGTAGAGGCACAATTGGGAAGAACTCCTCACAATTAGGAGGAAGAATGCCAAGAGGTGGAAGGCAAGGTCCTTTTACCCATATCTGAAGTTGATAATGAATCCGAGCACAGAGACGGATTCATTAATCAAGGACACGATCAAATGGTGAATAGCGAGAGCAGGCCAATGAGAGATTATCTTTGTGTTTGATCCACATTCCATGGAAACAAGCATCACTAGGGCTGTGGTATTTGCTACTCACTTTGAGTTCAAGCCTATGATGTTCCAAATGCTCCAAACAATGGACAATTTGGAGGTTCTTCTCAAGAAGATCCTTTCGCTCACACGAGAAACTTCCTTGAAGTATCACGATAATTTCATTATCGGGGTGAGTGACGATGCTTTCAGTGAAATTGTTCCTTATTCTTTAAAAGACAGAGCAAAAGCTTGGTTGAACTCCTTGGAGTCAATTCTATCACTACTTGGGAAGATATGACAAAGAAATTTACGGAGAAGTATTTCCCACCAAACAAAAATGCAAGGATGAGGAATGACATCACATCCTTCAAGCAAAAAAGAGGTGAATCATTACATGAGGCTTGGGAAAGGTGGAAGGAGTTCTTTGAGGAAATGTCCACATCATGGAATTCCTATAGTAATTCAAATGGAGACTTTTTATAATGGGCTAGAGGCACCTACTAGGTCCATGTTGGATGCCTCATGGAGGTGTAATTCGAACTCATCATATAATGATGCTTGTGAGCTTATAGGCGCATTGCCATTACTTGAGTTCTTCATGGCCTCTTTGAAAGGTTGAATTCTACAAGGAAAGTAGCTGGGGTTCATGAAGTGAGTGAGGTTTCTCGCTCTCTCAGCCCAAGTGGCCACTCTAACAAACATGATAAAGGAGTTGAACACTGTCAACGCTATAGCGTCTGATGCTATAGTGCCTGAAAGGTCAAGCTGCGGTGACAATTGAACAAGCTCCACCGGAGAAGCCGGTTGTGTATATTGTGGAGGGCTCATCTCAGTATGAAGAATGTACAACGAATCACCATACATCAACTATGTGGGTTACAACAAGGGTAACAACCCTTATTCTAATACATACAACCCTGGTTGGAGGAATCATCCTAACTTCAGATGGGGGGAGGAAATAATGCTAACACAAGCACAAGTGCTCCTGCTATTCCCCCAGGTTTTCCAAGGCAGCAACAACAACAGCCTCCAAGACAGAATGCTCCTGCTCCTGCTATGGACAATTCAATGGAGTCTCTGCTAAGGTCATTCATCAGTGATTGTAAAACAACAATGCAGACTCATGAAGCATCAATCAAAACTCTGGAGAATCAAGTGGGACAGATTGCATCTGCTCTCACACAAAGGCAGAATGGTGGACTTCCATCTACTCTTTGAACCTTCTCCATCTCATGCACCGAGCAAGGAGCATGTCAAAGCAATAACCACGGAAGTGGTAAAGAGGTAACTCTCGCACCCAAGAATTTAGAGTCAAGTGTTCTTTGAAAATGAAAAGAATTTTCAGACGTTATAGCTTTGGCGCTATAGCGTCAAATACAAACAGAACACACGAACCTAAATTGGTGCACTCGAATATCTGCTCCCCCTTACCCTCAAAGGTTAAAAAAGGCACATGAGGACAAACAATTTAATAAATTCCTTGAGGTGTTAAAACAATTGCACATTAATGTTCCTCTAGTTGAGGCATTACAACAAATGCCCAACTATGCCAAATTTATGAAAGATGTTTTGACAAAGAAAAGAAGGTTGGGAGAATTTGAAATCGTGGCAATGGTAGGGAATGCGGCATGTTGATGCAAAATAAACTCCCAGAAAATTAAAGGACCCTGGTAGTTTCACAATACCTGTTCCATTGGAAATTTTTATTAGTTTGTGCTTTATGTGACTTCAGGGCAAGTATTAATTTAATGCCCAAGTCCATTTACACACAATTGGGTATAGGGCGCGGACCTACTTACTGTAAGCCTCCGGTTAGGTGATAGGTCACTTGCCTATCTGAAGGAATCTTTGGAGGATGTTTTAATTAAAGTAGATAAATTTGTTTTCTGTTGACTTTGTTATTCTAGATTTTGAAGCGAGATCACGAAGTACCTATCATTTTAGGTAGACCCTTTTTGGCTACTGAGGAAGACACTCATTGATGTACAAAAGGGAATTGACAATGAGAGTCAATGATCAAGAAGTTAAGATCAATGTTTTGAATGCATTAAAGCTTCCAGATGTCAATACTGAAGAGTGTTCCTTTGTGGTTTCTCTTGACCAAGTGGTGCAAAAACATTTTCAGAAAACTAACAACCACTTGGGAAAGGTGCTTAACAATACTGAGGAACATGAATTGTTGGAAGAAGAGGAGGCTCCAATTGAAAAACAAGCTGTGAATGAGGTTTGGGCTAGGAAATATGAGTCACTAGAGCAAGAAAACTCAAACCTCAAGAAGAGTGTGCCTTCTATCATTCAACCACCTGACCTAGAGTTGAAAGAATTACCCAAGCACCTGAAGTATGCATATTTGGGGGAAAATGAGACTCTACCTGTCATCATTTCTGCTAGTTTGGATCAAAACCAAGAGGTGGAGCTCATTACAACTCTAAAAAGGCACAAGAAGGCAATAGGATGGCAAATGTCTGATATACATGGGATAAGTCCTACAATCTGCATGCATAGGATTGTGTTAGAGGAAAATGCTAAACATAGCATTGAAGAGGAGAGAAAGGCTTAATCCCATAATGAAGGAAGTGGTGAAAAAGGAAATCCTCAAGTGGTTAGATGCGGGGAATGTATATCCTATTTACGGCCCGGTGCATGGGTGAGCCACGTGCGGTGTGTTCCCTAAGAAAGGTGGTGTCCTTTGTGATCACAAATGACAAAAATGAGTTAATCCCCACAAGAACAGTGGTTGGTTGGAGAATCGGCATGGACTATAGGAAATTGAACAAGGCCACAAAGAAGGACCACTTTCCTCTCCCTTTTATTGACCAAATGTTGGGCGGACTTCTTTGGTAAGGACTATTCTTTGCTTTCTTGATGGCTACTCGGCTATAATCAAATAGCAATAGTTCACGAAGACCAAGCAAAAGACCACATTCACATGTCCTTATGGCACATTTGCTTTTAGAAGAATGCCCTTTGGGTGCATGTAATGCCCCTGCAACTTTCGAGATGTATGATGTCCATATTCTCTCGACTTCATTGAAAAATCTATGGAGGTTTTTATGGATGACTTCTCCGTGTTTGGGGGACGGTTTTTGAAGTGTTTGGACAACTTGGAAGAGATCTCGATAAGGTGTGAAGAGACAAATCTTGTGCTTAATTGGGAGAAATGTCACTTCATGGTGCAAGAAGGAATTGTACTAGGGCATAGGATCTCCAAGAAAGGCTTAGAGGTGGATAGGGCCAAGATTGAAGTCATTGAAAAATTGCCTCCTCCCTCAAGTGTCAAAGGTATAAGAAGTTTCCTTGGGCATGCTGGGTTCTATAGGAGATTCATTAAAGACTTCTCAAAGATCTCAAAACCTCTATGTCAACTCCTTCAGCATGACACCACTTTCAACTTTGATGATGCATGCCTTGAAGCCTTCCAGAAGTTAAAGGAAGCTCTGATTACTGCACCTATCATTGTTGCTCCTGATTGGAGTAAGCCATTCGAGCTCATGTGTGATGCAAGCGACTATGCTGTGGGAGCTGTGCTCGGTCAAAGGTATGATAAAATCTTTCATTCCATTTACTATGCAAGCAAAACACTTATTGAAGCACAGCTAAATTACGATTCTTGAAAAAGAGCTATTAGCCGTGGTTTTTGCCTTTGATAAATTTAGGTCATACTTGGTTGGCACAAAAGTAATTGTTTTTACAGACCATTCAGCCATCAAGTATTTGATCTCAAAGAAAGATGCAAAACCTCGGCTAATAAGATGGGTTCTCCTCCTCCAAGAATTTGACTTGGAAATTCATGATAAAAGGGTGGAGAACCAAGTTCTTTGACCATTTGTCTAGACTTGAAGGAGAAAATGCAGTGCAGAGCGGGGTGAGATTAAAGAAATCTTCCCGGATGAGAAGTTGTTAGCGATGCTTGGTGAAAAAGTGTAACGCTATAGCGGTTGCGCTATACCGCTTGACAATATATATGGCGTGCAAGATCTGCTCAGTGGTTTCTTGATATCGTGAATAACTTGGTAAGCGAGAATTGTACTGCGGATCTGAATTATCAACAAAGAAAAGGTTTTTCCATGTAGTGAAAGATTATTATTGGGATGAACCTTTTCTCTACAAGAAGTGCCAAGACCAAGTGATAAGAAGGTGCCTTGCGAAGAAAAAACGACCTCAAGTGTTAGAGCATTGTCATGCTTCACCATGTGGTGGACACTTTGGAGGAACTAGGGCAATTTGCAATGTGGGTATTATTGGCCTACATTATTCAAGGATGCTCGGGAATTGGTAAAAGAGTTGTGCAAGGTGTCAAAGGACCGGGAACATTTCAAACAAGCATGAAATGCCCTTAACCAACATCTTAGAGATTGAACTCTTTGATGTATGGGGCATGGATTTCATGGGTCCCTTTCCTCCTTCTCATGGGAATTTGTATATCTTGGTGGTGTGGATTATGTTTCCAAATGGGTTGAAGGCTGTGGCTCTCCCCCAACAATGATGCCAAGTCGATCGACAAGTTCTATGAGAAGAACATATTCACGGATATGGTACACGAGAGCAATTATCGGTGATGAGGTTCTCACTTTTGTAACAAGTTGATTGAGTCTCTATTGGGAAAATATGGAGTGAGGCACAAAATTGCCCGCGCATACCACCCACAAACAAATGGGCAAAGTGAATTGTCAATAGAGAAATCAAAAGGATGCTTGAAAAAATGGTGGGACCTCCGAGAAAGGACTGGTCAATCCATGCGGATGATGCGTTATGGGCTTACTGGGATGAGCCTTCAAGACACCTCTAGGAATGTCTCCATACTGGACTTGTGTTTGGGAAAGCATGCCACCTCCCTATTGAGCCTGCAACACAAAGCTCATTGGGCCATAAAAAGCTCAACTTTGATTGTGATAGGGCAGGTAAGGCTAGAGCTCGCAATTAAATGAACTTGAAGAGATTAGGCATCTTTGCTATGAAAGTTCACCATTTACAAGGAAAAAACAAAGGTGTGGCATGACGGGAAGATCCGAGCAGAGAGTGATTGAAGGAGGCCAAGTGCTTCTCTTCAATTCAAGATTAAAATTATTTCTGGCAAGCTCAAATCAAGGTGGTCCGCCCTTTTAAATTAGTCAAGGTCTACCACTTATGGTGGCGTTGGTTTATATGATCAGCAACCAACACCACTTTCAAGGTGAATGGACAGAGAGTAAAACAATACCATGGTGACACTTTGTGATGAGGACAAGACCTCAATTGATCTTCAAGACCCCTAACATCAAATGAAGAAGTCAGGCTGAAGACTCTTAAAACAAGCGCTCTTGGGAGGCACCCCAAGATTTTAATTAACATTTCTGTTGTTTTTATTTTATTGTGTAGGAGGAAAAAGTTTTTGTGTTAAGGAATTTGAAAAATTGAAGACCCAAAGTGTGATGTGACGCTGCTATAGCGTCAGGGAGGTGGTAGCAGGAAGAAACATTTTTGTTTCAAAGTATGGGACAGTTATAATAACGTGGCTTGCAGCGCTCTGCTGCGCTTAGCTGCTGCGCCTATCATGCGATGTGTGACCCCAATCACTTGATCACTCCGCCCCATCAACAACGGTCACCTCATTCAATTCCCAATAACCTCTCACTCAACCACTCCCATGTTTCTCTTTCTTTCTAACCGTTGATTCTCCTTCTTCTTCCCTAACCCCCATTCAGCCATAACTTCATTCCTTTTCTTCTCTGCAACCGATCTCACATTTCAGTTCAGAAAATTCCCAGATCACTTTCATCTTTTCAAAAATCTCAAAATGGTGAAGAAACATTCAATTGAAAAACCCCAGAGAAAGACCAAGACCTCAGAACCCAGTTCCTCTAGAACTGTAGACCCAAAAGACGATCTGCGGCGTTCTTTGGAAGATGAATTTCATCGCGAAGGGATTTTAAAGCAGAAAAAGCCCCCTGATGTGTTCACGTCTCTTGTTATAGCGCTTGGGTGGCGAAATTCATCAAGCATGAGGGGAATTTGTGGTGCCTCTCGGTGAGAGAGTTTTACAAAGGTATTCCTCCTCCAAAAAGGGGAAAGCCCCAAACCTATTCCATGGTTAGGGGTGAAATGGTTGATTTCACCCTAGTGCCATAAATGAACACTTCAAGCTAGGGTATTGTGCGGGAAAGCATTGGAGAAAAAGCTTGATACATGGGGTGTGACGAAATGGAGGAGGTCAAGAAGAGGATCTGTGTGGAGGAAGCTACATGGGAAAGGTTTGGATCCGAATTTAAGGTGAAGAAAGCATTTACGGTGGATGAAGTCGCCATGTGGTTTACTTTTATCGGGCACTCACTTATGCCTACTTCCCACACAACCAATGTGGAGAAGGACGAGTTAATAGTCTTTGGATGCTATCTTGGAAGGAGAAAGCATTGATGTGGGCAAAATCATTGCAAGGGAGATTGAGAAAAGCGGTCAAGAGCGATGGTAATCTTTACTTTCCATGTTTAATTCTTGAGTTGTGTAAGCGGTGAGGTTGAAATTGAGATTCGTGATGAGAGGAGAACTCCTCGAGGAGATATCCTCGCGTGTTTCAAGCCCGGACAAAGAAGTGCTAGCGCTATATAGCGTACGATGCTATAGCGCTTAATCGATTGAAAAAGAACCAACGGGCTTTGTGCAAGTTTGTGAAGGCAAAGTTTGAGTGGGAAAAATTTGTCATGGAGAAGTTGTCGGGGAAAGGAATTATTGGAACCCCTGTGTTTCCCGGAATGGTTAATTGAGGAAGAAGGTGTGAAGGAGCCACCTCGACAAGAAGAAAGGGTAAGTAAAAGGCATCCGATGAGGCAATCAAAAGAGACCAAGAAGCCCTACCTTGAAGAAGGGAAGGAGTCCGCTAAAAAAAAACAAAGGTGAGCGGTGAAGAGTCCTTAAACACTTGAAGATTTGGAGGAACTAAGTGAAGAAGATGAAGAAGAGAGCGAGGAGGTGATGAAGGGCGTAAATGACTCGAAGAAGAGGAAGATTACGAAAGTGAAGAGAAATCGGTGAGAGAGCCGAGAAAAGGAGGAAGGATCGGAGAGTGAAGAGTATGAGGAGTTGCTGCTTGATCCCACACCTAGCCCCACTAGACCACCTTCACCACAAATACCTTCACCACCGACCCAAGATCAAACTGTTCTGAAACACGATCTGCAACAACCATCCCTCCACCCGTCCCAACAAAAGAAACATCACCCACACCTACACAAAGAAACACCAAATCTAAATGAGCAAAGCCTGACCCGGAACCACTGTCCAATACTGCCATAGCGTAAAAGAACCAAGTCCACCACCGCATCACCACAACAAATCAATCCCCAAATTCCTGTTGAAGAATGCGCTAGCGCTATGGCGTCGATGCTATAAGCGCTGCGGCCTGAAAAAGTCCATCATCATCATGCGCGTGTCAAGTACAACAAAATCTCCTAGGCTTAAGCAAAGAGCCCAAAGGAGCCCTCAATCAAAGGTTAATATTCTTGCGGAGTTACGAAGAAGAAGCTCGAGCCATGGTGGCGACCCTCCAAGGAAGGTAGTGCGGCCCGGTGCCATCGGCACACCAAGCCGTGTTACGAAGGAGAAGCACGTGGCAACAAAGAGGCCAACATATGTATACGCGAGGAAGGAGCCGGGAGCAAAGCTTTTGTGATTGAGGAAGAGGATCAAGAAAGTGTGCGGCGGAAGCACAAGGCGAAAAAGAGTTATCGATCAAGAAAGTCATTTCGCTAGCAAGTTAGCGAGAGATGAAGGCCGCTAAAGAAAAGAAGCCCAGATGGAAGCGCTATAGCGTCGATGCTATAAGCGCTGAGCAAGGCTAGAAGGAGAAGAAGAAGAAGAAAAAGGCTACAAAGCCTCTTCCACCAACTCGTGTCAGTTCAAGGACCAGGTGCGGTCTAATAAAAAATGATTTTCCCATTCTTGTAGTAGTTTCGGTTGTGTTTTATGTTCCAATAAATTGTGAAGCGCTATAGCGTCCTGCTCTTGCGCTTCACAAATGTTAAAAACTTGTTTTATCTTGTTTTCATTTTTGTCTTAGGCATCTCCCTAGTTCTTTAAGAGCAGTGAGGACACTGCTCACTTTTGTTTCAATGATCTGTTTCATGTGTTTCATTTTTAAGTTTAATCATTGAGTGCGTTCTCTTTGGGCTAGTTTTAATGATGATTGTGTGAGTGAGTAAGAGAGCCATGCTTTTAAATAAAATCTTTGTTTATTATTGCTCCACACATAAAAATCTCGTGCTTAAGGAAAAACTTAGTTAGCCTAGGACTATCGATGCTTAGGTTAGTCTGGTTAACCAAGGTGACATCAAGGCTTGACTAAAAACTTGAAGAGTTTTTGAAGCAAAGTTTGGGGGTGTTTAGGCTATATAAAGGTTAGATCTGAAGGTATTAGGGTGGTCGGTGACTTAGAAGTTCGATGTAAATATGTTGTAAAGTGTAGTTGCCCAAAACAAGAGCTCGGTGTCCTAAAGGCAAAGAGGCAAAGCCTCATTCTTAAAAAATATATATATATATATATATATATATATATATATATATATATATATATATATATATATATATATATATATATATATATATATATAAATAATTCTTTGTTAATTTGAGTAATGGGGGTGCGGCTAGTAAATAAATCATTATCGGTGTTCAAAGCGCTATAGCGCCAAACGCTATAGCGTGAGTTGTTCAGTTTCAATAAGTTAGGAGCGCTGACCATAGACTTGAAATGCCTAGTTAAACCCTTTGTCATGCTTGAAAATCCCCCATTTCTGTGTGAAAATGTTAATCTAGTCCTTTATTTTGAAAAAGTTCTTGCTTTCACCAAAAGAAGGCCATTCTTTCCAAGGCTAAAGAGAAATCCAAATCTAGCTAGGAATTGAGATGAGTCAAGAGATCACACACACACTATTGAGCAGTAATAAGCTTAGAAGTTGAGTAAAATGCATTGGTGTGTTGGTGTGAGTGTGAATCTGAATTGTTAGCTCATTGAGAAAATATTTGAATGAGTATGCTTAGAAGTGAATTGCTGATCAGGTCTTGTGTTTGTGAATAAGTGTCAGTTTGTTTTGTCTTTGCAAGTGTCATTACTTGGGGACAAGCAATGGTTTAAGTTTGGGGGTGTGATAACTCATATTTATATGAGTTATTTATGCCTCTAATCATTGAATTAAGTAAGTTCTCAAGTAATATTAGTATAGTATTTATTGTATTTCTATTTATATTAGGTAAGGAAGGGCTAAACACTGCTTTGCTATGAAATTGGCACATTTGGTGCCCTTGTGATTATTTTGATATATTTTGTGAAGTAGTGCAGTGTTTAGCGCTATAGCGTCTAACGCTATAGCGTCAAGAGGGCAATACAATTTGAGCATCTAATGGAAAAGTGAAATTTTGGCGCCAAGCTCATTAATCCATGTTCCATATCTTGTGTCCACGATTAACTTTGGCGACATGTGCGGATTTTATTGGATTTGTGTGGACACTTGTCATTGCATGCGTAAAGGAATAGTGGAGTTGGTGAAAAAGTAAACATCACTTTTCTTGACTTTTGGAGGAGAGTTGTACCTCATGCTAGATATACTAGGAAGCTGATTTCCCTTCCCATACCTTAGGATTTTTCTGAGTTAGAGAGAGTATTGGTAGAGAGAGAGAACGTGACATTTTCTTCTTCTCCATTGATACACTTTTGAAGCTTTTGCAATTTTAGTTTTCTTTCTTTGTAATCTTTGTATTTCTCACGATGTAAGGCTGATGATGCACCATCTATGCGTGGATGATTAGGAGATTTCAAGCTTGTATCTTTTGCACTTGTATTCCCCTTCTTACCTACGGTAATGCAAGTGTTTGTATTTGTGTTATTTTGATGATGCTCAACATGAGCTAAACTCTTTGAGTTGGGTTGCTATAAGCTTGTAATGAACCATTAATATTACGTATATAATTTCTCACGTTTTGTGTTTTAATCCTTGTGCTATAATTCTTTCAATCTTGTTTTATATTTGGCCACGTAAAGCAAGAACTTACGTGGATTCGGACATGAACCATAGAAAGAACTCAGGGTTAATATAAGCGAGAAGGTTGGTTAAAGACATTTAGCCAACTTTTGCTTCCTCTAGACATAGAAGTTGCAATAGTTTATAAAGCTTAGGCTGTGGGATCTTGAATATACAGGGGTGAACTTTTTTAGAACCTAGACATAGGCATCTTGTAATGAAACCATGGCGCTAGTGACTGAAAAGCACAAAATATTTGCAACAGCGCTTAACGCTATAGCGTGTGACGTTATAGCGTCTTGTTTCTGGGAATTTACATAGTGAAGGCAATCCAACTTATTTCTCTTATAGTTTAATTCACTGTTAACTTGTTACTTTAACAACCTTTGTTCAACTGAAACTTTGTTACTCAAACTATTTGCTACTTGTTCCTCTAAAGTGTAATTCCTTTTTAAACTCTAAAATTAATATCAATCCCTGTGGAGACGAACTCTACTTATCAGTATATTACTTGTTGCGATTGTGTACACTTGCACAACTACTTTTCGCACAACACTCCACCAGAGTGGGTAGGTTCAACTGCTGCAACAGTCTGCTTCTCAGACGTGGCCACGTTTGAAGTACTCAAAGTTTTGATCATGTTGGTCAAGGTAGCCACTTGAGCAGAAAGAGCAGTCACTTCACTTATTTCATGGAAACCTGCCTTCTTTCCAGGAGTAAATCTATCAGATGGCCAATGAGAGTTATGGGTGGCTATGTCATCAATAAGCTTGCATGCCTCAGAAAAGGACATGTTTAGAATGACACCACCTGATGAAGCATCAAGTATCAACCTAGTGGGTTGATCTAGACCATTGTAGAAAGTCTCCATTTGGATCACCACGGGAATGCCATGGTGTGGGCACATTCTCAGTAATTCTTTCCACCTTTCCCAAGCTTCAAATAGTGATTCCCCTTCCCTTTGTTTGAAGGAAGTGATATCATTTCTCAGCTTAGCATTCTTGTTGGGAGGGAAATACTTTGCAAGGAACTTTTCTGCTAGCTCATCCCAAGTATGAATTGAATTTGGCTCCAAAGAGTTCAACCAATTTTTAGCCTTATCCTTGAGTGAGTATGGGAAGAGCTTCAATCTAAAAGCATCCTCTGAGACTCCAGGGATGATAAAGTTGCTGCACACATCCAGAAATTGCCTTAGGTGAGAATATGGATCTTCTTGAGGGAAACCTCCAAATTGGCCTGCAGTTTGCAGCATTTGGAACATCATTGGCTTGAACTCAAAGTGACCAGTATGAAGGGTTGGTCTTGCAATGCCTGTTTGTAGATGAAGCGGGGTTAAGCCACGGCATAATCACGCATAGGCCTGTCCCTGTCATTAACCATATCTTGCGGTCCTGCATTGATGAGTTGCTGCCTTTGGTAGTGTTCATCATCAACAACTATTGTCTCGGTATGATTTTGTGGTCCACGACCATGTCCTCTACCTCCTCTTGGTGTATGTCCACCTCTAGAACCGGTGTTATGCTCAGACATGGTTGGGTGTTGATGTTGTTGTTGCTGCCTCCTTCTTAACCTTTGTTGTCTCCTTAGTTGTCTGAAAGTTCTTTCGGAGTTCGGATCAAACTTCGAGTTGATTCACTCCTTGGTTCAGTTGAACTAGAGCTTGAGTTGGAACTAAGCATACGCTGTAACGTCTACCTGTTCAAACACAGAAACAACAAACAACACAGTAAAATTCCTTCAACTTGTGTTCTAATGCTTTGAACAATAAAAATTATAACAATCCCCGGCAACGGCGCCAAAAACTTGTTGCGCTTGTGTAATAGTGTGATTTTTCGCAATTATAGTGCAAGTATACACATCGTACAAGTAATAAAGTGGATAAGAGTAAGAGATCGTTCCCACGAGGATTGATATGCTTTCAAAGTTCAAGTTTCAAAACACAAGAGAAGTAAGTAACAAATCGGCAATAAGAGTTGGTTTTTAAGCTAAAGATGTAAATATAACAAGTAAACAAAAGTTGGTTGTGAATATGGATGAGAGATGAGTTGAGTTGTTGCATGCAAGTAAATCCTTCCTAGCTAGACGTTATAACGTTTACACGTTATGACGTTCAAATGTTATTCTGTATATAGACGTGGCCACGTTTGAACGTCATTGTAAAAGAGCTATGCTTTTCAAAGACAAAACGTCGAGTTTCAAGTATAAGAGGTCCTATGTCTAGGTTCTAAATAGGCCCACTCTCGTATTTTAAGCACCCACAAACAATGTTCTATGAACTATTATCCATTCTATGTCTAGACTTAGATAAAGATGCCTAAATGTCTTTAGTGCATTGTTCATTCATATAAATCTTTGATTTCTTTTCATAGACCATGTCTGCACTATGAATCTACCCATTTTAAGAGGCCAACCTCAAAACAAGTTTGGAAATATTTTTACACAAAGATTTAAAACAGGCAACGACAATACTTCATAACATTAACTAGAAATTCATTATAAGCAAAACAACAACTCAACTACAAAGTGCTTAGCTCATTTGAGTATCTTTGAGAATGAAAAGGATTTAACATCCAAATACCATACATAACGTAAAAGAACCTAAGTGCAAAAGATACACCTAAGTAACTTTTTAGCATGTACGTTGTATAGACGCGTTACAACGCCCGAGCTTTACAACAATGCAGAGAAAATAAAACTAAGTTCGAGACAAGCAAAATATAGAAGTCTGTTTCCGGATCTTCTTTACAAAACTATACGAATTTAATGGAGGATGATGAGGAGATGAAGATGAAGTGATTACGAAGATATGTAGAAAAGATGATGCCTTGAGAGAGAGAGTCGAGCCTTCCTTAAATAGCCACCTTGCTTACGCGTCGCGATGTCACTTGCCCACCTACCGGATCTGTTTCTTCCCGACTTTGCTCAGTTGCTACAAGATGTTTGCACGTCACCATGGGGAATAGAAAGATCTTCTGACTTTATATCTTTGACTATCATTGCTTAGCGCGCCAAAATTGAGATCTTTCACCCTTTGCTCTGCTGCTCTTGATGAAGCGTGGTAACGTTCAAAGACTAAAATTCTGCACAAGCACAAAAGCATCAAAACGCTCTCGAAGGGCACCACTTGGTGCCTAAATGCCTGATTTATCACTTTATCCACTTATTTTCTAAAAACTCAGAAATTACATAAAACTAATTTAATAAACCTTGTATTGCTAGAGAACTTGCATGACTTATTCTTTGAATGAGTATAAATAACTCATATAAATATGAGTTATCAGGAAGACCATCGGGTTAAGTCCCCCATTTTTGAACTTGAAGACTTCGGTGATGAAGTGGCGCTTCAAGAGGGACCCCATGGACTTACGTGGCGACCTACCAAGTCCGCCAACAAGACGCTTTAAGGATTTGAAGAACAATGCAAAGACGTAAGTCGCTCATTATGCTAATCGCTTTCGGTCGGATGTACGTTGTTCGTTAACCTTGTTTTCTATTTCAGGTGCTGAATCAGAGCGGGATGCGGCCGAGCGGAAGGTCAAGGAGCTCGAGGTGGCCGAACGGAGACTCAAAGAGCTTGAGCCTGAGATCGCCGCCCTAGAGCAAACTAAGATCAGGCTGGCGGCCGCCGAGAAGGACAAGAAGATGGCGGCCGAGGATAGGGCCAAGTTGGGGGCCAGAAATAAAGAACTTGCAGAACTAGTGAAGACCCTCAAAGCCGAGGTCACTCAATTTGAGGAAGTCAAGCGCGATCGCCATCCGGGAGAAGGTTGCGAGGTAGCCGATGGCGAAAGAGGGGCGCCCTTTACCAGTTCGACAATGCTGTGGCCCAAATGAAGTTGCTCGCCGCCCGAGGCATTCAATACGACAAGCCGTCGGTGCAGCCCGACCACCGTGGTCGAGGGTGAAGAGATCATCTTCCTGCGAGGTTTGATGATGATGGCAAGGTGGTCCGCAAGCGGTCGGTGATCGTTGGCGTGCTAAGAAATGATTAGCTCTTTATTTTGCCCGCTGCGCGAGCGGTTTGTTTAATGTAATTTCGTTGCACTTATTTTCGCTCTTTGCACTCCGCGCTTGGCGGTCGAACAATTCTGCGCCGGCGTCGACCAAGGCGTCTTGCTTTGTAATGAATTTTAGCTTTTAACTTTCTTTCCGCAAATTTATTTCTATGCATTTTCTACGGCGCTCGTTTTTAAGCCGATCGTTGGCCGATTCGCGCTTTGTTTAAAGTGCTCGTGTGGGCCGCTTCGGAGCCCTTTCAATGATTCGAATTTGGGGCCGCTTCGTCGGCACTCTTCGTGAGGTCGCTCAGCGCCTACCATGGGTGTGGGTTAACACTTAACCCTTGGGCCATTTCGATGGCACTCTTTGTAGGTCGCCGCGGCCTACGATCGCCGCGGGTTATCACTTAACCCTTGGGCCACTTCGGTGGCACTTTGTAGGTCGCCTCGCCTACGATCGCCGTGGGTTATCACTTAACCCTTGGGCCACCGGTGGCACTCTTTGTAGGTCGCCGGCGGCCTCACGATCGCTCGGCGGCCTACGATCGCGGCCTACGATCGCTCGGCGGCCTACGATCGCTCGGCGGCCTACGATCGCTCGTGGGTTATCAGTTAACCCTTGGCCCACTTCGGTGGCACTCTTTGTAGGTCGCTCGGCGGCCTACGATCGCTCGTGGGTTATCACTTAACCCTTGGGCCACTTCGGTGGCAATACGGTCACTAGTTGTTGCGAAATTTAAAACAGATGTAATTTAACAGACGGGCCTCTGTAAAAAACCCCAGTGGGGAAAAAGAGCGCCCGCCTGAAATTTATTCATTCAATTGATCGATCGATTACAAAATGGGGTACTAAACATAGTACTGCTTTAACTTGTCACTATTCCATGTCCTGGGGATGATTGCCCCTTCCATGGTTTCTAATTCATACGCCCCACGGCCGGTCTTGTTTATGACACGGTACGGGCCTTCCCAATTTGGGGCTAGTTTCCCTTGGCGTGCATTCTTGTTGCCAACGTCCGCTCGCCTGAGGACCAGTTGTCCGATCGGAAAGTCTCTTTTCTGTACACGAGCGTTATATCTGGCAGCGACCTTCTGTTTGACTAATGCTTCTCTGAGGGATGCTTGATTGCGCAACTCTTCAACCAAGTCCAATTCTTCCCTTAAAGACCGGTCATTGCTGATCATTGTTGGGGGGTTGGCCGTCCTCCAGTTCAGCTCATTCATTTCTATGGGAATTACCGCGTCCATTCCGTAGACCAATTTGGTGACTCCCCGGTCGATGAGTGGGGGGTCGTCCTATATGCCCACAGAACGGACTGAAGCTCTTCGACCCAATTTCCCTTTGCCTCGTCAAGTCTTCTCTTCAACCCACGCAGGATGACTCTGTTGGCCGCTTCAGCTTGCCCGTTCGTCTGAGGGTGCTCGACCGAAGTGAAGCGTTGTTTCACTCCTAAGTCGGTCAACATTCCTCTGAATTTTCTATCTGCAAACTGGGTGCCGTTGTCTGTTATCAGCTGCTGGGGAACTCCAAACCGTGCTAGGACGTTCCGGCCGAAGAACTTGTTGACTTTTGCCGAAGTTATGGTCGCCAGAGGCTCGGCCTCTATCCACTTTGTAAAGTAGTCTACTGCCACGATCAGGAACTTGAATTGACCTGGTGCCGGTGGAAAGGGACCGAGCAAATCCATCCCCCACCAAGCGAACGGCCATGGTGAGGTGAGGCTTTGCAGTTCTGATGAGGGGGCGACGTGAACATCAGCATGTATTTGGCATTTCTGCACCAGCTTTTTGGCATCCTCATCCATGGTCGGCCAGTAGTACCCAGCTCTGAGCGCCTTCTTCGCTATTGATCGTCCGCCCTGGTGGCTGCCACATAATCCCTCATGTATATCTCGTAGGACATGGTCGGATTCGCCCGACGATAAACACCGGAGGAGCGGGCATGAGAATCCCCTCCTATACAGCTTCCCTCCGATCACAGAATAATTGGTGGACCGTAATCTCAAGGTCTTGGCCTTCTTTGGATCGGTCGGCTCCTCACCCAATGTGATGTAGCGCAGGATGGGAGCGATCCAATCGTCTCCTGCTTCCATAGTGAGGACGGCCAAGGGTTGGCTAGGCTTAGTTGAGACGCTCGGCCGAGTCAAGGTTTCTTGAATAAACTTCTATGGTTGCCCGGTGCCTTCGTACTGGCTAGCTTTTGAGGATGTCGCCCGGACATTTTCTCGTCCTCGGACGTGTTTCTCCTCCGCCGGCCGAATCGGCCGGAGGAGCTCTCTAACTTTGGCCAGGTAGTTCTTCAACACTTCGTCTTTTGCATCGCATAAACTCTTGGATCCGGGAGGCGACGATGGGAATCGAGTGTAGCTCTACCCGGTCAACGTTGAACTCTTTTGCAAGTCGCAGCCCGGCTATGCATGCCTCGCATCACCTGGTTATTGGATGTGTGGAACGCGAATGTCGGGGACACTTCTACCGCAAGTCCTCGAATTCTCTAATATAAGGCCCGCCCCCGCTTGCCTTTCTTTGTTGGAGGAGCCGTCCACATGCAATGTCCACATTGTGTCCGGCCGGCCGTTCTGTGTTGGGGTCATTTCTGCAATGAAGTCGGCCAACACTTGGGCCTTGGCGGCCGATCTGGACTCGAACTTGATGCCGAATTCATTCGTCCTGCCAGGTCTGGCCGATGGAGGATCTGTCTTATGGGTTGGTCCGTCCTTACCACGACCTGGTGAGCCACAAAATATGGTCTCAAGCGCCGGGCGGCCACTAGTAGCGCAAGTGCTAGCTTCTCGATCCTCTGGTATCCCAGCTCTGGTCCTTGCAACATCTTGCTGATGAAGTAGACCGGATTTTGCCTTGAGTCGTTTTCTCTGACCAGGACGGCACTCAATACCTCTTCAGTTATGGCTAAGTACAAATATAGAATTTCCCCCGGCTCTGGTTTTGTCATGATGGGTGGGTTGGTCAAAGCCTCCTTCAATTGTTCTAGTGCCCGCTGGCACTGGTCGGTCCATTCGAACTCTACTTCCTTCTTCAAAAGTTTGAATAGGGGGAGCGACTTGCATGCAGATTTAGGTATGAATCTTGAAAGGGCAGCGACCATGCCATTCAACCGTTGGATTTCTTTTTTTGTGGTGGGCGGCCTCATATCGGCGACCGCCCTACATTTGTCTGGATTAGCCTCTATCCCCCTTTCGGTCAGATGAAACCCCAAGAACTTGCCGGCCCTAACTCCAAAGGTGCACTTTTCTGGGTTTAGCCTTAGAGAATTTTTCCTTGCTTCTTTAAAGACTTCTCTTAGGTCGGCCGCATGATCTGGGTCGTTCTTGCTCTTAATGATCATATCATCAAGGTAGACTTCAGCTACTCGACCGATCTGCTCCTTGAAAATCTTGTTCATCATCCGCTGGTAGGTCGCCCGCCGTTCTTCGCACACCGTAACGACATAACCTTATGTAATTGGAAGTTGCCACGATCGGTCATGAAGGCAGTTTTGTGGCGATCGGGCGGGTACATCGTAATCTGATTGTACCCAGAATAGGCATCCAGGAACGATAAAGAGCAATTTATAGCATGATGCCCGTCGATCAATTTATCAATACTAAGACCGGAAGGCATCCGCCGGGCATGCCTTGTTCGGATCTGTGTAGTCGACGCACACGCGCCACTTGCCGCTTTTTCTTCTTGACTAGCACCACATTTGACAGCCAGGTCGTGTATTTTATTTCTTCAATGAAATCGGCCTTGACTAGGTCGTCAACAGCCTGAGCTGCTGCTCGGGATTTCTCTTGATTTTGGGTTCGCCTTCTTTGGGCGGCCATTTCGCCCGACTTTTCATCTACTGCGAGCTGATGACATGCAACTTCTGTTGGGATGCCGGGCATGTCAGATGCTTGCCATGCAAACAAGTCTGCATACTCCTTAAGGCAGGCTATGAGATCCTGCTCGACCTGCTCAGGTAGGTGATAACTCTATTTTATATAGAGTATTTCATATGTTTAAACTTAGTATTTGCTCTCTTTCAAGTAATAATAAAGAGTTTATATAGTATTTAGTGTGATATATGATATCTTGAGTGATTTGAATGGATATAGTTAGTTATAGGCCATTTTGGATATATTGTGGTATGTTTGATGTTTTTGTTCGTGCGGTCTCAATGCATGCGCATCAATGCTCCTACACCGATCCTCGCATCAATTCACAAGTAACTTGGTGAATAAAGCACTGTTTCATATGCATCCACATGCAATGTGATGACCTCCTACTTGCTTCCCCGATGCCATCCAACAATGTATAGTAGGCGCTACCATTCACACATAGCTATAGGCATAGCTTTGAAGAGTCATCAACATAGGGACACTTGTTCTAACACCATGGAACCACCCTATATGATTAAGTCAAAGATTGCAACATGGATAAACCTCTGGAAAGCAACTACTGACTATCATCCACTCAAGATGACTTCAACATGAAGGAAGGAAGCACCTCACTTGAAGGCTATAAAAGGACCTCACATCTTCATTTGGAAATATATCACAATCCATAAGTTAGATCAAAATTTCAATATACATAGTTAGTTTTTATATTTTTAGAGGAAGAGGAAGGAATTGACAAATCCTCCTTTACTCATTTTCATAGTGTTTGTATAGTGCTAAGGAGTAATGCTAGTGCATTGCTAGAAGACTTCATATAAAGATTTTCAACATTTGTAACCTTACTCTTGTTGTTTCTCTTTAGTGAGTTCTATATATATAAACATGGTCTATTCAGGTTTATATATATCTTGCAATGTCTCTTGTTAGCTAAACCTTTCTTAGTTGGAATGTTCTAATCATTTAATGAGCTTTTAAGTAAGTATGTTGCATGTATGTATGTTTGTACTTTAGTTCTTGCTTGATAATATTTTTATTACTTATTTTAAACTTGATCACTTAGAATAAGTATGAATTGTAAATTACGGACATGGCTTACAATTAAGAACTCAAGAACTAATATGGGTGAGTGTTTTACATAAAGAAAACTTTGTGAAAACCATGCTAAGTCCTAGACATAGGATAGTATAGTCCATAGGATAATTATGGGTACTTAAAATACAAGAGTGAATTCACTTAAGCAAAGTGATACTTGTTAGGAGGCAAGATTGGCACTCGACACCCTTTCTTTACTTGCATAGAACAAGGATCATAAGAGCTGGTAATGAAACTCCGAAGAAAGTGACCGAAAGGCACATAGCTAATGCAACAAAGATTGGTCTGTTGCATCACATAACTTGCATCATACACTTTTAAGTAAATTACTTGATGAAGACATTCCAACTAGCTTTTCTCTTTTACACTATCAACATTCTTTACTTGCTTTCTTTCTAACTTAGTTGTGATCATCAAACAAAATCCAAAATTATTTTATTACTTTGTGACTTTGCACTATATTACTTTATATCATTTAAAAGTGAGTTTTTCAATCTACGTGGGTTCGATCTTTTTACTACTTGTTTTTGGACAAGGTGTATACTTGCACTCAAGTGTATGTGGCATATTCCACACACCAAGTTTTTGGCGCCGTTCTGCCGGGATTGAAGTAAATTCTTTTAAAATTTCGATATTAAGTAATTTAGTGTTGTATATAAATTACGGTTTTTAGTTTCACAACCACAAGACATGGTACTTAGTATATGTACTGAGAACTGTAAAATGTAACTCCGAATATAGTTTAGATTTAGAAATAGAAAGAAAATTCAGGAGATTGCTAAGGCTCCAAAAACAGAATCAACAAGCCAGCAACATGTCTTTCAGTGAAGAACAAAGCTCAAGGCCACACTCAGTGAGAGGAGGCCCTGGATCACAGCATGCCATCAAGAAGAAGTTCATAGAGAAAATCTCATCCACATGGATCACATAGGTATGATTAATGATAGAGATAGACCTATGAGGGATTATGCTCGGTTTGATCATCAAAACATGCAAACTAGCATAAACAGACTCTCATATTGATGCCATGCATTTTGAATTTAAACCTATGATGTTTCAAATGCTTCAAACTATTGGTCAATTTGGAGGATCTCTCATGAAGATCCTCATTTGCATTTAAGGCAATTTCTAGAAGTCCTGTAGTAATTTTATTTTACCCGGTGTTAGTGAAAATGCATTTAGATTAAGGTTATTTCCATATTCTTTGAGAGATAGAGCCAAGGCTTGGCTAAATTCTTTAGAGCCTAACTCTATTCATTCATGGAATGAAATGGCTGAAAAGTTTTTAGGAAAATATTTCCCACCTATCAAAAATGCCAAAGTTAAGAAATGATATTACATCTTTTAGACAAAAAGAGTTTGAATCTTTATTTGAAGCATGGGAAAGATGGAAGGAACTTTTAAGAAAATGTCCTCATCATGGTTTACTACGTTATTATTCAAATGGAAACATTTTATAATGGTTTAGAACCTCAAACCGAATAATGCTTGATGCATCATCCGGTGGAGTGTTATTAAAATCATCATACAATGAAGCATGTGAATTAATTGATAGAATAGCAACTAATAGCTCTAGTTGGCCTACCGAGAGGGTAAGTGCCCAAAAGAAACCATCAGGTACATGAAATTAATGATATATCCGCTCTATCCGCTCAAGTAGCCACTCTAGCTAATTTGATGAAAAACTTCACACGGCAATGCTATCAAGATCTAATGCAGTGCATCACCAGACAAAGATCTATTGCAAAGAAGAGAACAAGTACCTCCGTGCACACCTAGTTGTGTGTCTTGTGGAGGAGGTCACTTGTATGAGGAGTGTTCTAGCAACCCTATCTCTCTGTAAATTATGTAGGTTATAATAGGAATAACAACCCTTATTCAAACACTTATAATCTCGGTTGGAAAGATCACCCAAATTTTAGATGGAACAACAATAGTGCACTGCAACTAGAATCGCTCCAACTACACAAACCAACCCACCAGATTCCCATTTCAAAATAACCAAAGAAACTCTCAACCTACCACATCGATAATTCTCTAGAAACCATGCTTAAAGCATTCATAGGTGAATCTAGAACTGCTAGACAAACCCAAGATGCTTCCATCAAGAACTTAGAGAATCAAGTTGGTCAATTAGCCACAGCTCTGTATCAAAGGCCACAAGGTGCCTTACCTTCAAATACAGAAGCTACTCCTTCCCAAACCAAAGGAAAAGAGCAGTGTTAAGGCTATTTCTTTGAGAAGTGGTAAGGATTTGGCAGAGTTAATCGAGAAGGAAAGTGTAGAAAAGGGAGAAAAACCAAAAATCAAAAGAAACCAATGCGAAGCATCTAGTGCTCCTGCATCACAAGAAGTTCAAAGTCCACTACCTAAGTTAGTACCTGAATACCCTCCTCCTCCTTACCCTCAAAGACTGAAAAAAGCACATGAGGAGAAGCAGTTTGGTAAATTCCTAGAGGTACTAAAACAATTACACATCAATGTTCCCTTAATAGAAGCCCTCCAACAAATGCCAAATTATGCAAAATTTATGAAGGATGTGCTTACTAAGAGAAGAAGATTAGTGAGTTTGAAACAGTTGCCATGATGAAGATTGTAGTTTGCTTATGCAAAATAAGATCCTCGGGAAATTGAAGGATCCTGTAGTTTTACAATTCCATTTTCTATAGGAAAATCCTATACTCGTAAAGCTTTATGTGATTTAGGTGCAAGCATCAACTTGATGCCTAAATCTATTTTTGACCAGCTTAGAAATAGGAAATGCAAAACCAACCACCTGTGACACTTCAATTAGCCGATGTGATCAATAGCCTATCCCCGAAGGTATCATAGAAGACATCCTAGTTAAGGTAGACAAATTTGTATTCCCAGTAGATTTTGTTATCCTTGACTTTGATGCAGATAAGGAAGTGCCTATTATCCTAGGAAGACCATTTTTAGCAAATGGTAAAACCATAATTGATGTGCGTAAAGGTGAACTCACTATGAGAGTGAATGATCAAGAGATCAAATTCAATGTAATGAATGCTATGAAGTATCCTTCAAGAAGAAGCAGTAAGAGTGTTCATCCTTATTCTCTCTAGATCAATTGGTAGAAAAACAATTTTACAAGCAGTATGATCACTTAGCCAATGCAGATGCATTAGATGCAGCTGCATTGCTAGATGCTGAAATACTAGAAAAAGAGAATCTGCCAATAGAAAACTCTTGTAAGGAAGTATGGGCTAGGACTTATGAACCACTCAATCTTGAGGATCCAAGTCTCAAGAAGAACTTACCCTCAATAGAACAACCTCCTAAGTTAGAATTGAAGATACTGCCTGAACACCTTAAATATGCATTCTTAGGAACAAATAAGACTTTACCTGTTATCATTGCTTCTGATTTAACATCAAAACAGGAGAGTGATCTCATTAGTACTCTCAAGAAGCATACCAAAGCTATAGGTTGGCAAATGGCAGATATCAAAGGAATTAGTCCTTCTATATGCATGCATAGAGTCATTTTGGAAGAAAATTCCAAAAACAAGAGCATAGAGAGTCAAAGAAGACTAAATCCTATCATGAAAGAGGTTGTGAAAAAGGAAATAATTAAGTGGCTAGATCTTTGGAATCATATACTTATATCGCGGGCCGATTGCTTGGGTAAGCCCTCATCCAATGTGTACCAAAGAAAGGGGGTGTGACAGTTGATAGCCAATGAAAAGAATGAGTTGATACCAACAAGAATCACATCACAGGTGGAGAATCAGTATGGATTACGTAAAACTCAACAAAGCTACCAAAAGGATCACTTTCCTTTACCATTCATAGACCAAATGCTAGATAGATTAGCAGGAAAGAATTTTATTGTTTCCTAGATGGCTACTCAGTTATAATCAAATAGCCATTGAGCCTAAGGATCAACACAAAACCACCTTTACATGCCCTTATGGTACTTTTGCTTTTAGGAGAATGCCATTTGGCTTATGTAATGCACCGCTACATTCCAAAGATGCATGATGTCTATATTCTCGATTTCATTGAGCAATCAATGGAAGTATTCATGGATGATTTCTCTATCTTTGGAGAAACATTTCAAGTTTGCTTAACAAACTTGGAACAAATTCTCAAGAGATGTGAAGAAACAAATTTAGTTTTAAATCGGGAAAAGTGCCATTTCATGGTACAAGAAGGCATAGTGCTAGGACATAGGATTTCAAAGAAAGGTCTAGAGGTAGACAAAGCTAAAGTTGATGTCATTGAGAATCTACCACCACCCAATACAATTAAAGGTATCGGGAGCTTCTTAGGCCATCTTTGGTTTCTATAGAAGGTTTATCAAAGACTTTTCAAAAATCTCAAAACCATTATGTATGCTTCGCAACATGATGTAGAATTTATCTTTGATAACTTTTGTATAGAAGCTTTTGACAAGCTTAAAAGGCATTGGTGACAAAGCACCAATTATAGTAACTCCAGCATTGGAGCAGTGCCATTTGAATTAATGTGTGATGCTAGTGACTTTGCAAAGAGGAGCAATCCTAGGGCAAAGGTATGATAAGGTCTTTCATTCCATATATTATGCTAGCAAGACATTAATTGAAGCTCAAGTGAACTACACAGTCACAGAAAAGGAATTATTAGCCGTGGTCTTTGCATTTGAAAAATTCAGATCATACTTAGTTGGCACTAAAATTATTGTCTACAGTCGATCACTCGCCATTAAGTATCTAATTTCAAAGAAGGATGCAAAGCCAAAGTCTGCTAAGGTGGATTTTACTCCTACAAGAATTTGATCTAGAAATTAGAGACAAGAAAGGAGTAGAAAATCAAGTAGCAGACCATTTATCAAGGATTGAAGGAGAATCACTTGGTACACAAGGAGAAGAAATCAAGGAGAGTTTTCCGGATGAGAAACTATTAGCAATCACAAGTCAATGCAAAACATGAAACCGCATTTGCTATAAGCAATGCAGAGCATCAAATGCATCTGCACCATGGTTTCAGCGATATTGTCAATTTCCTTGCAAGCAAAGTAGTACCAAAGTGAGTATGACATATCAACAAAGGAGAAAGTTCTTCCACATGGTTAAACAATACTATTGGGATGATCCATTCCTTTACAAGATGTGTCCCGATCAATTAATAAGGAAATGCATACCGAAGAGGAGCAACAAGCAAGCGATGCTTACGCATTGCCATTCGCACCTTATGGAGGACACTTTGGAAGCACTAGACAGCAGCTAAGGTATTACAATGCAAGTTATTTTTGGCCTACTTTATTTAAAGATTCATATTTATTGGTCAAATATCGTGATAAATGTCAAAGAGCGAGGAAATATTTACGATAAGCATGAAATGCCTAGAACAAATATTTTAGAAATTGAATTATTTGATGTTTGGGGCATGGATTTCATGGGACCTTTTCCACCCTCTTTTGGCAATTTATATATCTTAGTAGCTGTTGATTATGTATCCAAATGGGTAGAGGCAAGAGCATTACCTAATAATGATGCTAAATCGGTGAGTAAGTTTCTTCAAAGAAATATATTCACTAGATTTGGAACTCCTAGAGCTATCATTAATGATGAAGGTTCACACTTTTGCAATAAGATCATAGAAAACCTTCTAGCTAAGTATGGAGTTAAGCATAAGATAGCACTGACCTACCATCCTCAAACTAGTGGACAAGCTGCATTATCCAATAGGAAATTAAGAGAATGCTAGAAAAAATGGTAAGTCCAAATAGGAAAGATTGGTCTTTACATTTGGATGATGCTTTATGGGCATATAGAACAAAGATTCAAAACACCCTTAGGAATGTCCCCTTACAAATTAGTCTATGGAAAAGCATGTCATTTTACTGTAGAATTGGAAAACAAATCCTATTGGGCTATCAAAAGCTCAATTTCAATTTGAACAAGGCAGTAAAAAGAGAATGTTAGAGCTTGATGAGTTAGAAGAAATTAGGCAAACCTCTTATGAGAATGCTGAAATCTACAAAGCTAAGACTAAGAAATGGCATGACAAGAAAATTCTCGTAAGAGAATTGAAAGAAGGAGGACTAGTTCGCTATACAACTCTAGGTTGAAGCTATTTCTGGAAAACTAAGGTCAAGGTGGTCGGGACCATTTAAGTTGATAAAAGTTTATCCACATGGAGCAAAGAGACTTATTTGATAAATCCTCAAATCATTGTCTTCAAGGTGAATGGTCGAGAGTTAAAATGTACTATGGTGAACATGTGGTGAAAGACAAACCACCACCCATTTGCAAAATCTCTAAGTGAAAAGAGGTAGTCAGTCGACAAGACTCTTAAAACAAGCGCTTAATGGGAGGCAACCCATTGTTTTTAATTATTTTTGTGCAATTTTATGTTTTTAGTTGTTTTGCAGAAATGTAGAAACTAATCTGTTTGCATCAAATGCACTCGCATTGAGAAAAACGTGCCTGCATCGAAGATTATAAACTTGAAGAAAATTGGTTAAGTGTGAATCAAAAGGCTTCAGGAAGATCAAAGGAGGATAAGTAAGATTAATGACACATTGGTAGCCAAAGCAAGACACTTGGCAAGATGCATGCAAAGACGCAATGCTAACGGCTACCTAATAAATCCACTAACTTCCCTCTTCCTGAAACATAAAGCCTTCATTGTTACCGTTACCCCTTCATTCGCAAACTCTCACAAATTCTCTCATCTGAAACACAAATCAATCTTCTCATTCTCAATCCAATCTTTTCCAAAACACACAAGCAATCAAAAACCTAGAAATTCATTACAATGGTGAAGAAGCAATCAAAGACAGAATCATCGAGCAGTGCAGCCAAAACTCCCCAAAAAGAGAAGAAAGCCATGCATGCAGGATCATCATCATCAAGGAAAGGAAAGCCAAAGAATCCTCAATCAATCGATGACAATGTTCATCCGTGGAACATGCATCTAATGCCGAGAGAGGGTATGATTTGAAGAAGGCAAGCCCATCATTCATGTCAACAGTGGCCAATCTCAATTGGGACCACTTTGTGCTACCACGAGGAGGCTACATTGAAGATTTGGTAAGAGAATTCTATGCTGGCATCACACCACAAGAAGGAGCAGAACATTCCTACACTTCCATGGTGAGAGGTAAACTTGTACACTTTCATGCCAAGAAATTGAATGAACATTATATCTCTGAAATATAATGGGAATGAATTTGAAAATAGAGTGGCAAATGCCTTTAAGAAAGAAATGGAAGAAATAAGGAGTAGGATTGCTATACCAGGGTCTGTTTGGGAAAAATTCACACCTAATGAGATTAAGCTTAGAAGTAACTATTTGGTAAATGCATTAGGTAATTGGCATTTGTTCATAGCTAATTCAATTTTGCCTACATCACATACATATGCTATGACCAAAGAGAGATTGATCTTGTTAGATACAATTCTCTCTGAAGGACATGTAGACATAGGTAGATTGATTGCTAGGGAAATTCTTGCATGTTCAAATAAGTCAAAGGGATTTCTGTTTTTCCTTGTCTTATTCTTGAGCTATGCATGAAAGAAGGAGTCCCTATTGCTGCTAATGAACAAAGAAAGTTTCCCCCTGGTAATTTAAGTGCTGAAGTGAAGGAAAAGTTGAGAAATGTAAGAGGCCCTGCACCTGCAATGCAAGAGCATTACATGCAGAAGCAGAGGGCAGTCTGGAAATTTCAGAATGATCAACATGACTGGCTTCAATTGGTCTTTGACAAAATCTTTGATCTTGTGGGCCAAGTGAATGCCCCTGAATTTCCAAGTTGGGTATTGAGATCTGAAGGTGAAGAAGAAGAAGAGAAAGAAGTTGAAGAAGAAGGGAAAGGAAAGGAGAAGGTAGGAGAACCTAGCACTAAGAAGAAAGTGGCTAGGAAACAATACAAAGTCTGGAAGAAGGTTGTGGTAGAACTCGTAGTTGAAGAATTGTATGATTCTCGAATCTGAAAGTCGAGAGTGAGGAATTGAAAGAAATGGATAAGGATTTAGAAGAAGAAGAGGAGGAAGAAAGTGATGAGGAAATTGATGAAGCAGTAAGAGGAACAAGCTAGAGGTGTGATCTTAGAGGAGATTGCTAGCGTAAATATGCCAAACAAACTTCGCATCAACCCAACCAGAACACCTATCACTTCACCAGTAACCAAATCACCCATCATCTCACCAAACCAAGAATCCTCCTCCATTCCAAAATCACCATTACCCTCCCTCAATGATCCACCAGTCCTATCACAATCACCACCACAAACAACCCCTCCACCACCCTCTCCAAGAAAAGAAACACAAGAAACAACTCACACAGTAACAACCAATCTCGTAACAACCCCTGTTATGCCAACGGACTCAAGCAAGCACCTTCCCGACCCAAGCAATATTATTTCAAATGTTGTTTCGCTCTTGAAAAAGAGTTTGTGCAGGAAAGAGAAGAAGAAGGACTCGACAAACAAGACAAAGAAGAAGAATCATCTGCAAAGGAGCCTGTTGCTCAATCTGTTGCAATGCAGAGTGATGCTCCTGCATCACTTGCTGCTGCATCACAACAGACAACAACTGTGCATGATGAGGCAACAATCAAAATGGTTCTGGAAGAAATGGCAAAACAGAAGAGGGATGCTCTGCACAATACTCAAAAGTTCTTCAAGCAACCTGCAGGAAGGCAGGCAAAATTAACACCAAAAAGGAAGAAAAGTGATGCAGTCAAGACCGATGCACTGCATCAGTTATAGAACCAATTCCTCGCAACTACACCCAGAAGTAGGAGGTGCATCTGCACCTACAGAAGCAACACCTAGCAAGCCCAAGGAGAAGAAGCAGAAGGTGAAGCACACTCCTCCATCCAGCAAAGCACTGAGAATTAGGGAGTGGAGCCAAGAAATGAGTATCATTTACATGTTTTCACCTACAACTGCTATATGCTTGTTTTGTTTCTGAACTATTTCCCTGGTTGTACTAATCCCTTTCCCCTATTTTTGAACAAATGATTTGTCTGTTTTGAACAAATTGCAGTGAGGACACTGCAACCCCTTAAGTTTGGGGGGGGATTTGCATGTTATGTTATGTTTTTATCTAATATGTTGTGTGTTTAAATTAAATGTTTTAGATAGTAAATATATATGTTTTAAATAGTTTTTTGTTGTTTAAATATTAGATGTACTTAACAAAGTAGTATCTAAATATTTTTAGAAAAGATCAGTTTTTCAAAAATATGGTGAAAGCCCTATGGATGGAATTTTCAATGATGAAAAAGAGAAAAAAAGCCTTATTTCTCAGAAAAACCAAAATTATTTTCACTTCAACACTTCAAAACTGAGTTTGTGAAAAGAACCTTGCTATTTAAAAGATCAATCTGATGCAAGGGGAATTTTTGGTAAGCTTAGGTCAAAACAAAGCTTTACTAAAAAGAAAGAAGAGCTTAAAGAATTAAGTTTGGGGGTGTTTTATGAAAACAAAGGCTGAATTTCAAAAGTGTAAAGAGTAAACAATGTAGAAAAAGAAAACAAAAATGTGGACAAGCCATATCCTGAATCTTTTGAAACTATACCTGTGCCTAAGTACATGAATGCATCTGGAGGTCAAAGACCTGTGCCATGCAGGAATAAATGTATCCGGAGGATAGTTCAATAAATCGAACTGTGCAAAGTGCAAAGAAAAAAATATATGCATCTCGGAGGTCAAAGACCTGTGCCAAAGTGCATTTGCATCCGAGGTCAAAGTGAGGAAGGTATGAGCTAGAAAAAAAAAAAAAAAAAAAAAAGCATCATCATCGCAGTCAATTTTGCATCAATGTAAACTCAGATCAAGAAAAAGCAAAATGCGAGAAAAAATCAATGCATAAAAACACTTCAAAGAAGTATTGCATTTACACAAAAAGATCCACACAAAAAAATAGAAAATTGCATTGGCTCAAAAGCTTTGAAAGATTCAATCAAGTCCTTTGAAATTAGAACTCCCAACACTTGAGAAAATTTTGTGAGTCTAAACTCTCTTTTGAAAAATATTTTGGTGTGACTAAAGATGAACCAATCCTTTCAAGGCTAGGAAGAAATTTTTTCACTTAGTCTTGGAACCAATCTCAACTCAAGGTTCACACACACACAAAAGAGTTTGAATAACTTTGGTGGTTTTGAAGAAATAAAGGCACAAGAAAAGTTGTTGATGAAGTTCATAGGAACTCCTCATGAAAATCCAAATCAAACTGATCTATCTTCTAGAATTTTTAGTTTTTATAGTTTGTCTTTGTCATTACTTATGACAAGCAATGGTTTAAGTTTGGGGGTGTGATAACTCTATTTTATATAGAGTATTTCATATGTTTAAACTTAGTATTTGCTCTCTTTCAAGTAATAATAAAGAGTTTATATAGTATTTAGTGTGATATATGATATCTTGAGTGATTTGAATGGATATAGTTAGTTATAGGCCATTTTGGATATATTGTGGTATGTTTGATGTTTTTGTTGAAGCGATCTCAATGTCGTCGCATCAATGCTCCGCTGACCGATCCTCGCATCAATTCTCGCGCAACTTGGTGAATAAGCACTGCTTCATATGCATCCACATGCAATGTGATGACCTCCTACTTGCTTCCCCGATGCCATCCAACAATGTATAGTAGGCGCCTACCATTCACACATAGCTATAGGCATAGCTTTGAAGAGTCATCAACATAGGGACACTTGTTCTAACACCATGGAACCACCCTATATGATTAAGTCAAAGATTGCAACATGGATAAACCTCTGAAAGCAACTACAGCTATCATCCACTCAAGATGACTTCAACATGAAGGAAGGAAGCACCTCACTTGAAGGCTATAAAAGGACCTCACATCTTCATTTGGAAATATATCACAATCCATAAGTTAGATCAAAATTTCAATATACATAGTTAGTTTTTATATTTTTAGAGGAAGAGGAAGGAATTGACAAATCCTCCTTTACTCATTTTCATAGTGTTTGTATAGTGCTAAGGAGTAATGCTAGTGCATTGCTAGAAGACTTCATATAAAGATTTTCAACATTTGTAACCTTACTCTTGTTGTTTCTCTTTAGTGAGTTCTATATATATAAACATGGTCTATTCAGTTTATATATATCTTGCAATGTCTCTTGTTAGCTAAACCTTTCTTAGTTGGAATGTTCTAATCATTTAATGAGCTTTTAAGTAAGTATGTTGCATGTATGTATGTTTGTACTTTAGTTCTTGCTTGATAATATTTTTATTACTTATTTTAAACTTGATCACTTAGAATAAGTATGAATTGTAAATGACCTGGACATGGCTTACAATTAAGAACTCAAGAACTAATATGGGTGAGTGTTTTACATAAAGAAAACTTTGTGAAAACCATGCTAAGTCCTAGACATAGGATAGTATAGTCCATAGGATAATTGTGGGTACTTAAAATACAAGAGTGAATTCACTTAAGCAAAGTGATACTTGTTAGGAGGCAAGATTGGCACTCGACACCCCTTTCTTTCTGTGATAGAACAAGGATCATAAGAGTCGGTAATGAAACTCGAAGAAAGTGACCGAAAGGCACATAGCTAATGCAACAAAGATTGAGCACTTTGCATCACATAACGCATCATACACTTTTAAGTAAATTACTTGATGAAGACATTCCAACTAGCTTTTCTCTTTTACACTATCAACATTCTTTACTTGCTTTCTTTCTAACTTAGTTGTGATCATCAAACAAAATCCAAAATTATTTTATTACTTTGTGACTTTGCACTATATTACTTTATATCATTTAAAAGTGAGTTTTTCAATCTCTGTGGGTTCGATCTTTTTACTACTTGTTTTTGGACGCAGTGTATACTTGCACTCAAGTGTATGTGGCATATTCCACACACCGCAGAGGCGCGCCCAAGCTTGACCGTCTTCTCGGGTCGTCCTCAGTTGGACGTCAATTAGCTCTCCATGTGGCTCGCATCTTCGCCTATTCTTTAGCTCGCGGGCTAATTCATCATCGCCGCCCTGCGGGTCGCTATCGTGGTCATACCGGGCGCCCAAGTCGCCAAGGTTAACTTGGTGCCTTTTCTCCAAAGTGCTCGTGGGTCAAGATTCTATCTTGCTCGCTGCGGATGTCTTGATACAAATAATGGCTTTTCTTGGCCGCGTCTAGGTCGGCCAATAAGGTCACCACTTGATCGCCCTTGCTTTAGAACTTCATCTCCGTGTGGATCGTGGAGGCTACGGCCCCATTTTCCCTAGGGTCGGTCGCCTACAATACACCGATAGCGAGGATTTGACGGGTAGGACTAGGAATGTCGCCTTCACCGTCCGGCACTTGGTGCTCGTTCTCGAGTCATCGCCAAAAGTGACCAAGAGATCTATCGCTCCCAAGGGTAAGTGATCGCCCGTTGAACCTCGTTAGGGGTGTTGGATCGGTGCGTGGAATGATCTCACTCCGGCCGACATTGAGCTTGTCGATCGCCTCTTCAAATATGATGTCGGCGGCGCCTTGGTCGCACTGAGTTGGCGTACTTTGGTATTGGCCATGACCGCCCCGACACAACGGGGCATAGCTATTGGCCCTTCCGTCCAAAGAAATCTTCATCTCCAAAGGAAATGGGCGGCTTTTTTGAAACGGACGTTCGCAGATGTAGACTCCAACCATCATAAACTCGTTCCATTTTCTTTTTATAGCTTTCTTGAATCCCTTTTTCTAAGGGGTTTCCTCCTTGATCACCATGTTCACTCTCGGCCGTTGGACATCCGGACGTCCTCTTCGGAGGTGTCTTTGTCCGCTATTGCCTCTATGGTTGCTGCAGTCGTTTCTTTGCCCTTTGATTGGGGCTTCTTCCCCTCCGGTTTTCTCTTCAGTCGTCCCAAGACCTCGGCTTCGGACATACTGCTTCAGCTTCCCTTTTTGGATGAGATCCTCGATGTCATATTTTAGGGTCATGCAGTCATTGGTGTCGTGTCCCTTGCTTTTATGGTATCGGCAATATTTTTTGGTAGCCCGTGCGCCCTTCTTGAGTACCAACGGATCGGGCCTCTTCACATCGACAAATTCATTGTTCTGACACTCGGAAAATATTTGGGCTATGGGAGCATTGAGCCTCGTCCGATGCTCATACTTCTTGGGCCGGTACTCCGGCTTGTTGTCCCGGTTATTGTCTTGATTTCTGGCCCGCTTGCTGTCGTCTTCTCTAGGCCGCACGCGGCCGGCCTTTCTGGCAGCGAGGGTTTCCTCATAATGCATGTGGGCGTTGGCTCTACGGAGGAACGTGCTGAGATCGTCGATATGGTTCAAAGTGAACTCTTCAACAAATCGTGGTCGGTGGATGCCTCTCTTGAGGTATTTCAACTTATCCTCGCGGTTAGGTCGCACTTGATCGGCCTCATTGTTGAAACGCTCTATACCGCCGTCTTAATGATTCATTGTCCCCCTGGGTGATAGTATCCAGGTGTTCCTCGTGGCGATATTGGCACCGGTTGGCAGTGTAATTTGCCAAAAAGATTCTGATCAGCCCTTCCCAAGAGGAAATGGTGTTCGGTCGTAATGACCCCCACCATTCAAGAGCTCGTCTGTCAAGTGATCGGGAACAAAGGCACTTCATGATGGAATCCAACTCCTCGTAGCTACGTAATTGTTGAAGTACCCGATATGTTTGTCAGGATCACCTCGCCCGTCAAATTTGTTGAGGTTGGGCGGCTTTCTAAGGTCCCTGGGGATACGATAGCGTCTAATCTCCCTTGTGAAAGGGCCTTGGTCTGCATTGTGAGATATGCTTCGCCGGTCGGCATTCCATAGAATCCACCGCCGGCAGGATGTCCATACATAGGGGGCCCTTGGAACGAACGGCCTCTGTTTCGGATGGAGTTATGTCTTCTCGGTCGGCGTGAAACATCTCTGATTTCACCGTTCCGATATTCATTCAACTCGTCGTAGGGGTCCCACGAACGGCTTCTAGAGCGCCTGGAGTCGGAGGATTCGCACGAAGAATATCTTGTGGACGAACGGTCCGACTCGGGCTGGTAGAGTGAATCTGAATAATCATAATCATGTGAAGGGGAACGCGATCGCTGCCTCTCGCGAGCGGGTGATCTCGCGCGCCCAACCCTTCGAGCCGGGATCGACGAGAAGTACTTCCTCGACGGTGGCGCGATCCTTCGGGGCTCTCGCTCTTCGTGAAAGGGCGAGTTTGGGGGAGGACGCCCATGTCCCGTCTCCTGACGAGCGGGCATGGACCCTCTCTCGAGCCGAGATATCAGATTATCCCGGTCGGCTATGAGTCGATTTTTGGTTTGGAGTAACTGGAGAACGGCCTGGGTGACGTGCTCCGGCAATTGCTCCATGATCCCGGCCTCTGCCAGTTCGTTCGGGATCTGCTGATGCTCTGGTTCCGAGGCTGCTCCTTGCCCGCCCTGGACTGAAGGTTCCAGGCGAGGATTGCCTTGGGATTCACTGATTGTCAGAGGCACGCCCTCCGGTGTCTGCTGCGGACGAGCGTCTTGACCGGTAGGGTCGTTCTGCGTGGATGCCCGCGTAGTGATTTTCTTCGGGCCCATCTTTGAAGTGGGACAGCGCTCGGACTCCCACTGTGGTCGCCAAATGATCGTACCTCGATCACCAAGTGTTTGTTGTTTGCTGCTCCTTCGTCCGGTCGCTGATGTTGGTGTGGAGACCGGTCTTCAGAGCACCTCGGGTGGTACCTGCAAAGACACTCCGACGCTCTAGTCAGAGGTGTGCTAACGGCGTGGTATCACGGGGGTAGGAATTACGACTGACGGTGTGGATGAAGGTGGTATTTATACTATCGAGGCGACTGGCGTTCATGAGAGATGCGGCCGGTCGCCGAGGATTACGGAACAAGACACGGTCTTGGGCCGTTTTGTAGGATTGGGCCACTGGCCCATTGCTAACCGCGCCTCCGTTTCTTGCTAATACACCCCAGAACAGAACCCTCATGAACATCTCGCATAATCTTTACTGACTCTTCTGTAGTTACACACCTGAGGAGTACCAAGTCATAGTTTCTCTTGTAAAGGACGTCTCCACTCAAGAAGAAACCTGCTGATAGTCTTCTCGAGTGTTCTCTTGTCATTCTCAGTAGCTCAGGGAGGATACTCTCTGTTTGTGATGTACTGCTTGATGTCATGGTACCAAGGCTTACTATCTGATTCCTCCTCGACTGCCATACAGTAGTGATAAGCGGGTAGACCTTTGTGCTGGATTCTGACAGTCGTCAAACTTTTGTCACAGTCGGCGTTGAACATAGAAGAGAAAGTTCCCAAAGCATCGCCAATCGTTCGCGATCATGGTATGTCTTTGGAAAGTGATTTCCTCAAAGGGATTGATTAATTCTTGAATATAGTCACGGTAAGGAATCAAATCGAGATTTCTTGTTTCCCAATCCCCTTTTACCGTGGACAACCAGATTTGAATCTCCGTACACGCCGAGCCTCTTGACTTTCCAATCGAGCTGCTCGGATACCTGTGATACACGCTTCATACTCGCAATATTGTTTGTGACATAGAAGCTTAGTCCGGCAAGAAATGGTATGAAGCGGTTGTGCCGGGAGATCAAGATCGCTCGACCCCCGTGCCCCCACATGTTGTGAGGCACCGTCAAACAACATTCTCCACCTTTCATCATCTTGAGATTTCCTTCGTCAAATAATGCCATAATGTCCTCATCCGGGAATTCACATTGCATTGATTGGTAATCCTCAACCGGTTGATGTGCTGTAGTGGTCTGCAAAGTGTGCTACCTTTAATCGCTTCTCGGGTTACGTGACACGAGGTCATACTCACGGCGAAGCATTTGCCCGTGAGCAATTCTACCGTGGAGCGCAGGTTTCTCAAATATGTACTTGATTGGATCCATTTTGGATACCAACCAGGTAGTGTGACTCAGCATATACTGTCTCAGTCGATGCGCAGCCCAGGCTAGAGCACAACAAGTCTTCTCCAATGGGGAATACCTTGACTCACAGTCTGTGAACTTCTTGCTCAGGTAGTAGATCGCATGTTCTTTCTTTCCTGACTCATCGTGCTGCCCTAGCACGCAACCCATAGAATTGTCTAGCACAGTGAGGTATAGGATAAGAGGCCTGCCAGACACAGGTGGCATTAGGACTGGTGGATTTTTGAGGTACACCTTGATTTTCTCAAATGCTTCTTGACATTTATCATTCCACTTCATCTCTTGGTTTTTGCACAACAGTTTGAAAATTGGTTCGCAAGTTGCAGTCAACTGAAAGATGAATCGAGAGATGTAATTCAGTCTTCCCAAGAACCCACGAACTTCTTTCTCTATTTTAGGCGCTGGCATCTCCAGAATTGCTCGTACTTTGTCCGGGTCCACCTCAATTCCTTTCGCTAACGATGAAACCCAACAACTTCCCGACCTAACCCCAAAGGTGCACTTAGCGGGTTCAACTCGAGTTTGTATTTTCTCGAGACGCCGAACAACTTCTCGCAGTTAACCACGTGCTCTTCATCGCCTTTGACTTGGCGATCATGTCATCCACATAGACTTCAATCTCCTTATGCATCATGTCATGGAATAGGGTTACCATCGCTTCTTTGATAAGTTGCCCGAAGCATTCTTCAACCCGAAAGGCATGACCTTGTAATGTAAAGTTCCCAAAAGGGTTATGAAGGTGGTTTTCCATATCCTCTAGAGCCATTTTGATCCGGTTATAGCCTAAATATCCATCCATGAAGGAAAACATCGAATCGAAAGCAAGACTATCCACCAAGACGTCAATATGGGGTAGGGAAATCATCTTTAGGGCTTGCTCTGCTCAAATCACTAGAGTCGACACACATTCGAACCTTTCCATCTTTCTTAGGACCGAACGATGTTTGCTACCCACTCGGGGTATTTTGCCACAACTAAGAATCTCTGATCAAAGCGTTGCTTGACCTCATCCCGATTTTCAAAGACATTTCAGTGCTTCATTCGCCTTAACTCGCTTTTAATGGGGACATTCTGATTTTATCGCAATCTGTGCTCAACAATATCTCGTGCTCAACCTGGCATGTCCTGATAAGTCCATGCGAATACGTCAGCATAGTCAAGCAGGAGCTGAATTAATCTTTTGCGCTCTCTATCCCCCATTGCAGTACCAACCTTGACCTCTTTTCTGTCTTCCTTAGTACCCAAATTGACCATTTATGTGGACTCCCCATGGGGCTCAATGACCTTTTCTTCTTGTTCTACCATTCTTATGATTTCCGGAGGAGTATCCCAATCGTCCTCAACATCTTCCTCGGCTTGATTAACCGGGTAATCAAAGTCACAGTATGAGTTATGGACATTATTATTTTCAGAGACTATTTTTGATCTGCATTAAAATGGAGCGGCGAATAAAAACAAAGAAAAGACACACAAACGAGAGATGAAGACAAAATTTTTATTGAAAGTTCAGAATAACACTTTATTGATTGATGAGTTTTGACAAAAACATGTGTGCCCGAATGAAATGTTCCAAGGCCTTGGGCAGAGCCGAGGAATCTACATTACAATGATAATTACTTTAAATTGAAAAATACGGGGAAATCCATGGTCTCCCAGTTTTGCAACTTCTCTCCAACAGCACAGCAGCGCACTAAGCCGACAACACAACCACTCGAGCTTGATCATTCTTCAACCACATTAACACTCGGTCGTGGCTCAAGCATGCAAGACTCGGAAGTTGTTCTTGAGGTTAGCGATGACCATCCTCCCCTGATTGGGTGTTCTTCCTCTGAGTTTGGCCAGCCATTTCTCCCTCTTGTCAGATGTCAGCCTTTCCCGATCAGCAAGACTTGGGATGTACCCAACACTGAACCTTTCAATGTTCCCTCTCAACTGGACTGGTGTTACAATCCCTTGAGCAGCTTTTCCTAGGCCTTTACCAATCTGATACCCATGCCCTAGCATCACCTTTGCAGTCATCATGTCAGCCTTGGACCACTTAGGCTTCCGCAGAGGCTCACTTTCAACGAAGACAGCGTTTGAGATCTCCAATCCTTGGAAGGCAGTCTCAAGGGACTCTTCCGCCGCTTCCACGTAACATTCAGGTGGTGATCGGTTTATCAGTGTTTCTTCCTCTCCGTGGATCACTATCAGCTTTCCCTCAACCACAAACTTGAGTTTCTGATGAAGCGAGGATGGCACTGCCCCAGCAGCGTGTATCCAAGGACGTCCTAGCAGGCAACTATAGGAGGAACTGATGTCCATCACTTGGAAGACGACATAAAACACTTCGGGGCCTACTTGCAGCGGCACTTCTACTTCTCCAAAAACTTCCTTCACTGACCCATCAAATGCTCTGACCAAGGTAGAACTCGGCTTCAGATATGAGCAGTCTACATTCAGCTTATTCATTGTAGACTTAGGCGTCACATTCACGGATGAGCCATTATCAATGAGCACTCTGGCAAGCATATAGTCTCCACATTTGACTGAGATGTGAAGAGCTTGATTATGATTCTTTCCCACCGGAGGAAGCTCAGTGTCCGAGAAAGTCAAGTAATTGGATGCTACAATGTTGCCAACAGTGGGCTTCATTCAAGATCTTCAGCAGTGCAGCACGATGTGCCTCTGAACTAAGCAACAAAGAGAGCATCGAGATCTTGGATGGAGTTTGACTCAACTGGTCTACCACCCGATATTCACTCTGTTTCATTACTTTCAGGAATTCTTCAGCTTCTTTGTCTGATACCTTTCTGACTTCTACCGTTTCTTTGTCTTTCCCCTTACGGGCCCTTTCTTCATCTGCTTTTGGTTGCTCTCCCCTAAGATTTTCAGGAGCATACACCCTTCCACTCCTTGTAATGCCACTACCTCCAGCAATGTTTGTTATATCCAAAGTGCCTTTAGGGACCTCCGCTTGCATTTGCACATTGCAGCTCCATGGAGTCATCCTAGTCTCCCTACTGGGTAGCAGCAGCAGCATGGAATAACAATAGTCGAGGGTCTCGCCACACTGGCTGGAATTCGGGATTGTGGAATTTCAATCGGCCTCCCAAGCCTCCATTGCCTCGATTGCAAGGTAGATACACTTTCTTCTTTCTCCCGGATTCCCACTTGACCGTGTGTCCGCTTCTAAGAGATCTTGGAGAATTGGTTTAAAGCCTTCACATGCCCCGATGCAATGAGGATTATCACGGCGCCTTTCCTAGCACACCCTTCTTTGATGACACCAAAACGGCATAATTCAAAGATGGATAAAATTCAAAGGCATCCGAATGCAATCAACTTTTCTAACCAAACACCGACTTCGATGGTCAACGACATTAACAAAGAGATCCTCCATGCCCCGCAACGGATTGGTGGCTACATTGGGTTGTTGAAATGATATGCTCTTCGTATCAAGTAATTCTTGCACCACATACTTGAATGCTTTACAATCCTCCACCACATGACCCATCGCCCCGAGAATGAAAGCGCAGTAGCATTTGCGTTGTACCTCCGGGATAGGGGGAGGCTGATATGGCTTCATTTGACGAGTATTGATTATTTTGTTGGTGATGAGATAATTAAACAAGTCTGTGTAGGACATGGGAATAGGATCGAAGACGACAGGCTTCCTTTCACTGTAGTTCCGGTACTGGTGGTTTGACTGAAATGGCTGTGCAGGTGGTGCTTGAGAAGGAAATGGAATAGCTTGCGGAGGATTGCTGTGTGATGGACCACTGGCTCCGATAATTGCATTGGATTCACCCTCTTTCTTCTTGTAGGGTCCAGAAAAAGGCTTTTTCTGACTGGAAGGAGGTGTTGGGCCATGAGCGCATGCCGTTCTCTACTCTTTCCCCTGTGACGACCATTTCAGAGAAATTCGAGGCTACGCTGCCAACCAACCTATCATAATACACCGCATGAAGGATATCCATAAACATGTGGACCATTTCTTTGTCCAGTAAAGGGGGTTTTACTTGAGCAGCGAGGTTCCTCCACCTCTGAGCGTACTCCTTGAACGACTCATTGTCTCTCTTAGACATGCATTGTAGCTGAGTCCTATCCGGAGCCAAATCATTGGTGTACTGGTATTGACGCATAAAAGCATCCGCCATGTCCTTCCAAAGAATGGATATTGGTTGGCTCCAATCGCATGTACCGACCAAAGGGAGCTCCATTTAAACTTTCTCAAAGCAATGCATCATCGAGTTATCATCCGGGCATGGGCGTCATTTTCCTAAGAAGACATTGTCACATGATCGATCGGGAAAGTCGTCCCTCTCAGATTTATCAAAAGTTGGTGCTTTGAATTTGGGAGGCAAGACTAGATTAGGGACCAAACACAGCTCATGGGCATTTCTGGCCTGTGAACCTGCTCCTTCAACAGCTCTTAATCTCTCTTCTAGCATCTGATACTGACTTCTGGTCTCAGTAGGGTAATTCTGAGGGGACCATTCACACCGTAATGAGGATTACTCATCGCCACTACGGCTGGGTTCACGTGTGGGTCACGTGAGTGAACTGTATTCCCAGGAATTGGTCCCTGAACTTGGGGATGAACCGTTATTGGCCAATTGAAACCCGCCGGAGTTCCTGGAGCAGTAGCAGGGATCGGGATCTGGATCTGGGCTTGAGGCGTCTCGTTCCAACTTCATTCACAACTACGTCAGGCTGAGCTTGCCCCGCGGTTCTTGGAGGATCTCTCCGTGATTTGTGTCGACAACGAGGAGGCGTATAGCCAGTGGGAGACCATAGGAGGCCATTGCACTGCGTTTGAAGGGCTTGAGGATCCCCGACCTAGGAGGGGAGGAGGATTGTCCACCCCAAAGAAAGAATAGCTTCACTGCACCAACATTTCTTAAGGCACTCAAAGACTCTTATGACCTCTCGCCATTTGAGCTTTTATGATTTCCATCTCACTTGATTCCCTTGATTCTCGACCATCGCACGACTCGACCATTAGGATTTGGATCTCCGAATTCCAAAGATTCTCGATGTGGCGTGGATTGCCCCGATCGATCGTCACCTTGATTGTTGTCCATGTTCCTTGCTTTATAGACGCGCACAAATAGCGATGCCTAACCACCTGGTTCGATTTTCTCGCTGACGAAACACACTTATGAACACAAGAATGAATAAATGAATGTAATGCAATGCGATATGTATGATTTTATGTTTGTTTTGGCGCCGGGAATCGTAATGCAACTCGCATTGTCATAGGCGTGTAAGTTCAAAGCTCTAAGACCCTTTATTATTATTATTATTATTATTATTATTATTATTATTATTTTTTATTTTGGCTGCAACGAGGTTGGAAGCAATAGGCAAAACAAACACACTTCATTCGAAAGGATAGAATACTGCAACTTCAAACTCGAAGGAAAAATACAATATTCTGAAAACAATGTTTTTGACAGAAAAGTACCATATTCCAAAGAAAATTGCAACTTTTAGAGAAAGTTTACAATTTCCTAAGGATTATTACAATGCTCTAAAGTGAAATTCAAAGGCATATAGCTTTCAACTTCTCCTCCCTCTTTCTCTTCTTGCTTTCGGCTGCCCCTTTGGCTTTCTCCATGAGTTCTTCATAGATCTTGCAAAAGACTCGACAAACTCGTACACCTTGGTCGGAGTGTTGGAAGGATTCATTTCTACTTCAGCTCTTCTTAGCTTTTTGGGAACATCCCTCACAGCTTGGTTAGCTAGCCATGCTAGCTTCGAAAATTTACTCCTCCAAAACTGAATCTCATCCCTCAGCTCCTTGACAATCTCTTGGTCCTCTATTCTGCCAATTAAGGCCATGAAACGTTGCTCCCAATACTGGCTTTCTACTTGCACTTGCTCATAAGATTCCCTTAGGCATCTGAGATTCCTCTTCAATTCCTCCGACCTTCCTTGTTCAAACCTTAAAGCTTGTTGGTACTCCTTCAAGATCCCTGTGATAGACTTTCTATCTTGCCCGATGCTTTCCATTTGGTCCCCCAATTCGAACTTCATCACTTGGAATTCTTTTCTTGACTTAGCTAGTGCATCTTTAACCATTTTCTCCTTCTTCCATGACTTGTCATATAGTTCCTTCCATTCACACGCTTCTGCCATAGCTTCATTCATCTTTGAGGCACACCTCTTTACTTCCTCTTTAGCACCTTTCAAATGTTTCTGAACTTCCCTCTTGCTTTCTTCTTCTATTTCAAGTTTCTGTTGGTCGCTTCAATAGTGCGCGCTTGAAGAGCATTTTCGCTTCTCCAACTTCCGCTTGTCTTGCATCACTTTTCCCAACCTGCTTTGTAAGGCCTTTTTCTTCTTCCACTTTGGATAACGCCAACTTAGCCTCTTCTAGCTCTTCAATGAGGGGAACGTGAGGCTCTGGTATTTTCTCTTCAAGTGATGGCCCCTTTTGATTGGATGATCGAGTTTCTTTAATCCTCTTTTCGAGCCATTGAGTGAAGGAGATAGCAGTGGTCATTTTAGATAACTAGCCTTTGTCTCTCCGCACTACGGTTTCCCAAGCTTGCAAGACTCGTCGAAGTAAGTCCTCATCTTTAGGGATCCCCGCATGGAGGTAAAAACGGAACAACATAGCTTCGGAGGGTGAATCTCGCATAGGGTACCCGAGTTGCCTCAAGGTCAAAGATGTGTTATAGTTGATGCATCCATGTGTTCCCATGAGAGGAACATTATGGAAACTGCCACATTGGAATATCACTGAGGGTTTATCCTCCCAACACTTGTGTGAGAACCATCGAATTTGAAGAGCATCGAAGTTCTTAAAAGTATCCTTCCACTCCCGAGGGCTCATAGTCTTCGGATTACAACCCAAGGCATAGGATAGCAGATCCCTAACATCACTTTTGTTAACGCATACATGATTGATCAACCAAGCGTATAGCACAGGGAAGGAACAACACATCTTATCCTTTCGGAACTCATGATGGCGAGTGAAGGCACGATAGGTCTCGGCGAGAATAGCAGGAACCGGATTGATGGGACTTTTTGCACTTTTGAAAGCCAGGAACACACCAACAGCGGTTTCATCTATATGCTTCTCAATAGGAGGGAAAAGAACAATGCCGAAGATGGTCAAAGCTAGTACTTGCTTGAAAGAAGCCCAATTCTTTGATACTACATGACTAGCCATCAAACTCTCAAAGTACTCCTGAGGAAACCCAGATATCTTGTTACGCTCAACTTTGTGGGACCGCACTTCTTCCACACTGATTTGCAACAAGGAAGCGAACTTCTCATCTGAATAATACTGCCTCTAATACTGGTAAGGTTTAACCTCTGAGCGATTAAAACCCAGAATCTTCTCATACTCCTCTAGGGTAGGCGCCATTTGGAAGTTCTTGAAAAGAAAGCACCTAACCTCCAATCATAGAACCAACTTAGGCAGTGATGGCACTCTCTTTGTACTTCTAATCAGAATAATAACTCATGGATGTTCCCATAAGTCTTGTTGAAGGACCAAGCTCAATAGGACCTAATAGGGAAGCATACTCCTTCAAACTAGTTACATCAATCTTCTTTACAATGGGGAACCTCGAATTGAATGCAGTTTTGCCTTTTGATTCCATGTTGCTTCTTACACACCTATGACAATGGTTCAGTGTTATGTTGCGATCTCCGGCAAACAAACTTTAATGCATGAAGAATGCAAATGACAAATTTTTTTTTCAAGATTTTGTTAGATGCAAATGCAATGGTGCAAAATGATGTGAATGCGAAATGGAAAAATGGTAATAAAATGAGGTTTAATTGGTGGTGTTGCGCCCGAAAAAGTCCATTCGTTTACAACTTTTTAAAACAATGAAGTCGCCACCAATACTTTTTATAAGGAAAATATTGAAGAAAACCTTTTTGGAAAGCGAATGGCCTTTTAGAAACCGGAAAATTTGGGTTCGGGGGTCGATTAGGCATGGGGAAGGTATTAGCACCCCACACCTCCTTTCTACCGAAAGGGAACCTTTAATTAAACGTGTGGTTTTAAGTGTTGATTTGGAAGATATTTAAATTTGTCTCTTTATAGAAAAGGGAATGAGAAGACTTAATGAAAATTTTATTTTTGGCGCTTGACGAGAGTTAGCCACTCGCTCCTACGTATCTCCCGGTGCGATGGAGAATTCAAAACTACGTAGTTCTTGTTGTCATGAAAAGGTTTTTGTTTTTTATCTTTTTAGTGAGTTTTCGAAAGATGACGAGTATTCCGCGAATGATTAAACTAACAGAGGTTAGGGGTAATCACCGCTAAGTACTCTTGAAAATGAGAGTCACTACCACTGGTCAGACGAACGAAGGTTCTGATTGACTGTTAGTAGCAACTCGTTTTTATTTGTTCTTTTCAAAATGGTTTTTGAAAAGATTGATTGGCACGGATAATCAAACTAACCAAAGTTATGGGTGACCATCGCTTATTGTTCTTTGGAAAAAGACATTGCCACCAATGGCTAGACGAACAAAGGTTCTGATTAGCCACTAGCAACAATGGGTTTAAAAATGATTTTTTTTTTGTTATGAAAAATACTAATGTTTATGGTTGCATGCGAAAAGGATTTTTATTTGTTGCGCTTGAGGAGAACGTGGCTCGCTCCTACGTATCCCAAATGGGAATCAAAGCGACATAGTTCTAATGAGCCTTGAAAGTGAAAGTCCTTTTGCTTTGGTTTTGAAAAGTGAAGGGCGTTCATAATGATCAAAGGTTATGGGTGATCATTACTAAAACTCTCTTTGAAAATGCAAGCTTTCATGCTGATCAAACTAACAAAGGTTATGATGGATCACCACTAATAACTTGTTTTGATTCTTTGATACTTAAAAAATGCTTTTTGAAATTGGACGCGTTCATGATAATCAAACCAACAAAGGTTGTGATGGATTATCACTAGTAGCTTGCTTTATGCTTATGAAAATTCTTTTGAAATTGAGGCTTTCATGACAATCAAACCAACAAAGGTTGTGATGGATTGCCACTAGTAACCATTTTTATGCCAAGTTGTTTAGAAATGAAAACAATGAATGCAAGAAAGAATTGGTGAATTCAAGCATAACACGATCATTGGAATCAAATCATTAAGCAACAACATTTGAATTCGCAAACAAAGATCAAGCCTAAACTACACATATTAGATCACAACACATAGATAGGCAAGGAAGGAACTTGAATTGGGCATTAAGCAAAAATGCAAGAGTAGGCAAGATTGAACCTAAATGCACATATAATGGAAGATGCTAGGCGAGAACCATACTCAAATATTTCTACAAAACGCGAGAGAATCTAAATGCACATCTATTGGAAGATGCAATGTATGGAATTGACCTATCTAAGTATTGATGATATTCTATATGAGAGTGGACAATTAAATTGTTAGCTCAAGCAAAAGAGTTGCCTCAATCATGATCATTGGCAAGCATAAGCAAGCAAATTATTTAGCAACCAAAGTATCAAAGAATGTTGAATCACTTTGGTCAATCCTCACACTTAAGATTTAGTGCACAAGTGCACAAGTGTGAATCACATTGTCAATCATCAACAAAGACAAGTTTATTAAAGCAAACCCAAACCCTAATTTTTTATGTTAAAACCTAGGAGCATACATACCCTAAATCAACTATTATTCATCCCCAAATCATGAAATAAACAAAAGCATTCAAGAACCCTAAACCTAGGCCCATGGCTGAATGTTATCAAGCTTGAAATAGGTTTCTTATTTTGTGAAAGTTATGCAAACAAGAGTGAATATGCAAGGAAATATGAGAAAACACAAGAACAACCCCTTCAAAGCCAAGGAGCCATCTCAAACACCCAAACCTCCCTAAGTGTTTGTCATAATGTTTGAGATGGCTCCTCAAAGCAACAACAACAAGATATGAAGAAGTTGAAGTGAGGAGAAGAGAGTTTATGCAAGAAATTTAAAGATGATGCAAAGGTTCAAGGCTTACCTCAAATCCAAGCTAGGAAATGCAATGAGATGAAGAAACTAGAACCCAAATCAACAAGAACCTCCAAGGAACCTCAACTCCAACCCATGAGAACTTGATGAATCTTCCTTGATGATGATGTTTTGAATTTGAATGAAGAAGATATGTGAAAGAGGTATGAAAATGAGGTGAAATGGTGTTGTTTGGATGAAGAGGAAATCAAAAATGGATGGAGGAGAGGGAGGTGATGGCTACGGCCTAGACGGAGTGAGGGAGGTAGGAATTTTGCTAGGGTTTTAGTGTAGGAAAATGAGAAGCAAAAGATTGAGAGGCAAAAGATCCTTAGGTGTGAAAATAAGAGGGTATTTATAGAGTTGTTTTAGGTCTAGGGGTAATTATGTCATTGTTCCTTACTAGGTGCTCTAGGATTGAGTTTTGAATTTGAATGAAGGGCTATCACTTGGATTGTGGGTAGTGAGAAAACACAAAAATGAGAGTGAGGGGGAGAGTTTGTGTGAAAAACTTGTCTTATTGTGGGGTCAAGGGTATAATTGAGATGGAATGTTACCAAAGAGGAAATTTTGTGTTTTCTTGTGAAGAGGTGAGTGTAAATGGGTGGGGTAATTTACAAAAGAGGGCATAACTCTATGAGGAAGAGAGAGAATTCTGAAAATGGGGAAAAATGGGGGAAAATTGCTTCTTTTGGTCTTTTGTCTTATTGAGGACACTTTTTACTTTTTATTTGAATTTTGAATATTGGGCATGCAAATGAGAGTGCACCTATTGAAAATGTGTCCCATATTTTGGGCCATATCTTAGGAATCAATGATTGGGCCCAAAATTCCATGATATCACCATCCCCAAAATTGATTTGATACCTCACCAAGGAAATTCCCATTTTGCCCTCCTTTAAATTTGAATTTTTATGCAAATTATTGACATTCATGCGCATAAAAATAAATTAAGCACATTCTTCCTCAAATAATTCCCCTGACAATTGTCCAGTGATTTGTGATGGAAAACCATTTTTGCTGTGAAATGACCAAAATGCCTTTTTAACCCTAAAACCCAAATTTGCCCAAAAAATGCATTCTAACCCTAAAAATGATTTCAAAAACATTGGAATGACTTCTAGACCCAAAATGCAGTGCATAATGCTCTTTCACTTTAATTTATTAATTTTTTGTGGAAAATTAGGTTTTGACCTGTTCTGACAAAATTGGGGTATGACAGGTGGTACTTTGAACATTTTCGAAGATACACGCCGCATGCCACCTCATGTAGGTGTTTATGAGGGGAAAAAGAAAAATTACAATTTTCGAAATAAAGTTTGAGAAAAAGGAATGCTTAAGCTAAATGCAACAAACAAAGGTGTGCCCCCGTGTCCTACTTAATGGTGGGAATCCAAGGGCCTAAAGTCGATTTAAAAGGGTAATCCTCCTATGTAGGTTCTAATCACTTCCTCACAATGGCAACCAAGAGCTAAAGTCTTTCTCATGATGACACCCACAATCGTAGAAAGCTACCGAATGTGAGGCATCATGACAAAGCGTACTCTTGGGCGGAACTTTCATGAGAGCCATACAGACAAATGTCTACGAATGGCAGTCACTAGTCGTTCCCACTTTCCTAGGTTTTTGTTCGCACTGGGTTTTAGGCCCCACTCAACGCTCACAAGCATAGGGTGTGAAGTGTGTGTCGAGGGCACGATACTTAGAAATAACTACCCTTCCCCACCGCAAATGAAAACCTGGCTCACCTGCATAAAAGCAAAAAATAGCATGTTGTCTACCCTAGGGTTTAATATCAAATAAGCCACCCTAGAGTTCCAACAGCAACCAATTGCATTGCTTACCTCAAGAAAGGGAGCCAAGAAGGGGGGAACATGATAAGAGTGGGGGGAATGCATGGAGGAACTAAGCATACAAGCAAAGAAGATAAGAGGGAAAACAATCATAGCAGAGAGGAAGAAGTTTAATACACATGAATGCAACAATGCTTGTATGAGAAAGAAGAAGAATAGAGGCAAAACAAGATATTCAAATCAAACACACAAATCACATATTTAATTAACTAGGCTCGACCCTCTTTTGAAAAAAAATAATAATTTCTTTTAGTCCCCAGTGAAGTCGCCAGCTGTTGCGCCCGAAAAAGTCCCTGAGGGGTTTTTCCTCGTTTGCAACCTTTTAAAACAATGAAGTCGCCACCAATATTTTTTATAAGGAAAATATTGAAGAAAAACCTTTTTGGAAGGCAGGTGGTCTTTTGGAAAACCGAAAGATTTGGGTCGGGTCGGTTAGGCATGGGGAAGGTATTAGCACCCCACGCCTCCTTTCTACTGAAAGGGAACCTTTAATTAAACGTGTGATTTTAAGTGTTGATTTGGAAAATACTTAAGTTTGCCTCTCGATTGAAAAGAACTTAATGAAAATATTTATTTTCGGCGCTTGACGAGAGTTAACCGCTTTAGTTTTTTTGAAAGGAAAAATGTTTTTGGTTCAAGCAGTTTCGATTTGAGGGGGATCCGCTCCTACGTATCTTCCGGTGCGATGGAGAATTCAAAGCTACGTAGTTCTGGTTTTTTTGGTTTTTATTATCTTGTTTAATTGTGAAAAATTAGGCATTCATGATGATCAATTGAGCAAAGGCTCCAAGTGATCACCACTAGTTCCTCGTTGTTAATAACCTTGCAAGCAAAGGCTTCGCAGGACCACTAACAAAGTTTTTTTTGATTTGTTGAAAGTTTTGAGAAAAATTAGGCATTCATGATGATCAATTGAGCAAAGGCTCCAAGTGATCACCACTAGGTCCTCATTGTTAATGATCATGCAAGCAAAGGCTTCGCAAGACCACTAACAAAGTTTTTGATTTATTGAAAGTCTTTCGAGAAATTAGGCATTCGTGATGATCAATTGAGCAAAGGCTTCAAGTGATCACCACTAGGTCCTCCTTGTTAATGATCATGCAAGCAAAGGCTTCGCATGACCACTAACAAAGTTTGATTTAATGAGAAATTATTTGAGTTAAAAAAAAACGAGAAAAAGGTGAAAATTGCAAAATGGGGGTGTTATTAGTCATGGGAGTGGTATAGCTAAACAGAGGTGTATAAAGCAAGCCCGGGCGCAGATATGGGAGTCCAAAGATGCGAACCGGGCTTAAGTGAGGAGGGAGGGTGCGCGAATTGGGGTGGTGCAAATAGCATTCTGAGTATTAAAAAAAAAATAAAAAAAAAGACACTATAAAAGGGGAAATTAAAGATTAGAGGAACCCTAAAAACACCATTCCATCCTTCCTCATATCGCGGCGCCGTGAGAGAGACACTGAGAGCTTGGTGCCGAAATCTTTGGCGGTTGTCCTGGGAGAGAGATGGATCAGAGAGAGATCTAGAGAGCTTCGTGAAGAGTGGGAGGAAGAGAGGAAACAGAGGGAGAGATCGGGTCTGACAGAGAAAAAACGAAATGAGGGAGAGAGAGGGACGGTGGTTGGGTGGTTGTTGGATTGGTTTGGGAGAGAGAGAACCGAAGCATGAGGGAGCCTTGGCCATGGCGTCCACGCCGGCCTGAAACGCAACGGTGGACGGCGCCTCCCCGGCGACAGGGAGCACAGAGGGATGATTTTCGGGATGTCTCGGTGCGGTTATGGGGGTGATTGCGACGGCCAGGGGTTCGTTTTTGGAGGTTTGGGTATCGGCTTCGTGGTGGCTCGCCGGAGAAGATGATCGGAGGGTCACCGGCGCCGGAGAAGACGACAGACAGAGGTTAGTTTTTTCTCTTACTCTTCGGTTCTGGTTTCTCTGTTCCTCTTTCATTTTAATTTTTTTTGTTCTCTGGTTGTTGGTTTAATGTGTTTCTCATATTCTTCTTCTCTTCTTCTATTGTTTCTGGCCTGATCATGTTTTCTCTGCTACTCTTATTTTGATTCTTTACTCATTAAGACATACTCATAGATATTAAAATTTCAAACAGTCGTAAAATTGCAAAAAAACGATTTAACAGTAACTTAATAACCAACCTGACTTTCGATTTGTTCTGAAAAAGAAGGAAAAAACGAGATCTACACTGTTGCTTGTTTGAATGACTGATGTTGTTGTTGTGGCTCGCTGTTGTCGTATTATCTTCTCTTGATCGCCATCGCTTACCTTTTTTATCGCTTCGTATCTAAACAACTGCTTAGGTGACTAGGTTTCAGTAAAACCCTAATCTTGTTTTTTGGTGGTAATTTCGAGGTCTCCCCTTTGACCACTGTCTGATCCTTCTTTTATACCTGAAAACTAGGTTTTAGCATTTAATTTCGTTTTTTTTGGGCTTTGACTGTTTTTTAGGTTTGGAGCGGAGCGGACCATGCCCAACTACTTGGAGAGCAGCTGCTGGAACCCTAGATTTGGTGCCTTTTGCTATTTATTATTTTTTTGCATTTTTCGGATTTAATTATTTTTGTATATTTTGTGTTATTATTTTTTGTATATTTGGACATTTTGGACTCTTAAACACTTTTAAATTGTAAATAAAACTAAATAGAATTTTTTTTTGACATTTTTTGGACTATTAAACACTTTTAAATTGTAAATAAAACTAAATAGAATTTTTTTGACATTTTTGGACTATATATATGCTCAAAATAAATTAACTGCACAAAATAAGATTAATAATAAGAAAAAGAGTCGGGCCAAACACAAAGACGAGAACGGGCCAGACTAGACAAATACGCTAAAACGAGACCCAAGTAGAAGAAATGGGCTCATTAACTAAAAACCCTAAAATTAACTCAGAATTGCATTCTTAAGCCTGAATTGAAAAGACAAGCCAAATTTCTAGAAAAAAAATGACTTTTGGTAGACATACTTATGTACGACTAAACCCAAATACGAAGATTAAATTGAAGAACACACGAAAAGATGGATCATTCGCGTGCCTGCCTAATTTAAACAACGGTATTTCGATTTAGTTGAGCTGGATAACTGAAATTGGCTTAAGTTAAAAAGGACGGACAAAATTGGGGTATTACAAAGGGCGCCTCGTAAGGCGCCATGTTGCTGCGTGTGTTGTCGTGTTCAGGCACGTGGTGCCAAAATGTGGCCGCCCATGCGCCGTGTTGTCAGTGCCCAGGCATAGGGCGCCAATGTGAGCCGCCTGCTGGCGCCGTAAGGCGCGCCATGTTGTTGTGTGTGTTGTTAGCGCGGGTGCCGGGCGCCAATGTGAGCGCCAGTGCGCGCCAGTGAGGCGCCAAGTTGCCGTGGTGGATGTGGGTGTGCGTGTGTGGGGCGCCAATGTGGAGCGCTCTGTGGGCGCCAGTGTGCGCCATGGTTGTGTGGGTGTGTGTGCCGCGCCAAAGCGCCGTTGGTTGCTCGGGCGCGCTTGTTGTTGCTGCTTGTGTCGTGGCCGGGCGACAGCTACGCCTGTGGCGCCCGTGGTGTGCGCCGAGTCCAAGATCGTGGTCTCGCCAGGTCTTAGTTTGTGTCTAGGTGTTGTGTTGCGTTTCTAGGCGCCAGCTGTTGTTTAGTTTGGCGCTCTGTGGTGGTCAGTGTTGCCACCGGGCGCCAAATTTCGTTGTTTTGGCGCCAGGTGGTCGTGTTGTCACTAGGGCACCAATTTTTGCCGCTTTGGCGCCGTGGTCGTGTTGCCACCGGGCGCCGGGCTCATTGCTTTTGGCGCTGTGGTGGTCGTGTTGCCACTGGGCGCCAATTTTGGCTGTTTTTGGCGCTTGTTGCTGCCTGTTTATGTCTTATGTGCTGTTTTAGTGCTGTGAGCTTATGAGGGCATAATTCTTATGTTGCCAATGTTGTTAAATGACGATGGGTCTATTGACCAAATTTAAGTGACGATGTTATTGATGATGGGCGTCAAGCCAAAGTGATGATGATGTTAGGAAAAATTATAATTTGTTGGTTGTTGATGAAGTCACATGCATACATGTGCATATTTAAGGACGATGTAAGGCTCGAGCTATCGACGATGAATAAGGCTCAATTATTGACGATGTGCCCAATTGGCAAAAATTAAGGACGATGAATGGTACCACATGCATACTTGCATTTTCATACATTCATTCTCATAATTGTTAATTTTTATGCTGGTTGATATTTGACGTGACTGTAATGACTGTTGTGTAAACATAAAGATGTTATTATGTTTGTTATAAATAAATAATGAAAGTGGTTGTATATATATTTACATGTGATGCTGTGATTGATATGATTCTATACACTAGCATACTACTTATTATAAACTTGATTATACGGATAGACTCACTCCCTCATGTTGTTTATTACTACAGGTAATCATGAGTGAAGGCTTGTTTTCCTTCATATCCGCGAGTCAGTCTTATGCTCTGATACGTAACACTCAGGGGATGGGCGTTAGATTTCTTGTTTTGTTCTGTTTGGCTGTTGAACTATTTTATTTGAGAATATTTTGTTGTTTTTGAGACTGTGATTTGAATTTATGAGATTTCTTTTATTCCGCTGCGTGATGTATAAGTTTTCCAGTGCGTGAAATGAATTAATATATTTTTGAGGATTCCATCCCACTTGATAGGTGTTACGTTTTATTTTGACTTATAAGATAATTTGTTTTATGTTGTCGTTGTTTTAAATGAAGTAAATGTAGCATCCCGTTTGGATGAATTGAAAAATAATTTTTAAACTCTGATATTTTAATTATAAATTGCCGGGTAGAAATGAGGTGTTACAAAGGGCACCAGGTGTGCCAAATTAATACAAAACAGTTTCTAACCCTTCTTTTCCTACAACTATAACAATTAGAGAAATAAGATACTAATATTACTTGAGAACTCACTTGATTTACATGGATAAAGGCATAAATAACTCATATAAATATGAGTTATCAGAAGCCTTAAAGGTCTGGCTTTCACACCGGATCTGGCCATTTCAGTCGATCTCTCTTCGCCACGGAACTAGAATCTGCAAGTCCATCACCTCCTTCCCCTTTTGAGTCATCCTTCGAACCTAAACCACCAGATTATTATCTCAGAGTAAGGAGCTAGGCCCATGAGAAATTGCAGACCTAGTTGCAGCCTCCCTCAGCTCGTAAAGTGTGGTAAGAGTGACATTGTCGCTAGAAAGAAAATAAAATTATAAGTGGGAAGGGCAATCGAGAAGGAAACATCGATATACAAATTACTTACCAAGCACATTAATAGCTTCCCCACGAGCGTTGTGGCCATAGCCCGAGTATTAATCACATGATCTCCCTATGACATGAACGTCCAAGACCGAAGAAGTTCGAGGCTTATCATGTCAAGCCCACACACCTAGGAGTGAGACCGAGTATAAAACTGGAGAGGTCTCTTGAGCCCAACTGAAAAAACAACGAAGTCAACTCACAATGAACGTTAACAACACCAATTTTTTGGAGGGCGACCAAGTTCCCCAGCCGAACGAGGAAGAACATACCCGCAAAGCCATCTATCAAAAAAGAGGTAAAAATATTTTCGGAGGATCCAGGCACCAAATCTATGTAGCCATAACAAACCCTCTGTGAGTCTCTCTCGGGATTCCATACCACATCAAGCAAATATAGGAACAACTCTACCGATGTGGGTCATTTAAAGGATTGCATCACCTGATCATATGCTCGCAAAACACCCCACCTCGAAGGACTAATCTGAGAGGGGGAAACTCGAAGAAAGGCCATAAATCTTTTCTCGAAAGGGGGGGGGGGGTAAATGGAGGGCGAACTCCTGCTTTAGTAAGCATAGCCGAAAGAATAAACAACCTCGGGCCATGATTGACCGGGCTACACACTGGCACTCCGTAGGGAACCCCATGCAACCCCACTCTTCTAGCTACTTAATGGTGTGGAAAATAGTATTCAAGTATACATAGTCACACAAGTAATATAATGATAAGAAAATGTCGAACCCACAGGGATTATGTAAAGCTTTGTCAAGTTTAGAGTGTACACTTAGTGTGTCTACACTATTCACAATTGGTTGGAGTATACAAATTGAATTAAAAAGTATAAACAGGAATGAGATGTGTAAAGAATCAGTGAGATAAAGTAGTTGAGATGTTTTCACCAAGTAAATCACTTCTAAGAGTTTTAGTAGTGTAGGCAGTGTAGTACATTGAATGCAAACAAGATCAAGATGTGCCTTTCACCACTTTCTTCGTAGTTTCATTACAAGCTTCCTATGTCTAGGCATGCCAAATAGGTTCTCCTCGTCTCTTAAGCATCCACTGTTTCACCGTAAGAACTATGTTATCCTATGTCTAGACTTAACACTCGCTTTTAACAATCAATTCCTTATTAAAACTAATTTAACAAAGATGTTGTTACAAACACTCATTCTTATTAACTCTTGATTTCTTAAATGTAGCCCATGTCCGCTGCTACAAGTCTACCTATTCTAAAGTGATCAAATTCGTAATAAGTTTTGAAATAAGTATTACGCAAGAGTTAAAATGCACACACTACATAAACCACATTTACTTGCTTGTAAGATCATTACAAGGCTACAACATCTCAACTAAGGGAATTTAGCTCATATTACTCATCATATAATAGAGAGAATCAGAATGAACATAATCAAATGAGTAATATTACAAAAGAACTCAAAAGGATAAAGATTACACAAAGGAGAGATCTTTTGCATAAGTTTCTAGTCAAGTACACTATAATTTCTTACACAAGTTTTCTCCAAGTAGAAGTGAAGGAGTGGTTGTCAAGCACTTCCTTAACTTCCTTCTCTCGTAAACTAAATGAAAACTAAACCTAAATTACAAATATAAAGAAACTATGCGATCCTTTAAAAGCTAGGATGAAGGATGATCTTGAAGTGAAGAGATGGTCTTCTATTTATAGCAAATGAGCTTTCTCCTTGGAGGGTTTCCTTAGCGCCAAAATATAACTGAGATCAGTAACCATAATTACTTTGTAGACCTCCCATCAAACAAGTTGCTATTTTGCATGAAGTTCACATATGGTGGTCCAATAAGGAAGTGCCACATGTCCTTGAGTGAGTGGCCTTCCCAACTTGTCTTCCATGGTAGGCGCCGAATTATGCAAGTGGGTCTGCTCCACATGACTAAGCATGACGCCACATGTCAAATGTTGAAGCATCAAATTGGTCCTTGGATGTTTTGGTGAACTTTGCTGGTGTAGCAGGTGCAGGCAGTGTGGGCACACCTAGTGCAGGCAGTGTAGGTACACCAACAACTGATCTCTCTAAACTGATCTCGAGAGAACTAGGGCGAACTGAACCAACAACTTCAAAGTACAAATCCATCGAAAGTACAAACAAAACGATACTCCCCATATTTATAGAGAATCAGTAAAAGTGACAATTGTCACTTTCACCGCCAGTGCAACTTTGACACAATATTTTCCCAGGTGAAAATGCGCGTTCTCTAGCTTACACCTGTATGCGACCAGAATGTTTCTTGTCCCCGCTTATTGACAACATGGCATGCAATTTCGGCTTGGATCGAGGTATCAATTAAAAGACACCCCTCACTACAAGAAATTCAAGGTTTTTCGGCGGACAGAAGCCGCCGGTAAAGCCAAAAAACCGCCGGTAAGTGTATGTTTCCGGCGGAACTTTCCGGCGGATTTTCCACCGGTTAAAACGCGCGACGAACGCTTTATCGGCGGAAAAAGCCGCCAGAATTACTTGATTTTTTCCGCGGAAAAGCCGCCAGAACGATAGATATTTCCATGAAAAGCCACAGAAGAACGTAAAAGCCGCGGTAATGTTTCTTTTTTTTTTTTACAAAGCCCTCAGAATTACATTAAATCCATTTAATATTTAATTTTTTTTTAATTAAAAAAGCCACGGTAATATTTTCTCGAATTTCTTTTTTTTTTTAAACAAGCCACAGTAATATTTAATTTTTTTAATATTTAAAATATAAATTAATTTTATAATTTTAAAATAATATTTAAATTTTAAAATCTCTTTTAACAATTTGAAATTTGAAAATTATTTTTAAAAAGTATTTGAAAATCTAATTTTAAATATTTTAAAAGTAAATTATTAAAATTTGAAAATTATTTTTAAAAACTGCTATTACTTTTAAATTATTTAAAAGAGCGTGAAACATTTATTGAATGTCAAATTAAACGAGAAATAAATTATCAATAGATAAATAATCAAACCAACAAAGCAAGAATTAAATTTAAATTATCCATACAAATTAAACAACAAATAAAACCAACAAAGTCAATAATAAAATTATCCAACAACAAACCACTAATAATAAGGCCTATTTGGGTTCGGTTGTCATTGGGATCCAACAGAAAAGCGCTGGTCGCCCAATCATCTTCTTCATCGTCCCCGCCGTTGGGGTTGTGGTTGACGTGGTCTGGTCCGAAATTGCCGGGACGGTTGTTGGAATTGTCGCGGGAGACATGACGTGGCCGACGTGGTCTGGCGGGGCCCGAGGCCGGAATGGTCATGCGGAGGAGAGTTTAAATCGAGGCTCTACCGACCATATGAGGGCTGACCATATGAGGTCACCATATGGGTATGGCGACAGCTGAAGGTAGGTCGCTCATAGTTGAAGCGGAGGCCGAAGGCACTGTGGTATCAGCTGAAAGCACCTCCGTAGGTTGCATCCCCGCGTGGATAAGGTATCGATGATGATGATGATGGCATAGATGGCCTTGCATGAGCCATACTATCCATTACTTGCTTCCCCGAATTCCTCATTGATTCTCGTTCTTCACCGCCAACTCGCGCTTCCTCTCACTTGTCGCTCTCGTGATCTCCGAATCTCACGCCATAGTTGCTCAATTTCTGGCCAATACCGCAACCTCACCGCCGCTTCAGAGTGGGGACATGAGAGCGCCCAAGACTTGTTGTTGAAGAGGAATTTGACTCAAATTCGAACAATGGAATTTGGAAAAGAACGCGCCCATACCACCGATCCTCTCGTAATCGACCTTTTCTTTGCCGATGGACCAAAGCAAGTTCTTTCCATGTTTCTAAGGCCAATCGACCCTCCTCACGGATCAACCTCACCCCGCTTACTCTCCCGTGTTTGGCGATACTCCTCCCGCCAATTAGAGAATGCTTCCCGAATCATCCTTGGCCGCTCTTCAGAAAATCACCTGTCCTCGCGCATATGAAGTTGCACGTGTATCTCCTGGCAAAGTAGGTGGCCACCAAGAACAAATTCTCCTTCTCCCGTATATAGTATTAATTTAATATTAGTATTTAATAAAATATAAAATTTGAAGAATTAAAAACAAAGATATATAAAATATTACCAAAGCGCTTAGCATGTTCATATGAAATGATAGAACCGCCTGTGATTTACACAACCACCTTTCTCGTAAGCCCGATTCGCAGCAGCCTCTCTTACATTTTTTTTTATAATCATCATCCGCCCATTTGGGCTTGGAGTTCATCCCATATAGGCGACCAATCCAACTGGACGGCTCGATCCAAAGAAAGCTTGTCACGCTCTTCCCGCAAAGATTTCGTAAAACGGTGAGAAGCTTTTGAATTGAAGACTTTCTTAATCGCAGCTGTCTATCCTCGTGTTTCCATGCGAATGTTGCCTGGTTGCAATAAAAAATAAAATAAGTTGTTAGAAAAACAACTTAATGAATTCAAGAATTTGGAATAATTAAAAATTAATTAAATAGTAAAAACTTACCCTAAATTGATTCCACATTTTGGATTCCGGATCTTTTTAACCTCCACCAATCAACCTGTGAAGTTGTGGTAATTTGCCTTGATTATACTTGTTATCGCGACACAATCCTCCCAAGATCAAAGTCAGACATAAGAAAGAAAATTAAAATGATATTAATTTAAAAAGACAAATTTCAAATACAAATACAAATATATATAATAAATACTTACAGTGTCCAACAACCTCCACAACGATACGATCGCCTTCCAAAATATCAACCACGCTTGGCTTATGATCATACACGCCGCGTGGCGCCTATCCGGATCAAGAGGGGTTCCATACTACCGTGGAGGCGGCACACGTTCAACGCCTCGAGCTCTCGCTCGATGAAGGCATACCCACATAGTTGCTATGAACAAGTCGATATACTATCTTACGCTACGGCCGCACAGAAAGAAGTACATATCTTCTTTCCTTTATCCCGAGGCGCACGGGTGGGTCCTCATCATGTGGTGAGTCACTATTTCCTAACGATGCCATAACTGCTCAGAGCTATAAAATAAAGTTAATAACATATATAAATGATGAATAACATAGGCAAATATATATCAAGTTCTGATAAATATAAATATTATTTGACAACAAATAATATTAATGATGAATAACATAGGCAAATATATATGAAGTCCGATAAATATAAATATTACAAACCAACAAATTATATATCAAGTCTGATAAATATAAATATTACAAATTAAACCAACAAATTATTTAAATAAGATAACATGACATTAATTAATTAGAATCCCATTCTTTCTCAAAATCACCATCATCATCGATAAGTCAACTCCCGATACATCGACGTGATCGATCAAGGCCCTCATGATCCAGATTCGCCTTCATTAACTTCATCGCCAGCTGTTGGACTCATCACGTAAACGAGTAATGATCTCAACTTCAATCACTTCATTTACATTGACATTTCTTCCGATCGATATGGCACATCTTCCATCGTGTCATTTGTCTCGATGTAACCTCTGGTTTTGTCTTAATTGCGACACACACCAACCACGCCGATCAATCCGTGTTGATGGATAAGAGACATAGTAGACTTGTCTCACATTTTGTGCAATGACAAAAGGATCGTGATACCGATATCTACCACTCATTTTAATGTCCACCAGATTTGACTTTGGGTTAAACTTTGTTCCTCGAGGGACTGATCAAACCAATTACAAAAAAAACGATTATCTTTTGATGATAATCAAGATAAGGGTATGCAAGTTCATAAATGTGTTTAACAACACCATAGAAATCATCTTCGCTCTCCCAAAGGTCACCCTTCATGCAAACTCCACTATTCATCGCTTTCTACCTTCCATCCATCCGTTAGTGTGAAATTTGTAACCATTCACAAAGTATGTGTGCCATTCTTTAACACATCTTCGAGGACCATCGATAAGTTTCTCGTGTGTTGGTTGGTAGGAGTTGGCGGAAGGGAATACATACGCCGCTTAAAACCACATTGGAAAATGCGCATGAATATGAGCAGACGATTGTTCTTCACTTACTCCCTCTGATGTCAAAAACTCCCTAATGAGAAATTAACAATTGTTACACACAGCAGATTTCTTTAATTTATAAAGAAATTAAGATAACTAGGTTGAGAAAGACATACTCAATGAATGGTTGGACCTCAGATATGCTTTATCAAGACATGAACATAATGAGTTTAACTCTTCTTCTGCTAGCCGCTGAATTGACTCTTTTCCGCATTTTGACAACCGTGGAGACAAAAGATGCATAAAGCTAAACGATGTCTTGGTGGTTCAATGTTGATTTCATTTCGACTACTTGTAGGAGCCAAATCATTGTTGAAATAATATGAACAAAAATGAGTTGTTTCACGATGCAAGTAAGATTTAACATATCGATCCTTCAACTCTAGCTTTATTTTTGACTCGATCTTTTGAATCACCCATGAACCTATAGAAAATTATATGTTAATAATAATGTGTTGAAATTGTAGTAAACTTCTTTCATATGTATATTAACTCGACCTTTCAAACGGATACATCCATCGTATTGGACAGTCCACCAAGTTTAGCTTCAGCTATAGATGAACAAAGAATATGCTCCATAGAATCAAAGAAACTGTGGGGAAAAATTCTCTCCAACTTGCATAAGATAAGTGGGATGTCTTGTTCCATTTTTTGTCGATCATCCGCTTTAAGCGCTAAGTAACACAAATTCTTAAAGTATTGACTTATTTCGAGCTGATTCAAAACTAACTAAAAGCGATAGGAAGTAAGCACTCCATGAATACATGACAATCATGGCTCTTCATCCCATGCAACCTCCCATTATCCACATCCGCACATCTTGCTAAATTGGAAGAATAACCGTCTCGGGCATTTTCGATCGCTTTATCCACCGATAAACTTCTTTCGCTTGTTCGGTAGATAAAGTATAATTGGCTTTGGGTTTCAACGCCCTAGTACCTTGCTCAACCAACGACAAATCCTTTTCGCCGCAAAGAATGATCCACGCCCTTCCTAGCCTTCTCATTGTCTTTTGTTTTACCTTTCACATTCATAACAAGCAGTTAAATATGTTATCAAAGAAATTCTTTTCAATGTGCATGACATCCAGATTGTGTCTCAAAGAGATTATCTTTCCAATATGGAAGTTCCTAAAAATACTCTTTTTGTCCAATTATGCCATACTCCATAACCATCCGGACGAGAAACAACACCGCAACGACTTCTACCGGCGGATATCCTCGACAATTGCAAACTTCTTCTCGTGTCACCACGGAGGTTCACCTGCTTTCGATACTTCCCTTGATGAATGCATATTTTGACCTTCTAAATGGATGATCGCTAGGTAAAACCTACGGTGCGTGAGTCAAACCATGATGTTTTTCCTCCATATTTAAGAGTAAAAGCTCTCGTGTCAACCATGCAAATCTGACACGCCATCTTACCATGTGTCCCCATCCCGACAACATTCCATAGGCAGGGAAGTCATTGATGGTCCACATCAAAGCCGCTCATGAGAAAATTTTGTTTGCGTGTCGCATCATAAGTTAAAACACTCATGCCACAACCTTTTTAGGTCATCGATCAAAGGTTGCAAATATATGTCAATACCAAACCGTTGGATTGTGTGGTCCCGAATAATGGCATTTAAGAACATGTATGGTTTAGACATACACATTTCTCGATCAAAGGTTGTACGGTGATGCCGATGCTTGAATATAGGTGTGAAACCATCGAGCATAAACCAAGCCGAACATTGCGTGGATCACTAGCAAAACTGGATGAACACGATCAAATGCTTCCAAGCTTCACCATAAGACGGGTGGCGAATTCACCGTAATTGTTTCTATTTTCATAGTGCCATGACATTTTACCCGCATTTCCTTTGAAGTAAACATCCTCTCGTAGCCTCGTATAAGAGGCAGATAGAACATTGCTTTCCGTGGAATCGGCTTGCTTCTACTCGTCCCCTTTCCCATCGCACTCAGAGCGTGGCTCTCCACACAACTTGCATTCCGACAACTCTCCATCATTTATCCCAAACTCATTGCTATAATATAGCATGCAAGCCGACACACAACAATCAATTCTCTTAGATTTTAAGCCAAGCTTCGACACCGCCTTTTTAGCATCATAATAACTCATGCAAAAGTCCTCTAATGGGGTTGCATCCAACATCATTTTTGTCATATATTCCATGCACAATTCAAAGAACATTAAATCGAGACTTGAGACCCAACAACCGAACACACATTGATAATTTAGATTCGTTAGATCCTTCAAATAATGGTTGATTTGTCTCACTCAAAAACATATAAAACCTCCGAGCTTCTTCATTCTGAACTTCTTCAAAGATCATATGTGGTTCCTCAAAATCCAAATTTACACCGATAGCATCACGTATCATCCCCGAACAACATCAAACTAATTTGATTTCCCATAGTCGATGAGCCAACGCCTTCTACGATCGGACTTGAAGTGCCACCTTCTACTTCTTGGACAGAACAATATCAACCGGAGGAACATTAAAGTGGATTAACACGAGAAACTCCAAACCGCTACCTCCCCATGACGAGTCCATATCCAATAATTTGGCTTAAATCCATTGTTGTACAAATGAAGTCGAATGTCACCTTCATTTTTTATGGATCGAAAGATACATTTCGAACAAGGACATCTAATTCCACCTTGTTGCTCAAATTCTTTTTGACGCTTAGCTAAAAGAACAAACTCTTCAACTCCTTCAACAAAACGTCGTTTCAACCCCGCTCTTTCAAGATATAATCGATCATACATCCAACTACAATCCATTTTTTGTGGATGTCCTAAATATTATACAAAAAATTTTGAATTTAAGAAAATAATAATATTATATATTATGTTTACTTTTTTAAACTCAAATATTATAGTAAAATTATAATAATTCCTACTTATTTTTTTTGTAAACATAAAAACATTTGAAATTATATTTTATACAAAATTTTAAGTTTAAATTTGAAACTAAAGTAACAATTTAGAAAATATCTTTTCATTACAAAAGATTAATTATTGTAATTTTTTTTCACAAATAATTTTGACTAAATCATTTCAAAATATGTTATAACTAAATAAACCATCAATCATTATTTTTACTATCATCATAATTATTTCATTTCAATTAAATATATCAAATAACATTTAGTATATTATTTTGTATCACATAATATTTATTATGTCAAATAATATTTACTATCACATAATATAATATTTATTAACTATATTAATGTTCTTCTCAAAAATAATCCCAATTAACATTGTTCAAAAAAATAATCATATTAATGTATTACTAAATCATAAACTCCAATTTTATTTTAAATAACATCTAATCTAAATATTATACAAAATATTTAAAATATATAACGATAAGTAAATAATAATTTTTGGACCAAAAGAAAAGTAATTAATAATTTATTATATAGTCTTTTAACTTTTTTATTTTAACTGAAATATTATAATAACATTATAAAATTGTATTATATTAAAAATAAACATTTTTGAATTTAAATTTTTAAACAAACAAAATAATATTAGTTATAGCAATAGTAATTTTAAATCTAATTATTTAACTAGTACCAAATCAAGAAATAATAATTATTAGTAAAACAAATCGAATAGTAAGTACTAATCAAGAATGCAGAGAAGATTCTCGACTTTACGCTAATAGTTTCGAACGAATCGAATCAAGAAGTGAAAAAACTCTCCAACTTCAACCACCACAGAGAGTCTTCTCCAACTTCAAGCCATTGCTAAATAAATAACATCGTAATCAATAAAGACTAACTCATATTAATACAAATTGGCAAAATTAACTATATTATGTAAAGAACATACCTTTCAAATCAACTGACTAATTTCAGAGAAAAAAGAGAGATTATGCTACAAACTATGAAGAACTAGAGAGAATTTGAGAGAAATTAAGAAGAAGAAGAAGAAGTGAGAAGTGAAAAGTGAAGAGAGGAATCGGTTGGGTATAAGTAGAGAAACCCCAACGGCCCAATTTCAAACGCGTTAATTAATGCATGAATCGTTGTAATTATCATGGATTTTTTGAAAATTTTCATTTACCGAGGCGCCATTTCCAATACCCATTACCGGCGAACTGCTCCATTACCGCGAATTAATTATTACACCGCGCGCTTAATCAATTACAAAGTGAATTCAACAATTACCGCATGAATTAAATAATTACCGGCACTTATACATTACCGCGGAATTTGTCTATTATCGCGCCCCATTTTAAAAATTTAAAAATAACGGATATATTACAAAAATTCCGCTGGTAAGTTACTCATGGAAATAAATCCAGCCAGAAACACCAAAAAGCCGCCAGAATTTACAGTGGGGATAAAACCGCGGAAACTTTCCAAAGCCGCCAGATATTGTCGAATTCTTGTAGTGCCTACACCATGGCCACAACTTATAAAAACAAAAATGGGGGTCGCTACAATCATACTCGCTAGAAAACATAACTTCAAGCCGAGGTCTTCCTTCCAGCATCATCTCGACTTGGGGGCAACTGCTCGATTGGCTAAAAGCCCGATGGCAACAAGACCCATAAGGCGCACTCATGATTAGTGGGCCTCAAAATAAATCCGCAATTTACAATGAGTGAACGCCAAGATCAAACCTCCACATCTACACATCGTGATCTTACCTAACTTTTGTCACTCATGCCTATAAATACACATACCCATCAATGCTACAACTACACATTTATGACCTCATACCACCTATTCCCAGACTCAAGCTTCAGAGTGTGTGTATGTACCACCCCTTCGCCAGATCAACGCGAGCAGGTGCATCTTTACACATCGCTTGAAACGTTCTAGCTTCTCAGCTTGGTGAGCATCTCGATCAACCCACTGCCTGACCAAGATCTGTATCCAATACAGCTCAAATCCGAACAAACAGTTCATAAACAATTCATACTTCTCAACTTGGTGAGCTTCTCGATCCACTAATATTTGCATCCAATACAGTTCAAACCCGTAACAAACACTTGATAAACAATTCATGCAGAGAAATCACACTTTCACGAAAGTGGGGTATTCTAGTAATTTTGATGTTGTGATATGATATAAACTAAAAAAAAATCTCAAATATAATTTCTGCTATTTAATAATTATTCTTGTGTCCGAAGAGAAGGAAAAATTCCTCTCACTGTTATCGATCTTCAACTCGATCACTAACCTCTTTTCCTTTGCAACAAATCAAACACCTTCTTCACTCGCTGCCTCTCACTCACTCACCCACTTCACCGTATATGAACACGTAACTGTCCCTACCGTTTTTCTCTCTTAACCTCACAAATGGTACTTACTTTTTTCCCCATCACTCTTTTCTCGTCTTTTGATTTGCATAAAAATCTAACCTTTTTGATTTTTTTTTTGCAGGACAAAGCCAGTGGTAGTGACAAGACAATTGTTGCTGATAAATATTGGTGATAATTCAAACTAGTATAATAAAGTGTATTGTTTTGTATTTCAGTTGTATTTCCTAGTTTACTATTGTGATTGACATGTCACCAAAGATGTCACCCTTTGGTGACTGGCTAAGTAGGTTGCAAGTTGTGTCCTATATATACACAAATGTAAGTCAACCCTAATAATGAAGTATCAATTCGCTTAAACATTTGGTTATTCTCTAACTGTTTATTGAGTGAGTTGAGCAAGAGAGAGAAGTTCCAATGCACTGGCCTCGAGCTCGGCGGTCCACGGTGGTGAACGGCATGCGATGGCAAACAGCAAAGAACAACAAAGTGGACAATTTCCAAAGAAACTATCGATACTAGATGGTAGGAACTATGATCGATGGATAATCTCAGATGAAGGTAAGTGTTTAGATACCAAGACGCTCTCAAATTGTGCGAAATGGAGTAACAACAACCGCAGACCGATGTCGTGATACGGAGCAGCAGGAAGAAAGATAGCAAAGCGCTATTTCTCATTCATCAATGTGTCGATGCGTACATTTGAGAAAATTTCAATACGCAGATCGCGAAAGAAGCTTGGGATGCGTTAGCTAATGCTTACTCGTGATGTCACCAAGAAGGTGAGACTTCGACGCTATAAGAGAGTTCGAATTGCTTCAAATGGAAGAGAAGGAGTCAATCTCGTAATACTTCAATGTAATGACGATCAGTGACAAATCAAATGCGAACGAACGGTGAAACGGTGGATGATCGTAAGAAAATTGAAAAGGTACTTTAACTCTACCTCCTAAATTTGATTATGTGGTTACCGAATAGAACAATCAAGAACCTAGAAACAATGAAAGTAGAGGAATTGTTAGGTTCATTAGAAGCGAATGAAGCAAGAATTGAGTTAGATCCGGAATTAAGGAGAAAGAGAAAACGTGGAGAAACCTATCGAGCAAGTTCTACATGTGCTAGGTTTCGTAAAGGAAAACTAGTAAAATTAATGTAGATAGTTCAATCAAGAGGAATGATTCGAATGAGTGAATTTCAAAGAAGAAAGGAAGCATGGAAAATAGAGGACAGTAAAAAGAAAATTAACAGAAGGAAATACAAAGTGTTATAATTGTGAGAAGTTCGACACTTCGCAGATGAATGTAAGGCAAGAGAATCACAAGAAGAAGCACAATTTGCTAATGGTGACTCGATACATGTATGAGGTGGTTCTTATCACGAGATAATGATAAAGGTGATAAAGAAAACAAAGGAAGAAATTGTGCTTATGGCGGGAATCAAGTGAAAGTGACAAGGAGGTGATGTGGTATCTAGATACGTGGATGTTCAAACCATACGAGTGGTAATAAAGCATGGTTTGTTGACCTTGATGAATCGCTTAAGAAATCCATCGATTCGTGACGACAGTGGTAATAAGAAGTGAAGGTATTGGGAGTGTTAGAATTCAAGAGACGATGGCGTAATATGTACTATCACCAAGCGCTATATGTCCCTTCCATGAAAAGCAATCTTATCAAGATTGGTCGCTTGCTAGAAAAGGAGTATTCAAAGTGATAATGGAAAACAAAGAGCTCGGGATTGTTTGACTCAAGTGGAAATGAAGTGTCAAGGCTTTGTTGAACAAACATAGAACTTTCAAAGTGGGAATGAGTATTGTGGAAAGATGATTGTCTTAGGCCGTGGATCGAGAATGAGAGCCGGGTGTGGTATGAGAGGTATGGTCACTGAACTTCGTGGACTCGAAGAAGCTCAAGCTCAAGGAACGGTGCATGGTCTACCTACAATCAAGGTGACTAGTGAAGTGTGTGCGAGCAAAGGTACGTGAATCAAAGCAAGCTGAGTTCTTATAACTCGAGGTGAAGATCAAAGCAACAAGGAAACTTCAAGCAATCCACCTGGGATGTGTGTGGACCATTCGAGGTGAAAGACTGGAGTAATAGCTATTTTGTTTCCTTCATTGATGAGTTCACTAGAAAGATACGGGTGTATGTAATAAATAAGAAGAGTGATGTGTTCAATGTGTTTAAGACATTCAAGATAATGGTTGAAAAGGAGTGTGACAAAGAAAATCAAGAGATTAAGAACCGATGGAGGTGGTGAATATACTCCAATGAATTCAAGGAATTTCGTGGAAAATGAGGGATAAGTGCATGAAGTTATCGCACCATACACGCCACAACACAATGCCACCACTGGAAGTTAAGAATAGAATCGTTTAACATGGTGTTAAGCATGCTAAGAAGTAGAAAATGCCAAATCACTTCTGGGAGGTCAGATTCATCGCAAAGATACATCCTCAACCGTAGTCCCACTAGAAGACTTCAAGGAATGACACTGAGGAGGCATGGTCCGTGAAAGACGTTGTTAGACATCTTGAGTGTTTCGATCTCTATGCTTTAGACATGTCCCCGATCAACTCGTAATGAAATTAGATGATAAAGCATGCCCATGGTTCTATGGGATATCACTCAACCGGAGCATACAAATTGTATGATCCTTCGAGATCAAAGGTCATATCGCAAAGATGTGAGATTTGATGAATCCAAGGCCGAACCGGGATAGTACAGAGAGAGAATAAAGAACTCCGCCTCGCTGATTCTCGAACCGTAAAATGAAGAGGTCAAGCGTAACCCGTGATCAACAATGGTGATACTAACTCGTAAAGGCAAGGAGGAGAGACAACCACCACAAAGATTAAGTGACTTTGTTGTGTTATCCGATTTCGACATTACGTAAACAGTGAAGCATCGCAGATGCTCTAATGGCGTAATCGTGAGCCATTGACCATCAAGAAGCACTCGAGAAATCTCAATGGAAACAAGCCATGATTGAAGAGTTAGCTTCAATAGACAAGAATGATACTGGGAGCTAGTTGATTTACCAAGGAAAGAACAAGATAGATGTGAAGTGGGTTTTTAAAACCAAGCGTGAAGCCAAATGGTGAGATCGCGTGATACAAGGCAAGGTTAGTAGTTTCTGGTTCTTGCAGAGGTTCTGGTTTTGATTATACCGATGTGTTTGCACCAAAGAGCTGTGATAGAGACCATCGTATCGATCAGGCGCAATTTAGCTCCGTGGGGTGGTCTATGTACCGCTTAGATGTAAAAGTCGCATTTCTAAACGGGTACTTGTAGTGAGAAGTCTATGTTGGACAACCACCGTGTTTCGAGGTGACCTGGAAAGAGAGATAAGGTATACAAGTCAAGAAGGCTCTATATGGCTTCAAGCATGCGCCAAGAGCATGGAACAAGAGAATCGATAGATTTCGCCGCAACATCGGGCCAGGAAGTGTATTAATGAGCATGGAATTTATTCCAAAGGCTCCAAGATCGATAACTACCGATTATCCGCCTCATATGTGGACGATATGTCGTTGACAGAACTAATGAAGCGTAAATGGAGCTATTCAAGAGAGATATGATGACAGAGTTCGAGATGTCCGACTGGGAACTCCGCCATACTTTCTTGGAATTGAATTTAGTGTCGCTAATGGTGGAATCTTGCTACACCGTAAGAAATATGCATGTGATGTTTTGAAGAGGTATGATATGATGAATTGCAATTCATCATCTACACCTCCGACATCGCAAAGAAAGTTCGGTCCTCAAGATGGTGGAAAACGGTTGATTCAACTCAGATAAACAGCTTGATTGCATCTCTTAGATACTGTGGTCATACTCGACCGGATATCACTCATAGTGTCGGGACTAGTAAGTAGATATATGGAGAAGCCCTTAACATCTCACTCACGCGCTTAAACGGATTCGAGGTATATAAAAGGAACCGTGGATCTCGTATCCGTATCCAAGCAGAGGTGAATTTCGATCTAGAAGTATATGGCTTCACGATGCAGATTGGTGTGGAGATAAGTGGTGATAGAAAGAGTAATCGCAAAGATATATTTTCATGTATGGTAATGCTCCAATTGCTTGGAGTTCAAAGAAGGAGAGTGTGGTGGCTCTATCCTCCCGTGAGTCCAATACATACCGCAGCCTATGGCAAATTGTCACACACGCTGGCTTGACATGTTACTTGACGAGTTACACATCGTGCCTAGTAGTACAATGAAGCTTTCCGATTGATAGCAAGTCAAGAATCGATCTTGCTAAATATCCTATCGCTTCATGGCAGTGAGCAAACATATTGAAACAAAATTCCATTTTCTAAGAGATCAAGTAGCCAAAATGAAATCAAGCCGAACACCGCACTCGTAAGCCAACTCGCAGATCTTTTGACAAAAGCTTTCAAGATAAAGAGATTTGAAGAGCTAAGGAAGAACATTGGAATGAAGAACTTGACTAGTGTGAATTAGGAGGTGTATTGGTGATAATTCAAACTAGTATAATAAAGTGTATTGTTTTGTATTTCAGTTGTATTTCCTAGTTTACTATTGTGATTGACATGTCACCCTTTGGTGACTGGCTAAGTAGGTTGCAAGTTGTGTCCTATATATACACAAATGTAAGTCAACCCAGAATAATGAAGTATCAATTCAGTTAAACATTTGGTTATTCTCTCTAACTGTTTCATTGAGTGAGTGAGCAAGAGAGAGAAGTTCCAACAATAAATACAATGTTGAAACCGCTGAATCATTGGCAAATGAGGCTCAGGTTTTTACCCACTTTTCAAGTTCTAATCTGTTTTACCCTTTTTTGTTTTTAATTTCTCATTCATGTAGTAGTAGTTTGACATTTCTGGAATAAACTCTCAATTTAGTCTTTAAAATATCACTCACTTTCATATTTAATACTTAAACTATGAAAACTAATTAAATAATCCATCAAGTTTTTCTCATCTATCAATAAGTTCTTGTAGAGACTAAATTGATGGGCAAAAATAAACTATTTAATAAGTTCTTATAGTTGGAGATTAAATATTATAGAAGAGAAAGTGATACTTTAGGGACTAAACTGAGGGTTTACTCGAAAATTGTCGATTGTAGAGGCCTCACGACCCTCACCCATGTATATATACCAGCAGCTTCTGTTGTTGTTTCTAACTTTTTTTGCTATTTCTTTGATCCTTTTGTTCATTTTTCTTTATTTTTGTTGTTTAGCATTTGCCTATTGCAGAGGCCATACCGATATACGAGCAGCTTCTTCAGTTGTTTCCAACAGCCGTGAGTGTTCTTGTTGAGTTCTTTGGTTGTAACTTGTGTGTATTGTGCTAATACTACAATGTAAATGGTTTTTTATGATGCTTATTTGATCATGTGTTCAGGCCAAATTTTGGAGGCAATATGTGGAGGCACATATGGCTGTAAATAATGATGATGCTATCAAACAGATTTTTAGTCGGTGCTTGTTGAATTGTCTTCAGATTCCTCTCTGGTATGTTATATCTGTTTATTCTGATTACTGCAAATGCAATGGTTGATTTATCAGTTTTTTACTCCCTTTTGGCTTTTGAATGGATATATTGCTTGAAACTCGAAAGCTTTTGATTATGTGAGAACTCTGGACTTTACTGTTGGTTGGTCACCGAGAAGGTCGGCTTAGTAGATCCAAAATGTAAACTGCACCTAGGGGCCTGCCCAAAATGTTATTGTTGACCAAATGAGTAAACTTTTTCTTAAATTTGGAAATTTGAAGTTTAGTTGATATGCTTGCTTTAGGGGCCTGCCTATAATGTTATCGATAGATAGCCTTGCAATGTCAACTTTAATAGGATTAGTCTATTTAACGATGGTGGAGAAGGATTTGAATCCTCTAAAGTGAGTGAGTGTAGCAAACCATGATTGTGGTTTGTTTTGCATATGCATGTAATATCAACCCTTTATTTTCTCTTCGATAGTTGAACATGCTTATTTTTACACTCTAAAGTGAAGTACTCACTTTAGAGGATCCAAATCCACTGGAGAATTAGTTAAATCACAAAAGATCTTGAAGCATACTTTTTTTTTTTTTTTTTTTCCGGCAGCTGATCTGTTGCTTCTTATATTCTGTCTCATCTTCTCTATCCTACATTACATTTCATTTGGAATTTTATCAGATTGTGTTTCTTGATAGTGTATGAAATAACCAGTGGCACATGCAAACATTTCTGTTTTAATCTTTCATTGTATTTTTATCCTTGCTTTATAGGCGTGTGTTACATCTGCGTTTTATTAGAAAGGTCAATGACAAGAAGGGGACAGAGGGTCAAGAAGAGACAAGAAAAGCTTTTGATTTTATGCTCAACTATGTTGGTAAGTTGTTCCGCTTTGTCCCATTTGTTTTGCATTTCATCTGTCTTTAGATTATTGTCCTATTTAGGATATGATGATGGAAAATCACCTAGGATGGTTTGGTCACGCGAGAAGAATTCTAATGGAGACTCTAGTAAGAAGAAGATTGATAGGGGCCTCAATGGGAAAAGTGGATAAAAAGGTAGGCCAATTAAAGGGGAAGAGGAGGGACTGAAGAAAACTTTAATTAAGGGTTTTGGAGGGGAGGGGAATGCTTATTTATCAATTCTAAATTGAGTAAGATATAAAATGTTTCTAAACATGAATGAAGTGAGATTAAAAATGTTTCTCAATTGTTCATTAAAATATAGCTAAACCCTCCAAAGCCCTCCCAAATCCCCCTCCCAAACATACCCTAAGAGACAACGACACCAATAAAAGGAACCTTGCTTTAAGTGGTTTTTACTGAAAATTTGATTTTTGATGGAGCTTGTTAGATGTAAAAAAACCACTTATTTGCATTCACCCAATATTTTAAGCTTTTAGATAGTTGGTTCATGGCATAGCATTGGAGCTTCTATTAACATGTTGTCTAGAGTTTGATCCTTGTCGCTTCCATTCTTCTAAATAAAAGTTATATTTCAGCACAAGGTAGAGTCAGCTTGTGCATTTTAAAGCTTCCAGCACAAGAGGCTCTTGTTTGAGAAAGAGTATAAATATAAACCTATTGACATGCCTTCCACCCACAAAAAGTTTTTGGATGGTTAGTCCATTACACAACCCAATGGTGGGCGATCCATGTAGCCTACTACATCTTGTTGGAATGCTTCATTGTTGTTGTTGAATGTAGTGGAAGAAATCTTGATGCCTTTTGCCTTTTTACTGAATGGAGTTCTTTTGGAGTCCTATTGAATGAGGAGTCGACATGAAAAATGGCTATTTTAAAGAGATAAATTGGTGCAAACGGGTGTGTCATTAGGTGTTGGACCACTATGGAATGCTTCATTGCTAGTAGTTTTCATTTTTACAGACTAGTACAAGTTCACTCTTATTTTTATCAATTTTCTGCCTCTTACTTAGTGCCTGTGATTTCATTCAAGTCTCCAGAGCCTGCTGCTAACGTACTTTTTCAATAACGCGTGTGGCAAGAATTCATTAAAACTGACACCCTTGTTTCTATTATTGTTGTTTGAAGATATTCTAAGATTAATTTACTAGAGGGAAAGGGAGTGGAAGATAATGTTTATGTGTGTGTATAATATGCATGTACAATCTTATCTATACATGTATTATATATTGACACTTACTTCTGATTACGTGCTAACAGGAGCAGACATAGCATCTGGCCCTGTGTGGATGGAGTACATATCCTTTCTAAAATCATTGCCGGTTTGTTTAGTTAATCTTCCGTGTTTTCTGCAATTCATGGTGCATTTTTGGTATCAATTTTAATATTTTTAGTCAAATTCAATTGCAGGCTGCAAACATACAAGAACAATCACATCGGATGACTGTTCTGAGAAAAGTCTATCAGAAGGCTATTGTTACTCCTACCCAATCACATTCGGATGTTTCAAGAAAATTTTGAAAATTCTGTTAATCGTCAATCGGTAATATATTGGTCTTCATTTGATGCTTGATCTGATAATACGTATTCCGAGTCTTTAGTTGTTCTTCTGTGGCATTATATAAGAATATTCTAAAGGCATGCATTTTGATGATAAGATGTTTTGCAGGCTAAAGGACTGATATCTGACTTTCAACCCAAATATACTAGTGCCAGAGCAGTTTACAGGGAGCGGAAGAAGTACGTGGATGAAATTGATTTGAATGTGCTTGCTGTACCACCAACTGGATCCTACAAGGCAAATTTCCGTTCTTTACCGAATATTGCTTATCAGTGATAGCTGTTTGTGGATAATTTCAGACATTAAAGTATGCTCTTAGAATTTGGGTTAAGCCTAACTCAACCCTACAAAACCAATTTGTAGAGTGAGGGATGCCTCCCACTTTTAAACTCTTTTTCAGGCCATATCACATCCGATGTGGGACTCTCAACACATGCCATCAAGGATCTTTAAAACATAGAATTGGGCTATGAAAGTATCTAATAGAGGTCTCTACTAGTTAAATGCTAATCTAATTACAACTTGATGTTATTTTATCTTGTGTTACCGATATTGATTTCATTGTCTTGTCTGCAGCAGTTGGCTATGTACGAAAGTAATGTAATGACATAAATTTTGATATTTAGATTTAGATGGATGGTTGTTTAGTTTGAAAGACTTGCTCTTAGACCGATTAAACTGTTTAGTGTGTCAGACTTTGGAAAATATGTATGATATAATCCGGAAAGAGCACTTTTATCTTTTCTTCACACCTTATATGTAGGTAGCAGCACATTTGTATGGACGATGGAGCTTTATGCTTTAATTACTTATCGCGTGTCATTGAGCAAGGTCATATCTGTGAGCAAATTGTTTTGGAAAGATAATAATTTGCCCATAAACCTCTGCAAGGAAGCCAACAAAAGAAGTTCTTTGGCCTCATTAAGCTAATCGAAACATGCACCAACTATCCCAAAAACTTTAGCTCTTTTGTACATGGCCAAATAGCCAATTGGACTTGAAGCATGCACAGTGCACAGACCAACCTTGTTTTGTGTTGTGTATTGAACTCTAGGCCACCTAGTCAGAAGCTCTGATATCATATTATGAGCCAACTATCCTAAAAGTTCAAGCTGTTAGATGAACTCAAATGAATGGTTTATTACTTTTTATATCTCTAACATGCTAAGTTTTATTTGTTTGTCACTTCTGACAGGAAGAAATGCAGTGGATGGCATGGAAGAGACTTTTATCATTTGAAAAGTAAGAAGCTTGCATTATTTTTTCTTTCTCTTAAATTTAGCTTTTTAACTGTTCTGCATTTAGGAATAAACAATATAAGCTTCTGCTTGTATTTCTTCTTATTGCTTATACATTAATCTCTATTAAGTTTTACTATAGATCCTTGTTGCGTTGTATTTTATCAAACTAAGGAAGCAATGTGTTTTTTTTGAAATTTTTGTCCAATACTCATTTCTAAATGATTCATGGTTTTTGTGTGTGTGCGTGCCTCGCCGGCCCATGCCTATATGACTGTATGAGTAGCATGTGATGCGCAGCAGTTGTCACTTCTTTTGAAGACCATATTTAATATCTAGGGTGTTATAAATCAAGTATTGACCAGTTTTTCTGGAGACCTTTTCTGTTTTTATCTTGGGTGAAATTGGTTTGTAATTTTATTCTGTAATAAATGGTCTTAGACCTTAGTTGAAGAGTTTCATGAAAACCTTTATTGGTAGATAATAGAGATGTAAAACAATTCTTGACGTAAGCTTTTTGGAGAGTTGATCTTTGACCAAATTTCTCGTCTCGAAGTGCTTGTTAGCTGGATATAGTGCCTCTGATAATGTCTTCATAGATATATGTGACGGAGTTTTGTTAACATTTCCAATTCAATCATTCTGCATTTCAGAGGAAACCCACAGAGAATAGATACTGCTTCCTCCAACAAACGAGTTATATTTACTTATGAGCAGGTACTAAGAAATATATTTTCCTGTTTTTTATCCCATTAATAGTATCATTTTCTCAATAGTATGGAGAAGAAGATGATGTTATTGTTATTGTAATATATCTCTTAAGACTTCCCAAACCTCATTTCTCATCTTTTCCCCTACTCACACAGGCTTGCTATAAGCCTATCCATTGATTCTGAGAAATATGAACAGTTATACAAAAACTAATTCTTTATAGTGAAGTTTATTTCTGAAATTGATAATGGTAATTTCCTAATAAAGATTCTCTAGAAATTTGAGCTTAGAGTCTAACTCAATCCGACAAAACCGACTTGTAAAATTAACTTTATAAGCGCTAATTAGACCATATCCCTTAGGCAATATGGGACTAAACACCCCCTTCACACTCAACACAATGAAGTCAACCCAAAGTTGTTGCAATTAAGATAGCTAGGAGTACTGCATTTAAGGCGGATTTCCAACCCATCCCCTCACATTCAAGGCTATGAACCTAAAGTATGGACGATGCATACAGTACAACTACGGATCTAGGATAAGATCTAATACTATCTAGAAATTTTATCCCAAGGCCCAACCTGCACTCCACAAAAGCGGCTTGTAAGGTGAGGAATGCTCAAACCTTAAATAAAGAGGCTAGAGTGAATATCTCTAGGTGGTGTGGGTCAAAACACGCTCCCTCACACCCAAGACAACGAAGGTAGCCCAACATTTTTGCAATTAAGATTTAAGGTGGCTCGGTTGATCACAATTAATGCAGTTTCTAACAGATTCCTTACAGTGGTGGTCACTAGCTGAATTGAATACATTTTGACGTCAATCCTTATCGTTAGGCTAAGTTGTTTATAACTTCAATTGTTTGTCATATTGTTTAGATGTAGAAGATTAATGATAATAATGAATTATATTAAACCGTTGCATGTTATGATGTCAAGAGGTTTCATTTTCATTCTCATTTTCCTTGAATTGATAGGTAGTCTATGCATAAAAAAGAAAAATATTTCTCTTCCTTGTTTAGATGTTAATTAGTAACATTATTAACCATGAGTTTTACTTTGGTGATATTTATTTATTTATTGTATTATTTATGGAATTTCTTACTGCATTTTGCTGGTATTCAGTGTCTGATGTATATGTACCATTATCCTGATATATGGTATGACTATGCTACATGGCATGCTAAAGGTGGATCAATAGATGCTGCAATCAAAGTATTTCAAAGGTCTCTGAAGGCTCTTCCTGGTTTGTGAGACTTTTCTTTTGTTAATTTTTTAGTGCATGCATATCGTTTTTATTCACAACATTTTCATGAGTCTCTTGTCTTGTAGAAAACTAAACTCTTTGACATGTTTATAACATGTGCTATTTTCTAAGGATTTATTATTTTATTTTTTTGCAATACACGCCTGGGTCTAGATTTAAAAAAGATAACCTCAGGTCTTGATATAAAAAAGAAAAATCTCATAAGTAAGAAATTAATGGTTGATTCTTTAGAGTATGACTCTAACATTCTGAGCAATTTTTCTGATAAATATCCTTTGACTGTGAAAACCTTTTCTTGTGTTAGCTTGTCTTAATCTTTGAGGTACACTTTATATCACTTAATGCTCCATTATTACCCTTTTTCTGAGTGTAGTGTAGCTCTTAATTATACATCAATGTGTCTTACTCGACTCTTCATTTTTTCCCCATTAATTTCCTTGCTCTCTGTCATTTCATTTGCAAACAGATTCGGAAATGCTACGATATGCTTATGCAGAGCTAGAGGAATCTCGTGGAGCAATCCAGGTATGATAGGTTGGACATATATGATCGAAACAATAGTGATTAATGTCATGGGAAATGTGGAAGTTAATGTGTCATTGGAAAATGGGAATATCCAAGTCATTGGAAGTAGTTTAATTCTTCATCATTGTTCTTGTAAATGTTAATGGTTTCTATTCTACTTTGTATCTAAATATCAATGATGCCGAGTGCTCCCATTAAAGTGATTCACAGAAACATCTCTCAAATCTTTTCTAGTCTCTTCTGAATGTGGTATTATTATTAGACCACATCCTGCTTCTGATCTCAGTCTCTGGATTCTTCCATCTGGTGAAGTAGAACTTCATATCTGTTAATAGTTGACCAGTCACATCTCTAACAATTCACAGAAACCTTTCCTAAATCTTTTCTAGCCGCTTCTCAAGTGCATGTTTGAATTTTTTTGTCTTGGTTATTTTAATCTTTAAGGATTCCTATTTCCTTATTTTCTCATTTTATGTCAGGCTGCAAAGAAAATATATGAAAGCCTTTTGGGAGATGGTGTCAATGCAACTGCACTTGCGCATATTCAAGTATGTGAAGTTGTTTGTTTAATTAAAATGTTTTATAATGCTGTTGGATACACGGGGTGTTAATTCACCGAAAATATATTGTTGTCTGCATGTTTTATCCATTGTATTTACTGGTGGATTCCACACCACACACAATACCGTTCTTCCTCATAAAAGTTCTTTAATGGAAGCTGAAATGTGTCTAAAAACATAAATTTCAAATTTTTTGTCTGCTATCATTTTCTTTATTGAGGATCTCAAGTAATTTATGCAGTTTGTTTTTGTGTTTGTCATTAGATTTTCTTGCAAAATACGTGACATGTTTTTCATGCTACAGTTCATTCGTTTTCTAAGAAGAACCGAAGGTGTTGAAGCTGCTAGGAAGTACTTTCTGGATGCTCGCAAATGTCCAACTTGTACATATCATGTTTATGTTGCTTATGCTTCAGTGGCCTTTTGTCTTGACAAGGATCCAAAGGTCCTACTATGTCCTCCATTTGTGTGTGTGTGTGTGTTAGTTAGGTGATAGGATTATAAATTTCTTTAAAATTGTGAATGAATGGCTCAAAGCTGTTTGTTGTTATTTTGGGTTTCAGAATGAATTAAAGACACACTTATAAGGAAACATTGCCAATGATTGACTTTCTTGCCTGATCAATTCTTTATTGGATTTAATAAAATAATTATTGTCCTTGGAGTTCTTTACTTGGTTCTAATTCTAGCAAATAAACTGTCACTGGAAACTTAATAACTATTGGATTATCCATGCAGATGGCCCATAATGTTTTTGAGGCAGGACTAAAACGCTTTATGCACGAGCCTGTTTATATTCTTGAGTGAGTTCTACTCTCTCCCAACTCTAACTATTGTTGTTTTGCCTTGCTCTCCTTTACTGTGGCTACCAATGGAGTATGACTAGGTTGATAGTGTGACATATTTGTGTTACTCACCATGAAGAGGTCAACTTTGAACTTAGTTGCTAAACCTATTATTGGAATTCACTTTTCGATGTATCTATTACTTTGCAATTGATCTTGTTGACATACATCCACTAGTATCAGTTTCTTTGTCTACTCAGAAAAATTAGAGAGACTATGAGATCCTTGTGCATTGTACCTCTTAAACTGCCTGTTGCTTTTAACTTTGTTTTGGAGGATAAATTATCCTCTCACTACTAGTTGTAGTTTTCTTCATTTCTCTTATTAATAATTCTTATCCTATTGTAAAATATTAACTAAATATTAAGAATATTTTCATGATGTTTCAGATATGCTGATTTCTTGACACTAATGATGACCAAAATATACGTGCTTTATTTGAGAGGGCATTGAGTTCACTTCCTCCTGAGGAATCCGTTGAGGTTGGCCTTGCTTCCTATTTCCTTATTCTCTTAAAGGAAATTCCTGGACCATTAAGCTACTTCAAATAGCTTCTCATTATATTCAGAATTCAATTTATTTTATTATTTTTTAAAATGTGACTCTTTTGTACAATGATCTGAAACAAACGGTCTCCTATAATTATAGTGAACTAATATGCAAGTGCACACCAATATTTTGTTGGACTTGATAAAAACTCTTCCTCTTATAATTAGGTACTTAAGTCATGTTTGTAACCATTACATTAAGTAATTTTTTGGATCTTATTAACCATTCCTCTCTTTTATTTAATCCCTCATGATCATATAGCAATTTGCAAATGTTAGGACCTCATAATTAAATAAGATGTATGGTAGGGAATGGAAGAGTGGGATGTAGGAAAGCGTAGCTTATATGGAGGGAATTAGGAGAATGCAGTTGTAACCAATTGCTGATGTGGCAATTGGGAGGGAAAGAGTGTGTGGGTTTGAGTAGTATAAAGGTAGCTGTGGGGGGAAAATTAGGCAGGCTGATTTTGGGAATTGGGATTAGGGCTTGGGACTTGGCAACACTTTGTTGCCATTTTACAGTTTTCTTCCTCTTTGTAATCTGTTTTTACACAATTCTAAGATATCCTCAGAATTGCTGAAATAATACAAAGGAATTTCTCATTTTGTTCTTACTTTTCATGGGTTCTCATCATGCAAACATCCTAATTCTTAACTAAGCTCCTGTCAAAACTTAGATTCAGCAACCTAATGACAAACTCGGGGTGTTGAGTCCTTCTCAACCACCTTGAGTTTGTGGGGGAATGATAAGAGTGTAGCCATAGAATTGATAACAATGAGATAGGATTGACAAGGTTTTGTCAGTTAGCTTAGCTGGCATAAATACATTTTGTTCGTAACAGTTCCGTTAGTGAATGATAATGGTTTCTGTTATCATGTAGATTCGATAGATTAGGATTCAACAATAGAAGCATTTTTTTGGATTCTCAATTACAGAATACTTTCTCACTTTCTCCAGATATGATAGGCGTTTACAAGTTACGGATAGAACTTTATGTTGGGCCTTTTTAAGGCAAAATGTCAAATGTCTCCTCATTGGTAGAAACTAGAAAGCATTAAGCATCTGAATGCATAATCATTTTTGCTTTGTTACTCTTCAAAACCTGTGGGTTTATTTTTTTTTGATTAATTGAGCAAAGAAACACAACGGTTGAATCCTAACTACCTTGAAAGCTCTGTAGTTAATAGCGGTGGTGGCGGCCGCAATCGCGGTGTGGCGTGGCGTAGCGAAGGTCCGGCCCGACGCTAACCACCGGAACGTTGCCGTTCACTGTTGCGGTTGGTGCGGCACAATTGCGGCGTTTCTGCGTAGCGTGAGGCGGGTTATTTCGCGGGGTAGATCCGCTCCAGGAGCGGAGAAGATGAATTTTAGGGTTTTTCATTGAAAATTACTTTTCTGCCCTTATTTTAAAACGTAAAAAGACGCGTATACCCTTAGATATTTTACCGTTAGTCTATTATTCATCGGTTTTTACTTTTTAACTATCAGTTATTACCTTTTTTTTACCTTTAAAACACATTCTTCTTCACGCTCTCACTGTCTCTCACACGTCTCTCTAGCAGAGACGTTCTTCCTTTCAAAAAAATGCAGAGAGCAAGCGCTCTCTCTTCTCTGTAACACCTCTCACTCTCTTCAACAGCGACGACTCTCACCATCTCACTCTCCAACAGCGACGCCTCTCACTCTCTTTTTCAAGGTGCATCTCTCTTCCTCTGTTTTCGCTTTTCTTTCCTCTGCTTTTTCGCTTTTTCCTTCCTCTGCTTCTTTAACAAACAAAACTCGTAATACTCTCTTCACACTCTTCCTCTGTTTTTTCAACAAACAGAAGATGTAATGGCTTCATCTCAATCTCAACAAGTGAACAACACAACACCTAGTGGTTTGGTTAAACCCACAGAAACAAAGTTGAAGATTAAAGATTTCTTGAAGATTAAAGAAATCTATGAGAAGAAGGCTCAAACTAACAAGAATAGGAGGATGAAGGATGATGATGAGGCTGAAATCTATTCAAGGACGGTTGAATACTTTGCTCGGTGGTTTTACACTACAAGAAAAATGGGTTTTTTCGGCAGATTTTTCTGCCAAAACACAACCAATTCCACCGCAAATACGAGCATTTTCGGCGGATATTTTCGCCGGTAAATCGCCCGTCGCAACGTGTTTTCGGCGGAATTTCCGCCGGTAATTTCCGGCGGATTTGAGGTCATTTGCGGCGGATTTATGCGGGGGAATTTTCGGCGGATTTCCGCCGGTAATTTCCGGGGGAATTTTGGTGTTTTTGGCGGATTTTTCTGCTGCAATTATTTTTATTTTTTTTAAACTAAATCCGCCGCAACGGCTAGAATTCCGCTGCAAATGTTTTTTTTTTACAAAATCAAATCCGCCGCAAATGTCACTATATCCGCTGCAAATATTTTTTTTAATATTTTTTAAAAATATAAATAATGAAAATAAATTAAACAAAAAAAATGATAATATAATGATTTTCGAAAATATAATAAATTTTGACAATTTAAACAAAAAAAATGATATTATAATGAATTTTCAAAAATATAATACATTTAACAAATTAATCAAAATAAGGATTATATAATGAATTTTCGAAAAATTAATATATTATCGTATTTCGCATTTAGCTAAAAAGTATTATCAACTTAAATTAAAAATTAATCAATACATTAAATTTATTTTATTTTTTAACTACTATATTCTTATATTTCGTAGTTTCTTAAAAATATTAACAGAAATTAAATTTAATTAATATATTAATTTTATTTTATAGGAATTTATATCATAAATACATTAACTAAAACATACTATATTCTTATATATTAATTTTATTTATAAGAATTTATATCATAATATTAACTAAAACATACCTTCAAAGATTTGAGAGAGAGAAGAAAAAGATTAAACTTTTAAGAAGTTTGAGGGAATAAATTTGAGAGAAGTGTTAAGAAAGAGTGAAGATTGAATGTGAGAATGAGTGTGATTGAGAGTGAGAATCGGATTTATTAAGAGAGAGGGGAGAGAGTCGTTGGTGCAATGAATACCCTAAACATACCTTCAAATTAACTAAAACATAGCTTCAAAGATTTGAGAGAGGAGAAGAAAAAGATTAAACTTGTAAGAAGTTTGAGGGAATAAATTTGAGAGAAGTGTTGAGAAAGAGTGAAGATTGAATGTGAGAATGAGTGTGAATGAGAGTGAGAATCGGATTTATTAAGAGAGAAGGGAGAGAGTCGTTGGTGCATTGAATACCGCATGTAATTGCGGCGGAAGTTAGTGCTTTTGCGGCGGATTGGAGCATAGAAGACCGCGTGCATTTGCGGCGGAATTTAGGCCGTGTTCTTTGCGGCAGAATTTAGACCGTGTTCTTTGCGGCGGAATTTAGTGCGTTTGCGGCGGAATTTGAATTTCAAAATTCCCGCTCTTTTTTCATTTGGCATTTGCGGCGGAATTTGTGCGTTTTTGGCTGATCCGTTGTTTTTTATTTCAATTTTTTTTTGCCAATTCACAATCCGCCACAAATCCAATTATTCCGCCAAAAATATCAAAAAATCTGCCAAAAAGTTTCTGGCGAAATAAATCCGCCGAAAATGCAAAAACCCACCGGAAAATTTCCGGCGGATTTAAATCCGCCAGAAAGTTCTGCCCTGAAATTCCAATTATTCTTGTAGTGTTATAAGTCTGACATTCCCTTCAATGCAATGCGTGAGGAAGAAGAGAAGGATAAAGAACAAATTGCACATGATGATAATGAGGAAGAGCTTGAACATGGTGATGAAGAAGGGCTTGAAGATGATGAGGATGATGATGAGGAAACACTTGATAATACTATTTAAATGTTTAGATGTGTTATTTTGAGCCTTGGAGGCTAAGACTTATTTACTATTTTGTTAATTTGTTCTTGTTTATGTGCTATTTTGAGCCTTGGAGGCTAGAACTTGTTTACTATTTTGGTTTATGCTATGTCTAAGTATTAGTAGCAATGACTTTGGTGATTACTTCTGAATATGTGTTCATTTTTTAGTATTCTTATGTTTTTTAGCCTTAATTTGTGTATGGTATAAATCTGGTATATTGTTTGCCTAGACTTCGGCGTAGCGGTCATACCGCTACCCGCTACACCGCAATAGCCCTTTAGGGGTTGGCCGCTACGCTACACTATTTGCTATTAACTACAGAGCTTGAAAGTAAAGACAAAACCTTGGTAAAAAGAATGTCAATTGAAAAGCGTAATTTCACTTTTTGCATATCGGACAACAAACCTCCCTTCTGAAATCCACCAGCAGAAACCCAAAGAGAGGCTTAAGAAAACAAACCAATGAATATTGTGCTAAATTTACATCCTTCCTTAGTTAAAAAATGCATGATGGTTTCTCCTTCATTTGCAGTATGTTTGAAGCTGTATTAATTTTTCGCTTAGTTTATGTGTTGGAGAATGTTTAGTAGTTGTTTTCTGATATACAATTTGGTTGTACCTAATCTAATTTGTAGGTCTGGAAAAGGTTCACTCAGTTTGAGCAAACTTATGGTGATCTTGCTAGCATGCTGAAGGTACTACCTTCACTTTTTTTTCTATACAGTATTTACGTTGCTACGTGAGGTGTTTCTTTTGCATCACGCTGTTAATTAGACTTGTCAAATTGTTACTTATTTGTAATCATGAGTTGAATGGGAGATAGGTTCTACAGAACATGCTTGTGAAAACCAATCAACTTTGCATGTCTCTTCAAATCCAATCTTTTATGAATGGACTAAACACAAGTTGATTGTCGCTTCATCGGGGAAAAGATACTCTCAGTCATCATCAAGACTTATTTTGAAATCCTAGGATTGGCTAGCAGATATGTCGGCTAAGTCTTTATAGGGTCCTAGGTTTGCATACATATGTAACAAGCTAAATGCATCTGACATATATGCTCCATCTTGAGGGAGAGATAAAGAGTATTAAATTATTAATTCTAATTCTAAATTTGTAATTATTGTTGATTATTTTTATAGAGTTTCATAGTTTCCATAGATAGTCCTAGGCTGTTATTGAGTACAATCCCTATAGCTTAGGGATTTAAATATTGCTTCCCCTGTCTATATCTGTTCAGTTCTTTGTGAGTAATACAAGAAAAATATAGATTCATTTCAAGGTGTAAGAGTAGTATATTGCATCTGTTATATTAGCTTCATATAGCATAATAGCATTCAGTTAATATTCTGTTAATACTCTGTAAAGGTGTGCACAGGTTAAGCTATAACTGTGCACACGTTTAGATAGTCCATAAATAGCTCTTTCAAGTGTAATAGAAAAGATACAACAGAAATAAAAAGAATTAGTTACAAGTTTCCTTCTCCTTCTCTCTCTCTATCAGTTTCTGTAACAAACTAACATGGTATCAGTAGTTTAGCGTTCCATGGGCGACGAAAGTTCTCACGGTGGCTCGCCACCACATACTCCACCGGTGGTTCCGCTTTCCACAGCGCCGCCGATTGATCCTCTCATCACGTTCACGCTGAAGATATCGGACAAACTCGATGAGAAAAACTTTCTCGTATGGAGGCAACAAGTTGAACCGATGATCAACGCTCACAACTTGCAGAGCTTCATTCATTTTCCAGATATTCCAGAACAATTTCTCACTTCCGGCGATCACATTGCTCACAGAGAGAATCCACGCTACTGGAATTGGCTCCGGCAGGACCAATGGTTACTATCGTGGCCGATACCACACTCGAGCGCAATAATGCCTCGTGTTCTCTTTGTAATCACTCGCTTCAACTATGGGAGCGATTACGGGATCATTTCCGAAACTAACGCGCGCAAAGGCACGCATAATTACGAACGAGCTCCGATCTACCACTCTTGAAGCGCGCGAAGCATTGACGAGTATCTTCTCCACATTAAATCGATCGTGGATAATCTCGCCCGCGTCGGCGATCCGGTTGATTGGGTTGAGCAACACATCGATGTCATCTTAGAAGGTCTTCCCGAGGAATACGCGCGTCGGTTATCTCTCATATTGAGAGTAAATTCGAGGCAAATCAACTTCAAGAGGTCGAGGCTCGTTGCCGGGCGCATGAACTTCGCTCGGTAAGTTCAAAAAGAAGTCGCAGTCGAAACTCACAATCAATTTGACAAACACCTTGCCTACATCTCGCGCAAAACTCGAATCTCAAAGAAAATACTTCGTAATCTTGTTCTCTTCACTAATAATGTTTCAACCGATAATTCTTTTCAAAATAATAACTTCCCGGTGGATTCGCGCGCCGTGGTGGCCGTGGAGGTCGTGGTGGCGTGGCAGAGGACGCTTTGGCAATGTACAATGCCAAGTATGCTTTAAATTTGGACATCTAGCTTCTATGTGTTACCACAGTTCAATCGAATTTTCGAGCACAAATACCTACCGACTTCCAAAGCTTCCCACCCCAAACAACACTTACTTCAACCAACAACCAAATCCCTTTGCCTATGCCTATCCATCACCTCAACCATTATATCAAAACACTTGGAATCGACCAAATTACAATCCTAGACCATCAAAGACCTCACAACAAAGAACCTCAACAATTCCCTATCATCAAGCCTTAATGACTACATCCTGCTCCTCTACCACCAACAATGCTCATTCTACCATGGCATCCAGGATTAATCGCAAAGATCAACCATCGCCACTCACCACCACAAAACATCCATCAACAATCACCATTCGAGGGACCAGACCAAATCTACATTGGAAATGGTCAAGGTTTGTCTGTTAAGAACTGTGGATCATCTAGTTTTTCTTCACCTATTAATCCTCGTTGTCTTTAGTATTGAAAAACCTTGTTCATGTTCCTTCTATTACTAAAAACTTGATTAGTGTTAGTAGGTTTGCAGCTGATAATAATGTCTACTTCCAATTTCATGCTAAAGATTGCCTTGTTTTCTCTCAGGACACCAATGAGTTACTCCTCCATGGTCCAGTCCGTGATGATGGTCTCTATGAGTTTGCACCATTCAAATTCCACCATCACCAAGTCCTCCTCCATCCAAGTCGCCCATCGCCCCTGCTTTCTTCAAATTCGCTAATATGTCAAGATCGTGTAATACTTTACAATCTAGAAATACCTCTGCTTTCTCGACCAATTCCATCAATAAATGTCAGAATCTTCCCCTCCCCTAGTCTTTGGGACTACATGGCATCTAAGACTAGGCCATCCCAACCATGTTTCAATGAACAATGTATTTCAAAGATGTAACATTCCTATTTCTAATAAAGATATTTTGTAATTTTGTCTTTGCATGTTGTATGGGCAAAGCTCACAAACTCTATGCTCCCCTCCCAAACACTCTACACTACACCTTTAGAATCGATTTATAGTGATCTTTGGGGCCTGCACGATAGAATCCATCAATAAAGCCAAATACTAAGTCACATTTGTAGATTTCGCTACACGCTTTACATGGGTATACTTATTAAGAAACAAATCGACACACTTGCAGGTTTTCAAAGCGCTTTAAAGCCCTTGTGGAAAAACAATTTGGCCTACCCATCAAAGCTCTTCAAACCGATTGGGAGGTGAATTGGACCTTTCTCCACCCACCTTGTCGACTTAGGAATTCAACATCGTATCATTGCCCCCACACTCATCACCAAAATGGAATAGTTGAACTAAAACATAGGCATATTGTTGACCTTAGCTTATCTCTCTTCTCACCATGCCTCCTCCTCTTAAATTCTGGGACTATGCAGTCCAAACTGCAGTTTACCTTATCAATAGACAACCTTCAGCTCCTCTACATCATATTCCACCATACACTGCCCTGTTCAATAAGGAACCAAGTGTTTGGTTGTGCATGCTTTCCCTTACTAAGACCATACAATGCACACAAATTTGATTTTCGCTCTCATGAGTGTCTTTTCCTAGGCTACTCCACAAGTCACAAAGCTTACAAGTGCCTCTCTCCTAGTGGCAAACTTGTTCTATCCAAAGATGTCATCTTCAATGAGATAAGGTTTCCATATCTCTTTCTCTTTGAATCTGCCTCCCCTTCACAAACTCCTCCAAGTCGATGCCTCTACCCTCGCCCTCTACCCACCGCCACGCATAATTCTCACGAGCTCAACAACACCTATCTACACTGCACCACTGCGATTCCATCTACCAGTGACACTCCAGTCACTGCTACTTCCTCTACAGGCACACCAAAACCATCCAACTCACCCTCACCAGAACCATCACATCCTAACCCTCCACCCAATAATCATCCTATGCAAACCAGAAGCAAGTCTGGAATTTCATTACCTAAGCTACCTGCCTCTGTTTTCCTCACCACCACTGAACCCAAAACAACAAAACAAGCCCTCCAAGACCCAAATTGGCTGGCTGCAATGCAAGCAGAGTTCACAGCACTTCAAAAGAACCAAACCTGGACACTTGTACCTCTCCCATCCCATAGGAAAGCAATAGGTTGTAAGTGGGTATTTCGTGTCAAAGAAAATGCTGATGGAACCATTAACAAATATAAAGCTAGATTAGTGGCCAAAGGATTTCATCATGTTCAAGGATTTGATTTTCATGAAACATTTTCACCAAAGTGGTTAAACTCAGAATAATCGGGATTATTTTAACCTTAGCTCTTACTTACAATTGGCCTCTTCACCAACTTGATGTGAATAATGCTTTCCTCAATGGTACCTTACATGAGGAGGTATATATGGAGCAACCCCCTGGTTTTATCTCCTTCTCTGCTTAAAGTCATCACACAGAGACTACATCAACAATTTGCACTTAAAGAGCTTGGTACTCTTGACTATTTCTTAGGTATTGAGGTTCACAAGCGACCATCCGCTCTTTGTTATTAACACAATCTAAATACATACGTGACCGCTAGTCAAAACTAATATGCAGGATGCTTCACCGAGTCTCTTCTCCTATGACTAGTAGTACTAAATCACAAAAACAGGTTCCTCTAAATTCAAAGATGCCACTTTATATCGCTCAGTTGTAGGAGCACTTCAATATGCAACTTTGACAAGACCTGAATTGAGTTATTCTGTAAATAAGGTCTGCCAGTTCATGGCAGCTCCCTTAGAGGAACATTGGGCGGTGTAAAGAGGATCCTTAGGTATCAAAGGGTACCGCTCATCATGGACTTCTTCTCAAACCAGTGAAACACTCAACATCCGCTTGTTCTCACCGGTTTCTGTGATGCTGATTGGGCATCTGATCCGGATGACAGGAGATCAACATCAGGCAGTGCAATCTACTTTGGACCAAACCTTGTGTCATGGTGGTCAAGAAAACAACCTCTTGTAGCTAGATCAAGTGCCGAGGCGAATCAAGCTTGGCTCACACCGCATCGAGATTCTATGGATTCAAACATGTTGGCGTAACTTCATGTGAAGACTTTATCTCCAATCATCCATTGTGACAACCAAAGCACACGATTGCTATGGCTCATAATCCGGTCTTGCATGCTAGGACCAAGCACATGGAGATAGATGCATTTCTTTTTGTGAGAGAAAGAGTTCGGCCAAGCAACTTGAGTCACTCACATTCCAGGCCAATTTCAGATAATTGATGCTCTCACCAAGCCATTGTCTCATCGCTACTCTACTTGCACTGAGAGACAAGCTTAATGTGTGCTCATTTTCTCACCCACCCTAAGCTTGTGGGGGGTGTGTAAGTAGTATATTGCATCTGTTATATTAGCTTCATATAGCATAATAGCATTGAGTTAATATTCTGTTAATACTCTGTAAAGGTGTGCACGAGTTAAGCTTATAAGCTGTACACGTTTAGATAGTCCATAAATAGCTCTCTCAAAGTGTAATAGAAAAGATACAACAGAAATAAAAAGAATTAGTTACAAGTTTCCTTCTCTCCTCTCTCTCTCTCTATCGGTTTAGTAACAAACTAACACAAGGAAATACAGAAACCATTCCTAAGAGATAATTTATGTTACTTCAAGATACAATTAAGATATTATAAGATATTTTCTAAATATTCTAACAATTCTATTAAAATAATGTAAACTATAATATTTACAAATTTTAAAGTAATTTCGTAAATTGCAATCTTCTAGTTGTTTATGGCAGTAGAATAGACTGCACACAGATGAGCAGTAACCTGCTTTGATCATTTATCCTTTGGATCACATATAGGTTGAGCAAAGAAGGAAAGAAGCACTTTATGGAGCAGGTGAAGATCCAGCAGCAGCAAATGAGAGCTCTCTGCAAGATGTTGTATCACGGTATAGTTTCATGGATCTATGGCCGTGCTCTTCTATCTTGATCATTTAACTCGGCAAGAGGTACCGTCATTTGTATATATTTTTAAACAGATGAATAATATGTTGCTTGTTGTCAAGAACGTACTCTCTTGAAAGCATAGCTTGATAGGTGAAGGCTCGTGAATTTGTATTTCTTAGAATTTAAGTTGAACTTAATTCAACCCTACAAAGTTGACTCGTAGAGTGAGCGGCTTGTAGAGTGATGGATGCCTCTCTCACTTATAAACTCACTTTCAGACCATTTCACATCCGATGTGTGAATCTTAACAGTATCAAACCAATGTGGTGTCTTGTGCTATGCACAAGATACCTAGGTTTTTTGTATGTTAATCCTCGCAAATTGAGCCAGTCGTCATTGGTTCCGTATCCCTATATTAATAATTCAGATGATCATATTGGTTGTAATTAAACCATAACCTTTCCTATCCTCCTTTAGTTGTCTAGTTACTTATTTAGTTTTCAAAAACACCTTTATCATGCAAATTCTCAATATTTGGTATTTATTTTCACAAGCTTTAGTTTATCGAAAGCCCAGATGCAATAACTATATTTAGATTGCCTGGAATTAGCCTGGCTATCCTGAATTTTTCTCTGTGTATATTTTTTCTTATATAGTAGTTCAATTTTCATTTCTACATGTTTAGTGGCTTGCCAAAAATATCGATAAGAAAGTGAAGTCGGTTATGCCTAACGGAACGATAGGTACTGATATTATGTTCGTTCTTGTTCTTGTTTTCTCACTATTTCTTAATATGTGGTGAATGTTAGTATGTTACACAATTAGTGCAGATAAGGGGTCTATTACTAGCATTTCAACTACGTCAGCGAAGGTTGTTTATCCTGATACTTCAAAGAGGGTGATATATGATCCAAAGCATAATCCTGGTATGTGACCCATCTTTTTTGAAATTTGAATGTTTTGGCGGTTAACTTTTTTTTCCCGTGTTCCAACTCATGATTGAAAAATACAGTTTGATTTCTATTGCATGGTTGGTTTACTATATAGCAGATATGACTTAAGAATCTTTCATGTTCAGATTGATGATGTTCCAAATTCTTCAATCCTTGAGAAATCATCATGTAATTATGACTCTTAAATTTGGGCCTGAAGGCGTAACTCATTTCCCCAAAACTGGCTTGTAAGAGCATTTTTAATGGGGGCAACTAAATGGGTTGCTTAAGTTACTTTTTGTGGGTCCAAATTGCCACATAGGATTCAAGCAATTCATAAGCAACACAATTAGTTTTTACTTTGACGGTAGTTCCATATACGCAACTCATAATTCGGTAAAAAAAGCAACTCATACTTGACCCACTTTTAATACTTTCTTATTTACATTTGACTTTTTTTAACTTAAATTATTAACTCATTTATTTTAAATTAAACTTCATTTATTAATTTTTTTGTTTTAATTATTACATACAAATATTAACTGATTTTTCATTTTTCATTTTTAATCGAGTTATCGCACGTCTCATTTTTCATTTTAGACTTCTATTTATTTTTGTCTTGGTTTTTATTCACCATGAGCAAGTATCATTTCTCATGTGTGACTTCCATTAAATTTTCTCCCATTTTATATGTTTAGAGAACGTAACCTATATAGTGATCAGCAGCAACTAATAATAAACTACAAAACTTGCCACATAGGATTGCTCCATTGGGAGTTTCTTAGAAGGACCATCCCTTATAATTACTTTACCCACTAGTTCACCGCCTATAAAGATGCTTTAAAATAAGGACTGCCCAAACCTTATAAGGACTACTTAGGCCATATCACCGGTCGATGTGGGACTTGAACAATGATGACTTTCGTGTTTAAGATAAACTTAATTTAACGGAAAAGTAACACTGGAATTATTTGACAGTTAAGCTTCTAGCATTTTACTATTAAAGTCTATGTTGCCTTGTATTTATCTAATCAGAAATTCTCAACGCCTCTCTCAATTGATCTCAAGCCTCACCTTCTATCACATGGTTTTGAATAGGAAGGTTTAGGAAAGGAGTTATTAATTATTATTTTGTGTAAAGTGAGTTATTATTTTATTTTTGTCACTACACTATAAAAAATGATAGCTTGTTAACTTTCCAACTTGCAACTACACTTGGACTGAGAATCTTGTTTGATCAAATTGCCAGTGACAGGTGCTGGAACAAATGCTTTTGATGAAATTCTCAAGGCTACGCCACCTTCTTTGGTAGCATTTTTAGCAAACCTACCTACAGTTGAGGGTAATTTTCAATGTTTTTCCTATCCGCCATAGAAATTTTCGACAGTTTATATTAACTCTCCTGATGTCTGCTTCCTTAGTTTTCCTGAGTTACCTGGAATGACATTGTTCATCGCTGATTTATATCTAAACGTTGTTGACAACCGCATTTTGAAATTTTCAGGTCCGACACCGAATGTGGATATCGTGCTATCAATTTGTTTGCAGAGCGACGTATTAACAGGACAAAGTGGGAAGACTGGAAATACAACACAATTGCCAGCAGGTCCTGCTCCAGCTACAAGTGAACTTTCTGGTTCAAGCAAGTCTCACCCTGTTCGAAGTGGCTTATCTTCGAAACCAACCAATAGTAGGCAATTTGGTAAAAGGAAAGAATTAGACAGTATGTGCATCATCCTAAAGGAATTTTCGCTTTTTTTGTGTGTTTTGACATGAGTTGAATTTGACCCTGGTTGATATTTGTTTTTCTAATGTTTAGGGCAAGGAGATGATGATACTGCAACTGTTCAAAGCCAACCACTTCCTCGAGATGCTTTCCGGATACGACAGCACCAGAAAGCTCAAGCCAGCAGCACTTCACAAACAGGATCAGTTTCATATGGAAGTGCATTTTCTGGTGATTTATCTGGTAGCACCAGTTAATTATTATAATGTCTCAAACCACTTTTTTCCTCTCCTATGTAAATTAAAAAAATCCTTTCATTTTCTCAATGGATAATTTAAATACTGCATTTGCAAGAGCCAGTGCAATAGGTTATTAGCTGTAGCTCCCATCTATGCTGTAGTTTATTTGTTGTATGGTCAGGGTTCAGGTATATGTAATAAGAAGAACCACAAAACGGAAAGTAGGGAAACTCTAGCTGCGAAACAGGTACCTCCGGCACATCAGTAGGTAGAGCAGCAAGTTTAGTAACTCCCTCCGAGAATGTGGGTCCAAACACTGGGATATGGTCCCCGAGCACAGGTGCAACAGTGGATGTGAACGCTCCTGTTGTAAAACGAGATTCCGCAAAGTCTGGATCGTTTGACCTCATTTGGATGGCGCCTCACATGACTCCGAAGGCGGGATCTTCAGAGCCTAGTGAGCCCTCAAAGAATCATGTGGCAAGCCCTCCTATTGAGACTAGACGTCATCATGGACCTCGCACGATCCATACTTGTTGCTCTACCTATTGATGTGTCAGAGGTACCTGTTCCGCCGCTAGAGTTTCCCTCCTTTCCCTCGTAAAAAAAGTTCTCTCTTAGTATTTTTTCTGATGTGTCATCTTTAGAGGACACATGCAAAGGGGACATATGATTTGATGCTGTGAGAATGGTGCATGTCTAGGTTTCTGCCTATTTTGATGTTTCTTGAAAATATTTTCATTGTATTTACATTACTACTGTTCTCGTGCCTCTCCGAAAAGATTGATACTTTGAAAGGAACTTGGACTTACATTGAAGTAGCTCACTTGTTTCATTTACAAGTTTTTTTTAATGTATTTATATTGTTATATTGGAGACGCAAGCACTTGTCTACAAGCACATTGGCAATTTATTTTGTTAACATTAGTCTATGCTGCAATCTTGCAATTTTATTAGGACTATAGTTTTAGATTCTTTCTTTGCATTGATCATAATGTGATGCTTGTTTAAAATTTGAATAGCTTTACACTGTAGATGGAGTTAAATGCTTCGATGTGCGCCTAAAAATGCTATTTCACATTTTTCAAGAAAAGTAGTTAGTTTCGTTTAACATTTTTAAGATAATTAAAAATGTAATTTGTTTTCTAAATTGCCTCTCATAGACATTCGTTCCATAATAATAAAGTGGATATTGATAAATAAAATACTACTCCCCTGGTCCACTTTATAAGAGAAAAATCATTTTTAAGTTCATTCAATAAATGATGTATCTAGCCTATAATATAGATTAGATACATCATTTATTGAATGAACTTAAAAAGTGATTTTTCTCTTATAAAGTGGACCGAAGGTAGTATAAATTAATTGGAGTGTAATTGAGATGCTATTAATAAACTGCTAGTTATTGGAAAAAGATAGCACGGTAAAATATTCCTAGAACTCTAAGTTTCACTCAAACCACCCCCTAGGCGCACACTTATAGCGCCACAGCAATGCCCACTAGCACATCTCTCTAATGACACATGCAAACAGAAAACTACTCGAGCCAAAATGTTTAAAAATGTTTTTGGGCATGTGATTGCCAAATATGGCACAGTAAAATATGTGTAGAACTCTAAGTGTCACTTAACCCACCCTATAGGCGCACACATATAGCGCCACAGAATTGCTCACTAGGACATCTCCCAATTGACACGTGCACAACTAAAACTACTCGAGCCAAAATGTTTAAAATGAAGTTTGGGCAGGTGATTACAAAATTTGGCTCGGTGAAATATGCTCAGAACATCAAGTTCCACTCAAAACACCCCATAGGTGCACGTGAACAGTGCACAGAGCGCCATATTCCTAGCAAACTGGTGCCCAGACAGCCAACACCCACTCACAAAGACTCAAAGCGAAGGTGCTGGCGCCATTTCCCCAAAGAACTTGGCGCCCGAAAGAACACTCTGCACTCAGACACAATTCCAGCACGTGAACAGTAACCCAGGCGCCATTTTCCCAGCAATATGGCGCCCTGGCAGTGACACTCTTACACCTAAGCACTGCTACAGTGCACAGGGCGCCAAATCCCTAGCACATTGGCACCCCATACATCAAAAAACCCCAATTTCTCAAGTTCTTTCAATTCAAGTCATCTTATATCACTCAAATACAAATTATAATCTTATTAACACATTCAATTTCATACCATAACACTCAAACATGCGCAAAAACCAATCAAGAACATAAAACCCCCAAATTAAAGCCCTAAATCGATTTTTAGCATGCAATTTCTCAAATTCACCCAACAACAACTCAATTAACAATCAAATAACATCAAATCAAGACTCTATGACTCCTATACAACCTATTATATCCTCTATTATAGAGTGAGACTCCCCTTACCTTATTTTAAACCGTAGAGAAGCTCTTTCACGTAGTCACCTACAAAACCTCAGCAACAAATCTCCTTCTCCTTCCTTTCTCCTTGGTGCGATCCACTTCTTCTTCTTCTCACTCTCCTTGCGCCGTTTTCCTTCTCTCTTTTCTCTTCTCTCTTTTGTTTTCTTTCTTTCTTTTGTGAATGGTGTGAATTGCACCAACCCTAGGAGCCTAAGTCATTGGGCTTGGGCTCCTGGGCCCATAATTGCAATCCCAGTATTACTCACACCACTCCCTCCTATTAAATAAAATATTAAATTATAATACACTATCTTATATTTAATATAATTAAAATAGTGCAACACTTAAACAATTTAATCAATTACTTAATTAAATTATTTAGGGTGTTACACCTGCCAGGATGGGTGTCGAGGTAATATGACCGAAACTTCTCACAAATCGCAGACATTTCGGTCTGGAGGTTACAAGCCACGCTCGACTGCGTTAACCACACCCCGTTGTTAGAACCTACACAGTAAACATAGGACCATTACCTAATTCGGGATGTCCGGCATGTCCTTAAACATTGAGAGACTCTCTGCATCATTAGAAATTGTTTTTCCGGATAAAAGCCTCTTTGCGGATGTTGTTTGTAATACTTCTCAAACATATCTTTTTCTTGCAAATACCGAAATAGGGCCTTACTCTCTTTGTAGAATTTCATATAACATAAATTTTTTTGGCTAGGAGTGTGTAAAAACAAAAAGAACAATCTAGGAGATGAAGTGTGTAACACCCCAAAGTAATTCAATTATTTATTTAATTGGGTTATTTAAGGTTTACAACATTTTAGTTGAGCTAAGTGAGTAATGTAGAGTGTTTATTTTATTTAGAAGGCATTTAAGTAATGGAGAAGGTGAGGTTAGAGGCCCATGAGTTATTAAGAGGCTGATGCTCCTTGAAGCCCATTGCGCATGGCTTAAAGGAGGTAAATAGAATGAGAATTCATTCCAACAAAAATATCAAGATCAAAGGTAAAGTAAGAGAAAGAGAGTGTTAGGTGGAATAGTGACTCTACAGAGAGAAGAAGAAGGAATCTGAAGTAGAAGAGCTCAATCCAGGGAGAAGAGCTAGGATTGTTGGTGATTATTGGTGGGAGAGTACTCATTTACTTCATTAAAGGTTGGGGACTCTCTCTTTCATCCATAATAATATATATGATGTGTGTTGTGTGTGAGTGAGAATCTAGTATTGGTTTTCGAGTTGTGTAGTGTGTTTGATGTGTATTTTGTTTTGCGTTACTTCACTTTGGTGAAGCTATGGTGTTTGTAATGAGTTGGTCGTGTGAGAGACCAAGGAGAGGAGTGGGAGATGAGGAACACTCAGTCCCAGTGAGTTGTTGTTGTGTTGTCATTTGCGTAGAGTTCCCAGTGAGTTGGTGTCGGTGTCGGGGCTGTCTCCTTCGTGGTGTTATTGAGAAGTGTTGGATTAGTTTTGAAGGTATGAGTATATAATAGTGGTGCGTAAGTTGATCATCGTAGTGTGAGAACCAGGAGGAGGGTGTGCGCGGTGAGTGTGTGTCTTGGCTGTAGGTGTGTGCGTGGAAGGACATGGGCGTTAAAGTAGGTGTGTGTCGAGAGGGTAGGTGTGTTGAAGTGTAATATGCGTGCGACGTAGTATGTGGGAGTCAAAGTATGTAGTACCGAGGGTGTTTAAATGGCTAAGTGAGGAGTGCAGAGCCGAGGTGAAGGGTTGTGACTTAGGTGAGGTGACCTAAGTAAGGTGTCAAGGTGTACATTTAAGTATGCCTAAGGGTGGGCATTTCTTGAAGTGCATGAAGGTTAACGCACGACGTAAGTGTTAAAGCGTAGTTCCTAGGCTTCAAGAGGACGAGTTGAAGCTGCACTTGATGGACGAAGGTGCGTAGGTGTGATTAGAACCCAAAGGCGAGTGTCATCAAGTAGTTGCCGAGGTATAACATGGTTATGCCGAGGTGTTTTGGGTCAAGACGTAGGGCGTAGGCAAGTCTGCGTAAGATAGCCAGAGGTGAAGGAGTCGACTTATAACATGTTATACCGAGGGTGCGAGAGTGCTTGAGATAGGGTGTGGACTTAGGCGAGAGGCGTGCGAGTATAGTGACGAGATGGTGTGAGCTCGGATGAGGCGGAGTCGGCGTAGAGTTACGCAATGATACGTTAAGTTCAGGCGTGAGGTTCCGGGGCGAGGTGGAGACTGCATGCAGTGGAATTCCAAGTGAGGTGCCACCGAGTTGAGTATCGGTGGACGTAATGGGTAGCGATACTACATCGACTTAGCGCTCGAGGTGACGAGTGAGCATACCGAGAAGAGTAAAGGTGCCGAGGTGACCGAGAGTGCCGAGGTGACCTATTTGTGACGCATAATGCTTGCGTAGAGCACATTGGCGCCACCGTGAGTGACGTTAAGCGTCAAGAGTCGTTTAAGGGGACGAATTGGCATAGTCCGGTTTAGTCCCTATGTGATGGTTCGATCCTAAGCGTTGTGAGGCCTTCGTAGTGATGGAGTGGATCACCGCTCGAGGAGGTGAGGTGCCACGTGAGTGGGCAAATAGCCTTTGTGCTATGGTGGTTGTTCAAGAGGACTAGGCAACGTAAAGCGATTTGCAGTGCGGTTTGCACAAAAGAGTTGTTTATTACGAGTGAATGCATTTGTTCATTGAGTCTCATGAATTCATATGCATCGGCTGACGGTTATAGACTTTGGTCTCGTCACGAAAGACTTGATGCGAGTATCACTAGCGACGGATATGCACGAGTGGCTTAAAAGAGATGGATCCTCATGCATTATACCACGGAGAGGTTGCATTGCATTGCATGCATAACTCATGTGAATTATGTTGTTGAGTTTGGTGTTGTGGTAGGCCACATGATTTTGGTGATGTCCCCGATTATTCACGAGTTAGAGTGTGTTCTTTGTGTGGTAGAGTTGTTACAGTGTTTCTAGGTGTTTTCTCTAGCATAATGTTTATCATACATTTTATTATTTATGAAAAGAGACTCACCCTAGCATTTTTATGTTACTCGCTCTCGTGGCGACAAACAGGTGATGTGCAGGTGATCCTGAGTGAAGGTCCTTTCTTTCCTCAGTCTAGTTGTGGCGTCTTGCTCTGTGACGTCAAACTGGGAAGCCGGGTAGTCTATTAGCTGTTTAAGTTTAGTGTTGAACTGTAATAGATTGATGTATTAGAATTTGAGGGTTCGCCCCATTTAAGTCGTGCTATGTATCACGCAATTATATTTTATTAATGAAAAGTATTATTGGCTAAGTGAAAGCGATGTTTGAGAAACGTAGCATTCCCTTGAGAATGTATCTTTGAAAAGAAAAATGATTTTTGAACTCTGATTTTATAAATTAAAGTATTAAAAGTAAGGGGGTGTTACAAGTTGGTATCAGAGCAAAAGTTCGGTCTGTCCGGCCAAGTTTGTCCAGTCGTAGTGTCTCAGAGATCCCTTGTCGATCTCCAACAGAGACCTTGTTGTAGATTTTGTTTGGTTGTTTGCAGCTGTTGATTGTAGCATTGCTTGTAGTTGCTTGTGACTGTTGTTTGTATTAAGTGAGGTATGTGAGATTAGAAGAGTATTTTAACGACGTCAAAGGAGTAGGAGTCGTGACGACGCCTTCGTGCTCTGGACTGCGTTAAAAGTCCTTCAATGTGAAAGGTGTAACTTTTGAAAGGACGTAGTTTTGTGACCTTAACTAAATTGGATGCGTTAGTAGGAGGGACTGATCACCCCGATAACTCATTCCCAATTAAAGAGGTGACAATAACTCGTAATTATTATAAATTTTGAATATGTACTAATTACAACTTGATTAATTGAGTGGTGTGTGCAAGTTTGATTGACTATTAATTTTTAGGTGCCTTATGGATGTTTGAGTTTGATTTGGGGGTTGATAGTAGGGAGATGTCAAAATAAGGATTGACACTTTGTGTATGAAGTTCATGCAAAGAAAATAGAGCATGCCTTTTTGGAAAAAGTTTAGAGATATGGTTTCTGGAAAGCCTAAGGTAGAAAAATTGTTCTTAAAAGTATGGTAGTGTAACACTGGGGGGCTGATGTAGAGTAGTAGTCTTTTGACTTAGTTTTTGAGATGTAATATATTGATGTCCTAGTACTTAGTGTACTGAGGTTTAGGTGCGCTGAATAGTAAGTGTAGTGAAGCTTAACTTGTCGCAGAGTAGAGAACCGAGGTGTTGTGGTGAGTATAGCTGAGGCAAAGCAAGGTAGAAACCGAGGTAAATGATGATGAGGTGTAGGTGTGGCTTAGACCCCATATGAGAGTCGATTCGTGGTTGCCGAGGTGGATGAAGATGGGTTTGTTCCTCAGTGAACAGAGGCGAGTGGCAGAGAAGTGAGGAAGGATGGGTTGCCTAAGTGAAGTAACTAGGAAACCGAGGTCCGGCGCAAGAGCGCCATTGAAAGTGTAGTGCGCGCCTAAGTGGAGGCGTAGCCGAGGTGGTGAACTGAGGTGATTGAGGGTGAATCGAAGTAGTGTAACCCAGTTGTGTTAAGACTAAGGTGAAATAAGTAAGGTAGTTGTGGTATAAGTATAGATACCGAGTTGATTATGGTGCAGAAAGGAGGCCTAGTGCCTGTGTACCGAGGTGAGTGATGCGTATGCCGAGGTGCCAGAGGATGGTGCCGAGGTTCCGTTCGAAACCACAGTCACGCAAGGCGCTGCCATGCGTAACTGGGAGTGCTGTTGGGTGTTGAGAAAGCTTAAGTGGTTGAAATAGGATAGTCCGTTTTAGTCCTAGGTGACGTTGTAGTCCTCGTAGTGACTGTTTAGTCCACTACGTTTAGTGTGAGGGCGTTGAGATAGCGTGAGAACTACGATTGTGAGAGTATTGAGTGGAGGGTTGGACGATAACCATGGGGCTATGTCCGAGGTGCGAAGTCAGCTTTAGAGCTGTGAGTGATGATGTGTTTAGGTGGTGAGGTTCCAAAGGGGACTGACGCTGAGTGTTGGGTCTATGACCTCGTTTTTCTGTGTTGTACTCGTGGTGTTTGGGGTTGCCTTCTAGGCATTCTCTGTAGTGAGAAGACTTCGGTCTGTTTAGGTGTTGTGCCGAGAAGTGGGGGCAGCCTTCAAGGAAATGGTTGATCCTTGGGCGAAGTCGTTTGGTCCTTAGGTGACGCATGGGTCCCTAAGTGTTGGTGAGTTTTAGTTTGGCCGTAGTGCCGTTGATTTAAGTGGCGTTGAAGTCCACCACTGTTGGTAGCGATGAGCTCGGTGAGTTGTGCGTAGTCATAGAGATAGTGACTGACATAGTGTAAGGGTGTCTGAGTTTAAGCGTACAGTCGACTTGTAGATATCTAAGTGAAGTGTATACTGGTCGAGGTATGTACTGTCGAGGTTAAGAGGTATTAAAGATGTTGAACTAAAAATGAGTAGCACTGTAAGTATGTGTAGTTTAAGCATGTCGAATCTAGTGTTGTAGAATTATGGATGTAATGTGAAGTGTATGTATGGGCAGTTAATGTCGTCGAGAAGTAGGTAAGAGGATACCGAGGTGAGGTGAAGAGGAGTGAGTGTGTGCTCGGTGTGGTGTGTGTCTCGTGGCGTGTAAGGCAATGGGTGTAACACCCTCATATTTCTATCTAGTAGAAATACTAAAGTGTACCTAATGACATACATCAGAGTATAAAAATTCCTGTCTCAGATATTGATTTGACCAAAAACTCTCGAATCCAAATCAAAGAGTCGTAAACATAATATAGTCCAAAGTTCAATATCCTAAAACAAGACAACAGCGGAAACGATTACATAACTCAAATACAAATTCAAGTTATAAATCGAAAACAAAGATACAAGGGAAAACCATAACTAATAATAGAAGAACTACGTCTTCCATTTCCTTCTCGAGCACGCTATCCACTCGTGCCATAAAGGATGTCCTTTCCCTGTTTCTCTGAATAAAAACAACATTTGTAGGGTGAGATAACAAATCTCAGTGAGTCTTACCGTGACCCCTTACCTATCACTCGGTCAATTTATAAAACATTAATTAATTTCTTGATTTAATAAATAAACCATGCACGTTACTAATTGCACAATACCGACTGCACACCTGCTAATCCCGATAAACAGTGCATTCATAACGTCAAAACAATTGTACCATACCGACTGCACATCTGCTAATCCCGGCACAGTACATTAATTCTCTTTAGCATAACACCGACTGCACATCTGCTAATCCCGGTGAACCCTATCGCTGAAGGCCTAGGTTTAGGGGCCCATGACCTCCCCCTCCTAGTATGCTAACCGGTGGGTCGTCACCCAGACTATACATAATATATATATATATCAGACATAATTTTACTCTATGATATAAATCCATATCATACGGTTCTTCTTATGAACCTGCATAACCAGTCCAGAAACCAATTTTTGTTCTTAAAACAATTGTTCCCACACGATACTCTAAGTTTTACGAAATATTCGTAACTTTAACCGTTTAATTCAAAACCACTTTGAACATGTATCAAAATTTCTAACGAAAATTCGGCAGAGTTTCCTCTGAAATATGGACATCCCAAAAAAATACTTACCTGTATAACCAGTCTAGACAATTTACAACCACATACATAAATCCCAATCCAGCACAAGAATTCACAATCAAAATAATATGGTTTCTTTTTTAAATTTCCAACACGCGTAATTCTTTGTAAAATATCGTTTTTGACTCGAAAATTTGCGAAACTCTGAATTTTGAAATCATTCAAACGTAACACAAAAACAATATTTAAAATTCCCTAAACGTGAGTAAAACTCACCTCGTGTGATGAAAATCACACAAAACCGAAACTTCTAGAAGTTCAAACGATTCTGAAAAACTCACGAACTCATTCCGAACTCGTTCAACTGCTTCTAAACCGAATGTATTCTGGACAGCATCTCTGTGCAGTTTTTGAATGAGCATAACTTATTCAATTTCTAACCAAAACCATCCAAACCAGTGCCTAATGTGTAGATAATTTTGTCTATTTTCCAATGGTTCAAGTCCCACACTGATATGACAAGTATTCAGAGAGTTATGGCTAAAACAATGTGGCTGGTGCAAAATCGTTACTGTTACAAAAGGGAAACTTGTAACTAATTGTTCTCTCTCAATACACAGTCAAATCAAGTGATTCTTGTGCCTATTTCGAAGGACTTTTTGTCTACTTTCCAATGAAACAAGAATTATTTAAAACGGAGTTCAATTGAGAACTCAAGACCTGAAAAACTGAACCTATACACAGTTTAATTTCAGAAATTTGACATAACTTGAGACACTCATAACTTGAGCTACACAACTTCAAATTTAACGAAACCAGTGCCAAAACGACCGGCGTTAAGTCTATTTTCAAAAACAATCAGAAACACAATTTTTGGATTAACCAAACAGTCCCAGTTCTAAAGAAACCGAAGCTGTGTCCAGATTTTCTAAAACAGCGAGTTCGAGACCAAATTGTGTTTTTCGCGACTCAAAATTTACGAAACGCGAGAAATTTCGACAACCACAGAAATCAATCAGTCAACACAATATAAAAAAAACCCTAAGCGAGTAAAACTCACCTAGCGTGATGAAAATCACGAGACTCCGAGACTCTCCGAAGCTCGATCGACCCGTAACACACGAACACGCTCCGAATTCGTTCCAAATACTTCCAAACTGAAACCCAAGCTTCCAACTACCCAAACAAGCCTATCCCAAGCTTCATCTTCTCTAATGGTTCCACTTTGAGCTCCAACAACCTTCCAATCGAAACCCAACAGCCCCCACACTTCTCCTATGCCTTCAATCGACCCAATCTACAACAAAACTAGTACCAAATCAGTTGATGAGCTTCCCGCCCTCAATACCAAACTTCAATTAAAAAAAAACCTCTCTTTTCCTCCATTTGAGCAAAAATGGTGAATCAAAAATGGGTAGGAATTAGGGGTTAAAAGTTACATCAATGGAAAGAGGAAGAAAAATGGAAGAAAATGAGCCAAAAAGCCCCTTACCTAGTGTTGAGTTGAAGAAAATGTGTTTAATTCAAAACACCCTTCTTTATTTCTTTCCTTTGGTTCCTTCTCTCTCTCTCTCTCTCTCTTACTTTCCCTTCCTTTATTCACTCAAGTGTGGAATGAGAGAGCATTTGGATATTTTTGGTGTCTTAGAGCTCATTTAAGGTGAGTGGTATAAAGACTAAAATACCCTTAGTGTTCTAATTTCCGCTCAATAATGCATTTTAAATTATATACTCTAGCAATTATAAATTGCTTTCGTGGCAACCTAATATCCGTGACTTGATTTATTACCTACTCGAGTAATAAATCACTCGTTAATTTCTTAATTTGAAATTAACGAAATTAGGGATGTTACAATGGGCGCCGAGTATGGCATGCCCCTTGCGTTTTGTTTTTAGTGGCGTGTTGCGCGCACTTTGTACTGGGTGCCGAGTTGGGTAGTCGTGCGTGTGTGCTAGAGAAGTCTTGGCGCAGAGCAGGGCGCCATGCCGTGCCCAGTTTGCACGTGTTGCGTCTGGTGGAGCCCCACCACTGCGTGCGCCAAATCTTTGTTTTTAGTCTCGAGGCAAGGTGTCGTGGCTATGTGCCGAGGAGAGTAGATGGTCATAGAACTGTAAGTATATGATGAAGTATAGATACCTAAGTGTAACTTTGGATGATTAAAGGATTAAAATTCAGTATGAGAAATAGGATGAAGGGATGAGGAGGATATTATTTGTAGCTTGGATATAGATTAATGTAAGAGATGAACATTTGTACATTAAGTAATTGCTATAGTGTGGTTTCCTAATGGTAGGGTAAGGGTGTTCGAATAAATTAGGTGAGATTTGAGGAATCCAAAAGGTGTTTGAGAAAACCCTAGGCGCAAGAGCGCTGTACGAAGAAGAGTGGTGTCAGATGTAGCCAGCAACAAAAGGTGAAATGGCGAGGTGATGTCGTTACGAGTGACCAAGGAGTAGTAGCCGAGTTGAATAGTGATAAGGTGCTGTCCCTAAGATGAACCGAGGTGTATGGGTTGAGATGTGGAGGTATTGGAGTTTAAGTGTCGTCGTTTAGACGTGACGAAACGTAAGCGTTTCGTTAAGGGTAATATGTTAGAATTTATTGTCAATATGTGATGGTTCAGTCCTAAGCGTTGTGAGGCCTTCGTAGTGATGGAGTGGATCACTGCCTGAGGAGCTGAGGTGCCCTGTGAGTGGGCAAATAGCCTTTGTGCTATGGTGGTTGTCTAAGAGGACTAGGCAACGTAAGGCGACGGTGCGGTTTGCACAAAAGAGTTGTTTATTCTGAGTGAATGCATTTGTTCATTGAGTCTCATGAATTCATATGCATCGGCGGATTATAGACTTCGGTCTCGTCACGAAAGACTTGATCACGAGTATCACTAGCGACGGATATGCACGAGTGGCTTAAAAGAGATGGATCCTCATGCATTATACCCTGGAGGTTGCATTGCATTGCATGCATAACTCATGTGAATTATGTTGTTGAGTTTGGTGTTGTGGTAGGCCACATGATTTTGGTGATGTCCACGATTATTCCCGAGTTAGAGTGTGTTCTTTGTGTGAGCCGAGTTGTTGTTACGGTGTTTCTAGGTGTTTTCTCTAGCATAATGTTTATCATACATTTTATTATTTATGAAAAGAGACTCATCCTAGCATTTTTATGTTGCTGCTCTCGTGGCGACAAGCGGGTGATGCGGAGGTGATCACGAGTGAAGGTCCTTTCTTTCCTCGGCCCTAGTTGTGGCGTCTTGCTCTGTGACGTCAAACTGGGAAGCCGGGTAGTCTATTAAATACATTTTAAGTTTAGTGTTGAAGCTGTAATAGATTGATGTATTAGAATTTGAGGTTCGCCCCATTTAAGTCGTGCTATGTATGATGCAATTATATTTTATTAATGAAAAATATTATTGGCTAAGTGAAAGCGATGTTTGAGAAACGTAGCATTCCCTTGAGAATGTATCTTTGAAAAGAAAAATGATTTTTGAACTCTGATTTTATAAATTAAAGTATTAAAAGTAAGGGGGTGTTACAAAGTGTATAATTGAGTAGGTCATTTTAAATATACATTTGAAATGAGTGATTTTACTTTGAATTTTTTAATTTATTTTAGTCCCTAATAAAGAGCCATTTGACCACTCTTAACTCTTTGAATCTCCTTCATCTAATTCAACCTCCAAACTCTAAATACCATTTATTGTGTTTTAAGTCTCAATTCTATATGCACAATCATCTCCTTAGTCCTTACTTCATCTTCAACATGATGTATGTGGCATTTAGTGAGTCATTGTAGAGAGTGCTTGGCTTGTTTATGTTAGGAAGTGATCGCCTTCTTGACTAATAACAATAGCCATGTATGAGCTTTAGTAATTATCAGTGTGTTTTTTAGTTTGTGTTTTTGTGTAAAGGCAATAATGGATACAGTGACTTGAGATTTTGTTTGGGTCAAGCATGTATTTTCCTATTTTGGAATCATTTCCTTATCAATTTGATTTTGTGACATGCATTATAATAATATAATGCAGAAAGTAACACTACATATCATTAAAATAACAGGATACATTGGCACATAAACAGATGTAAGTAGACAAAAGCTAATAAAAGGACTAACATGTCTCATATTTATAATTGTCAGAGACTATTATGTATCTTATTATTGCTCATGGACCAAAATCGCCATTCACTTTTTTTATCATAACATATTTGAAGGTAAGTAATGTTATTTAGCTAAAACATTTCAGTCACAAATAGGCAAATAACCAAGTTTTTTAGGCCATCAATCAGTTAACTAAATTTTTTAGTAAATGGCCTAGTAAACATGTGAAGAAGACATGTTGGTTAATGACCTAAAACACTTGTTTAATTGGTGTTGTAAGGTGGTTATTTGACTGCTTTTGGCTATTTTTTTTGGATAAATAGCATTAATCTTTGAAGGTCCTATGTAACCTTTAGGAAGTGCTTATGATTTGTTAACTACTTTAAAGGTATAAAATGGTGTTTGGAATTATGAAATTATAGACGAATATATCTTTTTGTCATTATTCGTAGGACTATAATGAATAATGTCAATGACACAATGTCTAACTTATCAGTATCAAGATGGATGAACGAGTGTGATTAAGGTTTTACTAATATAGACACAACAGTTTTTCTAACATACACCCCCAAATTAACTTATTTGAAAAATATATTTTCAAATGACACTATATCTACAAATAAAATCTCAGACTGCAAAATAATACACTTCCAAAAATAAATTTCCAAATGGGATATATGCTAACAACAACGAGAAGTGTCTTTGTTTAAAAATGAAATTTCCTGAAACAACAAATAATAATGTTTGATTTACAGATAAGAAACACCCACATGCACTCACACTTCAAACATTCTTAAAAAGATCTAAGTAAGAAGAGACATTGCATGCATTCTACATCTAATTGCTACAACAATGTGTAAACAATGTAAGAGCTACATTAGCATGCAGCTCCATCATATGAATGACTAAGGTCGGACTCCTTTTAAACAGTTTCATCAACAACAACAGCAGATGAGTTTCTAGAGACATAACCATTGTTAAAACGTATGTGCCGAATTTGAAAACCAAAAGATGGGGTCATTTAAGGTTTTATTACACCAACACTCATTTTCATTTCAGCAGAAACAGAACTAACATGTGGTGGGGCTTTATGCTCCACCTTCTCCTTTCTTACTTTTGACTTTTTGCTCGGTGTGTGACCTGGTGGTGGGAGAAAACTTCCTGCCACAACCTGAAATAGAAAACACAAAGACAAGTGCTACTAAGTGAAATATTCCTCTATATTATGATGTACTTACTGTGTAACATCTTTGCTTTTTATTTAGTAAATTTGCTGACTCAGCAACTTAGTTTTTTGAATTAGATATGTCTTCCTTCATGAGTTCCTTTTTTATTTAATAATGTGTTGCCACATCATTTGATTTGTATGACAGGTCAGGTTTGTTAAACCCATTAAATAAGGTGGCAAATATCATGTGTAATGTGTTATTCCTTCATTTCTTTTTGCTTTGGTAGTTGAAAATATAGCATAATAATAGTGCATGCAATCTCTAAATAAGAAGCTATGATCTAGAATAAAAGAATAAGTGCTTTATGATGGGAGTAATTTGAAACCATCATTGGCATGAACTTTATGTTATCATCCTCAAGATCAAAAAAATACCTTCACGGGCCTGGCCTGCAGCTATCATCGAACCTGCCAATGCACCCCCTTTAACATCACCATTTAGAAGTTCAAACAAGACATTCAGCCCACCGCATCTTTTATTTGTCAATTCATTCTCCAATGGAATGAATGAACCATTCAAGGAAATAATCTTAAAGATTCCCTGTAAAATCACAAAATAAGTGTCTAGAAGAAAATAGGAAAAGAGCAATGCCAAAGACCTACAAATTGGTACATTTTTAACTTCTATTTAATTAACACTATTTTAAACATGCTACATATGCATAAATATCATGTTAACCCCATTAAATAACTTGGGTCCATTCTCATTTAGTTTTCCTAGAAAGAGATTATATCCAAATCTGCAATGTGTTAAAGAGAAATTGTAAAAGAGTGTACCATTAGTAGTAGTTTTTCTTAAAACAAAGATAGTAGCGGATCAACTTAGTGAGGTTTACAAAACAAGGTCATAAGTGGTTTCAAAACGGAACAATAATAAGATGTTGAAAACCATGGAAATTAACTTTGTTTAAAACTTAAAGGTATGGATCTCTATTACAAAAAAAAACACATGAAAGACCACTAAGCACATAAATAATGGCACATTTGAAACACAAATACGATATTCCCCCTAAAGAAATTTATATACCATTTGATATCTATCTAATACAAATAATATATAATACATGTGAAGGCTGAAATAGAAGGTTGAAAACAAACCACGTACATTAGTGTTAAATTTAGGCAACCAAGTGAAAGTTAATATTACAAATAAATAAGTTGGAAGAGATAGATAGGACTAAAAAAATTTCACCAGTGCTAATAAAATAGGACTCGACTAACCTCAAATGTAGAAGTCTCTTTAGGAACTTCACACCGAATTGTAATTTTTGAAAGTGTTCCATTTGCGGAGAGAATGCAAATAGCATGGGGTGCTTGTAGAGAGAGGGAGATAATTTTCATCATAACGTCCTAATACAGACCATAGGAAAATCACAAATCCAATTAGCAAATAAGCATAATGTATTTTTAAGTGCTGAAATAAAGAAAAATGAGTGAGTGATAGATTGGTTTCAATATTAATCACACTTCACACAACCTAAAGTTATGACTAATACACAATGCATATACTATTTCATATCACTGCTATAGAACCATATTTTTGTCCTCATTAGAATAAAATAACTTGCTAACGCCTCTATTCATATTATATTCTATCATTATGGAGTTAAACTTCACATATCATTAAATATTTAAAATTTTAAGATATCCTTCTCCTTATTTGTGTAAAAGGATTAGAAATTGTGTCTTTGCCTCCAAGCAACGTTGGATTCGGCTATTGATAAATGATTGAAAAATGTGTTACTACCACCATGCAAGTACATCCCTCCTCACACTCTTGGGAGTTGGGAGTAGAGCTGGCAAAATGGGCCGGGCTTGCCGGGCCGGGCCGGGCTAGCCCGCAAAAACATAGGGCTTGGGCCGAAGAAATTGAGCCCATTTTTACACCCGGGCTTTTTAGCCCGATCCTAAAAAGCAGAAGCGTCTTGGGGCTAGCCCTTCGGGCCATGGGTAGCCGCGAGCAGTCGTGATTAAAACAAAAATGGTAAGCCAAAGTCATGAGTGACGTCTCCTCGTTTCCCAATTCTCACCAATTCTCACCAATTTTATTAATTCTCACCAATTCCCCAAATTAATTCATTCCCCAAATTAATTCATTCCTTCCTACGGACCTTTCAGTCTTTCGCTTCATTCATTCATTCGCTTCAGTCTTCTTCATTCCTTCCTACGGACCTTTCAGACGGACCTTGATCTTCTTCTTCTATATCGCCCCTCTCTCTCTCTTTAACCGTCTTTCGCTTGGTCTTGGACCTTGGCTTGACGGACCTTCATTCCCCAAATTAGCACTTTAGCTTCGGACCTTCAGTCTTTCCCCTCTCTCTATACGTCCTCTCTCTCACTCTTCAGAGACCTTCACGGTGATACGTCCTCTCCTCTCTCAAACGAGGTAATGGGTTTCATTTCTTTCTTTGCAATTTTTCTTTTCAAATGAACTTGTATAACGCAATTTTTCTTTTCTGCAATTTTTCTTTTTTGCAATTTTTCTTTTCAAATGAACTTGTATCATTTCAAATGAACTTGTATATTGCAATTTTTCTTTCTTTGCAATTTTTCTTTTCCAAAGTATGGTGTTTACGAACCCGCAAAATAATGCATTCAAACGTGTATCATTTTGTTAAAATTGATTAATTAATTCCCAGTTCTTTGTAATCTAGGTCAACCAATCTTGCTTGAGTGTGATTTGAAGTTTTCAACAAGTGTTGAATCAACTAAGGTATGTTTCTTATTCTCTGCAATAATAGATTCTGTTTAGTAGCATATTTCAAGTTATGTTGTTTTAATTTAGTCTAAACCAAAATCATGAGTGTAGAGTGGTTAATTTGGGAATGAATTCTCGCTCTCTGAACTATCATGTTTGAACAATGCATGTTTTTAAGTTATCGTGGTTAATTTGGGAATGATTGAACTGTTGACATTTGGATAAATGTTTGAGTTATAGTCTTTGCATGAATGATTGGGTTGCTGAGAAGGTGACATATAACATTGCAAAAAGCTCATCTTTAGGAGATGGTGAAGTTCTTGTTGGATTGTTGGAGGACTTTTTGATTGGATAGGAATTAGGATAGCTTAATTTTGGTTCTGGTTTTGATATATCTATCTAATGCTATTGTCAATTTTTTCACTGTGTTCACAATGTTGGTGGGATTGATACATCAATTGGATTGAGGACCGATTCTCCAACCAGATGGAACTCAACTTATATAATGCTTGAGAGTGCAATCAAGTATCGTCGTGCCTTTTATAGCCTAAGTTTGTGCGATACAAATTATAAATTGTGTCCAGATAATGATGAGTGGGATAGAGCTGAAATAATGTGTGCCTTTTTGAAGCCATTTTATAATATTACAAATTTGATATCGGGATCTACTTATCCCACATCAAACTTGTATTTCAAAGAAATATGGAAGATAGAGACTCTCTTGATTTCAAACTTGACAAGTAAAGATGACTTGATAAAGAGAATGTGTGAACAAATGAAAGAAAAGTTTGACAAGTATTGGAGTGACTATAGTATGGTTTTGGCATTTGGGGCGATTCTTGATCCAACGAAGAAGCAAAATTTCTTATCATTCGCATATAATAAAGTTGATCCTATCACTAGTGAAGCGAAGTTGCAAGCGATCAAGGATAATTTGGCAAAACTTTATGGTGAATATGTCAAAGAAGGTGCTAACTCGGATGCAAGCCTTTCACAACAACTACAATATTCATTTGGAGCAAGTCACGAAACATGGCAAATTCTATCTATGTTTGTGAAGTAAGTTTAGTTTATCAATTGCTTAGCACTAATTTATATCCTTTGCATTCTTCTATCATTTGATTCTTTATTTTGTAGGAGTTTGAAGAACATGAAAGCCAAAGTGTTACCAATACCGGAATATCTGAACTTGATGCTTATTTTTCCGAGCCACGGCTTCCTCCATGTGAGGGTTTTAATATCTTAGCTTATTGGAAGGAAAGAAGTCGTAGATGTCCTGATCTTGCAAAGATGGCTTTTGATATATTGAGTATTCCAATAACTACAGTGGCGTCTGAATCCGCTTTTAGCATTGGCTCGAGAGTTTTAAACAAGTATAGAAGCTCTTTGAAAGATGATACTGTTCAAGTCCTTTTGTGCACCCGTAGTTGGTTGCATGGTTTTGTAGGTAAACTTTTTTCTTCTAGAATAGCAATTTAAAATTAAACAACTTATTCATATTGCAACTTATTGTCTATTCATTTTCTTTCTAGCATATGATAATGAAGAAGAAGAAGAAGAAGATGATGAAAGCATCACCCCAGTAGATGTAAAACTTTCTCAAGAAGCCTCAAATTCACATGAGCCATGATTGCTGCTGATCGATTCTCACTTTGCTCTTTGAAAGATGATCTTTGCTCTTTTTTTGTTTGTTTTCTTATTTAGGCATGCTAAGGTTTCTTGTACATCGCTGAGTTTTGCTATTCATATTATGCATGTTTTATGAGATGGTGAGAAGGTGACATATAACATTGCAAAAAGCTCATCTTTAGGAGATGGTGAAGTTCTTGTTGGATTGTTGGAGGACTTTTTGATTGGATAGGATAGCTTAATTTTGGTTCTGGTTTTGATATATCTATCTAATGCTATTGTCATGTGTGGTGTCATTTGTGGTGTGTATTGACACTAGTTTGAAGCAGTATTATTTTTCAATTGGAATTGGAGCAGATTATTCAATTTTTATATGTAACAGATTATTCAATTGTGTCTCGAGCAAAGGTGGTTTTTATTGTAACAGATTATTCAATTTTTATATGTAGCAGATTATTCAATTGGAATTGGAGCAGAAAGGAAATTAGGAAAGGAAATTAATATGTAGCAGATTATTCAATTTTTTACTCTGATTCATTGTGTTATAGAGAAATAGAAAAAATTGGCGACAATGCGGGCTAGCCCGAAAAGCCCGTGAGTCCGCATAGGTGGGCTTGGGGTGAAAAGGTTGAGCCGAATTGACATCCGGCTTTTAGCCCGGACCGCAGGCTTCGAGGCGATGCGGGCCAGCCCGATGTGGGCCGGGTAGCCCGTTTTGCCAGCTCTAGTTGGGAGGATATTCACTTCAATCTTTGCTAACTATTTCCAATCCCAAACCAACTTCAGCAACGACACCTTCGATACACCTTTTTCTATTCAAATAACTCTAGTTTTCTTACGGCCAATATTCTATACAACTAAAATGTGACACAAATTAATTGTTGTACTTTCTTTCTTATAATTATTTATTACAATATCTCATCCTTACAAGATTAACTAAACCATCTCTTTAGGTATTAGGCTGCACATCAATAGATATAGATAGTGAATATTGCACCAAATTAAGAAGGGAAATTTCTTAAAGTTAAATCATAAAAGCTATTAAGATGACATTGCATTTTAAAAAAATGTATAAAGTTTCAATGAGTAAACAAAATGATTATACCGTTCAATTCTTTCTGAATATAGGCCTAAGAGAATGTACGTTAAGAGATAAATTTATTATCGAATTCACAAAAAAGTTTGCAGCTTGGTTTGATAATGTAATTACAATCCAAGAAATAGATATAAGAACATAAGGTCGTAAATACTCAGAGTGTCACACAAGATAGCATATTAGCCTAATTCAAATATACCACGAGAATAAGATCATCCTTCATCACAAACCAAAAGTGTAACACCCCCTTACTCTTAATAAATTTTTAATTAAAATCAGGGTTCAAAAATTGTTTTACTTTTCAAAGATACATCCTCAAGGGAATGCTACGTTCACCATACATATGACTTAAAATTAGTCAACAATACTCTTTCATTAATAAAATATAATTGCGTGTTACATATCACGACTTAAATGGGACGAACCCTCAAAAATACCTGTTTAGTTTTACTACAATCCAGAACTAGTTCACTAGCACAGCGGAATGACAATAAGTTTTACTTATCCAATACATAATCAAATACATACTCCAAACCAGTTTAATACATAAAGTATAATGACGATACTATACACCCCCATCCTTGGTATTACTAAACAGAGCTTGACACAATAACTCAGGAAGGCATGGGCACCTTCACTCAGTATCACCTGCATGTCGCCACGAGAGCGGGCAACATAAAAATTGCTAGGGTGAGTCTCTTTACATAAATAATAGACAATAAGATAAGCATTATACGAGGAAGGAAATAGAACACACTTTACGACCATACTAACATACATCACTAATTACAAACATCGAGAAGCATCACTGCTCAATTAACAAACACTCATCATCAGTTATATAGCATTCAACTCCCACTCATCGGGAGACATCATCAAATGTATGAGTATATGCATGAGTGCAATGCAACCCAAACTCTAGGGTATAATGCATGAGGATCCATCTCTTTTAAGCCACTCAGGCAGCCACGCAGGCATATCCGTCGCTAGTGATACTCAGACCGAAGTCTTTTGTATCGAGACCGAAGTCTATAACCGTCGCTGATGCATATGAATTCATGAGACTCAATGAACAATGCATCACTCACAATCAACCATCTCTTTTTGTGCAATCCGCACCGTCGCTGATGTCATTGAGACCGAAGTCTACAATGGCGAGGCCGAAGCCTATGTCCGTCGCTTGTGTTATTCAACAACACTAAACTCACCGGCATTGTGCCGTCACCACAACATTGCCTATCTCTCTTAGACAACCTCAATAGCACTAAGGCTAACGCCCAACTCACAGGACACCTCTACTTCTCAGGTAGTGAACAACTCAATCACTACAACTCAGTCACTACGTGGACCTCTCGTCGCCTAGGACTAAAACGTCACGTAAGGACCACTTACACAAGGCACAAAGCCTCATCACACCGGCAACCACGGGCATGCCACTTGGGCACCCTTGCCGTGACACACACACCAAGCATAAGGGCACACCACAATTGGCGCCCACACCATACGCACTGCGCCTACACCACCTCACCACACGTCATTCACTTACACACAGCGGCGCACGCACAGTTTGCCACCCTTGGCGCCAGCCCTGCGCCCAACACACGTACCGAGCGCACCAAGGCACACCGCGCCATTCCCAGGCGCAACAGGGCACGCCAAATGGCGCACCTGCCCAGACAAACACACACACGCACAGGCGCAACAAGGCGCCTTGGGCTGCCAATTTTTTTGGCGCCCTGCTACAGGCGCACCTTACACGCCAGACTCAACACCAGGCGCCTAAATGCCTAGCATTTGGCGCCCCTGATAAAGAACCTCGGCCGGACCAGCCGTACTTCAAGGCGTCATTTTGCTAGGCAATTGGCGCCCCCTCCTTGCCAGCCCAACCAAAAACCGAAACAAGGTGCTCCCTAGGCGCCATTTCCTTAGGGATTTGGCGCCCCCTTCTCTTGAACACACCTACTCAAACAACTCAACCACATTTTAATTCAACAAATCAATTATCCAATTAAGTCATATACACCTATTGCACACACATACTCATACTTCATTTTTCCAACAACATATCATCAAAACAATCCACACATAACTCAATCAACACAAAATCAAGCAAATCATGTTCACCAATCAATCCAAATACACCTCAATCAACATATAATTACTAATCACTATTCATCATCTTCACCAAATAATTCAATAATTATTTTAAAACCCTAACCTTCATACAATACAAATATTACAACCTATTATGAATGAAAAAGACCCCCTAACCTTAAGAATTGAAGAATGTAAGCTCTCCTTCCACCCAAAACTCAACAAACACCAAAAACCACCACCAACTTCATTTTGAGCTTCAAACTCCCCAACAATGGCAAAACAACAACAAATAGGAATTAGGGATTGAAATTAGCATCAATAGCTAGAGGAGGAAAAATGGAAGAGAATGAGCTAAAAAGCCCCTTACCTAGTGCTAAGATGGAGAAGATCTCCACCTTCTTCCCCCCTTTCTCACCGTCGCCCCTCCTCTTCTTTCTCCCTCTCGGTTTCTCGCGTTCCCTTTCTCTCCCTCTCTGTCGCGTCTCCTTTCTTTCTTCTCTTCATTCCTTTCTTTCATTAATTCAACACTTAATTGGGCCCAAATGAGTTGGGCTTCTATTTGCACCCCCTCTCAATTAATTCAACTACTCCCTAACTTAATAACATCACCACTCTCTTATTTACTAACTCTCACCTCCTAATTTAATTAAAACACCTAATTCATTTAATTAAATATGACTAACCACATAACTCCTAAGTAGTTAATTAAATAAATATTCAAATTATTTTCGGGGAGTTACAACTCTCCCCCACTTAGAATATTTTCGTCCTCGAAAATCCACGTAACACTCACGAAGCAATACCCAACCTTCTTCTCACCTCTAACCGTACTCATCATAATCTATCGTACACTAAGGTGACAAACCACACGCCTTCTCTACACTCTTACCCTTAGCAGATATTCTAACCTGTAGGGTATCCAGATCCTACTCGACTACTCAAATACCATCTATTCCGATGCAGTGACACTATACCCTCAACTACGATTTGAGATTAGCTTACCCTCTTTAAGTTTCCAATCTCTGGTGCTCACTTCCGAACTCAACCTATCTCATTCATCTAATTGACCTACTCGTCGTCATTACTAATAATTCCACATCGAGTTCCATAACAACCGCACTCCCAGTGCGCCTAGCAACAATCCTGAACCATGTTAACGTCAAACGGCATCTCGGCACACTCACTCTGGATATCGGCATCTGTACTTAGGTGTACGCACACTACAAAGAATTACCCTCCTTACTCCTCGATTACTCACCTTGGTTACACTACACTTGAGCACATCACTCTTAAACGCAACATTTCATCTCGGTAGATATACAGTATAACTTAACGTCTGCACTACAGCCACCATACGATTCGACTCACCTCTCATTCCACAGAAATACTTACATCTCAGCAATACTAGTTTAGGCTTCCATACGTTACACCTACTCCTTTACACTTAAGTTTATATACATCACACTATACTTCGACAACTTCAATATTTCGACACTTCCACTCTAACTTAGGGAAATACACTTAGACAGTATATATCTCGACAACTTACACTTAGACATTACTCATTTCGACAACTCTGTACTTCGACTCACCTACGTTTCGACAAACACTAACTTCGACTTACACTTCACCTCAATATCTCCACAACTGTACCATACTAGATTTCGATATACTTAATTGCACATACCTATTCTCACCCAAGTGTCCACTCATATCACCATAAATTAATCCCACTTTTAATTCATGAATCAAATCCAAAAAAACAAGACACAAACACAGAAAATCAAAATTGGTTCAACTACAACCGTAAAATGATAATAATAATTATATTTTACAAAGTAAATAATTGGCCTACCCCTCTTCCTCTTTCCTTAGTACTATCAGATGTTGTCGGAGCTGGTGTCGGTGTGGGTGTCGGCATAGGTGACGGTGGCAGTGCTGGTGTCGGGCCAGGTGACTCCCCCATGGGCCCTGAAAACTGCTTGGAATTTTGAGCCACTTGGAATCTTGCTGTCTCATCAGCCTTAACTGCATGCTCAGAATCACAAGTTTCCCTTTGAACACTACCCACTAAAAATTGAAAATTGAAAATTTAAGAATTTTTGAGAAGAAAAATGTACTCGATGTTGAGCACACAATTTTTTTGAAAAGATTTCAAAAGATACAAAGAAAAAACAATTGTGGTTTAAGAATCCTACGCAGCCGCAGTGATTTATAAAAATTAGGGTTTTGCAAGAAAAAGTGAGTAAATATATAGACTTGGAAAAATTGAAGGCATGGTGTCAATGTTTTCAATTGAAGAGAAAACCTGCAAACTCAAATAAAAATCAAGAAAAATATTAAAAAGAATCAATCACTACTCCAAAAAATATAATCAATTAATTTAAATTAAACTATAATGTTAAATATAAAGAGAAATATATACATCAATTTCAAAATTATTACATTTTTTAATGTATGATACTTTACCAATTAATCAAGGAAATCACAATTGTTCAAGATTTATGTAGGAGACCACCGAATTAAACATAGACAGTTTCCTTTTGGTCAAGCTTGCAATGATAGGCGAAAAACCAGATATCATTGCCTCCCTCATGGATCTGGTGAAGGAAAATAAAACACATGATTAAACAGGAGAAAAGAATTCGATAGAAAATAGATTATATATACACACATATTTATACAAACAAATGAAAGAACATGTTGAATCATCAGGGATTAGCTATATATAAAGTATTGATGCAAGTAGAACGAAGTCGTGCTTGATTTATGAAACCCTAACTTATCGTCATAAAAATAAAATTATAGAAGTATATGTGAAACATATCTTACTTATGAATGAGCGATAGATAGAGGGTAAATTCTTCTTCTAAACTATACAAACGCAATATAATGAGGATAGAGAAAGGGAAACATACTCTCAGTTTTTTGTGAACCGGCGCCGATTCTCGCTACTATATTCTCAAAGTGATTAACACAACCTCATATTTATAGGAATTTCACAAGAGGAGAGGCTACTTTTAGGTTAGGTTTTCAAGTTACCTCCCTTTATAATATTTAAATTAAAAATTAAAAACATTTTTCTAGAAACACAGTAACATAATAAAATATGTGTACAATTCCTCTAAAGTAACCTTCAATGTAATTAGAAAAATAAAAGATTGAATTCATTTATAAAAAAGTAAGACATAAAAATTATGATCATATAAATTTCTAAGTGTATCAAAATTTTAAATATATATAGCCAAAAATATTTAAATTTTTATAATTAACGTCAACGTTGTAAAAATGGTGTCTTCAGTCCTTCTAAGACGCCTATTACAAAAAATGCACATCCAGTACTTGACCAAAACGAAACAAGATCCTAAGAATGTAATGAAAATGTTAGTACTTTTTTTACCAATTTCTTTGAATTAAATTAAAACTTCAAATTTTGGATATTTGAGAAAAATAAAAATCAGAAAATTAATGAAAAAATTTAAATATTTTTTTTATTTAGGATAAAATATGTTTTTAATTCTTAAAATTATTGTGTTTTTTCTTTTTCATTCCTGATATTTTTTTACTTTTTTTCATCCTTCTTGTTATACCCTAATTGTGCCTGACTAATTTGAAATAAAAGAGACCAATATCGGATTTTTGGTGTCCAACTGTTGGTTTTTTTCATGATTATTTATTAAAAAGCCAAAAAATGCTTAACTTTGTTTCAAAATATTACAAAATCAGAAAATACAAATAAAGGATAAAAAATTATTTAATGTATTAATAATGTCTAAAATCTATTACAAAACAAAACTATTAAAATAATGAATCAAACAAAGGTGCAAACAGAATCACAAAATAATCAAAATAAAAAAATGCTTAACAGATAGACAGGAAGCAAATAAATGAAAAAAAATTCTTTTTGTTCTTTTGATCATTTTCCTTTTTACATAGAAAATAAATAAAAACAAAATTTTTAAAAATTCGAAAAGACAAGCATGCGCAACACCTTTTCTCACTCTTTCCTCTTTTCCTCCAACTAGAAAACTTTTCAGGCACCACCTACAAGCTCCAACTGTTGTTCTTATCTTGGCAACTTGATCCTCTGTTATACACCTCACCTACACCCCAGATAATTGCCTAAATCGTAAATTTTTATAAACGATTGTTAAACCTGTACGGCAGTACTTCTGATACGTTGTCCATAATATTTTCTGTATAGATAATGTTTTGAGTTGGTTTTTATTTCATTGGAAAGTAAACTTAATTTTCTATGAAATAGGCACTGGTTTAACTAAATTTCATTAAGAAATGAGGAAGAATATTGGGTTGCAAGTTGACTAAAAAGTTCTGTCTAATTTCGGTACCTTAGTGTAGTATTTCGAAAAACTGTATCAACTGGTTGCGTATTTTGAAAAATGAAAATCCGATGTAGAAACTAGACTCCGAGGGTTTTCTAATGAGTGTTTGTTTGTTGAAATCCGATGTCATTTGATATTTTAAATAATTCGCCGAATAAGTGCACAACTGTAGGAAACTCTGCACTCATATTGTGTGTTGAAATGTTTGTTTGTGTCATTGCAAATCTTGAAACGAATTACTTAATGTAATTACTTGTGATTGATGGGTTTGGACTGGAATTGGGTATTATATTTTCTATTTGTAGGTTGGAATTGGATTGGAACACGGTTTGGATACGAACGGAGAGCGAAACGAAACAAAAACGAGCGAAATGTCACTCTACAGATTCAGCACGGGGCATGCGCACCCTAGCACGGGCGGTGCTTGCTTTGCTGTTTTTTTTTTTAAAACTGGCAGCAAGCACAGGTCGTGCGCCCCCTGTGCACGGACCGTGCGCCCCTGTTTGTTCCTGGGTCCCGATTCTTCGTTTAGACGCTCCTTTCGACTCCAAATTTCTTCAAATCTTCTTCCCAACCAATTGTGGTGATTATGGATTGATATTGTCATTGTTTTGATGCATGTTCAAGGTTTTTTTGAATTAAACAGTTGAGGTTATAAATCTTTTGAAAAACAGTAATTTAGAACGCATGAGAGAACAAATGTTTTTATGTGGATTATGCTTCATTGGCTGATTATATATAGGTTTATGATTATGGTAATATGATATAATAACATGTCATAAATTGATTTATGTTCAAGGTATATAAAATACATCGAGTATGGGTACCGTCCCAAAGAGGTTAGCATACTAGGCGGGGAAGTCATGAGCCCCTAAACCTAGGCCCGATAAATTTTACCATTAGAGAAAGTACTAATGGGAAGGGGGTTCACCGGGAGTATAATCGTATGTCAGTCGGTGTTATGCGAAGTATTTATGGTTGCACTGTTTACCGGAATTAGCCATTGGTTTAGGCAGTCAGTACTGTGCTAAAAGTAATGCACGTGGTTTATAAATTCAATCACGAACTTAATAAGATTTCATAATTGGACCGAGTGATAGGTAAGGGGTCGCGGTAAGACTCACTGAGATGTGTATCTCACTCTTTATTTGTTGTTGTTATATAGAGAAGCAGGGAAAGAAGAAGGCTAAACGACACGAGTAGGTGGCGTGCCTATGGAGTTGATGAAGACATTATGCCTTTGTCTATATTTTGTTTTTCCCTGTAGTTTCTGTAGTTGGATTATGTAACATGCAAAAATGCTAAGTTGTATAAACCGTTTCCGCTTTTGCATTGGTTTGGATATTGAACTTTGGGCTATATAAAATTTTATGACTCTTTGATTAGCAATTGGGAGTTTTTGGTCGGTTCAATATCTAAAACAGGAATTTGTATACTCCGATGTAAGCTAATATGTATACCTTAGTATTTCAATTGTTTGGAGATACTAGGTTGTTACAACTTGATAAGATTATATTTGTTATTTTGTTGTAGGTTATGGAAAGGGTGAGGAACTGAGACTCACCCTAATTAATTGCTATTAAGTTGTCCAACTGTGTGTTGTTGATGAAAAAGGGTGAGGTGTTGTCCCTAACCTTCATATTTTTCTCGAAATCATCTATATTCAGATGATTGCGAGACCATATTAATAATGATAGGGTTGAGAGTTTGAAACAATTTCACTCATTACTTGGATGGAAAAGGGTTTTGTGCTTTCCTTGACCCCCATATTTGGCTCGAAATCATCTCCATTGAGTTCATATCGATGCCACTAACTTGATGTAACCACCATGCCAGGTCAGCAAGCCAATTCAGCTGAGGAAAATCACATTGGACGCCAAGATAAACAGGCGTAGTGAGAGAATTAGGGCGCCAAATAGCAAGTACACGGGTTTGGCGTGGGTGAATTAAATAGGAAAAGGGAATCTCATTTATGTCATGCATAGTATGAAGTCACTCATTTCCTCTCTCCTCTAACCGTATTCTCTCTGTAATTCCATGGGAATGTTTTGTACCGATTTCCCATTATCATACTCTTAGCTACACTAGCATTTTACAGTACACTCAATTGTAATCCCCTTGTCAATTCCATTTTACTACTTGAAGTGAATTGAATACAATCAATGAATTCCATTTCCTTTGTGTGATTTATACTCTTAACAATTGTTGAATTGTTACATTGGTGCTTTCATCATCGATTATGGCTGAGAATACTCGATTCAAGGAACTCAACACAGAGGTGCGTCATATCGCAGAACAAGTAGAGAAGAACTATGCAGAACTCCAAACGAAATGAAGCACGCCGAGGTAGCTAATGTGCAGCGATTTGAACGAATTGAGCAGACAATCACCACGGAGGCGAATGTAGCAAGGATAATCGCGGTACTGGAGAAACAACCAATCGGTTCATCTACACCACACAGTAGCATTTCAATCGGATCTGGAGGTCCTTAGCATTCAAAACCCAGGCAACCATTTCAGGTTAGATCGATTAAACTTGATTTCCCTAGGTATACATGCCTCAAGAAAAATAACGTAACACCACACGACACCAAATCACATTTACCTCATGTATACCCAATCAACCATCCAATCACACAACATTTACAATCATTTATGTCAATAGTTTTAAAGTGTAGGAAGGTGCCCTTACCAACTTTCCCTTCTCGATTAAACTTTGTTCCAACGACGCAAATATTTCTTGCACCTTAATTCGCACAAAAGCGATTTACTATGTAAGAACCAAAAATACCTAAACCTCATTCACATACATAGGCTTTGGCCTAAACACTAAAATTATGCTAAGGTTGATTTTCTTGAGTTCCCTCTTCACTCACATACATAGGCTTTGGCCTAAACACTAAAATACGTATATACGATTGCAACTTTCGCAGCCATTCGTATATACGTCTTTAGGACATATATACGATGTGTTAAATATGGCATCGTATATATGTCCAAAATAAATATATACGATTGGCTATTTTTTTTAAAAAAAAAATAGATTTCAAAGGGGTATTTGGGGTTTCACAATTATGTGGGGGTATAAGGGGATATGGCGGGGGTATGAAAAAAACAACCCATATATATATATATATATATATATAGACTAGTCATAATTAATATTGAGCAATTCTGCAACCACAACACACCACACAACTCCATATTCCCTAATTTAATGACTACATGCTAATGCACAAGTTTCTTGAATATCACCACTCGCACAGGTGTTTGTATGGTTCAATTAAGAACAACACCACCATAGTCTTGCAGAAAGGTGCCCTTACCAACCATCTAATCACACAACATTTACAATCATTTATGTCAATAGTTTTAAAGTGTAGGAAGGTGCCCCTACCAACTTTCCCTTCTCGATTAAACTTTGTTCCAATGACGCAAATATTTCTTGCACCTTAATTCGCACAAAAGCGATTTACTATGTAAGAACCAAAAATTCCTAAACCTCATTCACATACATAGGCTTTGGCCTAAACACTAAAATTATGCTAAGGTTGATTTTCTTGAGTTCCCTCTTCACTCACTTCCTTTAATAAAAATTATCAAGACCCTTTTGTTCACCAAGATTCCTATTTTTCAACCTTAATAAAAATTTCCCAAAATCGAAAACCACATCATCTATTTTCAACATTTTCAAGACACTTTATTTGAAATCTCCCTTAACACATTTTCCACTTGAAGTTCATCAAGGATTACATTTTTTTTATATCAAAACCATAATACTCCATACATAACTAGAAAGCACTAATAAAGATGAAAGTTGCTAAAAAGCCTCAAAAGCATTAGAAAGGTAGTGCTCAATTAATTTAAAAAGGCTTAAATATGTCTTAGACCCTGCAAATATTACGTGTTTTGGTTTAAATCCCTGCAATGTGTCTGTCACGTGGCTTTCAAATGCTCATTGTAGATTAAAAGATTATATGATGGAGGCTTATGACAGATTTCCTTGACAATTTGACCATTTCCAGGTTCAGCAGGTTTGGGTCTTCCATCATATACCTAGCATGCTACATACAAACCATGTGCAGTAGTGTAGATTCTGGGAAATTAAATTAATATTAATGTTAACATTACATCTAATCAAATGGAAGAGAGATATATATACAGATAAAGAAAATGGTTACTAGATATCTATTATCTACATTAGGGAAGGTGTTGTTGTGAGTGTTGGGGAAACACAACAAAGAGAAATAAAGAATTTTTCAAGTTTCTCAGGTTCCGATTCCTTCTGCGTTCCTATTTTAACCCTATAAAATTTACTGATAAAATCCTCATTAATAAAGAATTTATCATCCTCACCAACATCTTTACTGACTGATTCCTTTCTAAGGACATTTTTCCCCTTAACCAAAGCTAAAGATTGAAGACATCTCTTCAGATCTGAAGCTGTAATATCAGTTGCTTGCTGATTTTCCTTGTAGCTTAAGCTATCAGCATCATTAAAAAACATGAATACACACATTTGGTAGGTGGAAACATTTAACTCATGATGTCTTTGACCATTTCCAAAGGTAGCTTTTAAGTCTGCTGTGCCCATATTAGTTTGCCATGACAATCTTCTGCCGAGATGGATGTCGAGGTAATATGACCGAAACTTCTCACAAATCGCAGACATTTCGGTCTGGAGGTTACAAGCCACGCTCGATTGCGTTAGCCACACCCCGTTGTTAGAACCTGCACAGTAAACATAGGACCATTACCTAATTCAGGATGTCTGGCATGTCCTTAAACATTGAGACTCCTCTCTGCATAATTAGAAATTGTTTTTCCAGACAAAAGCCTCTTTGCCAGATGTTGTTTGTAATACTTCTCAAACATATCTTTTTCTTACAAACACCGAAATAGGATTATCACTTTGTCAAGAGTAATCTCTACATCATCATCCTCATTAACTTCCTTTAGACCCTTTCGAAGCTTTTCAAATGAGGAACTCAGTGCAGTTGTCGTTATTAAATGCCAACTTTATAATCTTGTCGTATTTATTGTTCTTATCTAAAAGCTTCTAGACAAATTCAACGGGGTCCTTCAAATTTTCTAGATCAGTAACAAGTTGTTTACCCGACTGTCTGATGTGTGAGGTCATCACATCACGTATTATTGAACGACCGTCAGAAACACGCCGAAACAAGTTATACATTCTACCCAAATCACATAGACCACATAGACTTGCCTCCTTCGATGGCACCACAAGGCATGGTGTCGATTTTTTCAATTGAAGACAAAATCTGCAAATTCAATACAAATCAAGAAAACTATTAAAAAGAATCAATTACTTTGCCTAAAAATATAAGCAATCAATTTAAATTCAACTATAATGTTGAATAAAAAAAAGGAATCTATGCATCAATTGCATAACTATTCCATTCTTTAATGTAAGATATCTTACCAATATTAATCAAGAAAATCACAGTTGCTGGATATTTATGTTGAAGGCATAAATATATAACACAACATCCACGATTTCCTTTTGATGCGTGTAGAAAGAAGTCGAGAGAAAATCGATTATCGATTATATATATAAATGAAAGAACAAGATGAATCATCAGGAATTAGCTATATATAAAGTATTGATGCGTGTAGAATGAAGTCGTGCTCGTTTTTTGAAACCCTAACTTATCTTCATAAAAATTAAATCATACAATTATATGTGAGAGCTGATCTTACTTACGATTGAGCGATAGATAGATACATAGATAGTAAATTCTTCTTGTAAAATCTGCAAACGCAATATAACGAGGATATAGAAAAGGAAATATACTACTTTAGGTTTTGGGAACACCGATTCTCGCTACTGTTCTCAAAGTGATGATGCACACAATCTCAGATTTAAAGGGAGAAGAGTAACGAATGTTAGGTTTGGTTTCCAAGTTATCATTGTTATTACTGTTAACACTTTGGGCTTGTTATTTTTACATCCCCTGTTTAATTATATTGCACTTTGTTGCTAATTGCACTCTATTATTTACTGTTTTGCAACCCACTTCTCTATTATTTTATTACTCACCAAATATCACTTTTTACGAAAAATCTTAAATTAAAAAAATACCAAACACACAATTTTTTATGGCTTAAAGATATGTTACCCGCTGCAAATGTTGCCATTATCCATTTACCCCCTGCAAAAAAAAAATTTAAAAACACCTTGCAAAATACAATTATATTCAGTTACTCCCCTGCAAAAATATAAAATTATCCATTTACCCCCTGAAAAGAGGGGGGTAACTGGATAATTTAATATTTTGGGAGGTGTTTTTTTTTTGTAGGGGTAAATGGATAATCGCAACATTTGCAGGGGGTAACATATATTTAAACCTTTTTTATATCAAGAACTACGTGACATTTGATTCCCTTCCAGGGGATACTTAGAAGTAGAGGGCCGGGAGAGCTCACCTCTGTCAATTGCGCTAATATAATCATCTTTTTTAAGTTTCTTTAATTAATTTCTTTCTTGTTGTCTCAAAAAAGAACAAAAACAACTAACTATTTATCAAATCCTTTATTTAATTTTAATTTGCAAAGGGGTAAAATTCAATATATTTTAAATTAACATTCTTGCACAATTTATTAAGAGGTAGCCTTCTTTGAGAATGATGTTGTGGGGTGCTAATACCTTCCCCGCACATAAACGACTCCCGAACCTAAACCTAGCCCTTATCCAAACCTAAAGGTATTTTCCAAATTTACCCTTAAACTAAAATTTGGTAGCGACTTCCTTTTTGAACTTCGAATAATCATTTCCCGGATTTTCGATCCCTACAATCACACTTTATAATATTTAAATTAAAAAATAAATACAATTTTCCAGAAACAAACATAAAAAATACCTATTCAACGCCTCTAAAGTAACCTTTATTATAATGAGGTAAATAAAATTTAAATTCATTTATAAAAAGTAAAACATCAAATTATGACTATATAAATTTCTAAGATATAAAAAAAATTAAAAAATAATTAATTGGTCATAATTAATGTCAATGTTGTGAAAATAGTATCCTCAATCCAAAGACGAAATTTTCAGAAAATGCACATCTGTACTGGGGTAGTTAATTAACCGGCCTATTAGTAAACATCAACCCGACTGATGACACATGAGCTCAGAGCATTGACACGTGGACCGGACAAGGAACACATAATGGATAACCATCAATAATTGACCTATCGGGCGGGAAGAACAAGTCTCCCAAAGGATAACCGCAACAAGCAGTTCTAGAGAGCTCAACTATATAAGGAGGAGCTCGGATGTGAAAGTGGGCATGTAGTATGAACACACACACACACACACAGACACACACACACACACACTCACTCACTCACTCACTCACTCACTCACTCACTAGAACTAAGATAAACCAATAGTTATCCAAGAAGCTTTGTAATTGATATTTGATCAAAAAAATCTTATTCAAGTACATTGGCGCCCACCGTGGCGCCCGGTAAAATTGTTCCCCCCACCCACCTTCTATCACTAATCATGGTTACTACACGTCAAGGACGTCGACGAAACCCTCAACTATCAACTCGTGAAGAAAACGTTCCCACCAGGACAACCAGTACTCAAGATCGATCACGAAACCACCGCCTTCCTACTCTGGAAGTCGTTCCTGCACGAGCAACCATTGCTACTGCAACACTGAATTCCACCCCGGTTGTCGTTGATGTAGAAATAAAAATCTCTTTCCATGTTTTGATGATACAAACTTAAGTAATGAGTTAAGCTTTCTAATCTTATTATGATTTAACAAGTTTTCAATCAAGTGTGTTAAAGAACAGGGAATAAGTTTCATAGCAAAATTCTTGGCCTTACAAAATAAACCAAGTGGTTTTCAAAGATAAAATGTGCCAAAAGAAGGTTACCTACAAAAGGGTACCTTACGTAAGGTTGAATACGTGAAGGTTAACCCATCGGAAGGTTGGATCGCAGAAGCTTAAAAGATAAAGTAACTTTCTTCGAGAAGGTTGATGAAAGTCAAGCGAGAAGGTTGACTAAAAGTCAACACAAGGTTGACCAATAGTCAATGAGAAAGTTTGATTGAAGTTAATGAAGGTTGAATTATTTCTTAAAGAGGTTCGAAGGTTAAGTGTTCAAGAAGGTTAAAAGAGAATTGAAGATTTCAAGCTTACATTTCTGGAAACATATTCATATTCGAAATCTTAATCGAAATGCATCAAATGAAGTTTCAAGGAATTTAAGTTTGAAATATTATCTTATATGATAAAGAACTCCTTGATTTTTGTTTGTAAATTAAAAGCATGTTTGTTCATGTTAAAGGAGCTTGAAGCTTCAAAATAAAGCATGTAAATAATTATGTAGTACATGAATAGGAACCGAATTGACAGAATGATGTAAAGTCTTGACATGAAAAGATGGTAGCACAAGACAAAGCAAAAATGTTGCGCTCGAGAAGGTTGAAGACTACTACCTAAAGTTCAAAATTCATCATTACCTACCTACAAAGCTACAACAACTTCCAACGGCTCTTTCCTTCTTTCCAATGACCATATTTGATTCAAAGTCTATATAGAGGGGCTGCTCTACTCAAATGCAAACCATGAGTTGATATTGGAACCTTCAAGTCAAGCTTCTAAACGAAATCCAACCTTCTCATCCACACTTCAAGCTACTACAAGTTCAGAATTGGGAAATACTATCTTGAGTGTGTGCTTGCTTGTTATGCTCTTTGAAACACATTGTATTTATCTATCAACAAGCTCTTAAATCATCCCAAACCCAAACCCCTTCATTGTAAGAAATATTGTGTAAGTTTCTCAACAAACTACCTAGTGAGAGGTGAGTGTTGTTGGTGATTCTAGTTGTAAGGTTCTCAACAAACTACCTAGTAAGAGGTGAGTGGTTTTGGTGATCCTAGTTGAAAGGTTCTCAAAGAAACTACCTAGTGAAAAGTAAGTGTTGTTGGTGATCCTAAGGAAGTACCTTTAGGAAACTAGAAGAGAGTTTTCTAGTAGGTTGAGACATGACTTGGTGAAGTGTGTAAGTTAGCACTTGTCTTTTGTGTGTGATCAAAAGTGAGTGGAGGTGAAAAGTCTTTGGCAGTTGAAGCTAAAGCAAGTGTAAATCTATTTGGAGAATAGTGGAAACTCTCACGTGGACGTGGGGAGAGGAGTAGCCACAGTTTGGTGAACCTCTATAACTTCTCTTGTGTCATTATCGCTTTTCTTATTAACTACTTTAAACTGTCTTACAATCACCAAAGTTTTCAACTACTTGAAGGTTAAAAACACCAACCTTACGTAGTCAAGATCGTAATTTTAAATGAGATTTACTTTGATTATCTTTTGAAAACAACACTCTTTAAGAAATCAAAGACATCTAAATTCATCAAAGTTAATTATCTTTCACTACTTTCATACTTGACTATTGTTTGTGTTACTAACATTCAACCTTACGATATCCAAGTAATCTTGAGAAACAATACGAAGGTTGCGGTATTAAAATTAAAAAGAGTGCACAATTCAATCCCCCTTTCTTGTGCAAATTAATCACTTCAATTGGTATCAAAGCTCACCTCTAGGGCTGAGCACACTTTGCAAGTGTGAGAGGAAAGATCTGGAAGAAGTGATGAGTCATCATTCCAACTCGTGATGTTCCTTCCTGAAGGAGCTTCGTGAAATAGACCACCGAGGATTCACTAGTGAACATTACTATTATTGGAAAGATCAAATGAGATTATTCCTAGAATCTCAAGACACTGACATTTGGGGCATTGTTGAAGATGGTCCTTTTGAACCTACTACAACTCTTGATGATGGGACTACTCTGACTAAACCAAGAAATACCTGGACACCTGAAGATAAACGTATGGTACTTCTAAACTCTAAAGCTAAATTTTATCTAACATGTGCTCTAGGTAGAAGTGAATATGATAAAGTAGCTGGGAAAGAAAGCGCCAAAGAAATCGGGATACATTGAAGGCGCCCATGAAGGAGCAGGCACAAGTCAAAGAAGCAAAGATCAACCTTCTTATCCATAAATTTGAAACATTCAAAATGGAGGAGCAAGAAACAATTTCTGAAATGTTTAGCAGATTCACAACAATAACAAATGATTTGAACTCTCTGGGAAATACCTACTCAAATCAAGCCAAAGTGAGAAAACTCCTGAGATGCCTTCCAAAGGTATGGAGACCTAAAGTGATTTGCTATAATGAAGCTAAAGATCTCTCTATTCTCAAAATAGAAGATCTACTTGGATCTCTAAAAGTACATGAACAAGAAATCATGGATGAACTTCAACCCAAGAAGGTTAAAACTATTGCACTCAAAGCTTCTCAAAAATCTTCACAACCTTCTAAAGCTATGGCACTTAAAGCTCAAGAGGACACTCAAGAAGAAAGTGAAGATGATGAAAGTAACATTGATGATGAGGATGAAATGGCTCTAATCACCAGAAGGTTGAGAAGATGGGCATTTAGAAAGAAAAATAACAGAAGACCCTTCTTCAAGAAAGATCAACCTAAAGGTGAAGGAACCAGCAAAATTGACCCTGTGTGCTATGAATGTAACAAACCTGGACACTTCAGAAATGAATGTCCAAAGTTGAAAGGAAGCAACAGAAAGTTCACACCTAAGAAAAAGGCTCTACTTGCAACATGGGATGACTCAGAAGAAACCAACTCAGACCATGATGAAGAGACTGCAAATTTTTGTCTCATGGCTGACTCTGAGGAACCCTCTCAAATATTTCCTGCATCAAGTATGGAATCAATCAACTCATGCTTCGTAGGAGATACTGACCTAGAAGAGGTAAGCACTTCTAAATCACTAACTTGTGCTTCATGCAAAGATACTGAACATGCTTTTGAAAACCTATTATCTGATTCAAACACTTTAGCCCAAAATGTGTGATGTTCAAAAATCAACTTTTGAATTCAAAAGGGAGAATGAAGAGCTTCAAAAACAAAATGAATATTTGATAAGAACAGTTCAAACTCTTCAACATTCTCACTTTAAACTTTCTGAACAACACAAACTTTTGAAAGATAAGGTCTTAGAGCAACCAAACCTTATACACTCTGATCTTGAAAAACAAAATAACCTTCTCAAAGAAAAAGTGTCTGTTTTAACTAAAGAACTAGCTATGTCTATACAAAATACTTTTGAGCTACCTATAGAAAAACAAACCGAGAAGAATCATAGGACTAGAAAGCCTAAGACAAAGTGCACATATTGTAAACATTTTGGTCATGATATTTCAGTATGTTATAAAATGAAAAAAGCTTCTACAGAAGAAAACTAACCATGAAGGACCAAAAGATATTGGGTACCTAAATCATTACTAACATCCGAAAGCAGGAATGCCTCTTAGCATCCAAGAAAAAGCATGTGGTTCTTAGGCGGTGGATGTTCGAGGCACATGATGGGGAAAGAGATAAATTTCTCTCAATGGAGAGAATAGATGGAGGCTATGTCATCTTTGGCAATGATGATAAAGCTTGCATCAAAAGTATAGGTACTATAGGTAATTCTAAATCCCCTAAAATTAAGAATGTTCAATATGTAGAAGGTTTAAAGCATAACTTGTTAAGTATTAGTCAACTATGTGATAGTGGTCATAAAGTTTCTTTCAAATCGACAAATGTTTTATTAAAGAAATCTCCTCAGTAAGGTCTTGTTTATTGCATCTAGAAATAAAAATCTATATAGCCTATGTCTTGATGAACTTTCTCAAGAAACTTGTCTTATGTCTTATGAAAATGACAAATGGATTTGGCATAGAAGAACTGGTCACATAAGCATGCAAACCATTTCAAAGCTTTCCAAAAAGGAACTAGTCGGAGGACTACCAAAAATCAATTTTGAAAAAGATAGAGTGTGTGAAGCATGTGTTCATGGTAAACATGTCAAATCAAGTTTTAAACCTAAAAACATGATCACATCCCAAAGATCACTAGAATCGCTTCACATAGACTTATTTGGTCCTACCAAAACCGCTAGCCTCAATGGAAAAGATATGGTTTTGTAATTGTAGATGATTTCTCTAGATTCACATGGGTGCTATTCTTGAAAAACAAAGATGAAGCTTTTGAAGCATTCAACGTGTTTCTAAAGAAAGTTCAAAATGAAAAAGGAACAAATGTTATTTTCGTAAGAAGTGATCATGGGGAGAATTTGAAAACTTCTCATTCAAAACTTCTTTGATGAAAATGGAATTACTCACAATTTCTCTTGTCCTAGAACTCCACAACAAAATGGAGTTGTAGAAAGGAAAAATAGAACTTTGCAAGAAATGGCAAGAACACTTTTAGAAGATTCAAAAATTGAAAAATATTTTTAGGGAAGAAAGTGTAAACATGACTGCTATATTTTGAATAGAGTTTCCATTAGAAAAATTGTTGAGAAAACCCCTATGAAATTTGGAAAAATAGAAAACCAACCATTGCATATTTTCGTGTATTTGGTTGCACTTGTTTCATTTTGAATAACAAAGACAATCTAGGAAAATTTGATTCTAAATCGACAAAGGAATTTTTCAGGATATTCAACATCTTCAAAGGCTTATAGAGTATATAACCTTAGGACTCAAAGCGTAGAAGAAAGCATGCATATTGTATTTAATGAAACTAACAGTTCAAATGAAGTAATTGATGTTGATGAGACCAATCGAGAACAAAGAAGAAGGTGCGAACAGGAAAGCGAGGTTAGAGAAGGATGAACCGGAAGCTTACATTCAACCTTCTCAACAATCAAATGAAGCTACTCAAGCTTCGATGAACCTTCTCAATTACCAAGAAGTTGGAGAATGGTGGTACATCATCCACAAGATCAAATTATTGGTAGCACTTCGGATCCTGTTAGAACTAGAACTTCATTTAGAGACAATCTTTGCTTTGGAATGGCCTTAATCTCTCGAAATAGAACCTAAGTCAATCAATGAGGCCATACAAGATCAATCATGGATAGAAGCAATGACTGAACAACTCTCTCAATTTGAAAAGAATGAGGTATGGAACTTAGTGATACCTCCAAAAATCGATCTATTATAGGAACCAAATGGGTGTTGAGAAACAAGCTAGATGAAAATGGTAAGGTGGTGAGAAACAAGGCAAGACTTGTTGCTCAAGGGTATAACCAACAGGAAGGTATTGACTATGATGAAACTTTTGCTCCGGTAGCAAGGTTAGAAGCTATTAGAATCTTACTTGCATTTCTTTGCACACAAAAATTTCAAATTATTTCAAATGGATGTTAAAAGTGCTTTTCTAAATGGCTTTTTAAATGAAGAAGTTTATGTCAATCAACCTCCTGGTTTTGTTGATCAAAAGAAACCAAACCATGTTTTTAAACTCACCAAAGCTCTATATGGGCTTAAGCAAGCTCCTAGAGCTTGGTATGAAAGGTTAAGTAACTTCTTGATCAAAAACAAATTTACAAGAGGAAAAATTGATACTACATTGTTTAAGAAAACTCTTGATAAAGATTTGTTGATTGTTCAAATTTATGTTGATGATATCATTTTTGGATCAACAAATGAAAAATTATGCAAAGATTTTTGGGAAACTTATGAAAAGTGAATTTGAAATGAGTATGATGGGAGAATTAAGTTTCTTTCTAGGACTTCAAATTAAACAACTTGATGAAGGTATCTTTATTAGTCAAGAAAAATACATCAAAGATCTTCTCAAGAAATATAAGACGAATGAAGCTAAAGCCATGGCAACTCCTATGCATCCTTACGTACAAATTGAGAAGGATGAAGAAGGAAAACCAATTTCGAAAAAAGAATACAAGGGTATGATAGGTTCACTGTTATATTTAATCTGCTAGTAGACCGACATTGTGTTTTCAGTTGGCCTATGTGCTAGATTTCAAGTTTCTCCAAAAGAATCTCATCTCACTGCAAATAAAAAAAGAATATTCAGATACTTAGTGGGAACAACCAATCTTGGTCTATGGTATAAAAAGAATACTCATTTTGACCTAATTAGCTCTTTGTGATGTCGACTATCTTTGGTGATAGAATTGTGAGAAAAAGTACTAGTGGATCATGTCAAATTTTGGGGAATCCTTAATCTCTTGGTCTTGTAGAAAAGCAGAATTCAATTGCATTATCAACTCTTTCAAGCGGAATATGTATCATTCTTTGGTTGTTGTTCACAAATTCTATGGATTAAGAATCAATTGGAGGACTACTCTATAAGGTACACATGCACTCCCATTTATTGTGATAATACTAGTGCTATCAATTTATCAAAAATCCCATCCAACACTCTAGGTCTAAACACATTGATATTAAACATCATTTTATCAGAGATCATGTTCAAAAGAAGGATGTGGAACTTATTTTTATTAACACCAAGCATCAATTAGTTGATATATTTACTAAGCCTTTGTTAGAAGAAAGTTTTAATTTTATTAAAAAGGCTTTGCACATTTTAAAATGTCCTTAGGAGAAAAATATGTCAAAAATCCCAACCTTCTGAAGTCTTTAGAAGGTTCGCTTGGAAAGAATCAAATTCAGAAGGTTGAATTTGAGAAGGATAAATTAAAGTCAACATTGGGGACAGTTATTAAAGCAACTAAAAACTGTCTTCTATGACAGTTATGTCTTGTCATAACTGCAACCATCAAGTCACAACGGCTAGTCTCTCTCTATCTCTCTCTCTCTCTCTCTCTCTCTCTCTTTCACGCACGCCAATCCATCTGAACACATTCTCTCTCAAACCGATTCTCTTCTTCTCTTCCTTCCTTCTTCGCGAAAAATCCTTCTTTTCTCCAAAAATGGTGAGAACAAAAATTCCATGTGTGAAGAAAGCCAGCACTCCCACAACCCATGATCTTCCACCTGCATTATTGAGTGCTTCTAAACCTCCTCCCACTCAGATTAAGGCTCCATCTGAACAAAGATCTTCCAAATCTTCACCCACTCCCTCTCGAAGATCAACTAGAATCAAAACCAGTTCTTTCAAAGAAATACAGGGTCCTGGAACAAGGAAGAGTCAACCAATCACCCTCGATGATGATGACTCTACTCTGTCTGAAATGATGGCAGAATCGAAACTGGAACTGAAAAGGAAAGCATCTCTTCAACCACAATCTTCTTCCAAAAGGCCAAAATTTAAGATTAAGTTTGGAGGAAGTAAAGGAAAAGAAAAGATTGATGAAGAACGAAATCTTGAAGTTGAAGAACAAGCCCGCTCTGCATAAGTATTTGATAAGGAAAAATGGGGTAAAAGGAACGTTCTCATTGGAAGAATTTATATCATTGGAAGAACTCTAAAGCTTCGGTTGGAATCTACAAGAACACATTGAGAATCAAGGTTGGCAAAACATTACATCCCAAGAGGGAAATTATTTATCCCAACCTTATAAAAAGAATTCTATGGATACATGAATGTGAGTGAAACTAAATCCTCTTTTACTACTCAAGTAAAAGGAACCACCATTGTGGTAACACCAACCATAATAGCTAATGCCCTGAAAATTCCTGAGAATGAAGTATGTTTGTATGGGAAAGATTGGTATGATCAAACTGAAGTTACACAGGAGGAAGTTCTGAAGCTTCTGATGAAGAATCCTAGTGAAAAGCTTAAATCATCAGCACTAAAGGACGAAGCACGTATCATGCACAATATGGTAGTCCACTCTCTGATTCCTAGAGCAGGAAGTTTTGAGCAGGTAAAATCTATTGATCTACTCTTAGTCTATCACATGATCACTAGAAATAAGATAATCTTCCATACATTATCTTTCATTATATGATAGACATGTGCAAAACCATTAGGCAGATCTCATCCCTACCCTATGGTATGTTCTTGACCAAATTATTCAGATTTAAGAAAATCTCTGTGCCTAGGGAAGAATCAATACATGAAAAAACAACCTTCTGGTCCAAGAGTGCTAAACAGATGGGACTGAAACCTTTTAGCAAGAAAATAGAAATATTTCCAGAAACAAAACCTGTTCATGATGAACCTATCCTAGAACCAAGTCCTGATAAAAACACACCTCTGTCAACCCCTCAGGGGGAGCCACTAGAATCAGAATCTGTTATCAGAACTGAACCCATAAATTTAGCCCCACCAAAATCCACATTTGAAAATTTAGTTGAATCAGAACCATCTCAAGAATGGAGAGAAATTTTTGAAAATACCTTAAACTTGAATGACACTCCAATTGAAAAAGACCAACCTGAACCAATGGAAGAAGAAGCTTATGATGAAAACCTCAGCACAGACCTAGGAAAGCCTTTGAAACCTGAGAATCAAGCTTCTGAAACTATCCCTTCTGCTATAGAATTTCTACCTTCTGATAGAGCCATCTATTACCCATTCTCTCAGGGAGTCATTTGTCTGCCATATACCACCTCTCATGAGGGTCTAGCTCAGGGGGAGCTAAAAGAAAATCAATCCCAAGTGAATGAGGAACAGAAAAATGAACAAACACAACCACTATCTCCTATCACTCAAGCTGTTCATGAGGTAATTAGGGACATTGAAGACCAAGCCACACCTGAAAACCCTCAGAATCAAGCCACTAGCCCTGAAATCATGGCTTCAATTGCCCTCACTGAATTACTCCACACTCCTAATCCCTCAATTGGTCCAAATACACAATCAACTCATGCACCTATTCATCATGACATTCAAGGATCGACTGAACAAATAGCAAATTTATTTTCCCAATGGCGTGAAAATCCTAGAACTTCACCTGGTAATACTCTTGCTTCTGAAAATATTCACAGATTCATGTTCTCTCCTATGTATGACTCTTCTGCACCAAAGGTTCCTGAAGGTTCAGGACCTTCTAAACTACCTTCTGATCTGCCAAAACAATTTGGATCTCTAGGATCCTTTTGTCAAACTATGAATGCACCTCTATCATCATCAGACAAGGCACCTGGTAGCAGCAAACCTTCAGAAAACAAGGAAGATTCATTCACCTATGCAGACAAGAAGGAAGTATTGGAGGAAATGAAGAAGATGAGAGCACACCATGAGAAACAAATGAAGAAGATGAGGGTACAGAACAACAAACTTCTGATGAGCATTGGAATACTTCAGCAGGAAAATAGGCTGGAAGCCCACAGAAACTATGCCTACCAACAATGGGTGATGGAGAGCATAGTACCTACTATGGTTCCTAATGTTGCAGTTCCTGACTTTCCTCCTCCTCAACCCTTCCAAGACATTCCTCAACCTGCCTCATCCTCAAACTCTTCAGATGATTCCTCTCCAACAAAGTAGCAAGCTAATTTCCCTTTCTTCCCTCCTTTTTGCTGTTGACAAAGGGGGAGAATGGAGATTATTAGCTACTTAGTTTATAACTGATATATTTTGGGGTTTCTGTTGACATTTTAATTATCTTTTGGACATATTTAATTTGTGTTATGGTATGGTTTGTAATTGATAATTATCAGAACTATGTATGTTTACTGTCTGCTGCATGATTGTTGCATTTATCATATGATAAATTATCCTTTTGCTATGCATGTGTTAAAATTATTTCCACTGATCAGTGAATGTCTATGCTTGAGCAAACAGAAAACTTAAAACATACTCTCAAGTTTGTCATCACCAAAAAGGGGGAGATTGTAGAAATAAAAATCTCTTTCCATGTTTTGATGATACAAACTTAAGTAATGAGTTAAGCTTTCTAATCTTATTATGATTTAACAAGTTTTCAATCAAGTGTGTTAAAGAACAGAGAATAAGTTTCATAGCAAAATTCTTGGCCTTACAAAATAAACCAAGTGGTTTTCAAAGATAAAATGTGCCAAAAGAAGGTTACCTACAAAAGGGTACCTTACAGAAGGTTAACCCATCAGAAGGTTATGATCGAAGCTTAAAAGATAAAGTAACTTTCTCGTAAGGAAGGTTGGTGAAAGTCAAGCAGAAGGTTGACTAAAAGTCAACACAAGGTTGACCAATAGTCAGCAGAAAGTTTGATTGAAGTCAATGAAGGTTGAATTACTTCTTAAAGAGGTTCGAAGGTTAAGTGTTCAAGAAGGTTAAAAGAGAATTGAAGATTTCAAGCACATTTACAGGAAACATATTCATATTCGAAATCTTAATCAAATGCATCAAATGAAGTTTCAAGGAATTTAAGTTTGAAATATTATCTTATATGATAAAGAACTCCTTGATTTTTGTTTGTAAATTAAAAGCATGTTTGTTCATGTTAAAGGAGCTTGAAGCTTCAAAATAAAGCATGTAAATAATTATGTAGTACATGAATAGGAGGCGAATTGGCGGGAATGATGTAAAGTCTTGACATGAAAAGATGGTAGCACAAGACAAAGCAAAAATGTTGCTTCGAAGGTTGAAGACTACTACCTAAAGTTCAAAATTCATCATTACCTACCTACAAAGCTACAACAACTTCCAACGGCTCTTTCCTTCTTTCCAATGACCATATTTGATTCAAAGTCTATATAGAGGTCTGCTCTACTCAAATGCAAACCATGAGTTGATATTGGAACCTTCAAGTCAAGCTTCTAAACGAAATCCAACCTTCTTATCCACACTTCAAGCTACTACAAGTTCGAGAGTGGGAAATACTATCTTGAGTGTGTGCTTGCTTGTTATGCTCTTTGAAACAAATTGTATTTATCTATCAACAAGCTCTTAAATCATCCCAAACCCAAACCCCCATGTAAGAAATATTGTGTAAGTTTCTCAACAAACTACCTAGTGAGAGGTGAGTGTTGTTGGTGATTCTAGTTGTAAGGTTCTCAACAAACTACCTAGTAAGAGGTGAGTGGTGTTGGTGATCCTAGTTGAAAGGTTCTCAAAGAAACTACCTAGTGAAAAGTAAGTGTTGTTGGTGATCCTAAGGAAGTACCTTTAGGAAACTAGAAGAGAGTTTTCTAGTAGGTTGAGACAGCTTGGTGAAGCTGTGTAAGTTAGCACTTGTCTTTTGTGTGTGATCAAAAGTGAGTGGAGGTGAAAAGTCTTTGGCGGTTGAAGCTAAAGCAAGTGTAAATCTATTTGGAGAATAGTGGAAACTCTCACGTGGACGTGGGGAGAGGAGTAGCCACAGTTTGGTGAACCTCTATAACTCTCTTTGTGTCATTATCCGCTTTTCTTATTAAGCTCGCTTTAAACTGTCTTACAATCACCAAAGTTTTCAACTACTTGTAAGGTTAAAAACACCAACCTTCTGTAGTCAAGATTAGAATTTTAAATGAGATTTACTTTGATTATCTTTTGAAAACAACACTCTTTAAGAAATCAAAGACATCTAAATTCATCAAAGTTAATTATCTTTCACTACTTTCATACTTGACTATTGTTTGTGTTACTAACATTCAACCTTCTGATATCCAAGTAATCTTGAGAAACAATACAGAAGGTTGCAGGTATTAAAAATTAAAAAGAGTGCACAATTCAATCCCCCCTTTCTTGCGCAAATTAATCACTTCAGTTGAAACACATGTTCCGCAACCCCCATTTCCAACGCCAACCCTCGAAGAGCACCCTCTGCTCGTCGACGTCAATGCTGTCATTAACGAGTTGCGTAAGCAGAACCAGACGTTACAACAACAGATGAATATCATTCAATAAGAAAGAGATCCGAGCAGTTTGGATAGTGTTCAAATTGAAAAAACATCCATTTTCTGATGCCATCATGTCTGTCCTTGTCCCTCCAAACTTCATGCCACCACCTTTAGACACATAAGATGGCCGGAAAGATCCACGGGAACACTTAACTGCTTTTAACATCCAGATGGCCATAATCGGAGCACACGAGACTTTGAAGTGAAAAGTATTCTCAGGATTATGAAAAGAGCCGCTCTATGTTGGTACATGAGTCTCCCTAGGCAATCAATACTGAGTGATGCCGATTTCACCAAGAATTTTATCAGGCATTTCTCTGACAGGAGAAACCAGAAAGCCTCAACTGCCACTCTTTTTAACACCAGACAAGGACCGAATGAATATTTCCATCAATATCTTGGACACTTCAGGGATATATCACCGTCGATGTCGAGACCTTGATCAAAGACAGTTCACAGACGCTTTCGCCAATGGCTTTCGGGGAGGACAGTTCCATGAATCCCTAGTCTACCGAACTGTCTCGAGTATGCAAGAGGTCTTGGCCAGAAAATCATTTCTTCTAAACTCCAAAAATTGTAAAAATCAATAATTAGAAAGCACTAAAAATGATGACGGTTACTAATTGAAAAATTATGTGGTTTGTCATTTCGAAAACTTGATTGAATGCTTGTTAATTTGCCACTGATTTGGTTGCATTTGGAGTTGTAGAACTCGAGTTATAGGTGAAACAAGTTAGGTTAAAATTACGGAGACAACTGGACATAGAGGTCAGTGTTTTGGTTATCTGCGTTTTCAAAAGAGCTCATTTTCGAACGAATCCAATTTCTTTGAAAACTTGACAGAATTTGCCTCAGTTTATGCACAAGTTTCATGCAATTTGATCGAGTTTTGTTCATTATAGAACTGCTTGAATTTGAAGGACGTAAATCGCATCTTTTGAAACTAGTATGTGTATTTTTGAAAACTGTACCTATTGAACACTTTCCTTGAAAACTGAACTTAGGGATAAGAAATAGACTCATGGGGCTTTCCAACAAGTATTTATTTGTCGAAATCCAAGGTCGTTTACTATTTTAATTAATTCGCCAAAGTAGGCGCAAAGTTACTTAAATTTTCGCGCACCGAGTTAAGTGGACTAATTTGAACGTTGAATAAAATGGTAATTTGTTGAATATATTGAACTTGAATTTTGTTGTTATGATCGTGTTAATTGTTGATGTGAATGATGTTGGATATATGATAAATTGTTGAGATTGGTATTATTGTGTTAATTACGGTTGTTAGGGTTGTTGGGCCCCCGCCATAATTGTGGTTGTCTCTTGGGTTGGGTAGTCCGGTAGGACTTTGATAACCTACTGAGTTAGAATACCTACCGGAGAGTAAGAGAGTAGGGAAGAGTGTTTGATCCATTACATGATACGATAGAACATCGGTGAGAACGGTTAGAGGAGATGAGAAGAGTGGATGTTGATTTCATGAGTTAGCGTAGATTTTCGAGGAGGATAGCAATCGCTCATACAAGATAGTGAAGGAGAGGAGAGTTCGGGCAAAAAGCCAAGTGGGGGAGACGCCATCTGCGAGGATTGCATGGTCAACAAGTGTTTTGAGTGTGGAAAGGAAGGTCATGTAGCTGCTAAGTGTGAGAAGTAGCATGTGGTCTGCTACAACTGTGAGGAATTGGGGCATATTAGTACCAAGTATCCAAAGCCAAAGAAGGAGAGGTATAGCGGGAGAGTGTTTGAGGGTTCGGAGCCTATGGAGGAGTGATGGTAGTATTTAGAGGTACGAGTTTTCATTTAGGGTGCCTTACTAGAAATCTATTGTTTGTTATGGTGAGTGTTTAAGTTTACATGTTCATGATAGTTAGATTTTCGAGGACGAAAATATTCTAAGTGGGAGAGAGTTGTAACACCCCAAAATTAATTAGATGAGTATTTAACTAATTTAATTAGGTGATTATTTAATTTACTTAATTAAGTGATTATTTGACTAATTTAATTAAGTAATATTTTAGTTGGCCATATTTAAATAATAATAAGGTAATTAATTTAGTTAAGGAGTGAGGTGTAGTAAATAAATGAGGGGTCTAATTTATTTAAGTGGGATAATTAAGATGAGATTTATTGTATTACAGGAGGTGAATTAAATTAATGGGAGTGGTGTAAATAAGGCCCAAGTCCATTAGTGAGCCCAATTCCTAGTCTTTAACCTAAGGGGTCTCTAGGATAGTGCTCATTTGGAACCAAACAAAGAAAGAAAAGAAACAAAATAGAAGAGAGGAATAGGAGAGGAGGATGCACTGCAGTCCACTTTGGGGGAGGGGGAGAAAATTCATCTTCTAGCTTTGGGTAAGTGTTTTTGGTGCCAAACAACTCCATATTCTTTCCTCTATCAATTAGTGTAAGATTCACGCCCTAATCATGTTCCTCTTTCTCTTTCCATGGATGGGTTTGGAGCTCAAGTGTTGGAGGAGAGCTTTTAATTGGTGATTCTTGGATTATTGGTGGAGGGGTTCTATTTGGTTGCAATTTCAAGGTTAGGGGACTCTCATTTACATCTATAATAAGTTGTAAGATATGTGTTATGTGTGAAATAGCACTAGGATGGTTTGGTTTGTATGAATCTTGTGTTAATCTTATGGTTGTTGTTGTGTTGATGTTTAAATTGGTGACATGGTGATGCTTGATGTTGGAATTAAATGTGTTATTAAATGTGCATGCCATGTGTTTGATAAAATGCTTCAATGTGATGAAATATGAGAATATGTTGATTTAATGATGTTGATTAGATGCCTAAGTGTTGTGGAAATTAAATTGATGCTCATGTATTTGTTGGATTAAATGGTGTTTAAGTGTTGTTGAATTTATTGGGGGGTTGATGATGAGTCTTACTTGTTTATGGTTTTTGTGTGTTTTCTGGACACTGTTTCGGTTTTCTCAAACTGGTACTGTTTGGTTGATCCAAAAATTATGTGGCTAATTGTTTTTGAAAATAGACTTAAGGCCGGTCGTTTTGGCACTGGTTTCGTTAAATTCGGAGTTGTGTAGCTCCAGTTATGAGTCCCCAAAGTCGGGTCAATTTTCTGGAGTCAAAATGGGAGTAGGTTCAGTTTTTGCAGGTTTTGTGTGCTCAGTTGAACTCCGTTTTGAATGATTCTTATTTCATTGAAAAATAGACTTAATTCCCTACGAAATAGGCACTGATTTCACTGAATTTCATTAAGAAATGAGAAAGAAAATTTGGTTGCAAGTTGGGTAAAGCGTCATGTCCGATTTTGGTACCTCAGCATAGTGTTTTGAAAAACTGTACCAACTGGACACTGATTTTGAGAAACTAAAATCATAGGTACGAAGGCTTTCCAATGAGTGGTCTTTTGTAATTTTTCGATGTCGTTTGCTATTTTAAATAATTCGCAGAATAGGAGTAATGCTGTAGGAATCCAGCACTTTGTGCGGGTGTTGCCAATGTTGCTCAAAGTGTCAAAAATACTGTTTTGGTCCCTCTGAACTTTTTAGTCCTCAAAAATATTATTTTGGTCCTTTGAACAATTTTAGTCCTTAAAAATACTATTTTGGTCCTCGTATGGTGATTTGGTCCTTAGGTGGGATTTAATTCTTGGTGTGAGATTTAATTTAATAAATGAGGTGTGTGATGAGGTGGTGATGATAAAGAGGTGATGTGGCTTCGGCCAAAAGAGGTGGTGGCTTCGGCCAAAGAGGTGGGTTAATACTTGATGTGATAAATTTATGATGGTGTGGGCTTCGGCCAAAGAGGTGGGTTAATACTTGATGTGATAAATTTATGATGTTGTGATGCATTGTCATGGTGTCACATAAATCATATGCATATAAAAGATGTGGTATGGCTTCGGCCAAAAGAGGTGGTATGGCTTCGGCCAAAAGAGGTGGTTGCCCGACGGGGTTATTGAGGTGGTAATGGATCCACATGCATTTTGCATACATGCATATACTCATACCTCTTAGGAATTTTTGGTGATGCTTAGTTAATCCGTTATTGTTGTGTTCTTGGATTATAACTGAATGATAAATGTATTAGTTGTTGTGGATTGATGTTGCTAGATGTTTTTCTAATATAATTCTTATCTTACTTGTTATTATTTATGTAAAGAGACTCACCCTAGCGCTTTTATGTTGCCTGCTCTCGTGGCGACATGCAGGTGATTCTGAGTGAAGGTGTCATGCCTTCTTGAGACATCGAGTCACTACGATTAGTAACACCAGGGGACGGGGTTGTAGTGTCGTTGTTTTATTTTATGTATTAGACCGAATTGAACTATGTACTGAATATGTTGAACTTGGTTTATTTCCGCTGTTCTGTGAAACTTCTTATGGTTATTGTAAACTTAAACAGGTTTTGAGGGTCCGTCCCACTTGGATATGACATGCATTTTACGCACTAGATGCGTTTGAATTTTAAATGCTATATTTGTGATGTTTTTATTAAATGTAGCACTCTCCTTGAGGTGCGTGGAAAAGTTTTTGAAAAACTCTGATTTGTATTTAGTAAAATAGTAGTAAATAGAAGGGGGTGTTACAACGGCGGTAAGTTATAAATCGCCAAAATCACGGGCCATGTACTGTGGGAGCTACTCTGGATACCGTGCGGGTTAAATCCATCAGCAGACAATGCAAGGCGTAGGTTTCTCGGGTCATCCCCGAAATTAGGATACTCAATATTAATTTTTTTCTATTGCGGAGAATCTGTCGGGTGTCGTAGCATACCATCTTTAATCGTTTCATCCTCATGCCATGTCAAGTGTTGTGCATCTTCTGAACTACGATACATGCGCCTAAATCGAGGAATTATAGGAAAATACCACAACACCTTTTCTGGAGCAGACTCTTTCTTCTTATACCGCGGTACATTACATTTAGGACACGACTTTAACAATGCATGTTCATTCCGAAATAAAATGCAATCATTCGGACAAGTGTGTATCTTCTCATAGTTCAAGACAATAGACCCCAACATTTGCTTTGCATCATACGTCCGAGAAGGAAGCACATTATCATTCGGCAACATTTCTTTCAGAAGTGCGAGTAAATCAATAAAGCTCTTATCCGTCCATCCGTGGCGAGTTTTCAAGTTATACAACTTGATCACAGCCAATAATTTTGTGAATTCAGTACAACCCGCATACAATGGTGTCTCTGCATCAGTTATCAACTTCTCAAACATTTCAGGACAATCATTAAGATCCTCTTCAACCACCTTTGCCATCTCTTCAAATTCGTTCGCATCAAATGAATGTGTCCCGGTGTCAACCGGCGGCGCATATTTCTTACTAATATCATTCATATTTGAAGATTCACCTTTTTTCTCACCGTGCATTATCCAACAAGTGTAACTTTGATCAATTCCATTTGCCTTTAAATGTCGTGCCAACTCCTCTGCCGTAACTGATTTTACATAACAACACCTTAAACAATGACATTTCATACCACTAGAAGTCCCTAAACGTTCAACAAAGACAAACTCACAAAATAATCCACTCCGGTAAGTATACTCCTTGGGACGGACGATTGGCGGACATCCAATTTCTATCCATAATTTCCAAATATTTATAATAAAATCACGAGAAGAGAACTTTAACATATGACCCATCAAGCAATTCGAATATAATGAAGAATCAATTCATATAAAAAACAAACAAAATTTCCTCTTTTAAATTTTTTCAATTCCCACTCCTTATTTTCCCAAGCTATATCTATCTCATATTCTATTTCTATTCTCGGTCCTTTGGTCAAGACAAAGGAACCATAGTCTAGTCTTCCAAATAATTAATGAACTTAATTAATTTATGTGTAACAAGAAGAGGCTAGTGGTAAAAAAAAAGAAGAGTCTAGTGTGCACAAGTGACAAAACTAATATATTTCTAAACTAGAACCCACAATTAATATCTAACAAGAAACAGAGAAAGGAACAGAAAACTCACCAATGTTGTCTGAGTGAGAGACTGAGAAAGATGATGTTCACTGAGAGAGATGATTTTCGTTGAGAGAGATGATGTTAATTTGCGTTAGGGTGTTAGGGTTTTGCGTTTCTGGGTGAGTGATTTTGCGTTTCTGGGTGAGAGTGTTAGCTGAGAGAGGGAAGTAGCTCAATGGGAAACGAAAAAAAAAATTATTTAACCATTCCTAGCGTTTTCTAAAAAACACTAGGGATCTATCTAGCGTGTTTTCTAAATACCTAGCGTTTTGAATAAAAGCGCTAGGGATCTGTCTAGAGTGTTTACTAAATACCTAGCGTTTTATAAAAAACGCTAGGGATCTATCTAGCGTATTTTCTTATTGGCTAGCGTTTTGAATAAAAGCGCTAGGGATCTGTCTAGCGTGTTTTCTAAATACCTAGCGCTTTCTAAAAAACGCTAGGGATCTATCTAGCGTGTTTTCTAATTGGCTAGCGTTTTGAATAAAAGTGCTAGGGATCTGTCTAGCGTTTTGAGTAAAAGCGCTAAGGATCTGTCTAGCGTGTTACCTAATGGGTAGCGTTTTACTTTAAAACGCTACCAATGGTGTAGCGTGTTATTAAAATGGGTAGCGTTTTTTTATAAACGCTACTAAAGGTGGCGATCTCTTTTTACAATTCTGGCGTAGTGAGAAGGTGTGGGAGACAAATTAAAAGGTAGATGGTTCCTTGATATATTTCCTTAGATTACTATTTTTCCTTATTTGAGATATTCTCTCTTGTATATAAAAATGTAAGACCTTATTGCTTAATGCAAGTTTTTCATTCTTATTTAGTTAAGACTTAAGACTTGCTTAAAGAAAACCAAGTCCTATTAGCATGCATGGTTCGGGTTGTTAATTTAGTTCACATACACAATAATTAAGAAGACATGAAGGAATTGAAGAAACATTTGTCTAACCATTAAAATCTCTCTTTTAATTTGTTTTAACACCAAAAATATATTTTGTATATATGATGTGTTTTTAAGGAACGCAAAAAACTATTTACATATCAATAGCAGACCAAAAAAGCCACAACTCAGATGTCAAAAAGCAGCACAAAACTCTGACCAATCAGATTAACAAACACACTTCAAACAATTGGATAATAAAAACCACAAAATATTACTACTATCCCTTGTAAATACATTCCAAGGGTGCCGACTACACACCACTCCTGAAGAGGCAATGGCTTGACATAGTCTTTACCAGAAAAAATACGAAAAAATAGAATTTACATGAATAAACATTTTCATAAACCAAATTCTCTTGTTAGGCCTATTTAAGTAACCAACTTAAGTTACAGAAAGTAAGTGATTGAGTTTCCATGTTAGTTGGAAGATACTTGGACTTCTAAATAATGTTTTTGTTTTTAATCATAAAAATAAGTGATAGAGTTTCCACGACTTTCTGCTGTTGCCTAAAGTCAAAAATGTTGTAGACGTAAGTGATAAAAATATATACAACTTATTTACAGGGAGATTCCTAGTAAAATGAGACATCTGGCATACTCAGGGACCAAACAGAAGATCAATTTGGTTTTTTCTTGCACAAGGAACATTCCAATACATCTTAAATTCTCCAACTACATACATTCTGGAGTCTGGCAAACAATCCGAGATTGGACAAATGATAAAGTTGACACATTGCAATAGAGAGCAGAGGTATGGTGTAGAAGTTTTCAATTGAAGAGAAAACATGCAAATTTAAATACAACTCAAGAAAACTATTAAAAAGAATCAATTACTACTCCAAAAAATATAATCAATTAATTTAAATTCTACTATAATGTTAAATATAAAAAGGAATATATATCTATTTCATAATTATTACAATCTTTAATGTATGCTACTTTATCAATATTAATCAAGTAAATCACAGTTGTTGAAGATTTATGTTGGAGACTACCAAAATGAATAGTAGAGCAAAGAACAACAGAGAATGAAACGTTTAGGCAGCTCTGATGGAACTACTCTCATCTTTATTAAAAAAGTCAATGCTCAAACCCAAAGAAAGGATTCTCCAAGGTGTGTTCATTCTCTTGTTTCCCTTATTCTGAACACTTGAAAATGCTCCACCTTCTCGACATGTGTCTGCTTTCACTATCTGCATCAAAGTACTATAGCAATATTAATTCAATTTCCTTTGAACATCAGTTCTAAACTAGCACCATTAATTAAATTAATTGCAGTTATAATATAAGACTGGTGTTATTGTCATCAATTTACTTACTGCTATTGGCTTTTTGGGGCTGATCTGCAACTAGTTGGTGCTTTAACTAATGCAGCTTTGATCCATCCAATTGATTGCTTAACGAAATTGGTAATAATTACCAGTGATGTAGGTGAGAGTTTTGTAGTTGAAGTTGTATCAACCAAAATTTGAAATGATACTGTTACAATAGAGCCTCCAGATCCAATTGCATTAGGTATGGATGATCCACACTGATCTTCCTCATTCGAAAGAATGACAAAAATCGAGGGCAACATGGTAATGTTATTTGGATTGTTGCCATTCAACACTAGATTCGTTACAAGAACATTAATAGGAGCAGAAATCATGTACGAGCCTATGCCACCACTGCAACTCTCTTGAAGTATCACCATGCTGCTTAGGGTTGCATTTGGACTCTGCTATTCACATTCACCTAAAAGAATGTTTTGTTATTTATTTATTAACAACAGCAAGTTTTAATTTTAAAGGTTATTTATTTAGAATGTTAAAACAACAACTTACATTCATAAAACAAAGTAGAGAGACACATTTCCCAAGATTACGACTAGTTGCTATGTGAGTCATTTCTTCAACTATACCACCAGTGGACAGAATACCCACAGGCATTTCTCTGACAGGAGAAACCAGAAAGCCTCAACTGCCACTCTTTTTAACACCAGACAAGGACCGGATGAATCTTTCCATCAATATCTTGGACACTTCAAGGATATCACCATCGATGTCGAGCACCTTGATCAAAGACAGTTCACAGACGCTTTCGCCAATGGCTTTCGGGGAGGACAGTTCCATGAATCCCTAGTCTACCGACCTGTCTCGAATATGCAAGAGGTCTTGGCCAGAAAATCATTTCTCTCAAACTCCAAAAATTGTAAAAATCAATAATTAGATAGAACTAAAAATGATGACGGTTGCTAAAATACAAGGAAAGCATTAGAAAGGGGAGGGAATCCCAAAAATCTCAAAAGACCAAGCATAAAAATTAGAATCCAAGCCTACAATAAATCAAACTTGGGATATTGTGTGGTCACAAGAATAAAGAAAAGTGCTGGGTTACGATGGAGTCAATTTTTTTTTGTGAAGAAGGTGTGGGATGGTTCCTTGATATATTTCCTTAGATTACTATTTTTCCTTATTTGAGATATTCTTTCTTGTATATAAATATGTAAGACCTTATTGCTTAATGCAAGTTTTTCATTCTTATTTAGTTAAGACTTAAGACTTGCTTAAAGAAAACCAAGTCCTATTCGCATGAATGGTTAGGGTTGTTTAGTGCACCAACACAATAATTAAGAAGACATGAAGGAATTGAAGAAACATTTGTCTAAGCATTAAAATCTCTCTTTTAATTTGTTTTAACACCAAAAATATATTTTGTATATATGATGTGTTTTTAAGGAACGCAAAAAACTATTTACATATCAATAGCAGACCAAAAAAGCCACAACTCAGATGTCAAAAAGCAACACAAAACTCTGACCAATCAGATTAACAAACACACTTCAAACAAGGATAATAAAAACCACAAAATATTACTACTATCCCTTGTAAATACATTCCAAGGGTGCCGACCACACACCACTCCTGAAGAGGCAATGGCTTGACATAGTCTTTACCAGAAAAAATACGAAAAAATAGAATTTACATGCATAAAAATTTTCATAAACCAAATTCTCTTGTTAGGCCTATTTAAGTAACCAACATAAGTTACAGAAAGTAAGTGATTGAGTTTTCATGTTAGTTGGAAGATACTTGGACTTCTAAATAATGTTTTTGTTTTTAGTCATAAAAATAAGTATAGAGTTTCCACGACTTTCTGTTGTTGCCTAAATTCAAAAATGTTGTAGACGTAGGTGATAAAAATATATACAACTTATTTACAGGGAGATTCCTAGTAAAGTGAGACATTTGGCATACTCAGGGACCAAGCAGAAGATCAATTTTGTTTTTTCTTGCACAAGGAACATTCCAATACATCTTAAATTCTCCAACTACATACATTCTGGAGTCTGGCAAACAATCCGAGATTGGACAAATGATAAAGTTGACACATTGCAATAGAGAGCAGAGGTATGGTGTAGATGTTTTCAATTGAAGAGAAAACATGCAAATTTAAATACAACTCAAGAAAACTATTAAAAAGAATCAATTACTACTCCAAAATATATAATCAAGAAAACTATTAAAAAGAATATCCCACTGCATTTTAAATTCAATAAATGTTTCTACACATATTGGTCAAGTATCAAGCATTATTATTATAAACATGATAACAAGCAAGCACAGTAACTATAAATTTCTATAATCATTGAATGTTAATGGCATTTAATAATAATAATTAACAATGCTTCGTCAAAAAAAAATAACAATGCAGATGACATACTGTAGTATTACAATATAGTTACCTGAGATCTAGTGCTATTATCTCGAAGAAAATCAAAAACCCTCTTAGGAGTGATAGGAAGCCATAAAGAAGTTGCAACATTGAAAACTATACCATGATGTCTTCCAAATTCATCACTCTTTCTGGTCATTACCTTTAAATCATCACCATGACGAACATGGTCTATTGATATCCAAAAATGTTCTTTAGAAGCACCAACACTACTACCAAAGCTTCTCATCATTCTCTCTGCCATCCTCAACATACTCTTCCTTCCCTCAATACTCATTATCACTATACATATAGATATAATATAATACAGATTCAGCTTCACACTTAAGTAACAAGATATTAAAATTGATCAAATTTAAGGTGTCATTCATATATATACCAGAGAGGTCCCTAGATGGTATGTTGACTATTATTGCACTAGCAAGAGTTTACTAAGGGTCTAAAATGATTATGCATCATCATGACTCTATCATCCACATCTACTTGCTCAACCCCATTACCTGATAGGCATCATGAACCCACCAATCACTATAGAATGATATTTTTCAGCCTAATGAGTTACTTAATCATAATTATATGATATAACATTTTTTTATTTTGACAAATAAATTACAATACAAAATATAAACTAGAAGACGTTAGTCACTGTTGTTGAAAACCATTGCATCCTTGGAAATTAGAGAGAAAAGCTTTAAAGGTCTATTATATTGAAAGTGCTAAAAACTTACAAATGAGAAGAGATGATTACAAATAGGTCTAACATCTACTTTAAATACTAATTAACTAATGGACCTTACTATCTAATAGCTTTAATATCTAATGGGCCTTACTAACCAACTAATGTGTTTACTACCTATATTTTAACAACCTCCCGCAAGCTGGACGGTGTTCACAACATTTCCAACATGGAATAAGCAATACAAAGATACCATAAAAATAAGGAAAATAAAAACAATCTAAATTGGTAACAGTTGAGGTGCATAGCTCCTAGAAGTCTTCGACCAACTATTGGGCCCCTTCAAGCTTCTTCCAGCGTCTCCACAACATTCACTCCAAAAGAATCAACAAACTTCACTCTTAAACATAACCATCCAAGTGTCGAAGAAGTCAACAAATGCTTAACCATCGAGCAGAAACCACAACTCGAGCAAAAGCACAACTCAAGTTCTAATCACTTGAAGGAAGAAAAATGCATATATAACCACCATAGGGTAGAAGCAAACATCAACAAGGCCATAAGGACAAAGGCTTAACCACCAAACAAAAACTATACCTCAAAGTTTAACCATTTGGCAGAAGCACATCAACACTTAACCTTCAAGAGTACTCAATCAATCAAGACAGAAGCAAAATCTCAATGCTTAACCTTTTATAGTAGAAGCATCATGCTTAACCACCAATCTCGACCTTGGCGAATATCAAACCCTTGTGAAGATTCACTACACGACCTTCATAACCTTGGCACTGGGGGATCTCAAAATGGGGATCTCTCACACACCTGTCCATATGATCACCCAAAGCGTATGGGGATGCCTAATCTATTCACAAATCTCTCTATTTATATGAGAGAGCGTACTTTCATTCAGGCACCCACATGGTGGACAATAATTTACTCACATTTCCATGCCTCTAGATACAGTCACCCACATTGTAAAATGTACCTCTTAAATTTCTACTCTTTTTCACTTTTCTTGAAAATTTCAAGTGTCTTTCCCAACAACTATTACATAACGTGAAGCAATTTGAGGCAAGGGTGCATCTCCTTCATTGACTTCAGAAGCTATCAAGAAGAACCATATTTATTTATTTATTGAGGGTTTATTGACATTATCTTAAAATAATGCCTGATGTGAAATACTTTCAATTCCAAACACATCTTCCTCTCTCGGATAACCTATAGGAAATCTTGTACTTTCCATATCTGAATAACTATATTCTTCCATGAGTTGTAGTTTATAGCACCATATCCTTCCACATTATACTTAAACATTTTTCTCCACATTTTTCTCCATATGCCAAGAGACAACGACAGTAACTAGTTTGTTCAATGTAAAACCAGCTGATGTATCACACTAGAAACAATTACAAGTCCTTTCACATCATAAGGAATTAGACAAAATGATAATTACATCAAAGCTTTTATTCCACATATATATATATATATATATATACCCACTTCTGAATTAAAGATGCTATCAAATCAGTTTAATTGTTGAATCCTACACCAGATAATCCAAGCAACTCTGTTGCGGCGTGCAATTCCATCGGTAACTTTCGCACATTATAAGCCGGCATATGCATCGGCATCGGTTCGAGTGTCTTGGCCACTGTCTGGTAAACTAGAAAATCCCTCTATTTTTCTTCATGTGATCGGATCTATTAACAAAAATAATAATGCCATTTCAAATGAAATACCAACTCCTTTAAAGAAAGGGGTCATTCCTGCTCCAGATTTAAAATATAAACAATCAAAGTGAGAAAAACACATAAAAGATCAAATTGAAATTTTAGTTAGACTTAAAGGACAAAAGAACATTTTAATCTTAAATATATGCGTACAAGAAATCAAGGTATTACCGATGGACCACAACCCTGTCACGAAAAGTCTAGCTAGTGATGGAATTGGCTGTCAATAATGAGCGAGGGAAATCCGAATTCATGTCGTAGGGGTTACCGACAGATCTGGCCGTCGTTATTTGAAAATTGTGACCATTGTAGTTACTGACCGGCAAATCAGTTGGTAATAAAGTTTATTCTGACACACTTATATACCGAAAGAATTGTCGATGGATTTTATCGTCAGTAAGGTTTAATAAACCCCCAAATTCCAAACAGAGCCCTCATTCCTTCATTTGTCCCTCTCTTCTCTTCTATCTCTCCTCCTCTCACTCTCACACTCCGCCACGAGTCTCTTCTCTTCTCTCACACTCCGCCGTAGCCTCCATGGTCCCTATCACCCGTCGTCCCTCTCTCTGTCTCCACTAGCCCTCACTAGCTCTCTCTCTAACGCCCATTGTCCTCTCTCTTACCACGGCTCTGGCCCATCGTTGCACCACCGTGATCCACCCCACTACTCGCCATCATGTTCTCTCACCCTTAAAGGTTAGTTGTGTTTGGTTAGTGTTGAGATATGTTAGAGATAGGTTTAATGTTGAAATTGATATATGTTAGAGATAATTTCGGTGTTGAAATATATCAGAGGTGCTTGAAATATGTTAGTGATAGGTTTAGTGTTTAAAAAATGAAATTTAAATTATATAGGATTTGAAGTTTAAATTGATATGTTTAAAATTGTTAGTGATATGTTTGAAATTGTATTGGAATTGAAATTGATATTGACTTGATAAGATTGAATTTGTTGTTATTTTGTTGTAGGTTATGGAAAGGGTGAGGAATTGAGACTCACCTTAACTAATTGCTATTAAGTTGTTAAATTGTGTGTTGTTGATGGAAAATGGTGAGGTGTTGTCTCTCACCCCCATAACCATCCAAGTGTCGAAGAAGTCAACAAATGCTTAACCATCGAGCAGAAACCACAACTCGAGCAAAAGCACAACTCAAGTTCTAATCACTTGAAGGAAGAAAAATGCATAACCACCATAGGGTAGAAGCAAACATCAACAAGGCCATAAGGACAAAGGCTTAACCACCAAACAGAAACTATACCTCAAAGTTTAACCATTTGGCAGAAGCACATCAACACTTAACCATCAAGAGTACTCAATCAATCAAGACAGAAGCAAAATCTCAATGCTTAACCTTTTATAGTAGAAGCATCATGCTTAACCACCATAAACAGAAGCTAAAAAACAAGCCAATAAGACTAATGGAATTAACATTCAAAGTCAGCATAATTAATTCTAAATATGAGCAACCATCTGCTACGAACCTTTGATGAAAAGATAGTGATGCAATAGGAGATGACAAGTCACCGGTTTCAAACAGATTCCCATTCTAAGAAAGAAAGGGAGAACAAACACTGTTGTTGAAATCATGGAACTGAACCAGACAACGTGTTTACACTAACATCAGACACAGTCATACAAGGAACATGAAGTTCCTTAAAAAGCTCACCAGTAAGATTGATTGAACTAAAATCAAGCAAATGCAACATCTTGCACGAACCAAGCTGGTTTGGGAATTCCTCGGTGAAGAAAATCTGAGCTAAATTGACCATCTTCAAGTTAGCACAAGCACCCCAATTACTTGTAAAACTTCCTTCCAAATTCACCATAAGAGCCCACCAAATTCTCAGCTTTGGAAGAGAAACAACTTCCTCATGCATTCCACTTTCAAAATAATTCAACTAGAATAACCTCTTCCAATAAATTAGAATACAACAAAAGTATCCTCAACAAACCACAATTCCCTAAACTCCTCGGAATCCCTTGAACCTTAGAATTTCTAGAAAAATCCAAATGCTCAAGCTTCCCACAATTCTTACCAATCTCTTTAGGAATAACACCACTGAGTTATTTAAATGATAAATACATCCATCTAAACTTCCCAACAAAACCAGGAACAGAACCATTCAAACCATTAGCTCCTAAATTCAAAAACTTCCAAATTCTCAAAACCAGATGAAACACTAGGTACTTCCAAATTCTCAAAACCAGATGAAACCATTACCCTCTAATCAATTACCTCTAGTTTCTCCATGCTCCAAATCTCTTCAGGAATTGGACCCTCTAACCCGTTGAAAGGAAGTGACAAAACCCTAAGTTCTGTTAGTTCACTGATCAACGACAGAAACTTTCCAAAAAAAAACCCTTCTGACCTTTAGAGCTTCTCCGAACACCAAATCCATAAAGAGGAAACATCGAGTTTTTGTAACGGAGGAGAGCAACGATGCAAGAGTTAGAGCCGCAGAGTACACCAAACCAAGTACAGTGGCTGGAGTCATGGTAGCCATAGTCAAACACGCTGACGGCGAAGATCCACATAGAGACAAGACCGGCGGGATCGGTTGAAACGGCTACATTTTGAGACGAAAAAAGAAGAAGTAAGAAAAGGAAGTGAAAAAAAAAAGAAATTGTATTTGATAACTGAATTGAACTTTGAAGCAGAAGAAATTGGTGAAAAATAAACACAGAACCTCGAAGGATAAGAATGGATACCATGTTTGCTCTGATACTATGTTGAAAAACATGACATCCATGGATATTAGAGAGAAAAGCTTATATTGAAAGTGCTAAAAATTTACAAATGAGAAGAGATGATTACAAATGGGTCTAACATCTACCTTAAATACTAATTAACTAATGGACCTTACTATCTAATAGCTTTACTATTTAATGGACCTTACTAACCAACTAATGGGCTTACTACCTATATTTTAGCAACGGTCAAAGACATGAGAGAGTGTCAAAAATACTAAGATATCATTACAAATATAATGAGAGTTATGAACCCGAGCAAAATAAATAAAAAAACCTTATCAGTGGGAATAACCATGAAAATAAATTTTTTTGTTTTGAAATTGAAGTAAGATCAAAAAAGCGAGGTGGTAAGAAAAATTTTGCTACCTCATCCAATGGCAGCACAAGGCATGTTTTCAATTGAAGAGAAAACCTACAAATTCAAATACAAATCAAGAAAACTATTAAAAAGAATCAATCACTACTCCAAAAAATATAATCAATTAATTTAAATTAAACTATAGTGTTAAATATAAAAAGAAATATATACATCAATTTCAAAATTATTACATTTTTTAATGTATGATACTTTACCAATATTAATCAAGGAAATCAAAATTGTTGAAAATTTATGTAGGAGTCCATCGAATTGAACATAGATTATATCATTGCCTCCCTCCCTCATGGATCTAGTGAAGGAAAATAAAACACATGATTAAAAAGGAGAAAAGAAGTCGATAGAAAATAGATTATATATACACACACACACATATATTTATACATACAAATGAAAGAACATGTTGAATCATCTTTAGCTATATATAAAGTATTGATGCAAGTAAAACGAAGTCGCGCTTGATTTATGAAACCCTAACTTATCGTCATAAAAATTTAATCATACAAGTATATGTGAAACATATCTTACTTATGAATGAGCGATAGATAGAGAGTAAATTATTCATGTAAACTATGCAAACGCAATATAATGAGGATAGAGAAAGGGAAACATACTCTCAGTTTTTTGTGAACCGGCGCTGATTATCGCTACTATTCTCAAAGTGATTAACACAACCTCATATTTATAGGGATTTCACGAGAGGAGAGACTACATTTAGGTTAGGTTTCTGTTCTGGACTGGGCCTGAGGCTGACCCATTGAGAAAGACGTTGCTCAGCCCAAACCAATTACCAAGAATGATCAGCGCACTCTTAACCTACCATCAACGACCAGGATTGCTCCGTACAAGATCCAACGGTTTCTGACCACCCACTGTACAGTATATAAAGGGACCTAACACTGACAAGGTAATTATTTTGACCCATTAGTAATTCCTACTTTTTACTCACCCCACTGACTTGGACGTCAGATTGCAATTGCAAGTACACCCAGGCGAGCTCCTGAAGGCGATCAACAGGCATGATCCTTTCTCCAGCTCCCTCCAATGGACGGTCTACTACAGATCAGTTTCCAAGTTACCTCACTTTATAATATGTAAATTAAAAAATAAAAACAACTTTCTAGAAACAAAGTAACATAGTAAAATATGCGTTCAATTATTCTAAAGTAACCTCCACTATAATGAGAAAAACAAAAGATTGAATTCATTTATAAAAAGTAAGACATCAAAATTAATTATGATCATATAAATTTCTAAGTGTATCAAAATTTTAAATATATATAGCCAAAAATATTTAAATTTTTGTAATTAACGTCAACGTTGTAAACATGGTGTCCTCAAAAGACGCCTTCTACAGAAAATGTTAGTACTTTTTTAACTAATTTCTTTGAATTACTTTATAACTTCAAATTTTGGATATTTGAGAAAAAAATAAAAATCTGAAAATTAGTGAATAAAACTTAAATATTTTTTGTATTTAGGATAAAATATGTTTTTAATTCTTTATTTGTTGATTATTTGAAATAAAAGAGATCAATATCGAATTTTTGGTGTTCAACTGTTACGCTTTTTTTGTTGATTATTTATTAAAAAGCTAAAACAGGCTTAACTTTGTTTCAAAAGATTACAAAATCAGAAATTACAAATAAGGGATAAAAAATTATTTAATGTATTAGTAATGTCTAAAATCTATTACAAAACAAAACTATAAAAATAAAAAATCAAAAAAGGTGCAAACAGAATCACAAAATAATCAAAATAAAAATACAAAAACAAATAGAGAGGTAGGCGTATGAAAAGGGAACGATTTCAGGGAAAGAAAATAGTAGACAACAAATGGATAAAAAATAGAGAAAAAAACAAAATAGAAGTCACAGTCACATAAATTGTGAAGAAGGGTTTCTGGTAGAGGAAATGAGTTGAGTTTTGACTCAAAAGAGATCTGGAGAAATAGAAAGATTTCAGAAAATTAGGAGAAAAACATAAATTGGAAGTTTGACTTCCCTCACCTCTCTCAATTAAAATTTCCAAAATTCTATAGCATCTTTGTTTTTTTCCGCAAACTAAGCTCCTCCACATTTTCAAACTCACCTCTAACCAATAAACTTTAGTGTGTTTCTCGTCAAATTTATGATCGCAATGCTCCTCTACAAGTATTGAATGGTGACGCCTCCCTAGTATTTGTGCCGCCATTAGAAACAATCAACAGGACACACCGCTTGACCTCCACATTGCCAAAAAGACTTTAGATACAATGATCCCACATGGATTGACCACCAAACTCATTGAGATTCAATACTTGTCTGAGCTGATCACTTGGTCGCACCAACAACTTTTCGTCTGTCACCCCAAATTATTAGCTTTGATACCACTGTTGGGGAGAATTGCACACGTCAATCAATTAACCCACACACCCAAGGATACTTGATGGAATATAGATAAACACACCACATGAATAGAGGAAAAAAGAACACAAATAATTTATGTGGTTCGGCACCTCTTTCATACGTCCACGGAAACATATCAACACAATTCATTCATTATCTCAAATATGATTACAACAACTTGTTACCCAACCCCAATATGTGTATCACTGTACAATACTCTCCCTCTAAGAGTTACAAAGAATGATAACACTCACATCATACATAAGTGACACCAACACCCTTCTCTCTTCGGGACATGGTTGGAAGCCCTTCAACTCTACATATGGTCACCCAAGGAGGAATACTTCACCTCTCTAAATGCGGACATTACAACTCTCCATATGATCACCCAAATTAAGGGTATGGGGATGCCTAATCTCTTCACAAATCTCTCTATTTATATGAGAGAGAATGACTTTCATTCATGCATTTGCATTGGTGGACAATAATTTACTCACATTTCCAAGACTCTAGATACAGACACCCACATTGTAAAATGTACCTCTTAAATTTCTGCTCCTTTTCACTTTTCTTGAAAATTTCAAGTGTCTTTCCCAACAACTATTACATAACGTGAAGCAATTTGAGGCAAGGGTGGTACCATATTTATTTATTGAGGGTTTATTGACATTATCATAAAATAATGCCTGATGTGAAATGCTTTCAATTCCAAAAACATCTTCCTCTCTCGGATAACCTATAGGAAATCTTGTACTTTCCATATCTGAATAACTATATTCTTCCATGAGTTGTAGTTTATAGCACCATATCCTTCCACATTATACTTAAACATTTTTCTCCACATATATATGCCAAGAGACAACGACAGTAACTAGTTTGTTCAATGTAAAACCAGCTGATGTATCACACTAGAAACAATTACAAGTCCTTTCACATCATAAGGAATTAGACAAAATGATAATTACATCAAAGCTTTTATTCCATATATATATATATATATATATATATATATATATATATACCCACTTCTGAATTAAAGATGCTATCAAATCAGTTTAATTGTTGAATCCTACACCAGATAATCCAAGCAACTCTGTTGCGGCGTGCAATTCCATCAGTAACTTTCGCACATTATAAGCCGGCATATGCATCGGCATCGGTTCGAGTGTCTTGGCCACTGTCTGGTAAACTAGAAAATCCCTCTATTTTTCTTCATGTGATCGGATCTATTAACAAAAATAATAATGCCATTTCAAATGAAATACCAACTCCTTTAAAGAAAGGGGTCATTCCTGCTCCAGATTTAAAATATAAACAATCAAAGTGAGAAAAACACATAAAAGATCAAATTGAAATTTTAGTTAGACTTAAAGGACAAAAGAACATTTTAATCTTAAATATATGCGTACAAGAAATCAAGGTATTACCGATGGACCACAACCCTATCACGAAAAGTCTAGCTAGTGATGGAATTGGCTGTCAATAATGAGCGAGGGAAATCCGAATTCATGTCGTAGGGGTTACCGACAGATCTGGCCGTCGTTATTTGAAAATTGTGACCATTGTAGTTACTGACCGGCAAATCAGTTGGTAATAAAGTTTATTCTGACACACTTATATACCGAAAGAATTGTCGATGGATTTTATCGTCAGTAAGGTTTAATAAACCCCCAAATTCCAAACAGAGCCCTCATTCCTTCATTTGTCCCTCTCTTCTCTTCTATCTCCTCCCTTACTCTCACACTCCGCCACGAGTCTCTTCTCTTCTCTCACACTCCGCCGTAGCCTCCATGGTCCCTATCACCCGTCGTCCCTCTCTCTGTCTCCACTAGCCCTCACTGGCTCTCTCTCTAACGCCCATTGTCCTCTCTCTTACCACGGCTCTGGCCCATCGTTGCACCACCGTGATCCACCCCACTACTCGCCATCATCTTCTCTCACCCTTAAAGGTTAGTTGTGTTTGGTTAGTGTTGAGATATGTTAGAGATAGGTTTAATGTTGAAATTGATATATGTTAGAGATAATTTCGGTGTTGAAATATGTCAGAGGTGCTTGAAATATGTTAGTGATAGGTTTAGTGTTTAAAAAATGAAATTTAAATTATATAGGATTTGAAGTTTAAATTGATATGTTTAAAATTGTTAGTGATATGTTTGAAATTGTATTGGAATTGAAATTGATATTGACTTGATAAGATTGAATTTGTTGTTATTTTGTTGTAGGTTATGGAAAGGGTGAGGAACTGAGACTCACCTTAAATAATTGCTATTAAGTTGTTAAATTGTGTGTTGTTGATGGAAAATGGTGAGGTGTTGTCTCTCACCCCCATATTTTGCTCGATATAATCTCCATTCAGATAATTTCGAGACGATATTAATAATGATAGGGTTGGGAATTAGAAACAATTTCATTCATTACTTGGATGGAAAAGGGTTTTGTGTTTTCCTTAACCCCCATATTTGGCTCAAAATCATCTCGATTGTATTCATATCGCTGCTTCTAACTTGATAGTTTATTGAGAATATTATGGAAATTTAAAAGTACTTCTCAAGAATAAGTGCTTATGACGGGAGTTATTTGAAACCAGCATTGGCATCAATTTTGTGTCATTTCCTATTTTTTCAGAGGTTTAAAAGACTTCTATAAGCTATTGTGCGAATTTTCTAGATATTCTATCAAGTATCTTGTTCTAGAATAAAATTGACCTTCAAACCAGCTATTGTACCCCATCTAGCTTCAGCACATGTGTTCTTTGCTAATCCATTTTCCGTTGGATTTAATGAACCAGTCAAGGAAATAATCTTAAAGAATCACTGTAAAAGCACAAAATATGTGTCAGTATATTGATCTAATGTATTCATTTAGTGCCATAACAAAAAAAATCAATACAGAGCAATGCCAATGACCTACTACTTGACACTTTTTTAACTATTGTTTGTTACTCTTTTCAACATTCTTCTAATGCATAAATCTCATGTTGGTCTTATTAAATAACTTGGGTCAATTTCCATTTAGTTTGGCAACGTAGAGTGTGTAGTGTTAGTATTTCTTAAAAGGAAGATGTCAATGAATCAACTCAGTGACGTTTGAGAGAATCATTGCATAAAATAACTGATTTTATAAAAACAAAACAAGTTTTATGTTGAGAAAGAAGTGTCCCACGCATAAAGAACCACAAAGCAAGGTCATGAGCAATTTCTACAAAAGAAAATCATAAAGAGGCTGAAAACTAGGGAAACTCAATTTGTTTAAAACTAATAGGTATGGTATTCTGTTACGACAAAACTTTAAAGACCATTGAGCACATATATAGTACATTTACAATACAAATATGATTTTCTGCCTAAAATATCTTATAAAACTGTTGATATCTAGTGCCTACAAGTACATTGGCTGAATAGAAGGATGTATACAAATCACATGCACTACTTTTAAATATCTTTATTTTTATTTTTTCATTTTTGTTACTTTCCTCTTACATATACAAAACTATGGGCTTCATGTACGATCTTTGAATATCACCACCATGCATTTTAGCCGACCTTTCATGATACAAAGCAAGGGATACTGAAGATTCACATGTATTGTTGAAAATTCTTTCACCAAGTTCATCAATACCAGTAATGCACAAATTTAAGTTAGTTTGTCCCTCGGCCTAAAGAATAGTTAGTTTAGGAGGTAATAAATGTACAAATCTCCAAGAGATAACATGTGGAAAATTGACATCATTCAAACACCATACTCATGGGAGTGGATGCAGCAGAAAGGAAACCTCGGATTGATTTGGTGTAGCACACTCTTTATTATTCTTTGACTGTGTTCTGGAGACGTATAAAACTCAATGACAGAATCAAGTCTAAGCTCACAATACGGCGTGTATCCATTTGTGTCGGATCTCTGAAACATATCTGACAAGGGGTATTAATACATATTTTCGTCACTTTTGGTTTGCTTGTTTAACTCATCCAATATCCCATCTTCCTACTCAAATGTCTTGGTTGTAGGATCCATATCCGCTATATTCTCTATTGCATGAGTGATGTGCTTGCTCCCACAGATGACATCAAATGATTCAACATCTGAAATCTCAAAATATATAGATATTAAAAATGGCAATATTGTATTATCAAAGAAAATCAAGTAATGGCCCGTTTGGATAAACAACTTAATTGATAGCTTATTGCATAAGCGCTTATCGTAAAAGTTCTTATGCATAAGCCGTTTATATAATAAACAATTAAATAATGTTAAAAGTATTTTTCTATAAGGCATAAACTGTTTTCATAAGCTATCTCGATGACCTTATGGAAATTAGATGAAAACAGCTTATGAACAAGTCATAAGTTGTTTTCATAAGGTTTCCCAAACAGTTTCATAAGTGCTTATAGTAGATAAGCCCAAATAAGTCGATCCAAACGGACCCTAAAAAAACCATTGTTGAACACAAATTTATACTCAATTATCATAATGAAAATGTATTTCTCCAAAAAACAACTAACATGCGAAAGTCTATATGGTTCCAATCCAAACTAAATAAATTTTTGGATCTTTAGAATTTCCTCATTTTAAATTTGATGGCCCAACAAAAACAAGAGTTTGTAAGAGAAGATAATGAACAATGCATATCTTTTTGAAACTCTATATGATTCCCATCTGACAAAAAGAATGATCTACTAAATAACAACAGTAAGCTTGCTTGAAAAAATTCCAATAACCCCCACTACTCACTAGAACCCCCTTTTGGTGTGGAAAATGTTTCATAGGTAATAAAAACAATTCATGGAATGGAAAATGAAACAAATAGGATAGAAAAATGTGCAGAGGTTGAACTGTCAACATTTAAACTTTATTGGCAAAATATGAAAGAAGATATATTTAGGCCATGCTTCGTACAACCCCTCACTACTCACTAGAACTCCCTTTTCGGTGTGAAAAGACCAAAAACCCTTATTGAAATTTGATTTTTATTTTTTTTAAAGATTATGCACGGTTCGGAGCACGGTTGATCGAATCTCGCTGCGTCGAACCAGTCAAAATTTACTCAGACACCCCAAAGACCCATGCTTTGTACAACCCCCTAGCTACTCAATAGAACCCCCATATCACCCTTTATTCCCAAAATACCTCTGAACGGTGGAGAGGGTTTGGCGCACGGCTGATTGATTTGGATCGGCACACGCTTGGTCGAACCTAGTCAAAACATAATTTGGGGTGTCTGAGTAAATTTTGACTGGTTTGGCGCAGCGAGATTCGATCAAGTTCGATCAACCGTGCGCCGAAACGTGCATAATCTTAAAAAAATAAAAACCAAACTTCAGTAAGGGCTTTTGGTCTTTTCACACCAAAAAGGGGGTTCTAGTGAGTAGCGGGGGGTTGTACGAAGCATGGGCCACCCCAAATTATGTTTTGACTAGGTTCGGCCAAGCGTGTGCCGATCCAAATCAATCAGCCGTGCGCAAAACCCTCTCCACTGTTCAGGGGTATTTTGGGAATAAAGGGTGGTATGGGGGTTCTAAGAAGCATGAGCCTATATTTATGGGAAATCTTTTCGCGGTAGTAGGGCCTATTGCTAATTGCACTCTATTATTTACTGTTTTGCAAACCACTTCTCTATTATTTTATTACTCACCAAAAATAACTTTTTACCAAAAATCTTAAATAAAACAAAATACCAAACACACAGTTCTTTATGGCTTGAATATATGTTACCCCCTTCAAATGTTGCCATTATCCATTTACCCCCTGCAAAAAAAAAGTTTAAAAAACACCTTGCAAAATACAATATTATCCAGTTACCCCCTACAAAAATATAAAATTATCCATTTACCCCCATGAAAAGTGGGGTAACTGGATAATTTTATATTTTGCAATGTGCTTTTTTTTGTAGGGGGTAAATGGATAATTACAACATTTTAACATATATTTAAACCTTTTTTTTGTAGGGGGTAAATGGATAATGACAACATTTGCAGGGAGTAACATATATTTAAACCTTTTTTTATATCAAGAAGGGAGAGTTCACCTCTGTCAATTGCGTTAATAAAACCATTTTTTTAAAAGTTTCTTTAATTATTTCTTTTTTGTTGTCTCAAAAAAAGAACAAAAACAACTAAATATTTATCAAGTCATTTATTTAATTTTAATTTGCAAAGGGGTTAAAATTTAATATATTTTAAATTAACATTCTTGCACAATTAATTAAGAGGTAGCCTTCTTTGCGAAGGATGTTGCGGGGTGTTAATACTTTCCCCGCACATAAACGACTCCCGAACCTAAACCTAGCTCTTATCCAAACCTAAATAGTATGTTTGGGAGGGTTTTGGGAGGGGGTTTTGGGAGGGGAAGGCTTGAAAAAGTTTAGTCAATATTTTAATATATAGTTGAGATTTAAAAAAACTAAAAGAATAGTTTGATAGATAACAATATCACATTTGTAATCACATTTCATTTATGTTTAGAGATGCTTTATAACTTCCTCAATTTAGAATTGAAAAATATGTCCTCCTCGGCCTCCCCCTCCCAAATCCCTTCCCAAAAATAACCAAAGGGATTTTCCGAATTTTCCCTTAAACTAAAATTTGGTGGGGGCTTCCTTTTTGAAGTTCGAAGAATCATTTCCCGAATTTTTCGATCGCTAATATCACACTTTATAATATTTAAATTAAAAAACAAATACAATTTTCTAGAAACAAAGTCGCATAAAAAAATACCTATTCAACGCCTCTAAAGTAACTGAGATAAATAAAATTTAAATTCATTTATAAAAAGTAAAACATCAAAATTAAGACTGTATAAATTTCTAATATATGAAAAAAATTAAAAAACAATTAATTGTTCATAATTAATGTCAATGTTGTAAAAAGGGTATCCTCAATCCTAAGACAAAATTTTCAGAAAATGCACATCTAAACTGGGGTAGTTAATTGACCGGCCTATTAGGACACATCAACTCGACTGATGACACATGAGCTCAGAGCATTGACACGTGGACCGGACAAGGAACACGTAATGGATAAGCATCAATAACTGACCTGTCGGGCGAGAAGAACAAGTCTCAGAGGATAACCGCAACAGGCAGTTCCAGAGGCAATATAAGGTGGATCTCAGACGTGAAAGGGGGCATGTAATATGAAAACACACACACACACACACACACACACACACACATTAGAACTAGGATAAACCAAGCGTTATCCAAGAAGCTTTGTAATTGATATTTGATCAATAAAATGTAATTCAAGTACATTGGCGCCCCCAGTGGGGCCCGATAAAATTGTTCCCACCCACCTTCTATCACTAATCATGGTTACTACACGTCGAGGACGTCGACGGTACCCTCAACTGTCAACTCGTGAAGAAATTGTTCCCACCAAGACAACCAGTCCTTGTAACACCCCAAATAAATTAGTTAGGTGAATTATTTGATTAATGTGATTAGGTGATTATTTAATTAATTTAATTAAACGATTATTTAGCTAAATTAATTAAGTGAGTATTTTAGTTGTGTATATTAAAATAAATATAGGGTAAGTAATTAATATAAGGGAAGTGTAGTAAATAAATGAGGAGTATCTCATTTATTTTGGGAGGATGTGTGAAGTACTTAAGGGGTGTGAATAAGAGGTCCAAGCCCACCCAATAAGCCCAAATCCATGACTTAAGCTAGGGTAAAGGTTCCCTTCCTTAGATCAAAGAAAGAAAACAAAAAAAAGAGAGAGGGGGCTGTTGAGAGAGAGGCGCGCGGCTGTCAAGCATGGGGGGGAGGAGAGAAATTCTTCATCTTGCTCTTTGGTAAGTGATTTAGTACCAACCTTTCCCATTTTTCTTGTTCTATCCTTTAGTATGAGTTTCATACTCTAATCTTGTGTATTTTTCCCTTTTCCATGGATGAGTTAGAAGCTCAAGCATAGGAGATAAACTTTTATTTGGTGGTTCTTGGGTTGATGGTGAAGGTGGTTTTCTTGAGTTTGCAAATTCAAGGTTAGGGGATTCTCCACTACATTTATAATAATTTGTAGGATATGTATTATGTGTGGAATAGCTCTAGGATTGGCTTGATTGTGTGTAATTGATGTTGTTTATATGTTGATTGTTATATTTGATGGTTATTTTGGTGATACCATGTTGCTTGTTGTTGGAAAGTTATGAGTTATTAATTATGCATGTTATGTGTTTGATGAAATGTTTCCATGAAGAGAAGTATGTGAATATGGTAATTTAATGAAGTGGATTTAATGACTATATGTGTTGTTTATGTGAGAATTAAATTGTTGGGTAGAAAATTAGGTTTGAAGTGTTTTGGTGAGGGTGTTAGAAGGAGGGGCGCCAAATGCCTAGGCAAATGGCGCCTAGGAGCTGATTTTCTGGCTGGTGTGGTTTTGTGCAGGGCAGGGGCGCCATTTGCTAGGCAAAGTGGCGCCCGATCTGCTTTGGTAGTAGTAGGCGGTGTGCGTGGCGCCATTTAGCCAGGAATCTGGCGCCTGGTTGTGAAGCACGCGCACGGTGCCTGTGCAAGTGCAGAGGGGGGGCGCCAATTCCCTGAGAATTTGGCACCAGGGGGTGTGTGCGTGCGTTAGGGAGAAGGGTGGCACGGTGCGTATGTGTGGGCGCCAATTTCTTGGGATTTTGGCGCCTGAGTGCATGGTGGGTGTGTGTGTGCGCTGCAGAAGTGGCACTAGCAAGAGGCGCGATTTTCTAGAAACTTGGCGCCCAGTGAGTCTTGTGAGTGTGTGCAGGTGCAAGGTTGTACACAGGGCGCCAGTTTGCTAGAAACTTGGCGCCTGTGTGTGTGTGGCGTGCTGTGTGTGTGTGTGTGTGTGTGTTGCGCTAATTGGGGCGCCAAAGTGGCTGCCCCTTGGCGCCTTGGTGCCCAAAAATGTCTAAGGGGTGTTTTTAGTCCCTAAGAATTAATTTAATCCTTTGTGTGACAAAATATTCCCCAAGAATTAAATTAATCCTTGGCGTGACAAAATAATCCCTTAGTGTCTAATTAATCCTAAAATGCCAACATACGTTCCTAAGTACCAAATTAATATGGTGTCAAAATAATCCTTAGGTACTAAATAAATCTTGGGTGTGTCAAAAATGGTCTTAGGTGTTGAAAGGGTCCTTATGAGGTGTTTTGGTCCTTAGGTGGGACTTAATTTAATAAATAGGGTGTGGTGGTGAGGAAATGATAAAGCGGTGGTTAATAATGGATGTGGGCTTCGGCCAAAGAGGTGGTTAACAATTGATGTGGGCTTCGGCCAAAGTGGTGGGTAATAATTGATGTGATGTATTTATTATGTTGTGATGCATTGTCATGGGTCACATAGATCATATGCATATAAAAGCGGTGGTATGGCTTCGGCCAAAAAGCGGTGGTATGGCTTCGGCCAAAAGCGGTGGTTGCCCGACGGGGTTATTGAGGTGGTTATGGATCCACATGCATATTGCACACATGCATATAACCATGCATTCTTAGAATTCTTGTTGATGATTAATTAATTCATTATTGTTGTTTGTTGGTATTTTAATTGAATGGTAAATGCCTTGATCTCTGTGGATTGTTGTTGCTAGATGTTTTCCTAATATAATGCTTATCTTACTTGTTATTATTTATGTAAAGAGACTCACCCTAGCAATTTTTATGTTGCCTGCTCTCGTGGTGACATGCAGATGATTCTGAGTGAAGGTGCCAAGCCTTCTTGAGTCATTGAGTCAGCTCTGATTAGTGACACCCGGGGCGGGGATCGTAGTGTAGTTATTTTATATTATGTATTTAAACTGATTTGGATTATGTACTGAATATGTTAAACTTAGTTTTTATTCCGCTTGTCTGTAAAAACTATTTTCTGGATTATTGTAAACTTAAGACATGGTTTGAGGGTTCGCCCCATCTTGATATGATATATATTTCGCGCACTAGAAGCGTTTGAGTTTTAAATGCTATCTTGTAGTATTTTGATGAAATGTAGCACTCTCTTTGAGGTGCGTGGAAAAGTCTTTTGAAAACTCTGCTTTGTATTTAGTAAAATAGTAGTAAATAGAAGGGGGTGTTACAGTCCTCAAGATCGATAACGAAACCACCGCCTTCCTACTCTGGAAATTGTTCCTGCACGAGCAACCATTGCTACTCCAACGCCGAATGCAACCCCGATTGACATTGAAACACATGTTCAGCAACCCCCAGTTCCAACGCCAACCCTCGAAGAGCATCCTGTTCTCGTCGGCGGCAATGCAGTCATTGACGAGTTGCGCAAGCAAAACCAGTCGCGTCGTTACAACAACAGATGAACACCATTCAACAAGAAAGAGATCCAAACAGTTTAGAATACAATCTTTTCTCCACATATCTGTTATGCCATTTAGAATCATCATATTTGTCAACAAGATCCTTAAAACCAGTAATAATTGAATGAATGATTCTTAGGAGTGAGTACCATCTAGAGCTATAAGGTGGATACAGTTATATGATATCCATATCAAATTGATTTCTCTTTCTCCCATTACTCCTACCCTTTCTAATAAAATCAATTTGTATAATCTATAATTGCACCTCAAGCCATCTTATTCTTAAAGGATCTTTTTCTCAGCCCACAAGCTTGCTTGGATTAAAGAAGAGTCTGTGCAGTGATCTTTACATCCAAATCCATAAACTTGACACCAAATATGAAACCAGAGAAACAAAACAAAGCAAAACAAAACCAATTTCTCTTTGAGATTTAGCGTGCAATGTAAACTTATAAGCTTGCTTGTAGTCAAGTGATACTAACTTGCTATTTTGAAGTCTAAGAAATTCAGTCTTGTCTAGAAATTCCACTGCAGTACCAGATGTAGAAGCTGCTACAATTGAAGAAACAAATTAAATGCAAAAATAGAATTGAAAGTTGTACTATCATAAATTATAGGCAAAATAGCATTTGGAGTCCCTTAACTTATTTTCCATTTTCGCTTAGGTCCCTTAACTTTAAAAGCTAACGTTTAGGTCCCTTAACTTTTAAAAACGTTTCATCGTAGTCCCATTTAATGTTAAAAACTAACGTTTAAGTCCCTTAACTTTTAAAAATGTTTCATCGTAGTCCCATTTAACGTTAAAAGCTAACGTTTAAGTCCCAGTTGTTGTTAGTTTAAAAACGTTAAATAGGACTACAATGACATGTTTTTAAAAGTTAAGTGACCTAAACGTTAGCTTTTAAAGTTAAGGGACCTAAGCGAAAACGGAAAATAAGTTAAAGGACCCCAGATGCTATTTTGCCTAAATTATATATTTGATATCTTTTTAACACCTAAGAAGTCAATATAATATATAACATGGTTGGCTTTTCAGGACATGAGAAAGCTAAGCAACATTAAAATAAAGGTTTACAACATGATTCAAAATGCCAAATGAAAGTCAAGCTTTCAATCAAACTGAAAAGTGCATTCTACTGTGTAAAGGAAATGAAGAAGTTACAAACTGTTACTATGTGTATAACAAACTAAAAGTAAAACAGATTGACATTTCAAAATAAACTATTTGTTCTAGCTGGGAGACCCTTAAAGAAATTACTAGGCACAGAAGGCAATTTGCTCTTAACTTTGGATGTCTCAAATGATACAAACCAGTCACCAAAGCCACCACTCTAAAAGGTATTACATAGAGTATAACAACAGCACAAAAGCTAAACAACACAAAGACTGTAAAGAGTCTGATTTTGTTCAATTGAAAGTCAAAAGCAAAATTAGAATGAGATTCACTCAAATTCGACAAAATTCAGATCAATAATCTTAATCACTACTACATATCAAACTCCAATTAATCAGATCAAGAATCTTAATAACTACTAGAGGTGCTAAATTTAGAAATTATAAAAAAAGAAAACAGACTTGGCTTATAAAAAACAGACAAACCAAAATCAGTAGTGGATAACACCAAGAGAGTTCATAACAAAAAATCAGTGGATACTTAGAGTACAAAATCAGTAGCTATTCTCAGGTTTAAGATCTCTATGCATAACACCATGAGAGTTCATAACAAAAAATTCTCAGGTTTAGGGTTTCAAGCACTAAATCAGTAGCAAAAGAAAACGAAAATGAAGCATCAAACGCAAACAAGAAGAACAAAAATGATACTTAGGGTTTCAGAGATTCTTACTGCTTAGTAGAAACGAAAACGATGCCTACATCATTGAAGACACCAACAATGTGCTTAGGGTTTGCGAGGAAGACAGAGGAGAACGACGACAACGACAGTGACGGCGAGGAAGAGAGAGGAGAACGACGACGGTGAAGGCGAGGAAAAGAGAGGAAGGCGATGACTAAGTGAAGGAGAGTTGAGAGTGAGAGAGAACGAGAGTGAGTGGTTTTGTCAAAAAAAAAAAGAAAGAGTGAGTGAGAGAAAGAGAACGAAACGTTGAATTAGAAAGGGCCTTTGGTATCGGGTGTTATATAACTTGATACTAAATGTCTTTGTGATGCACAGTTAGGCGAATGTAAATACTTCTAGTATCGGTTGTTTTAAACAACCGATGCTAAATGTAGGCGCGAAAATTGAAAACTTCCACTTAATTTCAAAATTGCCACCACGTCTACATTTAGTATCGGCTTTTCAACAACCGATGCTAAATGGTGCTTTCTAAAGTAAATTTTG